>WOXC01008502.1:0-626937 GCA_011680675.1 Gymnobelideus leadbeateri | reverse complement strand
CTCACCTCATAATTTCATCCCTTGAGTATTCTCCCTTCCCAACAAATTCAACCTATGCCCTCTATCCATATATAACAGCAACCATATACACACACATTCACATATGTATTCATAGACCACACCCCCTTCTTCCATTATTTTCATAGTGAGAAAGATATCATCAGTCACAGATATTGCTTTTCCATATATGAATGTAAATAGTTCAACTTTGATAAGTTCCTTTTGATTTCTTTTCCCTGATTACCTTCTCAGGCATCTCTTACTTCTTGCGCCTGGATGTCAAATTTTCTATTCAACTCTGGTTTTTTCCTCAAGAATGCTTGAAAGTCCTCTATTCCACTGAATGACCATATTTTCCCCTGAAACAAAATACTCAGTTTTGCTGGGTAGGTGACCCTTGGGTTCATTCCCAGTTCTTTTGCCCTCTGGAATATCATATTCCATGCCCTTCAAACCCTCAGTGTAGAAGCTGCCAGGTCCTGGGCTATTCTGATTGTGTTTCCACAATATTGAAATTGTATCTTCCTGGCTGCTTGTAGTATTTTCTCCTTGATCTGGGGATTCTGGAACCTGGCTATAATATTTCTGGGAGTTTTCTTTTTGGGATCTTTTTCAGGAGGTGATCTGTGGATTCTTTCAACCTCTATTTTGCCCTCTGGATCTAAAACATCAGGGCAATTTTCCTTGAGAATTTCTTGAAGGGTGATTTCTAGGTTCTTTCTTTAATCATGGCTTTCAGGTAGTCCAATAATTTTTAAATTGTCTCTCCTGGACCTATTTTCCAGGTCAGTGGTTTTTCCCATGAGATATTTCACATTGCCTTCTAATTTTTCATTTGTTTGGATCTGCTTAAAAGCATCTTGATTTCTCATAAAGTCATTAGCTTCCATTTGCTCCAGTCTAACACTGAAGGAATGAATCTCCTCAGTGAACTTTTGATATTCTTTTTCCATCTGGCAAATTCGACTTTTTAAGGCATTCTTCTCCTCATTGCCCTTTTGGGCCTCCTTTGCCATTTGAGCTAGTCTATTTTTTAAGGTTTTTTTTTCCTCAGTCAGGCTGTTGACCTCATTTCATACTTTTCCTGCATCCTTCTCATTTCTCTTTCCAATTTTTCCTCCACTTCTCTTATTTGATTTTTAAAGTCCTTCTTAAGGTCCCATATGGCCTGCAACCCGCCCATGTTTTCCCCTGGGGCTTTTGGAGCAGGACTTCTGACCTCACAGTCCTTTTCCCGCTCTATGCCCCCAAAATAGGAGTCTAGGGTTGCATTTTTCTGTTTCCTTTGCCTTGGCATGTTGCCACTTAATTACTTGACTTTTGGGCTTGTTGCCACACCATGGCTTTAAGGCCAGATAGAGGAATTTTCGTCCCGAACATGTGGGGGGCAACTTCCGTTTCTGGCAAGCTGTAAACCCACCCACAACTTCCACCCTAGATCACAATCCAGATCCAGGGAGGTTAAAGCAAGAGCGATTACCCCCCAAGACTGATTGCTGGATCTCCCTACGGTTCTGCAGGCCAGGAGCAGGAGCTGCCTCTGAATACTACAAAATGGAGTGTCTCCTCAGTGGCTTCTAGCCCCCAGGGGAGGGAGCTGACGCATTCCCTAAATACCAGTCCCAAAGTCCATAGGACACTAACCTCTTACTTTGTCCTAGGCATGTCTATGTTGATAATTCTGGAGTCTCCACAGCTCCTGGTGTTCTGGGGTTCCTCCAGCCGGCTGCTGGCCCTGCCGCCCTGGGGCTAAAACCTCGGCTCAAGCGGACCTGGGCTCGGCTCGGCTCCCCATGCTCTGCACTCTGCGTGCTGCCAGGTCCCAGACCGCTGCGCTGGTCTTTCCTGCAGGGCTGCTGGGCTGTCCTCAGCGGGAGTTTAGCTTCTCTGTGTCGTTCTGTGGGTGCTGGGGCTCCAGAAGTTGTTCAGAGTCCCCTTTTACATAGTTTGGAGGGAATCTGGGGGCAGAGTGGCTTGGAAGAGCTGTTTCTACTCCGCCATCTTGGCTCCGCCCCCGAAGTTGACATTCCTAAGGCATGTGATTTCAGTCTAGTGTTTTTATTTAAATTGGAAAAAGCAAAAAGCAATGGAAGCATCTTTCTATACACCTTGAGTTCAGTAGCCCTATCTCCTTGTTGTACTAAAACTTATATATTATCGAAGGGGAATTAGGAGGGTGTCACCTTTTTTTTATTATTATTATCGAGACCTAAAAATTCTAAAGATTTCATGAAAGATGGTTTGAAATTTGTTCAGAGAATACTTGGCAGTAGTGCTTGAGTAGTTTAATGCACCATCTCAGAGAAGCAAGCACATCTCAAAGCAAGTACACTACTGCATATATAAGAACAAAATCCAGGTTTTATGTTAGTGGAAGTGATGATTCTTTGATATTCCTTGGAAGTAGTGTGTTTTTTTTTATTTTATTTTTTTCTGTTGTAGACTATTGAAATTGTAGACTTTTGAATAACTAGTTTTTATTTGTTGGCTAGTTGTTTTTGGGGGGGACAGATAGTAATATTTAGATATCTTGGGGTTTTGTTATTGATACCAGAAAGTTTAATTATTTGAGACCATAAGACTTACTTGTACCATGACGTTCTAAGGAATGTATACATTAACCAGATATGATAAAGAAATTATTAGTTTTACCTATACCAGGGAATATTACAAACCTCACTGCATGTTCAATTCAAAAATATTCCTTCATTTTTCTAGATCTGCAAAGAGATTAATGTCTGTGTTGGTAATAATTTCACCATATTTAATCTTTTCAACTTTATAAAAGCTTGGCTATTTTGACTTCTCTGGAAAAATGGAAATATGTAGGTAGAAGGCACATCTGGAATTCAGTTCTCTCCCTTCTCTTCCCATATCTCTCCATCCCTTTTTTCTTTCCCCCCTCCCATCTTCCTTTTTTCTTTTTCCCTCTTTACTTTTCTCTATTCTTTCTCCTTTTCCTGACTATTTTTTTCTTTCTTTTAAATGTAAGGGTGTGTAGGGCAGGGAGGATTATCTCTCAACCCCAATTTAACTACCCTTATACTAGTATGAACTAGTCGAAGACTCTGAGCATGTTTTATGGTCACATATCTATATTCATGGAATCAACCTCATCAAATTGAGGGACTCCTCAAATTGATTAGATTCCCCCAAACAATCCCTCTTTCATAAATAGAATTGATTTATTTTATAAATATGATAATTTTCCTTTATTTAAGTAGAAACACTTACTACCTTCCACCCCTTCCCCTAAGTTTCCTTTCCATAAAATATGGTGAAAGGCCAGCAGAATTTTAAATGTTCTGAAAGCCTTTGGAATTCTGTGGTACCCAATTCATTACTGGCCCATATGTAAGTTGATGATTTTTTTGTTCTTTGAAATCTTTTCAGTGTGCAATTTATAATTGCCTCCCTACCCTCCCCCCAAAAAAACATTAAATCAACAAAAATGATATGAAATGGTCTTCTTGCCTTTTTTATACTTGCTGTTTATTTTTATCTAGCTGCTGATGGATATAAATTAATCTTAACCTTAACTGAGTGTATTATTACATACCACTCATGAATTTTATAAGCAAGACTGTTTTTCTAAAAAAAGAACTCCAGGGGGTGGAGCCAAGATGGCGGAGTAGAAACAGCTCGTCCAAGCCTCTCTGCCCCCAGATTCTCCACAAACTATGTAAAAAAGGACTCTGAAAATCTTCTGGAGCCCCAGCACCCACAGAACGACACAGAGAAGCTAACCTCCCGCTGAGGACAGCCCAGCACCCTGCAGGAAGGACCAGCGCAGCGCGCAGGAGCCAGCAGCGCACCGAGCGCAGGAGCCGAGCCGAGCCCAGGTCCACGCGAGCGAGGTTTTAGCCCCAGGGCGGCAGGGCCAGCAGCCAGCTGGAGGAACCCCAGAACACCAGGAACTGTGGCGACCCCAGAATTATCAACATAGACTTGCCTAGGAAAAAGTAAGAGGTTAGTGTCCTATGGACTTTGGGACCTGTATTTGGGGAATGCGTCAGCTCCCTCCCCTGGGGGCTAGAAGCTGCTGAGGAGACACGCCACTGTGTAGTTTTCAGAGGCATTTCCGGCTCCCAGCCTACAAATCGTGGGGAAATCCAGCGATCAGTCTTGGGGGGTAATCGCTCTTGCTTTAACCTCCCTGGATCTGGATTGTGATCTAGGGAGGAAGTTGTGGGTGGGTTTACAGCTTGCCAGAAACGGAAGTTGCCCCCCACACGTTCGGGACGAAAATTCCTCTATCTGGCCTTAAAGCCATAGTGTGGCAACAAGCCCAAAAGTCAAGCAATTAAGTGGCAACATGCCAAGGCAAAGGAAACAGAAAAATGCAACCCTAGACTCCTATTTTGGGGCATAGAGCAGGAAAAGGACTGTGAGGTCAGAAGTCCTGCTCCAAAAGCCCCAGAGGAAACCATGAGCGGGTTGCAGGCCATAGAGGACCTTAAGAAGGACTTTAAAAATCAAATAAGAGAAGTGGAGGAAAAATTGGAAAGAGAAATGAGAAGGATGCAGGAAAAGTATGAAATGAGGGTCAATAGCCTGACTGAGGAAAACAATACCTTAAAAAATAGACTAACTCAAATGGCAAAGGAGGCCCAAAAGGGCAATGAGGAGAAGAATGCCTTAAAAAGTCGAATCTGCCAGATGGAAAAAGAATCTCAAAAGTTCACTGAGGAGATTCATTCCTTCAGAGTTAGACTGGAGCAAATGGAAGCTAATGACTTTATGGGAAATCAAGATGCTGTTAAGCAGATCCAAACAAATGAAAGAGTAGAAGGCAATGTGAAATATCTCATGGGAAAAACCACTGACCTGGAAAATAGATCCAGGAGAGACAATTTAAAAATTATTGGGACTACCTGAAAGCCATGATCAAAGAAAGAACCTAGAAATCACCCTTCAAGAAATTCTCAAGGAAAACTGCCCTGATGTTTTAGATCCAGAGGGCAAAATAGAGGTTGAAAGAATCCACCAATCACCTCCTGAAAAAGATCCCAAAAAGAAAACTCCTAGAAATATTATAGCCAGGTTCCAGAATCCCCAGATCAAGGAGAAAACACTACAAGCAGCCAGGAAGAAACAATTTCAATATTGTGGAAACACAATCAGAATAACACAGGACCTGGCAGCTTCTACACTGAGGGATTGAAGGGCATGGAATATGATATTCCAGAGAGCAAAAGAGCTGGGAATGAACCCAAGGGTCACCTACCCAGCAAAACTGAGTATTTTGTTTCAGGGAAAATATGGTCATTCAGTGGAATAGAGGACTTTCAAGCATTCTTGAGGAAAAACCAGAATTGAATAGAAAATTTGACATCCAGACACAAGAAGCAAGAGATGCCTGAGAAAGTAATCAGGGAAAAGAAATCAAAAGGAACTTATCAAAGTTGAACTATTTACATTCCTATATGGAAAAGCAATAACTGTGACTGATGAGATCTTTCTCACTATGAAAATAATGGAAGAAGGGGGTGTGGTCATATGAATACATATGTGAATGTGTGTGTATGCGGTTACAGTTATATATGGATAGAGGGCATAGGTTGATTTTGTTGGGAAGGGAGAGTACTCAAGGGATGAAATTATGAGGTGAGAGAGGAAAGTGGCAAGAGGAGATGGGGAGAGACATGGTAGGGTAAACTATCTCATGTAGGGGAAGTGGTTGCAAAGGAGGGGGAGAATAAGGAAGGCTAAATAGGCAAAACCACATTCACATTGAATTTGGTTCAGGGAGAAAATGACATACATACTAAATGGGATATCTCAACCTGCAGCAGGATTGGGGGAAGGGGGATGAGAGGAGGGATGAGGGATGGGAGGGCATCCTTGGGGTGAGGGGAGGTTGGAAGTACCCACTATAGAAGAGGGACAGGATCATGTAGGGAATGGACCAGGTGGGGGGTGGGATGAGTGGGAGGAATTATAAGCAGCCTTGTACAATATATCTACTATGATAATGTTTTGCATAGCTAGACATGTATAACATATACTGAATTACTTATCTCCCAAGAAGGAATGGGTGACAAGGGAGGAAGGAAATGGATCTGAAATTCAAGGTCGTAACATTAAATGTTTCAAATATATATATAAATACTATTATTAATACTCTTTTGCCTATAATTGGGAGATAAGATGTGCAGGCATTGGGACACAAAGATTTATCTTCCTCTAATGGAAAAGTCGATGGGGGTATGGGAGAAGGTATGGGAGAGAGCAGATTGGAGGAAGCGATATCTTGTGGGACTGCTATTCTGGGAGGTTGGGTAGGGGAATAATGGGGGGAAAATGATTGTAACTCAAAATCTGGCAGAAATGAATGATGTAAAACAGAAGTTAATAAAGTATTTGTTTAAAAGAAAAAAAAAAAAAAAAAAGAACTCCAAACCAGTCTGCAGTAGAAAGAAAGCATTTTGAGATTCACAGTCTGCTACATAAAGGGCTTGTATTATGCCAAATGTTATGTCTTTACTGTTTTTCATAAATAATAAAATTTCCATCTAGACTTAGTTGTAAAATATAGGCAGTGTTGGAGAATAAGCCTGCAGAATGAGGCTTGTGTTAAAGTAATAACAACTCTTTGAAACTTGAGTTAAAAATTTTAAAGAATTACGTAGCAGTGATGCACCGAAAATCTGATAGAAAAATGAATTTCATAAAGTCCAGTGACCTAGGAATGATGTGATTTTTGAATTAAAGAGGAATTATTTAGCATTGTGATGCTGTTTGGATTTTGGAAGAAGTTTTAAAAGCAACAAGAAATGTCAGTTTCTCATTCTTTTTCCACCCCTACTCTCAAGTAATCCCTTCTCCTTTTAAAGTTATTTTAATATAGTTTAGGAAATATCTGTACACAGACATAAACTATACAGCAGTATGGCCCAATAGTACTACTACTACTATACTATAGCTACTAAATGCTGTTAATTTGCAACATCTTTAATACATGATAACTAGTCTCCACTGTAAATATTTTCCAAGATGCAAATAAGATGTTTAGCAACATTGTCAAATTAGCCCCAACAATGTTAACTTCTCTCAATATAAAGTGTATTTATCATTCCATTTATAACATTGTTCCAAGGGAATAAGGTGCCCCCCCATCATCCCCAGTTTACTTTGCTGTTTTGTCTGACACGTTTTTGTAGAACCAGTTAAGATCATTAAGTCTCTCTACTTAGAACTGATGATATTCTCAAGTGGGAAGCAACTAGAACTAGAATGGGATCTAGTTTGATAATAAAAAAAAATACCGTTTATTATAACTGACTTTTAATTACCCACCTGAACATGTGTGTCACTAACTTTGGAAAGCCTTTGTTTCTTGTATATCACATTTGCATTTTGCCATGTTTTCAACTTGTCGTGCCATATGCAGATGATCAGGATTTCCTTGATAATTCCTTGACAATGGATTAATTGACAAGATGAGAAATGTCTGTTGTCCATCTAGTGTTCTCATGATGTTTCTCAGAATTCATTTAATTGGAATGAAAGGTTGTGGTTTTCTATCTTAAACGATAAACTAGAGTTTTTATATATCTCTTAACTGATATAAAAATATCAAAGTCTTTTTTCCATTGTTTGTGTTGCTCCCTCTTTGTTTTGGTTTTAGATTAGCTTCACTGTTTCTTTCATATGTTCAGTTTTTTGAAACTTAACTATTTGATATATTTGTTTTAATATATGTTCTTGTTTTAGCAGGTAAAAGAATCATAATTTAATTGTTATTAAATGAGCATTAGAAATTCCCTAAACTATTAACTTGTAATATTTTAAAATTTCATTTTGCATGTCAGCTCTTCCATTAACATTTGGGATCTTTTTAAAGAAAGAAAAATATATTCTTCACATTTAACAAGCGCTTTACTGAAAACCTAATTAATTAACTGACAATTTCCCTCCACTCTTTCCTTTCCACTAAAATGAGGTAGCCACTAGCAAATCTCCGTGCTTTTGCTGCAGCTTTGAGGGCTAGTGGTTACTTAAAAGTTTAACAAAACCATAATCACTGAACTTGGCAGTAGAGATGGGCCCTTTCACACTTGCTACAAGAACTTCATTTTGATTACTTCAGTTTAATAAATGTTTATTAAGCTATGTTCAAGGCTCTGGAGAGACAAGGAAAAAAGGGAATATCCCTGTCCTCAAGAAATTTACATTCATTCCAAGTTCAAAATACTCGGCTGTACTCTAGGATGTTATTTGTGTTCTAGAAACGTGTTGCTGTTTTTTTTTCCCCTAAGAAAATTTTCCATTGTTTATGATTACGTTGTATGGATTTACATACCTTAAAATTACCTGTAAAGATTTAGTCAGTATATTTTTGTATGGTAAGTGTCTCTTTCTCAAACAGAATTATTGGCCTTTTTTTTTTTTGTCATAGACCTTTCTTGGCTGTCTGAGACCCCTTTTCTGAATGATGTTTTTAAATGCACAAATTAGAGTACATAGAATTACAAAGGAAACAATTCTGACAACAACAGTTGTCAGAATATTTCTCAAAACAAGTTCGTAGACTATGTTAAGAACCCCTGTTTTTTAAGTAGATCCAATACTGAAAACAAATAAATTTTAAAACCTTGAGGTACAGTGTGACAAAATGCAAGAAATTCAAACTGAAAACTGAAGCTCTCTAGCCCTAGGCTCTTCAGGAGGTCTTTGATTTGACAAGTTGGTGGCATTACACTAACTGGGCTTAAATATTGACTGAAGTTTAAGTATGCATTTTTTTCTTTATCAGAGGTTGAACTTTTAATGAATTATAGTATACCTATTTTGTTAAGTATTTAACAAATTATAATTTCAATCTTTATAACTGTGGCCACTTTTTATAATTTTGTAAAAATTATAAAAAAATTTTAAATTTGTAGTTACCAACTTCTCTTTTGCCCAAGCCTTTCCAGAAAATATATGTAGCTTTACTAAGGTGAAGGGGAGAATTCCCTTGTTCTCTAAATCTAGATTAAGGTCCACTGACTCAGTTGATTCCCAGGTTAATCTGTCCTCCTGACACCAGTTGTACCAATGTACTGGCTGGATGCTCTCTGCAGGTGGTTGAGGCAAAGTCCATCTGTTTTTTCCATATGCACTCATGTATGCTGTCTATATTTAAAAGAAGCAGTTCTTGATGAGCAGGCAAATGGAATTCCATGGACTACCAAGTATAAAGATCTTTGGAACTGAGCTATTGCCACTTTTTTAATGTGATACATGAACTTTTTTTTACCTAGTATGGAGAGCTCCATCAGTTTACAGTTTGGGAAAAACAATCATTATGAATTAAGAACTTATCCTTGATACACATTCATTTAAAAAAAATACCTTAAGGTGTTGTTGGTTTTTTGGAGGTGGGGGAGAAGTGTAATTATGGATCTACCTCTCTGGAAATGGCCTTGTCAGTTGATGTCTTCCATAGCGGTGCTTTGCCAATTGTAAAGAGAAGAATGCTTTGGGAGCCATCCTTCTCATATAAAAGCACCCTATGGTTGTTTGGAAGTTTAAAATGTAAATATCAGGGGCGGGTAGGTGGTGTAGTGAATAGAGTACCTGGCCCTGGATTCAGGAGGACCTGAGTTCAATCTGGCCTCAGATACTTAACACTTACTAGCTGTGTGACCTTGGGCAAGTCATCTTACCCTAATTGCCCTGCCTTCTCCCCTCCAAAAAAAGACCAAAAAAATGTAAATTTCATCAGGCTAAAGAGCCCTAGTACTTCTCTGCTGCCAAATTTAGAAGATTACTATATTGAGAGAAATAAATAGGATTATAGAAAAAAATGCCAAACTAACCACTCTGCATGGGTGCAGATCTGAAGTTATACTTTCTTCTCATCTTTCTTTTCACCAACTCTGCAGCTGTGTGATGCTTTTTTCTTTGTTTTCATGGACCTTTCCTCTTTCCCTGTCACTCCCTGTATGGATAACTCTAAAACTCTTCCTACCTCCCCTCCCCTCTTTGTCCCTTCCCCAACTTATGTATGTGCTTATGGGTTTGAAACCCTGGGACATTTGTAGCCTCGTACAATAATAGCGCTCGACTTGTCCCTCCTGTTCCTCCAGGAAAGGAAGTTCTTCAAAGGCTTCTTTGGAAAAGTAAGTTTAATGCCCTGTTTGTGCTTGTTGTATAAGGAGTTACACCCCTGGTTTAGCGCTACATCTCTATATATGTATCATATGTCAGTTTTATAAAATTTGCAGTTAACTTTGGTGTCAGCATTTTACTACTCATTAATTAATCCAGTGTGTGTGGACTAAAAAGTGGGACTCAAGTAATGTATTTAATACCTGAATGTCAGTTGATGTCCAGGATAATAAAATGTTCCTAGTAAAGCCCAGGAAATTATTTTAGAGTTTTGATCACTCACCTCAAGACTAGTTGTCAAAGGATCTTGATGAGGGACTTGAACTAGAATGACCCCCAATATCCCTTCCAATTCTAAATTTATGGTCCTCTATTCCCTGCTCACAGTATCATTCACAAGCAAACAAAACTAGAGCTTCTGTTTAACGTTTAATAGTAGAAAAGAAGCAGAGAAGAAACTTCAAATTTAAGTGAAAATGAGCTCTCTCTCAGGTTTTGTCATCATAAATTCAAAACTACTTCCATTAAACTAGATTCAGCCAAAATTAAAATAAAGTATAGAATTCTGGGAGTTCAGGAACATTCTCTCCAGGAAGCCTGCCAATGCTTTAACATTTTTACCCAAGAAAAATAAGTGTTTAATCATGGCTCATCATGCTGCCTGTCATTTATATTATGGCCTTTACGAAGACCTCTCCAAAGACATAACTGTGTAATGCTCATTCTTCCTTGTAAGGACTGAGAATATATAATCAGTTAGCATATTCATTTGTAGAAGAATACCACTCCATAGCATATGGTAAGTTTATACTATTTTATTTACAAGACTTTCATCATTTACTTTTGCCCACTGAGTAGATCATAAAACATTTCAGAAAAAATGTCCTTTGATCTGAATATAGATTTTTGGAATCATTTTAATATGTTCACATAAACTACTTGAGCTACTAATATAGTAATGTTTTTGAAGAAAACATTAGGTTGAGATCCATTTTTTTATCAAGAAGACATCTTCATCATCACTTTAGTTTAAAATGTTTTTGACCTAGTTGAGGTCACTTTTATATTAGCCTAATCAAAATTGGTTTTAGGAAATTTGACTTGGGTGATACAGTTCAATTTTTGCTGGCATTTTGAAAAGAAAGGTCAGATAGTTTGTCTTTGCATGTCATAGGGAATTTTGATCAAGTAGCTTGACTATCAGTCGTATTAACTGTTCCTTAATTCACAAGAAGCATGAATGCGGCAGCTAAGTGGCACAGTGAATAGAGTGCCAGGCCTGGAGTCAGGAAGACTCATCTTCCTTAATTAAAGTTTGGCTTCAAATGCCTACAAGCTGTGTGACCCTGGGTAAATCATTTAACCTTGTTTGCCTAAGTTTGCTCATCTGTAAAATGAGCTGGAGAAGGAAATGGTAAACCACTCCAGTATCTCTGCTAAAAAAACTGAAATAGGATCATGATGAGTTGGACATGACTTAAAAGATCAACAACAACAAAATTTCAAGACATCCATGTTTGGAGGGGATCTTATACATACAACATCTTTTTGATTCATTAAACATTTTATTCAGCCCCTGTGAAGTCCAGTGCCAGGATGATGGGCTCTAGATATAAACTTAAAAAAAAAAAATCAAAACCAGCCCTCAAGGACCTTACATTCTTTCAGGAGATAGAGCACATACCCAGTGGTAAATAAAGTGTTATAGAAAGCTTTTTCAGCTTTTCAATATTCTTTTCAAAATACAGTTCCTAAAAGAAGTACCACATTGCCATAATTATAGGAACTGTAGCTCCTAGCAGTTCAGAAATTATGATCTGAAGGTTTTAAAATATACAAATACTTACAAAGACATAGCAAGAAAAAGCCCCAAAATAAACAAAAATAAAACAAAAAAGACATAGCAAACACCTTTTTATAAATAAAAATGAGATAGAAGTTTGAACTGTTCATCCTGATCCTAACTTACTTTTGCTAAAAGTACTAGCCCTGCCTCCTCTCTTCTGATAAGCCTCCTGGCCCTACCTAGTCCTGCTCTCTCTTATTCCTATGGCTAACATTGATAACTTAAGTTTCAGCAATGTGGCATAAATGAATTTAGGTTTTGCCATAAAGCTGTGCTGTACCTAAGTATTTTTCTATCTGTGATAAGACTATATTTCTAAACCTAAACCTACTTCAGAAAGTGAGAAAATTTCAAATCAAAGGCTCAAAGAATTATTTGCTGAAATTTTTTCCCTTCCTTTGTAAGCCTAGCATTTAGCACAGTGCATGGGACACCATAGGCACTTGATTAATGTTTCATGACTAACTGATTCCAAACCTGCTACAAATCAGTTTAATAATATTTTGCTAAATACGTCATTTAACCATTTTATCTGTAGCATCAGCAGTGCCATTCCTAATCTTGGCCTTCTGGAGATTGTCATATGCAGATAAATCTGACAGCCTAAGATAGACACATACACATATGCACAAACACAAATTACGCAAAATAGGCACATGATGCATTTAACTCAAAGTATGTTTTTTTAACAAATTTTGTTTATTTGCCCACTCCATCTAAAACCCTATTCTGATTCCCTATTGGTCTCAGATGCTTACTAGCTGTGTGACCCTGGGAAAATCACCTAACCTCTGTTTTCCTCAGTTCTCATATCTATAAAATGGAGATAAAAATAGCACCTGCCTCCCAGAGTTGTGAGTATAAAATGAGATAATAATTACAAAGTTATAAAGTGTCGAAGCACAGCGCATTTCACATAGGAAGCATTATACAAATGTTAGCCATTACCTTTTGTTACTCAAAGGCTGTGTCAGTGCAGCACAAGCTAAAAAAGGCTTTGAAAGGCAAATCTTGTTGTCCGAGGAATGGTCTAACCAAGTTTGGAGAGACTCATCACCAAATTGGCATCAAAATGATGAACGTTGCAGCCAGCACCACCTGCTATGTTACAAAATAGTTGTGGTCTACATTTTTACTTTCTCCATACTAATGAAATCAAAGGTGCTTGTAGTACTGGAATAACCGAATCATAACATTCTCCAAGTATCATTTCTATCTTATGGGAAAGGACAGGAAAATTAAATTCTTTGCTCCAGGTCACAATTTTTTAAACTTTATTTTATTTTTAATTTAGGGAATAAACCAACCATTTCTATTAACACACACTGTTTTAAATCCACCTACCTGTATAACTAATACACTGAAAAATATTTATTCCTAGCTTCCTTAACAATTAAAGACAAAGTCAGCAGTAAGAAGCTAGTCCTCCAGCTACATTATTTTAATTTTTGTTTCTAGTAAAATCTGAAAACCATATTGTAAACCAAGGGAAACTCCCTATCCTATCACTTAGGTTTTCCATTCTTAAGGAATCTTAGAATTTATCTGAAGTCTGAGATCAGTGTGTATGATAAAGCTTTGCTGTGTACTTTTAACAAATATCTAAATTACAGTAAGTAAAGAAATGTTGAGGGTGTTGCCATGATCATTTTGTTTGAAGGCACCAAGCCTTAGTGTATAAGTCACCAAAATAATTGACTTGAGTTTTTTATGTTCTATTTTGTTAGCTCTAGCTAATAATGCCAAGCCAAGCATTGTTTTGTTGAAATCATTGTCTTTGTAGTAGTGTTTTTGGCAATTGCCACAAATAGGTAATAGGACATTTAGAAATAACACATTATGTTATTTTGGTATTATGAAGTAGAACTTTTTTTTAAGTACTTCTGTAGTTTTTCTTCAAATTCCAAGGTATAAATGTTTCATGAGGTATCTGGCTACATACATTCTTAAATCAGTTTTCCTAGATTATACTTTAGGTCACTTAAATGCATCATTTTCTATGGTAAGAGGACCATAGTTCAATGGGGCATAGTAACTCATGAAATGTTCATCTTTAAAATGAAAATACTTCTTTTATTCAGAATGCTTGGCCTGTGTCAAAAGAACGATGCTAACTTCTAATCCTTCAATTAGAGAAATACTGCACAATACATTTCATATTTGGAACATATGTAACTCAAGTTTACTTGTTTCTGGTGACTATACATGTAGGAATTTCTGCAGGCAGTATTTGGAATTAATAGGGTTCTATTCTATATTTAAGGCAACTTGAAAAGGATAACCTAAAAGTTTTCCTCATATACAAGCTTAAGAATCATCCTTTACCAGGAACGCATCTACCTGTGAGGTGTTCAATATGAATCCAACCTTTTTGTTACAGTGTAGTTGGTGGACCGTGGAATCCTCCAGAAAACATTGTGCTGTTTTCTCTCTAAGGAAGGGCAGCAACTCAGACATTTCACATAAAAAACCAGTAAGTGATGTAGAATAATATGGACTTGGAGAAATAGATTTTCCAGTTCCTCTTAGTACTATTGCTTTTTATATATGTCAGAACATATATTCCAAAGAATAAAACAAAAGTAAGAATCCAGAAAGAACATATCTAATAAAGTACAAAAAATATTGACGTCATACAGGAAAGGGTGTGGGAATTAAAATAGCAGCAAAGAGGAAAAGGGAGGGTATACCAGACACTCCCTCATTTAGGGAAAAAGAACCAAGTCCATTCCCCAGTAGATAAGTGGTCAAAGGATGTGAACAAATGGTTTTCAAAAAAAGAATTACAAATTATAAATGACCCCATGAAAACATGCTTCAACTAACTGATGGTAAGGAAAATGCAAAATAAAAACAACTCTAAGATTTTACTTTACCCCATACAGATGAAAAAGATGGGAATAGTCAGTTTTGGAGGGGCTGTGGAGAGGCAGGCATACTAGTGCCTATGGGTGGAGCTTTGAGGTGGCCTAGCAGGATATCATTTTGGAATTGTGCGATAAAAGTGACAAACTCTCTATACTCTTTGACCCAACCATCTTTCATTATGGGAGTACTAACAAGAAAGTAAAAGTCAGAAACAAAGGTCCAATACAAAACAAAAATATTAACACAGTGGTAGTAAACAACTGAAAACAAAGAGGGGAGCTATCAAGAGAAAGAAGGGTGAAAAAACTATGGTATAAATATGTACCATTGTAGTTGTACAATAAGAAATGATAAATATTAGGAATACAGAGAAACATAAGGAAGTTCATATGAACTGATGCAGAGGGATATGGAGAATCAAATATCTAAACAGTGACTACAACAAAGTAGATGAGAAGCTCACTAAAAGAAAATTACACTCTTGAGTCATGGAAAAATCCAGAAAAGATCCTGCAGAACAGATAATGAAGCATATCCCTAACGTCAGAGAATGAAAGACTAGTAGGGCAGCCTAGCTATGGGTCAGCTATGGGCCTTAAATCAGCCTGGGAAAGGACTGTGATGTAAAGATTAGGCACCAGTGAAACACATTTTAAGAAAAAGACATAAGAGGTTGCCATAAGGAGTTGATTAGGATAGATCTTAAATCCCAGTGAATGATAGTACTCCCTTCATCCTAGGCCTGATGCCTCCAGGCCTCTCTGACAGAAAGTGAAAAAAGTCCTGTATCTCATAGCTTTGGAGAAAATTCTGGAAAGTTATCTTTTTAAATCGCACTGTTATAGTCTCAGACTCTTCAAGTCAGTCTCAGGCTCTTCAAGAGTTATTCCTTTAAAGAAAGCTTTAATGAGGATGCAAGATAAAACTGAAGATTTCATTCCATGTCCTGTTGTAGAGATGTGAATTCCATTGGTTCCCTTCATCTAGGACTGTTCCCTCTTTGGTTCTTCAGAAATTCTTTCTCAGATCCTGAGTTTGAAGGACAGTATGATAATTCTGCACATCACATCATTGCCATTTCATGAATTCATCCTTCACAGTAGAATGAGGATGGTTTCTTTTGTACCTCCTGGGTTAGGGATACTTCATTGTGGGTCCAGTCAATATCAAGTTGGTGAATTTCTATTCCTATATTAGGCAATGCTGTTTCCAGATGTATTGTCATCCCTTTCTGTATATGTTTTGGAGGAAAAAAAAAACAACAAAAAACAAAACTTGAGTTCTTTCCCCATGGTGTGCATGTGCCTTAGTCTGAGACTGGGGACATTGGCAAAGCTTTCCCTTCCACTTTGCCTCATAGGCTGCAGTTACCCCTCAGCTCTGATGACCAGTTGATATGCTGTAGCTATGGTTTCCCAGCATTTCATAACTGTTCCACATTGTGCCCTTTGTTTATAAAGGCATTTTTTTAACCTCTGCCCTATTTGTGGTTGCCCCCATTTTAGGGCAATGATCAGGTATCCTGATGTTCTATACGTACTTTCAAGTTCAAGCCACCACTGTGATGTCTTCACTGAATGAATGCCAGTACCTGATTGGTAGTCTGAGTAATAAGGTCATTTAAGCCTCTTCTCTCCCTTTTATGTAAAAGGTAATTTGTAGGTAAACTGATCAAGAAAAAGAATTTCGTGATCCCATTCCTATAAGAGTTTATTTCTCAAGAGCAACATACTTGGAGTTCAGAGGAACCTCAG
The DNA here is from genome assembly GCA_011680675.1 of Gymnobelideus leadbeateri. NCBI lineage: Eukaryota > Metazoa > Chordata > Mammalia > Diprotodontia > Petauridae > Gymnobelideus > Gymnobelideus leadbeateri. Next base: position 610,371 of record WOXC01008502.1, on the reverse strand, counting down.
AGCTCATCTGGTCCCACCCCTAATTGAATCCATTCTTATAGCATCCCTGACATGCAGTCATCCAAACCCTGCTTGAAGACTGACAATGGCAGGGAGCTCACTCCCCAAGGAGACAGTCCCATTACACTTTTGGGTAGTTTTGATTGTTAGGAAGTTCCATTTTGCCTGAAGAGAGCTCTACTTCTCTGACTTCTACCCATGTACCTAGGTCTTCCCTCTAGGGCTTAAAAGAAAAACTTTCATTCCTCTTCCATGTGACAAGCCCTTTAAGAATTTGAAGCCTTTTCTGAGTTAGTCTCTTGGCTAAACAACTCCAGTCTTCCACGGATCCTCCTAAGGCGTGTTCTCCAGTTCCTGCATCATTCTGATCTCTCCAGACTGTCACTATCCTGCTGAACCGTGGCAGCCAGAACTAGGAGCAGGTACTCTAGATAGATGGTCTGATCAGGGCTATCACATCCCTTGTTCGAGAGACTTTTCGGTGTCATGCTGTGCACTCATATGGCCCACTAAAATACATGGCCCTCTTTAGCCCTTCCCCACCTTGTTCTTTATTCCTGTTAAATCTCGTCCTATTAGATTCGGTCCATTCTTCTAACTGGTAGGATTTTGGGTCTTTTAAAATCCTAACACTTGTCAGTGAGTTCGCTCTCCTTGCCCAAAGAGCTAGGTCCAAAACTCGCCCCTGCCATTTACTAGCTGTGCAATCATGAGTTAGTTCATCTCTTTGAATGCAGTTTTCCTCACCTGTAACAGGGTGATAATCATATTCATGCAGCCTACCTTATGAAATTGTTGTGAGGAAAAGTGCTTTGTAAAGCTTGAAAGTACTATATAAATGTGAGCAGTGATTATAATTGTACCTGAAATATGTCTCAGGTGTGTGCTTATCAGTCTATATTATTATTTAAAAGGGAAAAATCAACTAGAAGCCAGCCAATTGACCTATAATTCCTCTAGTGGGATGTTTTTTTTTTAACCTTTTGAATGGGGCATAACTAAAACATGTAACATAATTTCATACCAGAAGCAATAGACTATAAAAGAATTGTGAAAAGGATAGGACACCGATCTTTTATTATCACCATGGTTAATCCAGAACTTTATTTCAAAATTTTTAGGGGGAGGTGTTCTTACCAACCTGGGATTAATTTGCTACATGTAATTTCCTCTCTAAAGCCAATAATTCTCTGACCTGACCTTCAAGAAGCTATTTTGTGTTCCTTCCTGATACCCATATTGAAACCAACTTTTATTCCTGTTCATAAAATTACCAATGAATTTCTCATATGTTCAGGACAGATTTTGTGAATTGTGCATATTCATTTTTCCATTCAGTGTTAATTCTAGTTAAACAATTTACTGATTTGGTACTTTACAATAAATCCAATACTTGCTTTCACTTACTCCAGTGTCAGATTATTTAAACTATCAGTTGATTGCTTCTTTTAAGCAGACAGTACTGTTGGCTAAGATAGAAAATAATTTTAAAAGCCAAACATCAAAACATTTAGCAAGAAAAAAGCATGCACATTTGAAATTCACAGCAAATTGAATTCCATTTCCTGTCATTAACCCACAGATTGGCTTGACCAATGAAGTTTGCTGATTTAAGTTCTGAATCGATCAAAGCAAGGCCTTTCTATTCCATACAGACCATATTTTACAGAATGATTTCCTCTACATTGTAAATCTGTATTCTTTCTTAATTTTATTGCCTATAGTCATTGTTAACTCCACCTCCAGCTTTGATATCATTGGTAAAGTAGAAAGTGTTGAGACAGTGGTTTAAAATAATTCTGAATGTCTCACATCTGCATTTCTATCTTACCAATACAAAGGGTGTCAAATATTCTAAAACAAAAAAAAAAGTTTATACCATTAAATCTTCTCAAAGTCTTCATTCTAAGTGCAAAACTGTTATATTTATACTTGGATGCTTTTCCCCTGGACTCTCTGGTCAGCTGACTTTAACCCAACTCCCTCTGTATTTGTTACTTTTAGAAAAGCCTATGTCTATGTCTGTGAAAGGAAATACTGTCCGTTTGTGGATAGAGCCTGGAGTCAGGAAGACTCTTCTTCCCAAGTTCAGATCTGACCTCAGACTATTACTAGCTGTGTGTCCCTCGGCAAATTACTTAATCTTGCCTCAGTTTCCTCATCTGTAAAATGAGCTGGAGAAGGAAATGGCAAACCACTCTAATATCTTTGCCAAAAAAGACCCCAAATAGGGTCATGGAGAGTCAAACATGAAAAACAACTGAAAATAAACTAATGTTTCACTAACTCGAGTTTGGGATAGATTGAAGATTGTGGATTTGATCGTTTGTTTGTGAGATACAGTGCTTAGGAATCTTTGACTGGCAAGATAGTTCTGAGCTTGAAGATTTAAATACAATCGGAGATCCTGTTTGTCCAAAACGACCCAGCTGAGTTCAGCTATAGGACAGAACACGGAGGTGAGATAGCAGTTACTAGGCATACTGTAGTGACTGGATGAGAATTCAAGAACAGGATTGAACGAGAAAAATGCCATATTGTGGCAGACAAAGGAATAGGTTCATATTAGAAAGCACATGAGCGTGTGCCACCATAAAACAAGCGCTATTTCTAAGTAATCTAGTGATGACACAAAGGGGCGCATTTAGGGCCGCACCCCCACATTCGAGGGAGCCTCAGACTTATCTGAGCAGATCAGCTTTGTGTCACTTTACTCTCTTTTAGAGGCTCCAGTCTAGTTGTTTAAGGTTTCTCCTCTTTCCCTTATGACAGTATCCTTAGATGAGGCTGACCTCTATTTCCAGTCGTCATTTCACATGATTTTGTTTGTACCCCTTAAAGCAGGTAAGGAAAAAAAGCCATCAAAATGACATTGTGAGCTCTCCCACTGCCTTTCTTTCTGAGAAATCATATGCCAGCCTATTCTTGAGGGTGTCTCTGTATCTCCAAACAATTTTTCCTGCAGCAAAAAAATTTAAATTCATGTTGTATTAAAGATTTCCAACAACTTTTCCAACTGATCTTCTTGAACTACTAGTTGTCACTACCTATTTGATGCCCAGTTAAAATTGGACAACCATTTCTGTGCTAATCTTGAAAAAATTAGCAATTATTAGTCTTTTGCTGGGAAAATGAAAATATTGACCTCGTCCCCTTATAGCACTAAATCTATGATGCTGTGATAAAAAGCACAATAACTAAGTTCTTGGGCCTTACAATGCTGATTTAAAATGATGCTGTGATAGTGCCACACACACTGAAGGCATTAGGGGTTGTGGGAGTAGTCAGTGCGCAAATTTAGGCCTCGTATTTTACTACCTATTCCATTTAAATACAGTTTTAGAAGCTACTTGTGGTGTAACTCCTTAAGTATTTAATGTGTATCTTACTCTTGTTTTTTCTTGGTTGATGTTTGGAAATGGGTGAAGAATCTAACCTTGAGTTCTTTGCCCTTGACTTGACTGAATGTGATAACCTGGTTTTGATTCCACCTATCCCCTCCCCTCTTTACTTAATTTCATCTTATTGTTTTGCATTGTGTTTCTAAATTACTGGCTTTGGCTTGGTTTTCCCTGAATGTTTTTGCAGTCTGGTTTGAGTATCTGGCTTTGGGCATCCCTCCTGAACTTCGACTCCATCTGCACTTATTGTTGTGGTTCTTGGAAAGCACAGCTGGGTTTTTTTTTTTTCCTCTTCAGGAAGGTGACACTGTTTGTTAATATTTTATATGTGTATATGTCTTTCTCTTGTCTTCTCTTGAAAGACTGGAAAGAAGGCCGTGAAAGCAGTCCTGTGGGTTTCAGCAGATGGACTCCGAGTTGTGGATGAAAAAACTAAGGTTAGATTTGTCTGGACTTAATTGTAATCATTTGTGTGTTGTGTGTTCTCCCTAATGATCAGGTCTAATTTCATTAAGCTGTTGTAGTCACTGTACATCCTTCTGTTTTGTCCAAAGTGCAGCCCTCTGAGGGACTTTTAGCATGCATGAAGCCAATTTAGCTACTCATTTACCCCCCTTAAAAAGGAAATTTTCTCAGCTGTACACTTCTGGCTTGTTTCACATGATAGAGCATGTTTGCTCTGCTCAACATTAGCATTTAATGTTAAATTCTGGGTCTTTTTTTGTTCCTATATATAACAGAATTGTTATCTAGCAGAAGTTTTGCTTGAATTATGACTAACCATGTCTGAACTTGCTTGTCTTTCATTCCTGAACTGTAGGTTTTGAAAAGTGATACTTAAATTGATTAACCTGCTTTTTCACCAGCAGCCCCTACCTATTAAGACAAATCTTAGGAACCTGGAGGTTGGTTCATTTAATAAATGTTTATTTAAGTTCCATAAATTATGTAAGTACTCTGGGCAGCATTCTCTATGTGAGAGAAAGTAATCCCACAGGACTGGGCTTAACCTTGCCATTATTTGGCTGTGGGTATGCAGGATAGGGAAAATAGCCTCTCTGACTTAAGAGCAGAATTGTTACAAAGGTGCAAGAAATCTTCAATAAAAATCTCCCAAGAAAATGGCCAAAGGCCAGGGATGTCTTAGCTTAAACATGATCTCTGCAATGAATTAAACCTAGAAATTACCTTTGCTCTGGAAGAAAGGGAGAAAAGTTGAAGAGCACTTTTTACCACATGGCTTTAATTTGCCTAATTTGGTTGATTATTTAAAATTTTTATGACCAAAATTGTAATAATTTTGTCACTTTTAAAGAGTTTCACTCCCCCGTCCCGTACTAAAACTAAAGAGTAGAGTAGCCTTAGAAATATGTGGTTGCTAGCATTAGCAGTCATTTTTGTTTGGTTTTTAGGTAAGAATATGGGTGTTTTTTCTTTATGCCCTCCTTTATGCCCTGCCTCTCTTGGAGTGGTGGAATACATTGCTTTACAGTTGGGGATGTGACGCTGCTCCCTGGTGGCCCTGTACAACATTACTAGTGGTTTTACACAGATGATAAACCCAGTGATATTGATATTGGTGTCTATGTCTATACCAAAGGAAATAACTGTTTTCACAAGTTACCATGAGACCATCTCACTCAGAAATAAATGGACACGGTTCTAGACCTCACATTTGCTTTTTTTTTTTTTTTTTGCCTTTTTGGAGGGCAATTGGGGTTAAGTAACTTGCCCAAGGTCACACGGCTAGGTTTTTGTTTGTGTGTGCGTTAAGTGTCTGAGGCCGGATCCGAACTCAGGTCCTTCTGACTCCAGGGCCGACGCTCTACTCACTGCGCCACCTAGCCACCCCATCACATTTGCTTTTAAGGTATTTCTCCTCGAAGTACATTTTTTGGGGGGTTAACAAGCTTACCATAATCAATCAAACATATATCATTTGCCTAGTTCAGGGGGAAAAAGTCAGCACCCCAAACTTCAAAGTAACAGACATAACTTACAAGACAGAGAAACAAACAGATCAAGCAGACAGGCTTCCAAACTGCCCAACCATTACATCAATACCAAATCACAGTTACCAGAGAGGGAAGCATCAACATCTGGGTTTTCAAAGCCAGGGGGCTTTCAACGGCTGCCCAGAGTCTCATCTGGTCAAATCACACAACACTTCTCAAAGTGAGCCCCCCAAAGTACATTTTTTAGGAAGCCATTTGATAATGTGTTCCTTATAGAATTCATTAAATGTTTTAGTCTGTGGAAAACTTGTTAAAACAATCAAAAAATTAAAAATTCAAGTTCCTAAGGAAAAGGGGAAAATCAAGATCTGAACTACAGTGCACATCAGGAAGACAGATTTCTATAAGCTCAAGAAAACTTTGAGATCGTATGGTGCTATGGAAAGAAAACTGAAAATTTGCAGTTCAGTCCTGAGTCCGAATCCCATTTCTACCTCTTTGTGCTTGTGTGACCTTGGTCAAGGCATGGAACCTTTTTAAGAGGGCTGGACCCTCTACCTCTAAATTTGTGATCCAAGACTTGCCACCAAACCTGAGAATCCAGGGCAGGAAGATGAATATAAGACATGTGTTCAAGTCCTGCCTCAAACTGTAACCTTGTATAAGTTGCTTAACTTTGAGGTTCTCTAGGTAAATTTTTAAGAGTATAAATTGAGAAGGTAGCAACCTACATTGCTAGAAGGAGTTTCAGTTTCCTTACCCAGAAATTCCCTATACCACAGGTCAGTACCTGCCTTCTACTATCTGCCAGGTACTGGGACTCAGAGTTAGGGTTACAAAAAGAAAAATGAAATGGTTTTTGCCTTCAAGTTGCTTACAATCTGTTGGGGAAGAAAGTATGTTCACGAATGTACGCAAAATAAATACATGGTAAATTGGAGAGTACTAGCAGAAACTGGAGGGATTATGGAGGACTTCACGTGGAAAGGTAGCTTTTTAAAGCAGTTTGAAGAAAACAATGGATTCTAAGAAGTGGTGTAGTGAGTGCATTCCAGGCATGGAAGACCAGCTAGTGCAAAGACACGGGGATAGAGATGAATCATCATATTTGAGGGACAGCAAAACTTGGCTACAGTTATATTTGTATACAGCAGTGGGAGGAACTAGTCAGTAGGGAGAGACTGAAGATGGGGATGGGGGTAGATGTAGGGATTGATTATGGGTTCAGTCTGCTTAGAGACAATGAGGGGAAATGGCATCAAAGGAACATGTAGAAAGATTGCCCTTGGCAAAAAGAAGCATCACTTCTTAATCAGAGACTGGAATAAAGGAGGAGAGAGTGGAAGATGAAAAGGCATTGTACAATGTAGACAAAAAAAAGGGGGGGGAGTTAATAGTAAACGTCTTATTTTATCAGTGAAGTATGAGGAGTAAATCAGTATCAGTAAAGTATCAGTCTTCACCTGAGAGGATGGGGTAAGGGGAGCCTGTGGGAAGCTTGAAGAGATAAGAAGGTTTGAACAGTCTTTGTGGATAATGGGATAGAGAATCGGGGAGGAGTAAAAGAATTATCACAATAATATGATTTTTTTTTCGCTTGTATTAGAAAAGTTGTTAATTTTTTTAAAAAGTTATTTGGCAGGGAAGGAAAAGTACTGGAATACTACCTCTTCCTCTTTTTCAAAAAAGTTCAAACAACTGTGGCCATATAATCACAGTGAATAAAGGTACCATGCAGAACAAGGGAGTGCCAAAATGGAACGATGATTACACTTAAAGACAAAAGTACTTATTAAACCTGGCTTTACTTAATCACTATTTACAGAAGGTTTTACAAAATTATTTAATAACTACTGTTTCTGAGGAATATGAGGCAAATAGAAGACTGGAAAGGGGCAAGTATAATATTCATCTTGAAAAGGAAAAAAAGAGCCTGTCAACTCAACAATGGTACTTGGAGAAATACTACCCCAAAAAATCATCAAATAAGTCATACACACTAACTTAAACACACTAGTGTTAAACACATAAGTCATACACACTAACTTAAAGCACAAGCTACTTGGCACTAAGGCTATATGAGTAAGAAGGCAATTCCTGCCAAGCCAAGAATGAAATTGATTCTTTTCTATGAAATCTAGGAAAGAAGGGGGAGATGTTATATAAACTGACTTTGCTAATATTTTTTATTTTATACCAAACAACTTTTATCATAAAATTAGAAAGATACTAGTTTCAACCATTTCACCAAACTCTAGTCTTCTATAAGATATCTCTAAGGTAACTTGAGTGTGATGTCAGAGCAGACACTCTTTTGGTTTGTGTCCATATTTGTTCATGGACTACTTTGGCAATGTGATAAAGTGTATGAGATGGAACGTCTTCTCAGAATAACATTTTTAAATGGGCAAAATAAAATATGAAAGATTACAAGAGAAGTAAATTATATTGAAATGAAGATGTACTTTTTACCCCATCCAAACGCATGGAACTTCTGAAATCTGGCCATGGACCCAAATTATGAACCCCTGTTCTAAATAACAAAGCTGTGACCCATGAATGTTTACATTTTGTTTTTATATCATTATTATTTTAAAGTAATTAGTTTTATTTCTATAGATATCAAATATAAGCTATATGTAGACACACATGTTCAAACTGAATGTTAATCTGTTGCTCACAAAAAAATTTCATAATTTCTCCCTGTGTTGCTCTTATCCTACTGTTCATATGACCCAGAAAATGAATGTCGCCTTTCCTTTGACTGGGTAGGTAGTAGGTAGCCAAATTTCTGAGCACATTCTGCTTTATTCCATATTAGAGGAAGACCCAAATGTTTTAGACCTTTGAATTTGAGTATTCTAAAATGAATAAAGTCTTTTTTTTTCCCTTGTGCTTCAATTTTCTAGGACCTCATAGTTGACCAGACAATAGAGAAAGTTTCTTTCTGTGCCCCAGACAGGAACTTTGACAGGGCTTTCTCTTACATTTGTCGGGATGGCACTACACGACGCTGGATTTGCCATTGCTTCATGGCTGTTAAGGACACAGTGAGTTTGGCAGCCCATTTTTTTAATAATTGCATCCAGAAACTGGCTTTCTCCAAATTTGGTTAGTTGTAAATTTGCCTCCCAAAAACACAGGTAAGAAACTAGATGTTACAGCAGCTGCTAACAATAACAATGCCCAAGCATAACTTTCTTCTTCCCATTTGGTCATCAAGTTACCTTCAAATAAACATTGAGTAAAGAGAATGATAGATATTCAGTATTAGTCTATGGTCACTGGAGATTAGCTAATGTACTCGTGGTTGTATACATTTCTTTTTTGTATGTGCCTTCTTTTTTAATATATATATTTTAAAGAATTAGATATTATTTTATTTTCCATTCCAAATTCTCTCCCTTCTCTTCTTTCCCCCTGCCTGCCACGCCCCCCCCCAGAAGGCAAGAGAAATAAAACCAATTACAAATATGTATGGACATACAAAATAAATTTCTGCATTAACCTTGCCCCCACTTCCCCAAAAACAAGCAAGAAAAGGAGAGAAATAGAAGAAAGTATGCTTCGGGTGTTTTTCTGTAGTTGGATCACACGTTTCCTCCTGATTCTTTTTTGGAACTGTGGTTGGTGGTTGTGTTGATCCAAGTCTTTCAAAGGTGTTTAGCTTTACAATATTTGCTATAACTATATAAATTGTTCTTGTGGTTTTGCTCACTATGCTTTGCATAATTTCATATAAGTCTTCACAAGTTTTTCTGTAACCATTCCCTTCATTTCTTACAGTAATGTGTATATATTTAAATTTGAATTAGCTCATTATTAGAATTTCAGTTTCCTTAAACTTGAATGAAAGTTGATAAACCTACCTAGGAGCTACTTTTATGAAATTAATAGCAGTTGTAAACACTGTATATAAACTGGCAAAAAAAAAAAAGCCATCAAAGGGACAAAAGGATAGAAGTGGTATTTATTTTCTAATAGAGAACCTCTTCTAAAGTGCTATCCATGATACCTCATCATAGTATAGAAGTGACATGACCCTGGGCTCCAGACAAGGGTAATGGAAGCTCATAAGCTGGGAAGGCTTTAAGTATAAGCCTAGCTATGTCTAGAAAGGCTCATCATCAGAAAGTTGGCTACAAGATAACTAATTTAGCCAAAGCAGCTGATAAAAACTGTTTAAAAAAAAAAACAAACAAAAAACAAAGATTTGCATCAGTGCATCTGTCTGCATTTATAATGAAATCACAGATCTCTTGAGGTACTGAAGTAATAAATAACTAGAAATGCCAAAAGCATCCAGGGAAATTCTGGTATAATAAGCCTGAGGGAGATTTTCATTTCTGTTTTTATGACTAAGAATTGATTTATAAATGCAAATTTATGAATAGCTAAAACTGTTATTAAAGGAAAGCAGTTCCTTTTGCAAAATTATCATTTTTTAAGGAACTCTTTCCTGGTTTGAGTTCTGTCATTCAGCAGAAATTAAGTCAAAGTTCAGATTTTAAGAACTCCAAACAGTAAAGAAACAATCTGACAATTTGTGAAGTTCAGCTGAAAATTAATATAGCTACCAGAGCCCAACCTGGAAGGGAAAATGCTTCTGCTCTTCTGGATCTACTTAGCTTGAGCCATTGGGCCAACCCCAAGGATAATGTGGAGAGAAGAGAATGGAGGGACAACATGCTCCTTCCTCATCTCAGACTCCAGAAAAAGTACAACATGCATTTGTTTTTCATTCTGTCTGGACTTTCAAAATCTTAAATAGTTTCAGGACCACGGTTATCCCACTTTAATTTTAGAACAGTTTTTACCTCAAAGTCTTCAAAGTTTCTTTGTTTTCCCTAGTAGGAGCCTTTTTTCTGCTTTTAAAACTTTGGAACCGGGGCGGCTATGTGGCGCAGTGAGTAAGAGCGTTGGCCTCGGAGTTGGGATAACCCGAGATTGAAACCGGCCTCAGAAAATGAGCACCCACACATAAGTCATGACTAGCCATGTAACCTTGAGCAAATTACTTAACCCCAATTGCTTTAAAAAAAAAAAAAAAAAACTTTGGAACTCCCGCATACACTCTTTGGTATAAAAATCCAGCTGTATTCATGTGTGATGCAATTCCCAGAATCCCTCAATATTTTGACCTTTTGTTCTTTATTATTAGGTGGGTGACTGGGGTGATTGACTTGACTATCAAATGTCCTAGGCAACTCTCTTGAGTCTGTAGACACTATAAACAAGTTGCTTATCTGCATTGGTTGAGTGAGTTTCCAAACTTGGAGCTCCCTACACTAATTGGGTTCTGGCAAAAGAAACCAACCAGCCAAACAAAAACTAATTCCATGTTATACCTCCTTAGCAAATGTATTCTTTTGTTGAAGGGATAGAGAAAAACTTAATCAGAGTCAGTCAAGAGCTGAAGAACACTTAGTAAGCACTGCAGCCTTTCTTAGGGATGATCAGAAATTTAGAGCAATAGTCATGTTGTAATATCCAATACTATGAAATCCATCAAAATTTCTTGACATTGCTTGACCTTGTGTGTATGTAGAGGAGGAAGCTGCTCACATCTGTAATAAATGGCCTCTGGGGATCCTCTGCCCACAAACATCTTGCTCATTATTGCTGGTGCCTGAAATGGTCCCAGATCTTCTTCATATTAGCCAAATAATCCTGAATAGGTCATGTGGCCTTTCAGAGCCCTGCTTTCCTCTTTTATAAAATACAGCTTTGTGCTAGAAGACTTTAAGGTCCCTTCCTACTGTAACAGTCTATGTTTCTGTGCAAATCACTTAACAGGAGATAGAGCATGGCATTCTTGGCATACAGTAACTTGAATTCATAAAGTTGTATGTTAATTTTTAAAATATGCTTACTTTATATTACTACTACGTACACAAAAATTACTGGGAGCTCTAATGTTCGAAGACCCTACTTCATCTATCCTATAATCTTTTGAGTTAAGGAGGATGTTGGGAGGCCCAGCATCTACCTTGTCCAGAGGAGTTGGCAGCAGAGTAAAACTAAATAGAACTTTGACCATCCACTTCACCTGCCCCACCCTGAGGCAGACTGAAAAGCAGATCAAAAGTGCAACATCCCTGACTTACGCCTTGATACCTCACCTTATGGAAACTGTCAGTAATGCAGTCATAAGTGTAATGGAGAAGTCCTACTCTTCCACATACACCCCAACAGATATCTAAAGAGGATCACAGATGAAATAACAGTAAAGAAAACAAAGAGAAGAGCAGTTAAGCTCCTCTATCCAGTTAATAAGTGCATAGAAAGGAGTCTGTAAGGGGTGACACATAAGGAAAGTGAGCTTGAGCTCCACTACAGGAGATAATTTATGAGTCATCAGAATCCCTAAAAACCATAACCAAACAAATGTATATTCTTGTTTCAAGAAAAATGCCATGATCTGTTAGAATCAGAAGGTCAAAAAATCCAGCAATCACCTCCTAAAAGAAATCCTTAACCAAAAACACCCAGAAATTTCATATCTAAAATCCAGAGTTTCCAAGTCAAAGAAAAAAGATACTACAAGCAGCCAGAAAGATTGCAGTTACCAAGAAACCACAGTCAGGATCACACAAAACTTCATGATAATTACATTTGAGAAAAGAAAGTCTTGGAATATGAGATTCCAAAAAGCAGATGGAAAGTGCTTTTACAAATGAGAAATTTACTCTAAAACATTTAGCACAATTCTAGAGGACTAATGACTAGAGGACTTTCAAGCATTCCCAATGAAAAGACTAGAACTACTTACAATCTTTCAATTATAAACAAGAAGAACTTTGAAGGAGTAGTATGTGTGAACATCAGCTTCCATGAATTTAACAGAAATGTCTGTTGTCAACACTAGTCTTTCATATAGTTTTAGAAATGTTTACTGTAACAATTAGATAATAGGCAAAGAGAAAACAAATATCACTTTTGTAGATGGACATGATGTTTTAGAGAATCCTAAAAATTCAATTAAACTTGATTTAATTAACTTTAGTAAAGTGGCAGAATATAAAATACATCCACAAAAAATTGATCAGTTTTTATTATTGCCAACAAAATTTAGCAGGCAAAGATAGAACAAGAAATTCCTGTCTAAAGAACTAACGGGTATATAAGATGTTTGCATGTAAACCTATATAGGAATTTTATGAATACCGTAGTCTTTATAAAAACACAGGCAAATTATTGGAGAAATATTGGTTGTTTATGATTATGCCTAAACTAGGTTGCATATAATACCATATCAATTATACTAACAAAAGGTTTACAGAACTAGGAAAAATATAAAAATTCCTTCAGGCTATTGTGCAATTTCCAAGTTCCCTTCTGCATCAAATTCCTTAGAAAAAGCCATCTAAATTGCCTATCTCTACTTCCTCATTCCTCAACCCTTTGCATTCTGGCTTCTGACCTAGTCATCCAATTGAAACTATCCTCCAAAGTTATCAGTGGCCTCTTAAATATAAAATCAGATTGTCTTTTTCTCTGTTCTCATTCTTCTTGACCTCTGTTGCATTTGAAACTCACCTTTTTTTCCTGTGTACTTTCTCCTCTCTGGTTTTTGTGACACTGATTTCTCTTGATTCTCCTACCTATTTGACCACTCCTCAGGGTTATACTTATTTGATACAAGGGAAGGCTTTTATGGAGTGGGTTAGAGTTATGAGAGGAAGTAGAGGATCATGATAGTCCTCCCAAAAAAAAAAGGATAGATAGAAAGAAGCAGGGGCAGCTAGGTGGCGCAGTGAATAGAGCACTGACCCTGGAGTCAGGAAGACCTGCCTTCTCCCCTCCAAAAAGCCAAAAAAAAAGTTTTATTGATGCTTCTTTCCTTTTTTCACTTTTTGGAGGGGGTAAGGCAGGGCAGTTGGGGTTCAGTGACTTGCCCAAGGTCACACGGCTAGTAAGTGTTAAGTGTCTGAGTTCAAATCCGAACTCAGGTCCTCATAACTCCAGGGCTGGTGCTCTGTTCACTGTGTCATCTAGCTACCCCCCAATGAAACAGTTTTAAAAACACAGAAAAGAACAGAAGGAATTTCAAAAGGGGACACAATCAGAGTTGTTTTGACTCTTATGTGAAAAAATTAATATGTACTTTAAAATAAAAACAAGCTGTGTCTAATAGAGATTCACAGTGTTGTATACAAACCCTTCTCTGTTTTGACATTGAGTTCATAATAACAAGGGATATTTATAAAAAAAAAAACAACTTTTTTAGGGGCAGCTAGGTGGCGCAGTGAGTAGAGCATTGGTCAGAAGGACCTGAGTTAGGATTCGGCCGTGTGACCTTGGGCAAGTTACTTAACCCTGATTGCCCTCCAAAAAGCAAAAAAATAAAAATAAAAACAAAACTTTTTTAGTTACTCAATGTAAGTGACCAGTTATCAGATAATTTCCCAAAAACAGGTTTTAATGTGGGAAAACAAGATAGACTGAGTAGATTATGAGATCACTAAACTTCCATTAGGTAGTTTTAGCTCAGTAAAGAGACTTGATTCTGACATACAATCAAGTTTGTTGTATGTGCTAATGGGGGGAGCAAGAGCATTGATCCTTCAAAACTTTATAATGGTATAGCGAGAATGTTTGGTATAACAGAAAAGTATATACTAGGAGGTTAGGAGGTAAAGGTTATAATCTTAACTCTGTTACTGACTAGCTGAGTAACTTTAGGCAAGTAATTTCAGCTGTCTGGGTCTCAATTTTATTATCAGTAGAATGAAGGAGAATGAGACTAGTTCCAGAGTTCTTTCAACCTCTGATATTCCTACTCCATAGGTTTTTTATTTGTTTTTTTTCCTCCAGGATCTTCAATTTATTTTATCTCCAATTATTATAATATATAATAATATATATACATACATATTTTATCTTCGGTTATTATAATCTGTAACTTTTTCTGAACTCATTAAATTTGTGGTGTCAGTATGTACTGGGTTCCTGCAATCTGTATTGTATTTTCTGCCATTTATATTAATTCCTTAAGAGTTCCTTAGTAAATATCCCCATTATTGTACTTATTCCCATTTGGGAACTTGAGTATACCTTGAATGAAACTTCCACAAAATCAGCGTTTAAAAGGGAGAAGCAACTTAAAGCAACACTTTAAAAAGCTGTTGGTTTCCAATAAATGGTTAAGTCACAATGATCCCTTTATGCAAAGCTCACATTTTGTTTTATTACAGATCTTTACTTTAATGTCAAGTAAGCAGTTAGTAAAACAGTAATAAACAATCAGAGGTGGTATGTTATATTGGACAGAGAGCAGCCCTTAGTGTCAAGAGCAAATTGTACATAATATACTTGCAGTATCATGTGCAATCACCTTTTTGATTATACTATGTTATGGAAATGTTTATTTTATTCCATAAATTATAAATTAATTTTTAAATAAAGGCAGCTTGATGCTGGATTCAAGCCCCACTCTGACACCTAATGGCCATGTAGTCATTTAATCTCCTGGTGCTCCATGCAAACTCTCAGTCGGAGGCAAGATTCAGAACCACATTGGTAGGAAGTTTCTTCACTGGGAATTCCCCTTGCCTATCAGTATTTAATTACCCTCTATTTGCTGTATTTTTCCATAGGCCCCAGAAAAGTGTAGGAGATGTATATAAATATGAAGGAGATATAAATATGTAGGAGATGTATATAAATAGAATTCCTGCAGGTATGTGTGTTTGAACCCATTTTTAGAGAAAATATATAGAGATTATGAAACATTAAGGTACCAAATTAATTTTCCAAACTAACAAGTGTGAACTAAATTCTTTTTTTTTTTTTAAAGCAATTGGGGTTAAGAAACTTGCTCAAAGTTACAGGGCCAGTTATTTTTGTGTCGGTGTTAAGTATCTGAGTCCTCACTGGCCCAGGTGCTCTTACTCACTGAACCACCTGGCCGCCCCTGTGAACTAAATTCTTACCAAAAAAAAAAATCCTTTTTTTAGGCTGGATCTGAGGTCATCAGGGATGATGGGAGACCTAAGGATAGACTTCCTTGTATAAATAGATTTATTTGTGGCTCTTTAAAAAGGTTAATTGGAGCCTCTAAGCCACTCCCTTACTACCTTTTGGGAAGTTTTGGTTTGCTTTTTAACTCTGTTACAAAAATAAAATGTCACTGCACTCTTCCCTTTTTACAGGGAGAAAGATTGAGCCACGCAGTGGGTTGTGCTTTTGCAGCCTGCCTGGAAAGGAAACAAAAACGGGAGAAGGAGTGTGGTGTGACAGCCACTTTTGATGCTAGCCGGACCACATTTACCAGAGAAGGCTCCTTCCGAGTCACCACAGCCACTGAGCAAGCAGAAAGAGAGGAGGTCATGAGGCAGATCCAGGACACAAAGAAAGGTACAGTCCCATAGCCCATAGTTGAGCAGCCAAGCTGAGGGAGCTAGAGTCACTGCATTACTCGCATTACTCACAAGCACATGAATGCAGAGAAACCCCGGACAAGAAGCTGAGAAGTCAGTGGTGCTATGTTTGACACACGGATGTCAATACTGTTGAGAGTATTTCTCCATGTCCTTTGGCTTCTTAACTATCCATTTTAATTTGTTACCTTGGTAATAGTGGCATTAGCCAGAAAAGACACAGTTGCCATGCCTTGCATTTGAAGATGATACTTATAGTGACACTGATTATTTGCTCTGGCTAGAAGAGGAAGTGCAATATACTGGTGGATAGTCTTAGGAAGATACGAGTTTGAGTCCTATTCTAACACAGTTTTTTTTGTTTTTGCTTTTTGGAGGACAATTTGGGTTAAGTAACTTTCTGAAGGTCACACGGCTAGTAAGTGTGTCAAGTGTCTTAAGGCTAGATTTGAACTCAGATCCTTCTGACTCCAGGGCTGGTGCTCTATTCACTGTACCACCTAGCTGCCCCTCCAGGCATCTCTTTAAAAATTATAAGTAACATACAAGTTATCGTGGTTCAGTGGACAGAGAGGTCTGAGCTTTGTCACTGAGCCTCGAGTAATGGGAGCCAGATTCAGGTCCTAGCTCTGCCACTTTCTGTGTGACCTTAGGCAAGCCTCTCATGTATAAAATGAGGGGTCTGGACAACCTCTGCAGTACATTAGAGCTCCAGGTCTCTGAGCTACTGATCCAGATCAGCAGAGGGAATTTCCATCCTGAGAGCTCCCCAGCCCAGAACAATCACAGAAATATTTGTAGAATGCTTTAATACAGGAAGCTGAATGATGAAGCAGCACAGACCTAGCCCCTTTACTGTGACAGCAAAAAGTGTGGTTTAATCATTTGTCTGTCAAACATAGAATGCCATCTCTTAGTCACACACACTGGAGCATAAACTGTTCAAATGATAAATATGATGGCTGTGCATGGCAGAACAACTTAACATTTAAGCTTAATACTCTGTTGGAGTCTTCACTTTAGGTGCAGATCCTTATCAGAAGTGAGGCTCCAGTCAGACAGCTCAGCTATACAGATGCAGTTCTGTGGCACTAGAATCGGTGAAATCTAATTGAAACTGAACTCAATTGGAACTTTCTGACTCTTACCCCAGTGGATTTAAAATATTTTCATTGCCAGAGCAGAGTCCTTTTTGGAAACCTATATGATGGGAACGCATGTGTAACTGCTTTTCTTCATGTCTGACTCACAGGCAAGTTATAATTGCTTATAAATCATAAAGATGGAACCACAAGATCTAAGGTCCTTTAAGTCCTATAATCTTGAAATCCATTTTTAGCCTTGTGACATGAGGGTAAGATTTCTTTTTTGTGAGTAAGAAGGATAAGTCACACTTCTCCTACACTTTAATAACATTTAGAGAAGGAATCTGTCTTTGAAGGATTTTTAATTCTGTAGTCATGTGGGCTCTGAAAATTTTGAAGAAGGCACAATCTCCCTTTTGCTTTTCTAAGCTGAAACAGATGTGAAGACTACCGTGGCTTCATCAGCAACACCCAGTAACACTGCCCCATCCCCGTCTTCTCCTACTTCCCCAACTACTGACACCACTGCCTCCCTTGAGATGAATAATCCCCATGCCATCCCTCGACGTCATGCACCGATTGAGCAGCTTGCTAGACAAGGTTCATTCCGAGGCTTTCCTGCCCTTAGTCAGAAGATGTCACCTTTTAAACGCCAGCTGTCCCTGCGTATCAATGAGTTGCCTTCCACTATGCAAAGGAAGACTGACTTCCCCATCAAAAACGCAGGTAAGGCAAGATCCATCCGACTTAGCAGCACCACTAATAATAGTCACTCCTTTAGTTTGCCAACTGTTTTCTGATTAGGGGACCCCTGCCAACCCTATCAGATAGGTTGCTGGTGCTGTCCATTGCAATTTTCCAATGAAAAAAACTGAGACCAGAGAAGGGGATTGTTTTGATTGTTGTATTTCCTTTCCTTTGGGGTGTCTGGGAAGAGTTTGTCAGCCTCCTGCTAAAGAAAAAGAAGCTCTGGTTTCCTTTTTTAAGTTCTGTTTGGGAGTCAGTGAGGGTAGATTAAAAAGACTTTGGAAATAAGTGCAATTAAACAGTCACAGAAAGTCAGATTGACTCAAAAAAACAGATAAACTTTTTTTTGTCCTTTTGATATTTATCCAGAGAGATGGAGGAGGGACTTTGGTTTTGATCTAAAAACTGCCCATCAGCCATAAAAGCTCACATGTACTGCTTCTACAACCAAGCATGTCCATGTCTCCATACTGCTTTGTCTCCTGACTTTTCACTCAGTTCCTGTAGAAGTATGATCTTCACTGGGTCTTGAATTAACAGATCCAGTTAGTCTTTGCTAGGTGTTCTTCAAGAACCTCATAGCCTCCCTCCCTTGTCCCTTGGTCACTGTGAGCTTTTACTCCATTGTGATGTAGGGAAGTTTTCTCGTTCAAGACAGTCCTCTTATGGAATGCAACATAAAATTATACTGCTCCCATGCTCTGGTGAAACCAGTCCGTCTCTTGGGAGCTCCTGGATATTCAGTATGTTTCATTTATGATATCTAGTAGTGAGGGGAAAGGGTAGAGATGGTTAGCCTTACTTTACAGATGAGGAGCCCAAAGTTCAGGGCAGTTCATTGATTTTAACAAAATCACAAGGGTGGATTATAGGATTCAGATGAAGGAAGTCTCTGGGCTCCAGCTCTCATGCTCAGTTTACTAAACCCTGCTGTGAGCCCAGGTAACCCTGACACTTATGAATTGAGCCCATATTATAGACTATCTTTTAGCTGGGGAGACCTATACACATACAAATAACTTCTAGATTTATCTATCCAGATTGCGATTGGCCAAAGGAAAATACATCTCCCATATGGAAAATGAGAGAATGGGCATAGCATTTGGGGAGTTTATTAGGACCAGGTGAAATGTTGAACTCGGTTACATCACTGGAGTTTAACCCTTTCCTGTCAGGATAAATGTGGTCAGAGGTATTTTTGAAATGATGCTTCTTGAGCTCATTGTAAATACTATCTTTTGAGGGTGATTGATACAACTTTCTTCCCCAAATGAGGGGCTAATGGAAGGTGCTGCCCTTGTGGTGTTGTTGGTGTATTACAGTCCCAAATAATTCTTTGATTTCTAGTGCCAGAGGTAGAAGGGGAAGCAGAGAGCATCAGCTCCTTGTGTTCACAGATCACTAATGCCTTCAGCACCCCCGAGGACCCCTTCTCATCTGCCCCGATGACCAAGCCAGTGACAGTGGTGACACCGCAGGCCCCTGCCTTTCAAGGTTGGTGTTGTCTTCGTTTGCTTAGCAACCAAAGCATGGCATTCTTTCACTCTTTTTTTAACTACTCCTTGTGCTTTGTGGCTTGCCTCATTCCCTTTCTACAGTCTTGAGTTTCCCATTTTGCATCTGTGTCCTGTCATCACATCCCCTAAATGACCCACGTATTCCCTGCCCAAAGTTTCATTTACCTGATTGAGAGTTACTTTCTTCAGTGTATTTCTAATAAGTAACCAAATCAGAATGGTTTCTGATTACATACTTTCTCTGAGGGGATACTAACATCAACACTAATTCACTGGGAGAAATATTTGAACACATTGCCCACTTTCAGAAAGAGGCATAGGGAAGATGCCTCTAATTTTTCATTTAGATTTATTTTGTCTTTTGTGACCAGTGAGCTTTACCAAAAGTCTGCTCTACCAAACAAAAAAACACACTAACTTAAAGTTTAACTGTTGTTTCTAGAGATACCAAATTAACACTTGGTTTTGCATCATTGGACAGACCAAAGAAAAGAGCCTTTACAAAAGTTTATACTATAAACTTTTAAAAACTGGCAGTAGAACTTGAACTACTGTTATTATTGCCTCTCCGTATCCTTTGAGAAATAGCCTGAAAAGAATTAACTTAGAAATCTTAACTTATACATTAGACCATAGCCCACACCTGTTGAAACAGTTCACAATATAAGTTACCCATTAAATGTCATTTAAAATATGGAAAAGTTCCCTTTAAAGTTATATTTGCTTTAATTGAATAAATGAGGCTATGATTGTAATCACGTGGTACACATGGAAAAAGCGAAATGATGGCTCCCCAATTTTTTATACTTACTAGAAGATAAATGAGAGCTTAAAAGTAGAGAATGTTGGAATCATTACATGAAAGGAAAGGAGTGAAGGTTGGGAGAGGTTTTTTATTTTACTAAGGAAGATGAGGAAGGAGTAAGAAGCTGTTTATGTGAAAACTTCCAAAGGGAAAGAAAGAGCCTTGATCATTACCAGAAGGAAACAGTCATAGAGTCTTAAATTGGAATGGACTTAATCCCATGGAAATGATGGCTCATGCGTAAATGAAAGGGCCTACTAAGTTTTAAGTTTTTATTTTAATATATACATATTTATATATACATATTTACACACACACACAGATTACATGATATAGGGCCTAAACAGAAGGAAAAATAGGAACTATTTTCTGGAAAGTGGTATCAAAAAGAAATAAATTCTCTGATCTGTTCTTTTCCAAAAAAAAAAAAAATGTAGTTAGGATGGGAACATTTTGATGGTCCTAAGACTGATTTTGCTTGAGGGAGGGAGTAGTATGTCATCTAATTATTAGTGCAGCCCTTGCCAGCATTACTAACAAAAATAAGCTTTTCCGTCTTGCGTCCGTTTGTTATGTAAATATTGCATGTTGGCCTAATTGAACCAGTCCTCAGTCGTCTGCACATTTTGCATGAATTAACTCCATTGATGTTGTCTGCTCCCATTTTAGCTAATGGCACTGACCCTGCCTTCCATGTGTTTGCTGCTAAGCCAGCCCAAACTTCTCTAGCACCCACAGCATTGCCTGTTCGTGAAACCAACCCTTGGGCCCATGCCCCTTCTGCTGCTAACAAGGAAGTTGCAGCTACACATTCGGGTAAGGCAGACACAGATGTTGGTGAGGATCCTGGGATCAGTCATGATCCTGGACCAAGACCCAACCATGTACCTGGATGGGAAAGGGGAAGGGATCCTTTAAAAAAAAAAAAGGCAGTTTCTCTTCTTGGAAATCGTATCTGAAGATGATGTGATATAAAAGAAGAAAGCAAGAGACTTGATATTTTTATGGGAACACTGGTCTAATGAGCCATAACTTCTGACCAAGGAGCCTGAAAGAAAATTTGTCACCAGGATAAGACCCAAAAAACACCCTAGTAACATGTGGAAACATTCACAGGCATCAGAACATTGAACCATTTTTCTTTTATTCACTGAGAAATCTAGAGCAGATTACATCAATCTTAAAGAAGCTACTTTGGTTCTTTATTTTCTAATTTGTTTTTCTATTGAGGATGAGCTGTGGTCACTGGGGATTTTTGTCAGACTCTGAACGGCTGATTTGGTCCTTTGAGACTTCTCAAAAAAGTTCCAGAAGCCCCTGAGCCAACAACACATTTTGATGTATTCTTTTTCATCCCTCCATAAAATCTTTGCATCCAGTGACACAAAATGTCCAGCTAAGATTTTTTCTACAATATTAGCCAAAAAAATAACCATGGTTATCACAAGAAAGGGAAAATAAGTATAACCAATTAACATTCCTCATTATTTGTTTTGTTACAGGCGCAGAGTGGGGTCCCTCATCTGGAGCTGCCTCACCGGGGATCTTTCAGGCTGGTCATAGGCGCACGCCTTCCGAAGCTGACCGATGGTTGGAAGAGGTTTCCAAGACAGTGCGGGCCCAGCAGCCCCAGGCTCCAACTGCCCCACTGCAACCAATTCTCCAGCCACCACCACCACCTCTTTCCCAGCCAGCACCATCTTTCCAAGGAAATGCTTTTACCACCTCTCCACCTGTGCCAGTGGGTGTGGTTCCACCAATGCAACCAGCATTTGTCCCTGCCCAATCCTACCCTATGGCCAATGGGATGCCCTATCCATCCTCAAATGTGCCTGTGGTTGGCATCACCCCCTCACAAATGGTGGCCAACGTGTTTGGCACTGCAGGCCATCCCCAGGCAAATCACCCCCATCAATCACCCAGCCTGGTCAAACAGCAGACATTCCCACAGTATGAGATGAGCAGTGCTATCACCAGCCCTTTCTTTAAGCCCTCTGCCCAGCACCTCAACGGTTCTGCTGCTTTCAATGGGGTAGACAATAGCAAGTTGGCCTCAGGGGACAAGCAGTTGGAGGCTTCTGCTATTACTGACCCAGTGGATCCTTTTGAAGCTCAGTGGGCTGCATTAGAAGGCAAGTCCAAACAGCGCACTAACCCCTCACCAACTAATCCTTTCTCCAGTGACTTACAGAAAACATTTGAGATTGAACTTTAAGC
Organism: Gymnobelideus leadbeateri; assembly: GCA_011680675.1. Lineage (NCBI taxonomy): Eukaryota > Metazoa > Chordata > Mammalia > Diprotodontia > Petauridae > Gymnobelideus > Gymnobelideus leadbeateri. The sequence goes on along the minus strand of WOXC01008502.1, from coordinate 588,262 downwards.
AGTCCTTGTGGCTTGTGCATGTGGTCTGTCTTAGGTGAGGGACGTGGGTTAAAGGAGCAAAGGGGACTTTCTTATTCTCATCAGCACACTTTTTGGTAATCACAAAGGCCCTATGGAACAAGTCTGGGCACACAGTGCAGGAAGGAATGGTTTTTAAGAAAATTACTTTTAAAAATCCCTACAGATGATCTATCTGCCCTGTTCTTAGGGTAAAGGAGTCATGGAAATGCACCCCTCCCATGCCCCTCTTCCTCTACATCCTACCTATCCTGGATAAATGGTGGCTGAAGAGAAGGAGCAGAAAGCTATACCAGAAGCCCATTTGCAGGGTGGAGAATGTGATGGAAAGTAAATGAGATCTATGGGTTTTGGGGGTTTTTTTTGGTTTATTTTTTTTTCAGTACATCTGCCTGTGTCCCATTTGATTACCTCATGGGCAAAGGAAAATAGCCTGCTCCCCACCTAAGGAGAGGAGGAGGAGGAGTAACAGCAGGCTGTGCTGCCTGCCAGGATTAAGGAGTAGGGGGAGGAAGTATCACTAACCCAGCAAAGCTGTCTTTTGGGGGGGGCGGGGGAAGGTGAGCTTCCACCTTAAGTAACAATATTATATAAATATATATAAATATATTACAAAAAGCCAAAATTTTTATTTTTATGCATTTAGAATATTTTAAATAGTTCAATATTAAAAAGTCATAAGAGTTGTAAGTAATCTTGCCAAAGGGAAAAGAAGGTTAGCTGTAAGAAATTGTACATAAGATTGATTTATCATTGATTCCTATCAAAAGTAACCAGAGAAGGGAGATTGGAGGGTGTGACAAAGGGGATTCCTAACTTGTTCTATAGCATACATTGTAAGTAGTAGCACATTGCAGCAACAATCATGAGTCATGACCAATAAAATTCCTAAATGGTAGTGTGAAATAAAGACAATGAAAGAGCAGTATTGTCCTGGCTTTCAAACTACTGCAAAATTCTATTGGATCTAAATTATATACGAATACATACATACACATAGGTACATGTATATACACGTATGTATACACAGACATGTATAAATATATACACAAATATAATCTGTATTTTCTTTTATGTATTGATGCTCTTTCCTTGTGTTATCCTTTTCCTGATTTTGAACCAGTCCTGTGACAGTTAAAGAATCATCTATGTTGAGGGAGTGACTGGGGCCATGTTTTACCAGGTAGGCCCGTGACCTAGGTCTCATTTGGTGGTTTTCTTCTCCATGTTTGGTGAAGGTTTAGGGAGGGAGATCCTGCTTCCTTTAGCTTTTCATGGTTTTTTTGTTTGGTTTTCCCTCATCTGTTTTGATTAATAAAAAGCAGGTTGCCAACAAAATCCCATCTCATTTAATTTTACTTTTAAATGTTGGCCTTACAATAAAATGTAAGTTTTATATATATATATATGTGTATATATATATATATATATATATATATATATATATATACACATATATATGTATATATATGTATATTTGTACTGATGACAATTTATAATCTGATTTAACAGAAATAAATGGTGGTAAGAAGCTGTTGCCAGTGGGACTGTTCTTTCCCCCATTTCTTCTCTAGCAACATCTATTCATTTGTATTCTGTTTTCTTTTTTGATTCATTATGTCCTAGACCATAGTAGCCCATAAATCCTCATGTTGCTGTGGGCAAAAAATCTTTTTTTACTGGGTACCATTTAGAGTTCATATATCCAGCACTTGTTTTGATTCATAGGCTGGTCCTAGATCAGTCTCTCAATGGGATTTTCATTCAGAAGTTAAACTCTTTCACAGATAAATAGAGACAGGATCATAACTGCTTGTTAACTCATCGCCTGGTGATCCCTGATTAAAGTTTACAATCCACTGTTGTCCTTGGTGTCAGGCTTGAGTACAGGAATTATATGTTGAAATAACTGTAAGAAATTTGATACAGAAGGAACTTACCCTGCCCATGGCAAATGCCATGCCAGTAATTTCAGTGGCAGTGGAGACATGAAGAACATAATTAACTTTCCTTATGCCATATTATTAGGGTTGGTTTAATAGACAACAACGTTAAGTGTAAGATAAAAGATTTTATTTTCCTATTTCTGTAGAATCTGTGACAAGTAAAAAGAAACGTTGATAATATAGTCCCTAATAGTTAATATTTTTAAAGTAAGAAAATCCTCCACACACACTAGGAATGACAGAAGGAAGGAAGATAGACTGAAAAATCGTCAACCATGGTGCAGTTGGTTCCATTTCTAACCAGTACCCAGCTGTGATAATGGAGAAAGACACTGTCCTAGACAAGAACCATCTTTTCCAAAGCCACACCATGTCCAGGGATTGTATTTCCATTTGGAGACTAGATTCCAGGTGTTCTGCCAGTCCTACTGGGAATTGGCCATATGGATAAGCTGGGGTAGTTGTGCTCATCCTTCTGTTAACACACCTGGTGCTCGTACTGTTAATTTTGTTGTTCGTTGTTCAGAACAGTTACTTCAGAGATTCCTGTTTTATTTAGTTCTGGTCTTCTCAGCATCCTTAGGGTATGGGACAGCTTTGGATTTATTGGAGCAGTTTAACCTGGATCTGTGTGAGATGACTGTCAACAGAAAAGGCAGGTGCAGAATGAATCCCCCATCAGGATCAAGGCTACAAGGGCCCTGTTCCAGATGGGAGAAACAGCTTCAAACCCTGTCTATCTAGAGAAGGCTTTAAGATGAATTCTTATGGTGACTGGTCTGTGACCTAGACTGCAGAGCATTAGGGCTGTGGAAACAGATCAGTTCAGACTTGGCCCCAAAGAAAGGTTAGACTCAAGCTAGCTATGGTTCACATGCAGCAAAGTCATCGATCCTTATATAAGATGTGTTCACTCAAATGGACCACACCTCAGCACCCATTCAGCCAACATTAGTAATGCAAGTGATTGAGAGTAGCAGAAATTTTCTTCCAAAAAAAATAATGAAAATACCATGTACTAGTCCTGTCCCCTAGATCTTGCTGTGGGAAATAGCAGGCTTCCATTTTCATCTAAGCAATCTCATTATAAAATGACTTACGATTGTGTCTGAAGAGCAAACAAAGAAGGCACAAGTGATTAGGGCAGGAGCTTATACCAGCTGCTGCTGCTACAGTAGCTTATGGAACAGACATTTGTGTTTACCTTCTGCCCACTGGTTGCCATGTCTTCCCTCCCCCCAGCCACAGCATTTGGGAGTGAAGGCAGGAGACAGTTTTTATCCCTGTTGCCAAATAGGACGGGCATGGGGCTGGTAGCGGGAACAGCTGGCACAACAGAAACTAGAGTAGTATTCGTTGCCACAAAGCTGGGCTTGCAGGATCAGGTCACAATTGGCGAGCTCCGGCTGGTCGATGCACACCCTCCCAGGGTCCCTGGACTGCTCCACAGCTTCTAAGACAAAACAGCCTAGGTTATAGTGCCTAGACTCTAAAGAAGGGCTACCCTATAACCTGCCATGTCAACTTCTTGTAGGCCCAATGGCCATATGTTGATAAATTCCTTAATCCTACACATTCCAGAGAGGGTCATCATGTAACTCCACTCCCAAGTTCCAAGTAATCTTTGCACATCAAAGAACACTATTCCAGTGGGATTATATACATGAACATATGCAGGTCAGTGTTCTTAATACAGGGAACCTTCTTTCCTGAGTTGCTTCCAGAAAGCTAGATGATTTCAGGAGCCCACCTTCTCAAAAAGGAGGGGAGGGTGAGATGGCCTAACAAGAATAAAACCATAACTTTCTTGGCCTTTCAGGAGAGTAGATAGGCCAGAGTAGGAACAGACCCTGTAGCACTTTTAAGCAGAGTTCAGTCTGGTACTTTTCTGAGTTATCTCCACCTTTCAGAGTTCAGTGCTGCCTGTCTGATGCCCCCAGGTTCTATAATAATCCACCATAAGAAAACTCCATCTAGTTATCCCTGCCTGAATGCTAGATTAGTTACTGGCAATCTGAGACAGTAAACAATCTCATATTTGGTTATATATGTGTAATCATGTAAAACATTTCTATATTAGGCATTTTGTGTAAGAAAACTTGGAAAGGAAAGGAGGAAGAAAAATAGGAAATAAGGAAAGAGAGAAATTAAAAATTTGTATATTTTGGTCTATATTCAGATAGCATCAGTTCTTTCTTTGGAGACACCTAGCAATTTTCACCTTGAGTTTTTTAAGATTGTCTTAGATCATTGTATTATTGAAAACAGCTAAGTCATTCACAGTTCTTCAGCATAGTATATTGCTGTGTACAATATTTTCCTGGTTCTGCTCACTTCACTTTGTATCAGTTCATGTAAGTCTTTCCAGGTTTTTCTCAAATCATCCCACTTATTTTTATAGTACAATAGTATTCCATTACAATCATATTTGTTCTATTGTACAATCCCAATTTGTTCAACCATTTTCCAATTGGGCATCCTTCTCAATTTTCAATTCTCAGCTATCACAAAAAGAGCTGCTATAAATATTTTTGTACATGTGGGTCCTTTTCCATTTATTATGATCTCTTTGGGATACAGACCTAGTAGTAGTATTGCTGGATCAAAGGGTATGCACTGTTTTATTGTTCTTTGTGCTTAGTTCCAAATTGCTCTCCAGAATGATTGGATCAGTTCACAGGTCCACAAACAGTGCTTTAGTGTTCCAGTTTTCCCACATGCCCTCCAACATTTATCATTTTCCTCTGTCATATTAGTTGATCTGATGGGTGTGAGGTGGTACCTCAGAGTTGTTTTAATTTCATTTCTTTAATCAGCAGTGATTTAGAATATTTTTTTCATATGATTATAGATAGCTTTGATTTCTGCCTGTTAATATCCTTTGGCCATTTATCAATTGGGAAATGACTTGTATTCTTAAAAATTTGACTAAGTTCTCTAGATATTTGAGAAATGAGACCTTTATCAGAGATACTTGCTATAAAAATTTTTCTAGTTTTTCCTTTATAATTTTGGTTACACTGGTTTTGTTTGTACAGAACCTTTATAATTTATTATAATCAAAATTATCCATTTTACGTTTCATAATGCTCTCTATATCTTGTTTGGTCCTAAATTCTTCTCTTATCCATAGATCTAACAAATAAACTATTCCATGCTCTTCTCATTTGCTTATGGTATCACCCATTTTGACCTTATCTTGGTATATGGTGTGAGATGTTGTTCTATATCTACTTTCTGCCATACTGTTTTCTAATTTTCCCATCAGTTGTCGTCAGTGAGTTTTTGTCCTAATAGCTTAGATCTTTAGGTTTATCAAACACTAAATTAATATGGTCATTTACTACAATGTATTGTATACCTAATATATTCCCAGTGACCTGCCATTCTATTTCTTAGCCACTAGGAGATGGCTTGAGTGGTGTGTGTGTGTGTAGTTTGAGACCTGGTACAGCTAGGCTGCCTTCCTTCACATGTTTTTCATGGATTCCCTTGATATTCTTTACTTTTTGTTCTTTCAGAAACAGTTGGTTCACTGTAAAGGAGCATTATGATAGATTGGAATACCCTTGAAATCTATTACAGTGGGATTCTAGTCAAGTTCACAAAAAGTTGGCACTTAATTCTCTGAAAACAGTAAAATAATAGGAGCTGGGACTTATCTCGTCCCCTTACCTGAAGGCCTAGGACGGATCACCTTCACCTCTGTACTGCGGCTGACAGCCTGAGTCTCACTGTAGGCACTGCAGGTGTAGGAACCTTCATCACGAATTCGTGTGTTGTTAATCACCAAGGTTCCATCCTGGGACAGGTGGATGCGGTGGCCATCACTTCGCATGGGCACCCCATTCCTGGTAAGGAAAGGGATCTAGAGGTTATGCTGCTAAATGTGTTCCTACCCTTCAGTGCCCTGGGGCAGCCAGGTCCATGGATGACCAAGGAAAGAAATGAGGGCAAGTGCTGAAAGTTCACCATAAGCATTGATGTTTCTTTCCCAGAAGAAAACAGAGGCCATTTCTCCAGAGTTGGAGTCAGATGCCTTCTGCCAGAGTGGAATTTATTTTTAAAGAGAGAGAGAACTATTCCCTCCTTTTAAGTAGGGCCTTCTCATCTAAAAGTCAAGAAGTCATAGAAGAAACATCCCAACTGTTTCAAAGCAAAAATCTAAGAAATCACTCAAACTCAAAACCATGGTATCATCCCTAAGTCATTTGTTTGACCTGTTATGTTGATTCAGTCTCTACAGCCTCTCCCCTATCTGTCTCTTTCTAGGTCTAGTGCATTCACCTCAATTCAGGCAATCATCTCTTGCCTGCACAACTGTAATAACCTTCTAACTGGTCTCCAGTCTCATCCCCTCTCCAACTTGCATTTCACACTGCTAAAACACATTTTCCAGTGTGTTCCTGGTGAGGATAAAATGAGAATATCTAATAACAACAAGAATAAATTACCTAGCCAAGGTAACTCATGAAACAGAAAAATTTTAAATGCCAATGCCCAGGGCAGTGACTGTGACAGAAAGAGGTGGGGGAAGATGTTAAGAATCTCATAGTTTTCAGACCATTTATAAATTTTAATTTGGTTATTCATACACTACAAGTGTATGAAATCCTTATGCAACGACCAATGGGTAGACATAGCATCAAGAATTGCATCATATCAATCTTGACACCATCATTATAAATAAAACTAGAAGAAAGAAGGACCTTGCAACTGAATTGGGAGGATGGCTCATAGGTTTTCCTTAGACAAATAAAGGAATCAGCAGTGTTGATTTTATTAAGCACTCAAAGGCAGCAAAAACATCATTTCATGGGATGCTTATATTTAGGGTTGTGACAAATATTTGCAAAAGCATCACAATTAGAAGAATTGTATCTTCAGTACCAGTATCCATTGATGGATGAAGAGACAGCTGAAAAATTTGTTAAGACCTTCAAAATTAAATCAGTATCTAACTTGATACTCAGGTAAAAATAGGAGAGGATAAATAGAAAACATGGCTTAAAAGATTGAAAGAGGTCAAAAACTCATAAACAATATATAATAGCCTCATTTCTATATATTACACTTTTTTTTCCAAGAAAATCATAAACAAGCAAAATCAGCCCAATTAGAAGGTAAAAAAAATGGAAAGAAATTTGGAATTATGCAAATAAAGTGACTAACATGTCCATACTCTGACCCAGAGATTTCATTACTGTGCTTGTACCCCAAGGAAGCCATTAATAGAAAATCGCCGTATACACCAAAGTAGTTATAGCAACTGATAGAAAAGAACTGGAAACAAAATAGATGCCCATTAGTTGAGGAATGACTAAACAAACTGACATGAATATAATGGAATTTTACTGTGCTATAAGGATGTGTGATGAATATAGAGAATCATGGAAAGATCTACATGAACTGATGCAGTGAAGTAAGCAGAAACAAACAAAAAAAACCCCAATGACTACAATGTAAGTAGAACAACCAAAAAATCGAAAGTGAATGTTGCAAAATTACAAAGAACAAGCATGATTCAAAAAAAGAGACATAAGACACTCACTCCACTCCTTTGCAGAGGTGAGAGGTCCATGAGAGTGATACACTGCACATACTATCAGCCTTTTTCTATGTATTGATCATCTTTGATTTTTTTTTCTCTTTTCATTTTTTCTTCAAAAATGTAAATGAAGAGGAAGGGAGAGAGAGTGATGGGGAAATATTGGTGATGTGAAAAAGCAAAAGATTTCAATGAAAAGAAAACCATTTTTAAGGGAACTATCTGGAAAAATCTTTGTAGAATATTTCTCTGATAAAGAGTTGATGTCCATGATAAAGGGAATGGATACAAATATGTGTATGTAAATAAAAATTGTCAAAGGATATGAAGAAAATTTCAATTTAGAAATGCAAGCCATGAATAACCATATAAAAATACTCCAAATCACTAACAATAAGAGAAACACAAAACAGCTCCAAAGTTCTACCTCATGCCATTTAGATTGGCAAAGATGGCAAAAGAGAAAAATGCAATTGATGGAGGGGCAGTGACAGGTCATACAGGGGATAGATAGAACACCAGTCTTGGACTTAAGGAGTCTTACTAAGCCTCACCAGCCTCATACATTTAATAGCAATTCTTCATCTATAAAATGGGGATAATAACAAAACCTAGCTCCCAGGAGTATGAGGCTAAAATGAGATAAAGTGGTTTGCAAACCTTAAAATGCTAGCTGCTATCATTATTATTATTACAGTATTGGTAGAGTTTGAAATGGTATGATCATTCTAGAAAGTACTTTGGAACCACCCAAAAAAAGTCACTAAATGGTGCTTATAAGTAGGCTAGCCACTTGATGATGAATTCTTTGGCCATAGTAACCCATGAAACAAACAAACAAAAAAAAATACAAAATGGCTATCAGTACCACACTTTTGTGTGATGTTACCCAGTGGTGCCACTACTATATACACAAAAAAGATCAGAGATAAAGGGAAAAGACCTATACATTCAAAAATATTTGTATCAGTCCTTTGTACTATGGCAAAGAACTAGAAACAAAGTGAGTGCCCATCATTTAGAGATTCCTAAATAAATTGTGACATATTAATAATATGAGAAATGATTAGTGTGATGGATTCAGAGAAACCTTAGAAGGCTTGTATAAACTGATGCAGTATAAAGTAAGCAGAACCAGACAAATAGCTGATACCACGGTAATGTAAAGGAAAACTTTAGACTTAACTCTAATCTGTGAAGTGGCCAGTCACTTGCTTCAGAATACAGATAGTGAAAGATGTGCTTCCTGCCTCTTGGCAAAGAGACGATGGTGTAAAATGATATCAGCTTGGCAGAACCAGCAGTTGAATGACAGTGTCTTTTCCTTCACTAAATCTGCAGGTGGCAGCATAGCATGTTCTTTTGGAAATAGAACTAGATTTAAAGTATATACCTGGGTTTTAATCCTGGCTGTGACATGGGGGCAGCTAGTGGCACTGGATAGAGCACAGAAAGGATTCATGGACAGACTCATCTTCCTGAGTTCATATCCAGCCTCAGACACTTAACTAGCTTCGTGATCCTGGGCAAGTCATTTAACCCTGTTTGCCCCAGTTTCCTCATCTGTAAAATGAGTTGGAGAAGGAAATGGCAAAACACTTCAGTATCTTTGCCAAGAAGACCCTAAATGGGGTCACTAAGAGTCAGAGATTAATAAATGACATTGTGACCCTGGACAAGTCATGACCTCTAAAAGCTTCAACTGTTTCATTTGTACAATGGCAAAGCTTTTTAAGGATAGCACTTTGAAAACCTTCAAGTGCTATATTAATGAGTTATTACAATTATCTGGAGAAGGAAATCACAAACCACTCCAGTATCTTTGCCAAAAAAGCCCCAGAAGGGGCCACAAAGAGTTGAACATGACTGAAATAAACGCACAATAATTATCATTACCTGCAGGCTATGAGACAGAATCAGGGAGGTGTGATTCAGATGCAAGGAAAGGTAGAGGATATTCTTCTACCCATTTTGGAGGGAAGAGGGATAGAAAAAGAAGCCCCTACCAATGCTACAATCCAGTCTAGGCCTTTGACAAATCTCAAAGGTGAAAGGAGGTTGATGAGTAGGAACTGAAGGCTTAAAGGGATGTGTACCTAGACCATCTCACATTCACATCGTCTCCTATCACCACACAATGGAGCTGGGTGTCTTCTCCCTCAGGCACTGTAACCTTAGGTTGTAGTCCTATGATCTTCAGCTCTCCTGTGGACAAATAGGGGGTTTCATCACACAAGAGGTAGAGTGCCCACTCCAACCCATGGTCTTCCCTCAGCTGATTCTCTCTGACATTCCAAACCCACAATAAAATGATCAGCAGGACCAGTAAGGTAGGCATGTGGCCCTCACCCACTTCTACCCCCCTCCCCCCTCCCTGCCCCTTCAGGATCTGTTATTTTTCCTAATCCCACGCTGCCTCTACCCAGAATTCGAAGCTGGACCCAGCGCTGGTCTCTTTCTCGTCCGTTGAAAGCAATGCAGGTGTAGAAGCCGCCATCCTCCATGGTAGCATGACTGATGACCAGGGAGCCATCTGGCTGCTGTTGGTGTCTACAGATCAAGCATAGTCATGTCCCTTAGGCCCTGAGGGGCAGAGGTATAGGAGGAAGGCACAGCAAAGTTATTGAATGCAAGTGGGCCAGGCTGTAGTCACACTGAGAAGGAACCTTGGAATATACTTCTTTTGGTCAAAGGCCCACTAGTGACCACCTAAAATAGGGCAGATTCCTCCCTTCCAATGCCCTCCAGTTGGCTATCATTTAATATGCAAGAAATTTTCTAGCTTTTTGTTCAAGAATAAAAGTTTCATATGATATTTTTTTACATTTTATGATAATTGGTCTATAAATGAATTTTCAAAAGATTCCTAACTTTTTGCATTGCTCAGAAGAATGACTTTTCCTAGTCAGAAATGTTTTCTGTGTCTCACTCCATCCTTATTATATTCTTTTAAATCTCTAGTGTCTGATCATTTGGGACAAGGAGATACTGCTGGTATCAAAGGCCAATTTGATAGCACTGCTAAAAAGAGAGTTTTCTCAATGGCTTCTAAGTCCATGCTTATCCACCACATCACCTGAGTCACATCCAGCCTCAAACACTTACTAGCTGTATGACCCTGGGAAAGTCACTTAAACTGTTTGCCTCCATTTCTTCATGTGTAAAATAGGGATAATAATAGCACCTACTTTCCAGGGTTGTTATAAGGCTTAAATGAGATAATAACCGTAAAGGGTTTAGCACAATTTTTGTCACATAGTGCATACTATATACATGTTAGTTTAGTAGTTATTGTCATCAGAATAGTATTAGTAAGGCTTTCCTCAACTATTATGTGTCCAGATCTTTTTTTTTCTTTCTTTTTGGAGGGGAGAAGGTAGGGCAATTGGGGTTAATTTGCCAAAGGTCACACAGCTAGTTTTTTTGTGTTAATTGTCTGAGGCCAGATTTGAACTTGGGTCTTCCTGATCCAGGGCTGGTGCTCTATTCACTGCGCCACCTAGCCTCCCCTATGTCCAATCTTAAAATCCTTGGGAGAGCCAGTGGGGTGGGTGACAGTTGATGAGTTCCATTGCAGAGCATTAGAGATTACAGTGATAGCAGAAATCTTTCTTGGATCACCAGGCCCATTAGGAAAAAGGGAAAGGTGCCATTCTTTACTCCCATCACCCTCCACTTAGAGGTAGAGCTGGAAATAGAAGGAAAGATGTTAGCTTAGACCCACCTGGGAGAGGAGAGAAGCTGTCCATCCTTCTGCCACTCAATGACTGGGGGAGGGTAGCCAAATGTTCGACAGGGCAGTTGGACTCGCTGACCCACACGGGCATCCACCACTCCTGGCTGGCTCCTTTCAAAGCTCAACCTGTAAAACACACCCACCTCCTGTAAAAATGCTCTATTGTATCTGCTCCCTCTTCTCCACTGCCCCAGGTATAAACTACCCTAATGCCTGGTTTCATTATCTCTAGACCTAAATAGTGTCTCCCTTTTCTAATCTATCCTGCCCCTTTCCATTATTTTATCATTTCAAAAGGTTTTCTGAAACCAAAATACAAGTTTTCTTCCAGTTTAAAAAAATTATATTTAAAAATATATATTAAAAAAATAATATTGCCAAACATTTTTACAAAAAAACGTCATGATAAATCTCATATCTAGTATATGGAAATTTACCTTAAAAAATAAAACCACTTCCTTTTGTTAATGAAAGTTGAACTAAATTTCTCATCAAATTACAGTTGGGGGGGGGGAAGGGGATGGGAGGGATAGGTGGCATAATGAATAGAGTGCTGGTCTTGGGATCAGGAAGACCTGAATATGAATGTATTTCAGACACGTACTATTTGTTTGATTCCAGCTAAACCACTTTGACATCTCAACTTCAGTTTCTTCATCTGTAAAATGAGTTTAATAATAGCATCTTCCCAGGATTGTTATGAGGAGTGACATATATGTAAAATACTCTGCAAATCTACACAAATCTTTTTCAAAACTATATAAAGGGGGGAGAGAGAGGAATAGTCTAACTTCCACACATCTTGATGAAGATCTAGAGAGAGTGCCCGACTGAATTCTGATCGGAAAAAAAACAAGAAAAAGTCACAGTAACTTTTCCAGCCCAGGGCAGCTTAGGGAGACAGATGTGCAAACTCTGGGAGGGAGTCTGGCTATGAATTTATGGTGGTAGTGGAACATTCCAGTGGCCAGAGACACACAGTAGATCAAGTCAGATCCTGGACAGAGAAGAGTGATCGCAAACATTGGTCCTCATTCTGACTGGGAAGCACATAGTGGCTGTGTGGTTCTTAATGCAGGAGCTGAGCACAGTGTCCCTGCTCTGAACCTGAGTCTAGCAGTAATAAAGTTCCCAACCGGAAACAAGCTATTGGTCTCAAATCTCGTTCAGGAACCAGGAGGTCAAAAAATAGACCTTTCCCCTGGATCACACACTTTTGGAACACTAAAAGCTTTCAGGCCCCCAGTTGAATCTGTACAAGTAGCAGGAGGATAGAAGCTCAGGTTGGACATCCCCCTACTCTCCTTCCAGAAGTATACAGGGCCCAGCCCTAACATAAAATGCAAAGTCAAGGAGTAGGCTGGAAGAATGAGCAAAAAAAAAAAACCTAGCCATAAAGATAATTATTATGGTGACAAACACAGAAGAATGACTCAGAAAAATCTATAAGGAAATTCTCAAAAGACAAATACAGCTTAGACAAAAGTCTGATAAGAATTCCAGAAGGAAAAAAAAAAGAATTCCAAAAAAGTTCAAACAAGAGTTAGAGAAGAAAATATGAAATACCTTATAGGAAAAACAAGTGACCTGGTCTGAAAAATGGACTAATGAGAGATAATTTAAGAATGACTGAATTACCTGATAGCCATGAACAACAACAACAAGAACCCAGACATCATATTTCAACAAATCACAAAATTGTCCATCTTAGAACCAGATGACAAAGTCAAAATTGAAAGGCTCCACTGGTCACCTCCAGAGAATAACCCCAAAATGAAATCCAGAGCTCCCAGGTCAAGGAAAATATACTACAAGCAGTCAGAAAAAATTCAAGTACTGAGGAACCACAATCAGGATCACACAAGATTTACCAGCCACAAATATAAAGTAGCAGAGAGCTTGGAATCTGAGACTCAGAAGGCAAAGGATCCAGGTTTACAACCAAGAATAATGTACCCTGCAAAACTGAGTATAATCCTACAAGTGGAAAAACAGATCTTCAGCAAAATAGAATACTTCTAAGCATTCTAGAACTGAATAGAAAATCTGACATACAAACATGAGTTGAAAGAAGCATGAAAAGATAAAGATGAGTGAGAAATCATAAAGGACTACAAAGTTAAACTTGTTTACATTCTTATATGGGGAGATGATGTAGCCCCTGATCATGAGAGAGCACTGAAAGAGTTAAATTAGACAGAGGAACTGAGCATGATTCTGTTGTGTTTGGATGATGTCAAACCAAGAATTAAATGAATGGGGAGGGGAGAATGTAGTTCACATAAGTCAACTTTATGTAACAAGAAGGGAGCAGGAGTGGGGGGAATGGATGACACTTAAACCTCAGTTTCATCTGGACTGGTTATAGGAGGGAAAAATACATAGCTGGGTACAGAAACACAACAGGCAAAAAGGAAGGAAAGGGATGAGGGAAAAAAATAAGAAAGGTTGATTATGATTATATGAGGCATTGATCAGAAGGAAAACAGAATCTTTCAAAAGAGACAAGGAGAAAAAGAGAAGAATGACTATAAGAGAATAGGACAGAGGGGAAATACATAGCAATCAAAACTGTGAATGTGAATGGGATAAACACCCATAAAAGAGAAGAGGATAGAAGGGTAGATTAAAAAAAATACTTGAAACATACTTGAAAGTTAAAATAAGGGACTGGGGCAGAATATTATACTTTAGCTGAAGAAAACAAAACAAAACAAGTAGCAACCATAATCTTAGATAAAGCAAAAGCAGAAGAGACATAATTAAGAGATAAACAGAGAAACTACATTTTGTTAAAAGGTATCATTAATAACAATAGTAAACATGTATACACCAAATGACATAACTTCTAAATTCTTACAGGAAAAAAAAATACACAGTAAAACTATAATAATAAGGAATCTCAATCTATCTCTCTCAGACCTAGATAAATTGAACCAAAAAAAAAAAATAAACAAGAGAGAGATTAAGGACTTAGACAGAATTTTAGAAAAGTTAGATATGACAGACCTCTAGAGAATACTGAATGGGAATAGAAAGGTATATACTTAGCTTTCAACTGTGTATGACACCATAAAAATTGACCATGCATTAGCACATAAAAACCTCATAAATATAGAAAAGTCAAAATGCATCTGTTTTTAACCAGAATGCAATAGAAATTACATTCAATAAAGGACCTTTAAACAAAGATTAAAAATTGGAAAATTTTAATGATAGTGATAACTACGAAACATCATTCCAAAAAAAAATTTTTTTTTTGCTTTTTGGAGGGCAATTGGGGTTAAGTAACTTGCCTAAGGTCACACAGCTAGGTTTTTGTTTGTGTGTGTTAAGTGTCAGAGGCCGGATCCGAACTCAGGTCCTTCTGACTCCAGGGCCGGCACTCTATTCACTGCGCCACCTAGCCGCCCCCAACATTCCAAAATTTATGGGAATGAAGCCATAGCAGTTCTTAGGAGAAAATTTATATCTCTATACTCTTTCATCAATAAAAGAGAGGAAGAGCAGATAAATAATTCTGGTATGTAACTGCAAAAGAAACAAAGAAAAAAATCTAGAAAACCAACAAATTCAAAACTTCCAATTAAACACCAAAATAAAAATCTTGAAAAAGGAAAGATTAACAAAATTGAGAGTTTAAAAAAATTGCACAAGCTAGCTTGAGGGGAAAAACAATAAAATAGACAAATAAAATAGATTAAGGAAAAGAAGGAAAATTAAATTACCAACATAAAATATGAAAAAGCAAAATTCACAACCGATGGAGAAATAAAAGTAGTTATTAGAACCTATTTTGCTTAACTATCAGCTAATAGGACAATCTAAGTGAAATTGATATTTATAAGACTATAAATTGTCCAGATTAACAGAAAAGTAAATAGAATACTTAACTCTCTTAGAATAAAAAATCAACCATAAAAGAACTCCCAAAGAAAAAAGATTGGTTTATAAGTGAATTCTACAAAACCTTTAAGGAACAATAATTTCCAATACTATATAAACTATTTGTAAAAAAAAAAAAAAAAAAAAAGGAAGGAAAAGATCCTAGAAAATTCGTTCTGTCACACTTAATATGGTCTTGCTATCTAAACTAAGGAGAATCAAAACAAGAGAAAGAAAACTATAGACCAAGTTCTCTAGTTAATTTTGATGAAAAAATTGTAAATAAAATGCTAGCAAAGAGATTTTAGCAATGTCACAAAAATTATGTTATGACCAGGTGGGATTTAGGGCTAGTTCAATAACAGGGAAACTATAAGCATAATTAACCACATCAATAGCAAAAGCAACAAAAATTATATGATTATTTCAAGAGATGCAGAAAAAGCTTTTGGCAAAATACAACACCCATTCCTGTTTTAAAAAAATACCATAAAGCATAGGAATAAACAATTTCCTTAAAATGATAAGTAATATCTATCTAAAACCAAGAATAAGGGACAAGCTAATAGCTTTTCCAATAAGATCAGGGGTAAAGCAAGGGTGTTCATTATCAGCATTCAGTATTGTACTACAAATGCTAGCTAAAGCAATAAGACAAGAAAAAAATAAAGGAATAAGCATAGAGACAAAAAATATCAGTTTTTATAGACAATATGATGGTATACTTAGATAATTCTAGAGAGTCAACTAATAAACTAATTTAAATAATTAAAAACTTCAGGAAAGTTGCAGGATGCAAAATAAATGCAAAAAAATCACCAGCATTTCTGTATATAACCAACAACCTGCAGATAGAGATAGAGAACTTCCAATTAAAATAACTACATACAGTAGGAAATACTTAGGAGTCTACCTGCTGTAACACACAGGAACTATATGAACACAATTTTAGAATACTTCACACAAATAAAAACATTTAAATAATTGGAGAAATATTAATTGCTCATGGGTAGGTCAAGCCAATATAATAAAAATGGCAATACTCTTTAAATTAATTTACACCAAGCTACCAAAGAATTACTTTATAGGGTTAGAAAAAATAATAACAAAATTCATCCAGATGAACAAAAGATCAAGAATATCACAGGAATGAATAAAAAACAAATGAGAAGGGCACCTAGCAGGACCCAATCTCAAACTATACTACATAGCTGTAATTGTTGAAACAATTTGGTACTGGGTAAGAAAAAGAGTGATTGGGCACACAATATTGAAAAGCAAATGAGCACAGTAACCTAGTATCTGATAAACCCAAAGATTCCAACTATGGGAATAAAACAACAAAAATGGGGGCTACTGAACAAAAATCATTGAGAAAACTGGCAGAAACTAGGTATAGACCAACATCTCATACCATATACCAAGATGAGCTCAAAATGAGTTCATGACTTATGCATAAAAGGTGATATCATAAGCAAAGTAGTGAAACATGGAAGAGATGATGTATGGCATGAAATTGAAGAGAGCTAATGTGGGACAAAAGCAGTATTACCTGGACCCTGGCTGATGGTGCCTGTGGAAGCTAGGCCTCTGACTCTGCCCAACTCCTTCCATGCCAAAATCCAGGCGTCTGTGGTCCTGGATCCAAGGGAGATTCCTCTCAGCCTCTGCAGGTATTGCCCTGTAATCCCCTATGAAGCAGAGGAAAATGCAGAGGCAGGCAAGGGCAGAGAACTTCACAACTAATTCTCTAAGGAAAACTGAGACATGAGTGTTTGCTTTTTTTTTTTTTTTTTTGGAGGGGGGAAAGTAGGGCAATTGGGGTTAAGTGACTTGCCCAGGGTCACATGGCTAGTTTTGTGTTAAGTGTCTGAGGCCGGATTTGAACTCATGTCCTCCTGACTCCAGGGCCGGTGCTCTATTCACTGTACCACCTACCCGTCCCTTCATGAGTGTTTGTAAGTGATAAATTGAGCCTGAGAACAGGGTCCTGCTATGGTCCTGCCATTCATGAATACCAAGGCACTACAGCTCTGGAAACAAAAATGTTAAGATCACTTTCCAGAAGATGCTCCCTGGGTTCCTACAGGGGACACCACTGCTAACAGGAAAGGTATCAATTCCTACAATTCTAAACCTAAATCCACCCCCTAAACCTAACCCCTTCCAACCCCAGGGAGACAGAGGGTGGGAGGGAATGGAGCAAAGCCATTAAAAATCCCACTGGATGGGGCATGACCAAATGACCTGTGATCCAGAGTTGAACATGGCGACTGTTGTCCTGGCCCCCAGTAGAACTACTGCAGGTGTAGGTGCCAGCATCCTCTTCACTCACTGAACTGATGACCAAGGACCCATCTGACTGCAAATGGTGCCTGTGGGAGACCACATATCAAATGACAGCCCTGACCAGCACTTCAGTCTCCCAACCTATGCTCTAGTCTGTACCCATTCATTCCCAATCCAGGCCCCCCACACATATGTGATAGAGGAAAGAACCCCACTCTTGGAATCAAAAGACTCTGGGTTGAAGTCCTGGTTTATCAATTAAAGTCGTCCCTTCCACATCACAACTTTGCCCATTGTTGTTCAGATATATCACAGGACAGCACAAGAAATTAAATAGGAATTTCCTGGGAGTTTTGTGGAAGCCACAGACAACACATGAAGGCCAGCATATGACACAGAACAATTTTAGAAATTCAGAAGTGCATAAAATATATGTATGATATGGTATAACATCAACATATTTTATCTTTTAATACCATAATAATTCAGACTTCTCTGGTATGAAGGGAGGGCCAAAAACTTTTACATGGATTTCCCAGATTGCAGCAATGCTACAGCCTTAACCCCTGTAATGTGGAAGGGATAACTGAACTAGCTATATGACCTTAGGCAAAATACCTAACATCTCTGAGACTCAGTTTACTAATGGGGAAAAATAATACCTTCTCTACCTTTCTCACAAGGTTGTTGTGAGGATTAGGTAGAATAATTGATGTAACATTCTTTTTTTTTTTTTTGCTTTTTTTGGGGGGGAGAAGGCAGGACAATTGGAGTTAAGTGACTTGCCCAAGGTCACACAGCTAATAAGTGTTAAGTGTCTGAGGCTGGATTTGAACTCAGGACTTCCTGACTCCAGGGCCGGTGCTCTATTCGCTGTGTCACCTAGCCACCCCCTGTAACATTCTTTATAATCAACAAACTATATAAATAATAACATAAAGCACCACATAAATTATAAAATGTTTATGTTATGATTAAATATTTACAAATAATTTCCTTAATAATATCCCTGAATTCATATGGCCTATTTAGTGAGACCTGTGGATAGATTTGCCCAATCTATCCCTTCTTGACTATCCAAACCCCAAAATCCTACCTTTGGAAGGAAGCATCTTGAGTTGTAGAAGGTCATTTGGATTGTGGGAAGGAAGAGTTTCTTTACCTATCTGATGATCTGATTGGCTTCCCATTTTTCTGCCATTTCACATCAGGGCTGGCACCTGCCACACAGAAGAATCGAACCATCTGCCCCAGGGTGACCTGAACCCCAGAGTATTCTGTCTTGTCCAAGACAATCCTGGAAAATGGCAAGATTATATATATATATATATATATATATATATATATATATATATATATATATAAAGATCATCTTGCCATATCCTTTACTAGCCCATAAACTCTTTGAGGGCAAGGAATGTTTCTTACTCATGTTGTTATCCCTCATAGTGCTTAGCATGGAGGGCTAAATGCTGAGTCAATCTTGGTTGAATGATCAAGTGTACCATTTTATTATTTCTTTTATCCCTTAACTGGTTAAGGATTTCCCTCTTTCCATAGTTATGATTCTCTTCTGGTATTTTTTATGATATGATCTTTTCCTTTAGGTCATTATAGCTATTTACAACTCATTTTTATATATAACATAAGATACTGGTCTAAACTTATTTTCTACCAAATTGCTTTCCACAGTGAATAAAGAATTCCTTCACTACTACTTTGTGTACCTGGGTTTATCAAAGACTAGAGTATTTACATAAGTCTTGCTTATCTGATCAGCTTTAAAAATTTTTACCCAAAATCAAAATTTTTCATAATTACTGATTTATCATATAATTTCAGATCTGTTATTTCCCAACTCTCATCTTTCCTAGTATTTTTAATTATCTCCTTTGATATCCTGACCTTTTGTTCCTCCATTTGAATTCTGTCATTATCTTTCCTAATTCTATAAAGTATTCTGTTAATAGTTTGATTGGCATAGCTTTAAGTATATGGGCTATCTGTACAACAGCATTATTTTTACATTACTGGCATACAGAAAGTAATCTTGAATAATAAATATTTCTCCAATTATGTTGTTTCTGTAAAAATTATTTTGTACTATTCTTTGATATGCCTACCTTTTATTGTTATTTTAAGTGGTACTTATTACTTAATCTCTTCTTGTGGTCCTTGCTAGGAAAAAATAGAAATTCTGAAGATTTTGTGGTTTTCTTTTCTATCATGCTATTTTGTTGAAGCTATTGCTGTGATTTTTTTGATTTTCTAAAGTTTTCTAAGTAAATTAGCATATCATCTAAAAATTAGGATTTTTATGCCCTCACACATAATTAGTTTTTTAAAAGTTACTTGGGACCCTGAGAAATACACATAGTCCCTAAGATTTTCATTCATTGTTGCTATTAAATCCAGTTTTCCAACATTGTTTTCAAGACTTCATTATCTTCCTGGCAGATCTGTCAACAGAACAACATTAAACTCATGTACAGTTAATATCTTACTGTCTAGGTTTTTTTGTATTTTAGTAGTCATTCCCTTATAAACTTGGTTGCAATGCCATTCATTGCATTGTATTTTACACTAATATTGTTCCATTATCTATCATGCCTTTAATATATTGTACTTTTTCTGCTTGCCTCTCACTGGAATTTGTGTTTGTTTCTGCCTCATCTAAAATTATGCTTGTAATTTCTGCATTTTAGGACTAGGTGAAGCATAATATGTTTTATTCTAAATCTGTTCAATTTTAAACCTAACTCACTTTAGAGTTAGATTCATTTTGAAACTATCTGGATTCACTGTGCTTTAGGTGTGTTTCTCATAGACAACAAATTGTTGGGTTCTGTTTTCTAATCTATAGGATTTTAAGTGGTGTAATGGTAAAATTGCAGACACCATGACAGGTAGCTGAGATATTTTGGATCAGGTAGGCCCTCTTTGATCCCCTCAGATCCCACCATAAGGTACCTATCCTGTCTGACTCAAAAACTTGACTCTGGCAAACCTGGCATCCTCTTAGAGAGATGAAGGCCAAGAAGAATATCAACTTGTTCTGGTTGGGAAGAACAGGAGAGGAGGGGAAATCTTCAAAAGTTCCCTATTGAATTCTGCTGAGAACTTAAGTTCATACCTTAAAGAGAGTAGGATTTATCCATTTCAATAAGCATTCTTTATAATAAAGCCCATTTTGTGCAAAACACTTTGCTAAGTTCCCTGACCTCTCTTTGTATAAGCTATGTCCTCAAGGATTTAGGGGAGATGGTGAAGGAAGGCATTGGAAAAAGGAGTAGAACAAAAGTAACATTGAAACAGGACTTAAAGATATGAAAAAATGATCAAAATCATTAATAGAGAAATGCAAAATAAAACAATTTTGAGGCCCCACTTCATACCCCATCAGATTGGAAAAGCTGACAAAAAAGAAAGATGACAAATGTTGCAGAGACTATGGGAAAGCTGGTATATTAATGCACTTTGGGCAAAGCTATGAATTGGTCTAGTTATTCTGGAAAGCAGTTTGGGACTATGCCCAAGAAGCTATTAATCTATGATCCTGTGATAAGCACTACAAAAGTCAGTACTCCAAAGACATCAAAGAAACGGGAAAACGATACACACATACAAAAATATTTATGGAAGTCCTTTTGAGATAGAAAAGTATTGGAAGTCAAGGTAGTTCCCATCAATTGGGGAATAGCTGAAAAAGAAATGGTATTTAAATGTGATGGAATGCTACCACATTTCACCACGTCATCATCATAACCACATCATCATCATCATCACACCTTTTTTTTTAGTCCAAAAGAATTGGTTTATAACTTTTCATCGTGTAATCATTGCTTGGTATAATTCTGTTCATCATGCCACAATGTAAATAGAGCAGCAGTGTATTCACCAATGGCATATGGATACGCATTTATCTCTTGCTCATTGGGAGCTGCAAGCCTACAATTTTCAGCACACATACACTGTTAGCACAATTCCAAAAGCCGACTTGCATGGTTTGTTTAGAGTGCTGCAGTAGTAATAGTATTGTCACTTAACCCAGTGAAGAGCTGTAGGCACAAGGGGAGCAGGTGGGCAGGTGAAGCTGCCAAGAGTTTAAGTCACTTGATATGGTGATACTTACATCTTCCCATGCTAAACTGTACTGTTCACATGCCAGTGATACAGTTTAGTAATAAATTATTTTTAAGTAATACCAGCACAATTTTTTTAAGTTTCACATAATGGTTGCATCCTACTTTTTGCAAAAAAAAATTTTGACATAAAATCTGCAATGATTTTGTGGTGAAATACAGTATTTTGCTACAATAAGTGATTAAGAGGATGGTTTTAAAGAAACCTGGGAAGATTTGTACGAACTAACACAGAACCAGAACAATTTACACAATGGCAACAATATTGTAAAGACAAACAGCTTTGAAAAACTTAGGAACTCTGATCAATACAACCCCCAACTATGATTCCAGAGGACTTATGATGAAACCTGCTACCCATTTTCTCATAGAAAGATGATAGACTCAAGAGTACAGATATAGACATATTTGGGGGCAGACATAGCCAATGCAGGAAATTTGTTTTAACTATTTATGTCTGTGACATAGAGTTTATTATTCCTTCTTTCTCAATGGGAGTAGGGAAGGTAAGGGAGGGACAAAAGGAAGATCTTTGGGGGAAATATTTTTAATTTAATTTTAAAAAAAGAAAAGGGGATGGAAGGGATTGAATTGATACATGGACAGAGACAAGGCTTCCCAACTACAAATTTTTCTAGTACGGGTCCTTCCCCTCCCTAGTGGTCCAGCTTTACCTGTGAGAAGGAGCCTGTAAGTGTGGAGCTGGTTGCCTAATGTCCTCTCCTGGCACAAATGCACTTGGCCTGACCTCCCAGTCCCAGTGTTCTGTATGTTGATTCTTCATGGGCTCTTGCTCAAAGGTCCTGGGCAGTTGAGTCTCATCTGGCCTCAAGTACTCTCCCCCTTGTTCTAGCCTTGAAGAACCTGATGAAGGGGAAGGTCTTCCCTGGGATGTCTCTTTGTGGTCCAGACCCCAACTCACCCTAGTCCTACTTTGGCCATCATTTCTGGATGACTGACCATGGTAAGAGGCCCCCTGATGGTCCCCAGGGTCTCCTCCTTGGTTATAGCCAGAAAACCCTTGCCTGGGCTGGCTAGGCCCTAAGGCTGTGTGTGTCTCCCTCTGAGAGGGAGATGCCCATCCCTGCTCTGTTCCATGAGTCAGGGGTCCTGGAGCACTGTCCTCAGCTCCCTCTTGGCAGCTTTTCATGCACTCCTCCTCAGAGAAGAAGTTGTTTCTGTTGCCGTGGCAGCCACCATACCAAAAACGGTTGCACTTGCCCACATTGGAAATGAAGTACCAGCGAGGGGTCCAGTCCTGGCAGGAGCCATGGGCACTGGGCAGCAAGCACCTGACTGGGTAGGCTGTGGAAGAAGAACAGGGAGAGATGTGCCCTTATGGTCATTCATTACCTGTAGGAATTTTCATCCTCAGCCAGGAGAGCACTACCCTTGTCTGTCTTTTTCTATCAACTGTCCTGGAAAACAGTTGATAGGCTCAGGAAAACCAAGGGGCCAAAAGAAGGAGTGACATGGTCAGTAGCAAGCCTAGGAAGAGTGGGGGAAACCAAGGCCCAGATCTCCATATTGAGGAGGCAATGATAGGGCTGCAGTAGGGAGACTCCTCTGCCCAGATTTCTGCACACAGGAAGAAATGCCAAGGGGACCTAAATGAAATAGGATTTCAAGAATCCCACATAAATAAACATAAAGATAAGAACCTGAGTTCATATCAATTAACACCTTAAAGGGAGTAGGATTTACCCAAATGAACAATCTTTTATTAAAGAGCCTATTGTGTACAAGGCACTATGCCAGTTCCTGATGTGCTATTTTTGCTTAAGATATGTCCTTAAGGATTTAGGAGGGAGGGAGAAGGTATTATAAGAAGGCTAACATAACAGTAACATTGGAAGGGGACTGAAAGATATGAAAAAAATGCTCTAAGGGACTTATGACTGGAGAAATGCACGTTTTAAAAAGTGAAGCTCTTCCTCACACCCATTAGATTGGCAAGGTTGAAAAAAAATGAAAAATGAGGGAAAATGAAAGGTTAAAGCTTATGAGGCATCTGGTGGCCCAGTGGATATGATCACTGGACCAGGAGTGAAGACCTATGTTCAAAACCATCTACTTGCTAGCTGTGTGACTCTGGAAAAGTCACTTCCATTTGCTTCACTTTTCTCAACTATGAAATGGAGGCAGTAGTAGCATCTACCTCCAAAGATTGTTGTAAGGATCAAAGGAGATATTTGTAAAAAGCACTTGGGGGAAGCTAGTGGCCCTGGAGTCAGGAGGACCAGAGTTCAAATACAACCTCCTTCACTTACTGTGTGACTCTGGGCAAGCCACTTAACCCCCTTGCCTCAAAAAGAAAAAAAAGCACTTAGTATATTGCTTGGCACATAGTAGGTGCTATCTATGTAAGTTCTTATTCTTCTTTCTTCCACCCTAAAGAGGGTGATAATGCTTAGACAACAGGGTCACTTACGGTAGTTGGGCCTGCCTCTGCAGCCTTCTCCCTGGGGGCCTGCGCTGGAAGCCACGTTGTCATAGCAACAGCCATACTGGGATCCTCGGCACTCCACAGATGGGTTTGGATGAGGCTCTGTTTGCCCAGACTATGTAGAGGGAAGGGGTGATTTCAGAGAAGACAGAGCAAAGGGACGTACACACCAGTCTGCCAAGTCCTACTTCATGGAGTATCCCAGAGAGTTTTGAGAACTCTTTTTTGGAAAAGGATAGAATGGAAGAAAGGGTCTCTCAGCCCATCTTTTAATGTCTCTATTTCCAAGCTTACATTCCTTATACCATTCTCACCATGGTAAAGATAACCAGAAGAACAACAGTAGGAGACTCTTTCCCCACTGACTTCCCATTCCCAGGTGCATCCGAACTCCAGACCCATCCCAAGTCTTAGCAGCCAGGATGAGTGGTAGGGAGAGGCAGGGATATAGAGAGTCCCAAAGAATCTTAGGAAGGCAGAAGAAGATGCAAGAAGGGAATTCTGCATCTGAGCCAATTCTAAATGAACAGCAGATCCTTCCCCTGGGTTGAGGGATCAAGCCACTTACCGTAGAGGAGGCTGCTCTGGGCCCATGTCTGCTCCCAGAGGACAGTGGGCAGCCTGTGAGGTTTGGGCCCAGTGCTGATGAGACCCCATCAGGGCAGCATCCATACCTGTTAAGAGTTCTCATTGATTCCTGTCTTCTCCCTACCAGACCTTTCCCTCTGTTTCTCCCTTCTGCTTTCTTCCTTTCGACTGAACTAGAGGGTCCAGGCAACTCAGGATGGACCAAGGAGCTCAGGTCCTGGGGGTGGGAGTGGAGGAGGGAGGTCTAGGGACCAACAGACCTTATAAGTGACTTGCCCAGGGTCACACAGTTAGTATTAGAAGTGGAATTTGAACCTGGTGCTTCCTGAACATCTCTATCCACTTTACCGTACTGTGGCCTCTTACAGTAGAGGGTTAAGAAGCCTTTTCATAGAAGAGAGATAAAGAAGTATCTGCTTATTAATATAGTCCCCCTTTTAGGGAATCCCTCTTAAAGAATAAAAGCGGTCATGTTCTTTCCATTTCTATCACATTGTTCAGACCATTTATTTTACATGAGCCTTGTGAACATGTGCCAAACATTCACCAGGCCCAGATGGCCCAGGGCAGAGAGCACTAGCCTTGAGGTGAGAAAGACCTGATTTCAAATCTTATTTTTTTACTAGCTATGTGACAATGGACAAGTCATTTCACTTCTGTCTGCCTCAGTTTCCCTATCTGTAAAATGGGAATAATAATAATAGCACCTATCTGCCAGGACTGTTGTGAGAATCAAATGAGATAAGAATCACTGTATTGTATGTGAGCTGAGTGCTTCAGGCCAGGACACGGTGGAAAGTCCATCATGAACTGGGCTGCACTTATGAGCAGCTAGGCTCTTGGAAAGTGCAGCAGAGGGTTCTGTGGGGTTTGAATCCAAGCTCTCTTAAGTAGCTAGCTTCTTCTGCAGGGTCTCAATTTCCTCATCTGTAAAACGAGGGTGCCGGACTAGACATCCTCCAAGGTTCCCCCAGCTCTAAATCCTATCTATGATCTAGGAGTCCTCATGAAGCCCTGGTCCTACACGACTCATTCTCCTTGGGAACAATGACCATCATAATTTTTAATGAGTATGGGTAGGAAAATGAGAGCTCATGGATTTTTTTTGTACTCTCTCTACTTGGCTGGTGTGAGTAGGATTAGGAAAGAAGGAAGGTTATGCTAATAAGAGATTTGGAGCTGGTGGCAGCTAGGTGGTACAGTGGGTAGAGCACCAGCCCTAGAGTTGGGAGGACCTGAGTTCAAATGTGACCTTGGATAGTTGGCACTTTCTAGCTATGTGACCCTAGCTTAATTCCAATTGCTGAAAGAGAGGGAGAGGGGAAGAGAAGGGAAAAAAGAGAGGAGGAAGAGAAGGAGGGAGGGATGGAGAAAGGAGGAGAGAGGAAGAGAGAGAGGAAGAGAGGGAGGGAGAGAGAGAGGGAGAGAGATTTAGAGATAGAAAGTATGTTGGAGGTCACTGAATCCACCCCTTTCATTTTATAGAAGAGGAAACTGAGGCCTAAAGAGGAAAAGTAACTTGTCCAAGGTAATACAACTAGTCAGTGACAGAGCTGGAATTCAAAACCAGGTCCTCTGACTCCTTTCAATATGGCACCATATTGTCTCTCCTGTCCCATGGAGTTAGGGATCTTAGATCTTAGAAATCTGTCTTTTTCTATCCCCTCTTAATTCTAGTGCCTTCCCCCTGCTGATTATTTCTAACTTGTTCATCATATAGCTTATTTGTATATAATCGACTGCATGTTGTCTCCCCATTAGGCTGGGGGCTCCTTGAGAGCCAGGATTGTCCTTTGCCTTCCTTTGTATCCCCAGCACAGAGTCTGACATATAGTAGGTCTTTAATCTAACTTTAACTGGCTGATTTCTGGGGCCATCTTCAGTCATCCTGATCTGCATCTGGCTACTGGACCCAAATGGCTCTGGAGGAGAAAGTGAGGCTGGTGACTGAGCACAGACCTGCCTCACTTAAATGCAATTCACTTGCATTTCAGGGCATCACTTTCTAGATGAATTCTCCTCTTGGAGAATGAAGAACAAACAACACTGACTGCTTTCTGATACCTTGATAGTGCAAAATGCTTTCACCTCTATTATCTCAAGTCACTGTGACAACAACATAAAAACAAACATAAAAAACATAAAAACAGGCCTTCATTCTCTTCATGTTACAGAAGAATAAGTTGAAACTCAACTTTGAGGTGATCTGCCTAAATTACAGTTAATGGTAGGACAGAGGCTAAAGCCCAGCTCCCCATGCTACGCTGATCAGAATTCCCCAAGTGTCCTCTGTTTACCTAGTATCTCCATCATTTACCTGCTCTGCTGACATGAGATCCTGGGACAGCCGTGCCCTAAGGGTCCAGGTGCTACCGTATGGCCATCTGGGCAGCACCCGTGAAGACTGTGGCTACAGTCATGTGATCGTGACCTCATGACAGGGTCATCCTGGTGGCGGTGCTGCTGAAATCTGGAGATACTCCAGCCAGATTCCCAGTGCTGAGGCAATAGGTTAGAGCCCCTGTCTCCCTCAGGGCTATGTTCAGAGGTGGGCTGATTCCTGTGTATCCACCATTCCTCCCTGGTACCTAGAGAGCAGAGGAAATAGACCTTAATGCCTACAGTTCATCACAACCTCCTACCTTGCCTTCCCTCTGACCCACCCTGCCAGATGCTAGATACTCTGAGGAGACTTCTCCCAATGTAGATAGGTCTGCTCCCCAACCCTCTTTACCTGAACAGCTGGTATCAAGAGCCAGCACAGTCTTGTCATCCTACTACCTACTTCACCCTTCTCCCAAACTTTAGGGAAGCAAGGGATGAAAGAGAAGGAAAGTTTGGAAGACAGGGAGATGCATTTACTCCCAAACCTTGAGAAGGCATTTCCAGAGGGTCCAAGTAGGCCAATAGGTCCTGGCGACTGGTGTCATAGCCTTGGATATCCTGCATGCTAGGGACCTCTGCAGAGTGACAGAAAAAAAGGATACAGGAGCAAAGTGGGAATCAAAGGAAAAATCTGAGAAAATCACCAAATTTGGTCCTTCCCAGTTACAAGGGCAGCTAGGCCACCAGGTGAGAGGAGAGTGCTGGAAGGAGGGTGCTGCCTCCCTTTGGTACCACCTGCTTCAGACACCATTAAAAAAATAAACACAGGGGCGGCTAGGTGGCGCAGTGAATAGAGCGCCGGCCCTGGAATCAGAAGGACCTGAGTTCGGAGCTGGCCTCAGACACTTAATCCGCACAAACAAAAACCTAGCCGTGTGACCTTGGGCAAGTTACTTAACCCCAATTGCCCTAAAGGGGCGGCTAGGTGGCGCAGTGAGTAAGAGCGCCGGCCTCGGAGTTTGGATGACCCGAAATCAGATCCGGCCTCAGAAAATGAGCACCCACGCATAAATCAAATGACTAGCCGTGTAACCTTGAGCAAGTTACTTAACCCCAATTGCTTAAAAAAAAATAAAATAAAAAAAAAATAAACACACCCAGAAGTGAAAGGAAAATGAGGAAACATTTTAGCCTCTATTTCCAGATGATTTACAACAGCGATGTCAAAGTTGGATACCGCCAAATCCTACATCCAAATGCACACACGTTACATGTTGACTTCGAAAACCACATACTGGCATTGTCTGCATGCTCTTGTCTATTTATTTAAGTTTTGTTAAATGTTCCCCAACTACCTTTTAATCTGGGCTGCCCATGTATGTTTGACACTCTGCCCTATCACATGCCTTGGTTCAGAGTGAAATTTTTCCATCTTTGGCATGAAATTAGGAGTATCAAAGGAATAGGAATTATGTCTTAGTTTTAGTCTAATTTTTGTATTCTATCTAGGGAGTGTCAGGGCATGAAAACACTGAAAGAAGACAGTTCTTAGGTGTTTCTATAAAATAGGGAAATAAATTACCTTCCTCAAATCCTCACCTTCTCTCTTTCACCCTTTCCATTTGAGGACCAACCCTTGGACCAGAGAGAGAACCTTCTTAGAACAGACTGAGAAGTAGTCCCTTTGCAGGTTCTGAGATAAGGCAGTGAGGGGAAATGCCCCACATGAGTGATAAGGATCAATGCTGCTTTTGACATATCAAGAAATAAAAACACAGGGTGGCTAGGGGGGCAATGCATAGAGCACTGGCTCTGGAGTCAGGAGGACCTGAGATCAAATTCGGCCTGAAACACTTAACACTCACTAGCTGTGTGACCTTGGGCAAGTCACTTAACCCCAATTGCCCTGCCTTTCCCCCCCCCCCCCCCGCAAAAAATGAAATGAAAACACTACCTTTGTTCAGGCCTTTTTAACTCTTCCTGCTAGGTCAAGGTCTCATTGCCTCATCTCCTTGTACCCTAAGCTATTGTGATGGCCTCCTGACTGGTTCCCTTGCTTCCTTCCGCTACTCCCTATGGTTCATTCTGGGTACTGCCAGAATCCCTTTTCTCAAAACATCTCCATCTCACTGCTCCCCAACACACAGCAAGGCAGCCTCCACTATGGTCAGTCTGCCTTCTCCTGGCCTACAATCACGAAGGTGATTCCTGAATCTGCGCCTTTAGTCATGTTGTGACCTTCCCTCTCCTCATTCAAGAAAGGAGAGAAGACAAGCTGGGAAACAACAGAATAATCGTATCCATCCTTCAGGACCCAGTTCTGTTCTTACCTTCTCCATAAAACCTTCCTTTGCCAGCCCAGTGTTTGAATTTCTATAGCATTGAGAATCTGTAGCACCAAAATGTAAATTTTAATTATATAACAAGGAGAGGTCCATCCAACCTTATCCCTTAAAGTGTCTGAGCCCACTCAGGCTGTGATTGCTAGTTAGAAGAAGCATCCAAGCCATCATTTTTCTAGGTGGACTGTGTGCCTGGAGGAAAGAACATTATATTGAGAGAGACGGAGTCTATTTGTGGAGTAAGAGCATCTTGGGAAAGGAGCTTCGTTCAAGTTCATGGGCACCTCTTGGTATAGGGGTTATATGTGTGTATGTGTGTGGTGGGGGATGGTTTGTGTGCGGGGGAGACTCCAAGTCCAGTGCTCTACTAAGCAATCTCATTTGGCTTTAGAAGCCCCTCGTCGCCATGGGTTGGGTGCATGAACCAGGTGAGGTGCCCTCATTCCAAGAATTCCCAGCTAAACCCAGGAATCTGAGCTCCATAGACCAAGTGGTGTCAAACCCAAATAGAAATGGGGCTGGGTTGGGAAGAGGGGGTGCTAATCAGTACAAAAGGGTACCTATAGGTGGCGCGCTGATATAGCTTTGAAATGGGACATTACCCATGTTTTTTGCATTTTTATTCTGTTAGACATTTTACAATTCCATTTTAAACTGGTTCCTGCCACACTTGGAAGTTTTGTGAGCTGCATGTTTGACAACTGCTTCAGAGAACAGTGAAGTGCAGGCTAGACTTTATACATATATTCCCTCTTGTATTATTTGAGGGGTGTTTTTTTATCACTTTTGTCAGACTTAACTCCAGAACTAGACTAGAAGCTCCTTGAGGACAATAACCTTTAAGCTGTATTTCTTCCATAGCATTTAGCATATTGCTGGGCACAGAATCTGGTACTGACTTGTTAAACTGATTGAAAAATAAAGGTGGAATGAATAGAGCACTGGCGCTGGAGCCAAGAGGACCTGAGTTTAAATCTGGCTTCAGACACTTCACATTTACTAGCTGGGTGACTTTGGGCAAGTTACTTAACCCCAATTGCCTTACCTTCTCCCTCCAAAAAAAAGTGGAAAAAATAAAACATAAAGGGGAAAGAGGGACTTTTTTGGACCTGTTCCCTCTCCCTTCCAATGTCCCTTCAGTCTAGTCTTTCAAACCCTCTACTGGTCTTGGTGGAAGAGACAGCCCCCTGTCCTCAGAGGGAGCCACTGCCCAGAGAAGTCCCTAGCCCTCAACTAATGCTCCTCTCTGCTCTTTTTTCCTCTCCCTATTCCTTACCTTGAGGCAGGTGGCAGGGCTGTGTGTTACAAGCCTCCACTTCATCTGGCATCTGGGGTTGTCGAACCTGGCAGAGGTCAGAGCTGTAGACATTGGATTCCCTGTCAGCACAAATGACTTGCCGTTTCCGGATGCCTGAATCACAGCTCTTAGAGCACTGAGAACCACCAGGAAAGAGAGAGAGAAATGTCTAAGTACACATATGTGATTATATGCACACACAAAATGGAAAATGTACACACATACCCACAAAGACACATAAAATATCAGAGATGTTTGCACATATACCCATAAAGACACATACTGGGCCAGAGATATGTTTACCTATATATATACAGAGAGAACCAGAGATGTATACACATATTATCATGCACAAAGATACACAGAACCAAAGATGAAACATGTACATACATATACATGACAAAATCATACCCCAAACAAAAGAACATCCCACTGCCAACTTCCAAAGGAGAAAGACATAGAAGAAGGAATAAGAGAAGAGGAAAAAGACTTAGAATTAATTGGAAAGAGAAGAAAATTATGTTGATGGCTTACAGGGGCTAGAGTAGTGGAATAGGTTAAAAGGTTGAATTTGGGGATGGGGGCAAGAAATTAAAGAAAATCTGAAGAACAATCTTCAGGCCTAGATACTGGCCTAGATTCTAAAACCTACAAGTTTCCAGGAAAGCAGACTCAAGGACAATTAAGGAGGACATAAAATAATTAAGAAGGATCAAGAAGCTTTAGGAAATAGAACCTAAAGAGGTCAACTCAAAAATGACAAAGAGAAAGTAGTTCGCAAGACAAGGCAAGTGATGAAAGGCAAATGGAACTAGGAGGTGAAATACCTAGTGATAATTTAAACCATCAAAAAGTAAAGGAATTAACAAGAGAAAGTTACATTCCAGATCTGATTCTAAAAAGGAAGATTTTAGAAAAGCAGATTTCAAACAACTCAGAGGAAAAATTGTTAGAATCTCATGGAATAAAATGCTTCAAGTGAATTCAACCCACAAGGGATGGGAGATGCTGAAGATGGAAATTCTGAAGATGGAAATTCTGAAGACCCAAAGGGAAATAATTCCAATGGGGGTGAAAGGGGAGAGAAATGGATCTTTTTTTCAAAAGACTAATGTAGGTACACAGGGAATTCACCAACCAATTTAGCTTTTAAAAAGAAATTTATAAAAGATGAAAGTAAGGCCAGATAACTGAGGATGACTATAAAAGTATGGCATGGGGGGGCAGAGCCAAGACGGCGGAGTAGAAACAGCACTTCCAAGGCGCTCTGCCCCACACAACTTCCAAACAATGTAAAAGGGGACTCTGAACAACTTCTGCAGCCCCAGCACCACAGAACGACACGGAGAAGCTAACCTCCTGCTGAAGATAGCCCAGCAGCCCTGTAGGGAGCGGCCAGCGGAGCGCTCTGAGAGCAGGCAGCACAGCACAGGGAACTGACAGCGAAGAGCTCTGGGAGCTGAACCCAGGCCCATGTGAGGTGCATTTTTAGCCCTAGGGCAGCTGGGCTAGCAGCTGGCTGGAGGGACCCCAGAACACCAGCAGCTGTGGCAATTCCAGAATTATCAGCACAGATATGCCTAGGACAAAGTGAGAGGTTAGTGCCCTATGGACTTTGGGACCAGTATTTGGGGAACGAGTCGGCTTCCACCCCTGGGGGCGAAAAGCTGCTGAAGAAACAGCTGCACAGAAGCCATTTTGCAGCGTCAGTAGTGGCTCTAGCTCCTGGTCTGCAAACTGTAGGGAGATCCAGCAATCAGTCTGGGGGTTAATGGCTCTTGCTTTAAACTGCCTGGATCTGGATTGTGGTCTGGGAGGAAGTTTGGGGTGAATATCCAATTTGCCAGAGCGGGTAGAGGCTTTACAGAGGCCACCCAACCTGTGGAAGTTGTGAAGACCCCATGTTTGGGACGGAAGCTCTCCTGTCCGCTTGCAGAGTCCTACTGTGGCAACAAGCCCAAAAATGAAGTAATTAAGTGGCAACATGCCTAGGCAAAAGAAACAAACAGAAAAGTTCAATATTGGACTCCTATTTTAGGGGCAAAGAGGATCAAAGCATGGAGGAGGACTGTGAGGTCAGAACTCCTACACCAAAAGCCCCAAATGAAAACACAAGATGGCCATAGAGGACCTTAAGAAGCAGATAAAAGAAGTGGGGGAAAAATTGGGAAGAGAAATGATAAAGATGCAAGAAAAGTATGAAATGACAGTCAACAGCCTGACTGAGGAAAATAACACCTTAAAAAATAGACTAACTCAAATGGCAAAAGAGGCTCAGAAAGGCAATGAGGAGAAGAATGCCTTAAAAAGCCTAATTTGCCGGGTTGAAAAAGAATCTCAAAAGCTCACTGAGGAGATTCATTGCTTCAGAGTTAGACTGGAGCAAATGGAAGCTAGTGACTTTATGAGAAATCAAGATGCTGTTAAACAGATCCCAACAGCCATACCAATCAATTTACCAAAAAACTACTTTGTAGAGTTAGACAAAATAATAACAAAATTTATTTGGAAAAACAAATGGTCTAGAATATCAAGGGAATTAATGAAAAGAAATGCTAGGGAAGGTGGACTAGCTATTCCAGATCTTAATCTGTATTATACAGCAGCAGTCATCAAAACTGCTTGGTACTGGCAGAGGTGTAGAGTAGTGGATCAATGGAATAGATTGGGTGCAGGAGACCCAGCAGTTAATGAATATAGTAATCTATTGTTCGATAAACCCAAAGACCCCAGTTTTTGGGATAAGAATGCACTATTTGACAAAAACTGCTGGGAAAACTGGAATAGAGTATGGCAGAAACTGGGCATAGACCATTATCTAACACCATATACCAAAATCAAGTCTAAATGGGTGCATGATCTAGGTGTAAAGGATGATACTGTAAGCAATTTGGGAAAGCAAGGAATAGTTTACCTGATGGATTTGTGGAGAGGGGAAGATTTTAGGACCAAACAAGAATTAGAGAGCATTATAAAATGCAAAATGGATAATTTTGATCACATTAAATTGAAAAGCTTCTGCACAAACAAAGCCAATGTAACCAAGATCAAGAGGGAGGTGGGAAACTGGGAAAGAATTTTTACAACTTGTGTCTCTGATAAAGGACTCATTTCTAAAATTTATAGGGAATTGAGCCAAATCTATATGAATACAAGTCATTCCCCAATTGAGAAATGGTCAAAGGATATGAATAGGAAGTTTTCAGAGAAAGAAATTAAAGATATCTATAAGCATATGAAGAAATGCTCTGAATCACTATTAATTAGAGAAATGCAAATCAAAACAACTCTGAGATACCACATCTCTCCAGTCAGATTGGCTAAGATGACAAAACAAGAAAGTGATAAATGCTGGAGAGGTTGTGGGCAAATTGGAACGCTAATACATTGCTGGTGGAGTTGTGAACTTATCCAACCATTCTGGAGAGCAATCTGGAATTATGCCCAAAGGATTATAAATAATTTCATACCCTTTGACTCAGCCATACCACTTCTAGGGTTATATCCCAAAGAGATCATAGAAGTGGGAGGAAGACCCATATGTACAAAAACATTTTTAGCAGCCCTTTTTGTGGTTGCAAAGAATTGGAAACTAAAGGGGTGCCCATCAATTGGGGAATGGCTAAACAAGTTGTGGTATATGAATGTAATGGAATTTTATTGTGCTTTAAGAAACGAGGAGGTGACGGATTTCATAATTACCTGGAGAGACTTATACAAACTGATGCTGAGCGAGAAGAGTAGAATCAGAAGAAATTTGTATACAATCACAGACATACCATATCTGTGACGACCAACTATGACAGACTGGACTCTTTTCAGCAATGCAGTGTTATAAGTTAATCCCGAATGACTCAAGAAAGTGAGAAATGCGCCATCCAGAGATATAACTAGAAAGAACTGAGCCTGAATCCTGATGGAAGCAAACTAAATGATCTTGTTCTTTTCATTGTTTGGTTTTATTTCTTCCTTACCATCTTTCATCCCACCTAGTACAATACGACTTTGTAATTGGAATAATGTCCAATATGAATGCATTTGCAGACCCTATACTGTACTATATGCTGTCGTGAGGAGAGGGGGGAGGGAAGTAAAGGAAATTTGAAAATCAAGGAACTATGGAATTGAATCTTGTTAACTGAAACTAAACTAATGAATTAATTTAAAAAATTGTAAACAGATCCCAACAAATAGAAGGCAATGTGAAATATCTCATGGGAAAAACCACTGACCTGGAAAATAGATCCAGGAGAGATAATTTTAAAATTATTGGACTACCTGAAAGCCATGATCAAAGAAACAACCTAGAAATCATCCTTCAAGAAATTCTCAAGGAAAATTGCCCTAATGTGTTAGACCCAGAGGGGGAAATAGAGGTTGAAAGAATCCACTGATAGCCTCCTGAAAAAGATCCCAAAAAGAAAACTCCTAGGAATATTATAGCCAGGTTCCAGAACTCCCAGATCAAGGAGAAAATACTACAAGCAGCCAGGAAGAACAATTTCAATATTGTAGAAACACAATCAGAATAGCATAGGACCTGGCAGCTTCTACATTGAGGGATCGAAGGGCATGGAATATGATATTCCAGAAGGCAAAAGAGCTGGGATTGAAGCCAAGGGTCACCTACCCAGCAAAACTGAGTATCTTGTTTCAGGGGAAAATATGGTCTTTCAGTGGACTTGCAAGCATTCTTGAGGAAAAAACCAGAGTTGAATAGAAAATTTGACATTCAGACACAAGAAGCAAGAGATACTTGAGGAGGTAATCAAGGAAAAGAAATCAAAAGGAACTTATTAAAGTTGAACAATTTACATTCCTACATGGAAAAACAATAACTGTGACTGATGAAACCTTTCTCATTATGAAAATAATTGAAGAAGGGTATATGGGCATATGTTTACAGGTATACATGGATAGAGGGCACAGGTTGAATTTGATGGGAAGGGATGACACTTAAGGGGTGAAGTTAAGTGAGAGAGGAAAGTGGCAAGAGGAGATGGGGAGAGACAGGGTAGGGTAAACTATCTCATGTAGAAGAGGCAAGGGGAAGTAGTGGCAGGAGAGGGGAAGAACGGGAAGGCAAAAAGGCAAAACCATATTCTCATTGAATTTGGCTCAGGAAGGGAATCACATACATACTAAATGGGATATTTCACCCTGCAGAAGAGTAGGGGAAAGGGGGATGAGAGGGGGGATGATGGAGGGGAGGGAATTCTAGGGGGAGGGGAGGTTGGAAGTACCCACTATCAAAGAGGGACAGGATCAAAGTAGGGAATGGACCAGGTGGGAGGTGAGATGGGTGGGAGGGAAATATAAGCAGTCTTTTACAATATATCTACTATGATAATGTTTTGCATAGCTATACAGGTACAACACATATTGAATTGATTATCTTCTCAGAGGGAGTGGGTGACAAGGGAGGAAGGGAATGGATCTGAAAATCGAAATTTTAAAATTAAATGTTTCATAAGATGTCCAGGCACTGGGGCTCAGAGATTCAACTTGCCCTAATGGCAAAGTCAAAGGGGATATGGGAGAAAATATGGGAGAGTGCAGATTGGATGAGGGGATATCTAGTGGGACTGCTATTCTGGGGTGGTGGGCAGGGAAAAAATGGGGGAAAAAATTGCAACTCAAAATCTGGTGGAAATGAATGATATAAAACACAAAAAAAGAAAAATTTAAAAAAAGTATGTCATGGTGTTGTAAAAATAGTGTCAGGAATGTGAAAGCTCAGAATAAGCTGAGGATGGTTAGGGAAGCTAAGGGCAACAGAAAAAAAAAAGG
The DNA here is from genome assembly GCA_011680675.1 of Gymnobelideus leadbeateri. Taxonomy (NCBI): domain Eukaryota; kingdom Metazoa; phylum Chordata; class Mammalia; order Diprotodontia; family Petauridae; genus Gymnobelideus; species Gymnobelideus leadbeateri. Next base: position 551,910 of record WOXC01008502.1, on the reverse strand, counting down.
CGTCTTTTTTAAACCTATATTGAGAGAAAGAAAATCAAAGAAGAAAGGGAATCTTTGCTTGCGGTGGATGGAATAATGAATCAATCAACATTTATTAAGTAGCTACTCTGTGTCAAGCACTGTGTGCTAAACCCTGGGAATACAAAAAAGAGGCAAAAGATAGTCCTTGCCCTCAAGGAACTGACAATATGTACACTAGTACATATACTAGTCTACACTAGCATAGTTTTGCTATCCATTTCTTCCTCTAATTCCTTTAACTTCTCCTCTAGGAATCTGGATACTATATCACTTGGTGCATATATGTTAAGTAATGATATTGCTTCATTCTTGATGGTGCCTTTTAGCAGGATATAGTTTCCTTCCTTATCTCTTTTAATTAGATCAATTTTTGCTTTATCTGAAAGATTGCTACCCCTGTTTTTTTTTTACTTTAGCTGAGGCATGATACATTTTACTCCAGCCTTTTACCTTTACCCTGTGTGTATCCCTCTGTTTCAGATGTGTTTCTTGTAAACAGCATATTGTAGGATTATGGGGTTGTTCTTTTTCTTTTTGGATTTTTTTTTTATTGTGGTTTTTAATCCATTTTGCTATCCGCCTCCATTTTATGGGAGAGTTCATCCCATTCACATTCACAGTTATGATGACTATCTGTCTCTTTCCCCCCCATCCTATTCCCTCCCCTGTTTATGCTTTTATTTTTCTCCCCTTCTCCCTTCCCCTCCTTAGGAGTTTTCCTTTTGACCACTGCCTCCCTCAGTATTCCCTTCTTATCAGCCCCCTTCCTTTTTCCTCCCCTTCCCCCTTACTTCTTCCTTCTAGCCTTCCCCTCTTCATAGCCCTCCCCCCCCCCAGCACTGCCTGTAAGATATGATTTTTATACGTAATGTAGTATGTTATTTCTTCTTTGAACCAAGATTGACAGGAACAGATCTCATGCAAAGCTCCTCTCCCTCCCCTCTTTCCCTGTATTTTGATACGTTTTGTGTCTCTTCTCAATAGAGTCCTATGCTTAACTGGTTATGTTATTCCCTCCTTGCACCAGAACCAATGAGGGAAAAGCTCATATAATGCTCATCTCCCTCCCTTCTTTCCCTCTACTATATTGTTTTCATGCCTCTTTGTGTGGCATAATTTACCCTTTTCCGCTTCATTCTTTCCTCCTCTTCTATTGCAGTCCCTTTGTAGCCCTTAAGGTTTTTTTTATCATCATTTTATATAATTTATACCCATACCCTCTACTTGTATATAAACAGTTTGCTCTTATTAAATAACAGTGTGTGTGTGTGTGTGTGTGTTTTCCTTGTTTACCTATGTCTCTTTTGTGTCTTGTAACTGGAGGTTGAATTTTCCATTGAGCTCTGGCTTTTTCATCAGGAAGGTCTGAAAATCCATTATATTGTTGTATGACCATCTCCTTGCCTGGAAGAATATGTTCAGTTTCGATGGATAGGTGATCCTTGGTTGTAACCCAAGCACTTTTGCCTTATGAAAAATTATATTCCACTGCCTCCAATCTTTCTTTTTTTTTTTTTTTGCTTTTTGGAGGGCAATTGGGATTAAGTAACTTGCCCAAGGTCACACGGCTAGGTTTTTATTTGTGCGTTGAGTGTCTGAGGCCGGATCCGAACTCAGGTCCTTCTGACTCCAGGGCCGACGCTCTACTCACTGAGCCACCTAGCCGCCCCTTGCCTCCAATCTTTCAGTGTAGAGGCTGCCAGGTCCTGTGTGATCCTCACTGTGGTTCCTTGATATTTGAATTGTTTCTTTCTGGCCGCTTGAAGTATTTTCTTCTTTATCTGGTAGTTCTGGAGTTTGGCCACAACATTTCACAAACTTTTCAATTTGGGATTTCTTTCAGGAGGTGTCCAGTGGATTCTCTCGATTTCTATTTTACCCACAGGTCTAGTATCTCAGGGCAGTTTTCCTTGATGAGCTCTTGGAGGATGTTGTCCAGGCTAATTTTTTCATCATGATTTTCTGGTAGGCCTATGATTGCAGATTATCTCTCCTGGATCTCTTTTCAGTTATTTTTCCATTGAGATATTTTACCTAATTTTTCATTCTTGATGTTTGTTTGACTAATTCTTGGTTCCTCATAGAGTTATTCACTTGAATTTGGTTGATTCTAGTTTTTACTGAATTATTTTCCTTGGTTAGTTTTTGGAGCTCCTTTCCCATATCACACATTTTTCTTTTTAAGGAGGCATTTTCTTCATTGTGATGTTTTTCTAATTTTGCAATTTTGATTTTAAAAAAATTATTCATTTTATCTTCTCTCTAATTTGGTTTTCAAAGTTCCTTTTGAGCTCATCTAAGAATCTTTTCTATGCTTGAGACCAGTTCCCTGTTGAGGCTTCAGCTGTGGAGTCATGATTGTCTCTCTTTAAATTTGGTTCCTCCCTCTGAAGATAGTAGGACTCCAGAGTCTTTGTCTTTGCAGTCTGCTTTCTACCCATTTTGAGGCAGGGCCCTAGCCAAGCCCTTTTTCTAGGGTTCCCAAGCCTTTACTGTTTAAATTTTTGCCCTGGGGCAATGATTACTATGTTGGGGGGGGGGGGCATTGGAGCAGCTGGATTTGCTGGATTTGCCAACAGAAGTTCACTCTGCCATCCTGGTCCCTGTAAGTCCAGATAGGGGCTTTTTAAATTTCTGGGCTGTGGATTGGTGGGTCAACTTGATGCCATGTTGATCAGGCCTCATCCAGGCCTCTGTGTGCCGCAGTATCAGCATCCAGGCCTCTGTCTCCTTTGATCTCTTTGGTGTACAGACATACTAGTAGTATTGCTGGGTCAAAGGTATCCAGTTTCATATTTCTTTGGGTACACTTCCAAATTGCTCTGCAAAATGGACCAATTCACTGTTCCACAAACAGTTCATTAATGTGCCTATTCTTCCTCATTCCCTCCAGCATTTGTCATTTCTGATGGGTGTGAAGTGATACCTCAAAGTTGTTTTAATTTACATTTCTCTAATCAATAGTGATTTAGAGTATCTGTCATATGACTATTGACAGCTTTGTTTTCTTCTTCTAAAAAATGCCTGTTCATATCTTTTGACCACTTATCATTTAGGGAATGGCTCTCATTTTTATAAATTTGATTCAGTTCCTATATATTTGAGAAATTGGGGTCTTTTTAAGAGAAATTTGCCCTTAAATTTTTTTTTATATTACTTCATTATCTATGGTACCTTTTAGCAAAATGTAGTTTCCCTGCTTCTCTCTCTTAATTAGGCCTGTTTTGTTTTGTCCAAAATCATTATTGCTACCCCTGATTTTTTTATGTCTGCTAAAGCTTAATAAGTTCTGCTCCAGCCCTTTATCTTAACTCTGTGTGTCTTTCTGTTCCAAGTGTGTCTCTTACAAATAACATATTGTTGGATTCTGGTTTCTAATCCATCCTGTTATCAACTTCTGTTTTATGGGTGAGTTCATTCCATTCACATTCAGTTATGATTACCAACTGTGTACTTCCTTCCACCCTACTTTCTTTTGTTTATCCTTCTCTCTCTTTTTATACTGTCTCTCCTCAAAGGTTTGACTACTGTCTCCCTTAATCTGCCCTCCTTTTTTATTATCAGCCCCCTCTTCATATCTCTTATTACCTTCCCCTCCTATTTCCCTATTGGGTAAGACTGATTCCTATGCCCAACTGAGTGTGTGTATATATTCTTCCTTCTTTGAACCAATTTAGATGAAAGATTCAAGCACTGCCCACCACACTCCTTTTTTTCCTCTCCATTGTAAAAGTTCTTCCTTACAGGCCTCTTTTATGGGGGGGGAAACTTTCCCCATTCTATCTTTCCCTTCTCCCTATACATATCTCTTCTCATTCCATTTTTTTAGGGGGGGTGATCCCAACATAATTGATTCACATCCATGCCCTCTGTCTGTGTAGACTCCTCCTAATTGCCTTAATAATGATGAAGTTCTTAGGAGTTACATGTAGTATCTTCCCATATAGGAATGTAAACTTAGTTAAACATTATTGAGTCCCTTATGATTACTCTTTCATGTTTACCTTTTTATGCTTCTCTTGAGTCATGTTTAAATGTCAAATTTTCTATTCAGCTCTGCTCTTTCATCAAGAATGCTTCAAAGCTCTCCATTTCATTAAATATCCGTTTTCCCCCGAAGGATTATACTCAGTTTTGCTGGGTAGGTTATTCTGGCCCCTTTGCCTTCTAAAATATCATATTCCAGCTGCCCCTCCTGAGTTCAATAGGTGACATTTGGATTGGGAAAGTGCAGAAGTTCAGTTCTGGACCATAAGCAGTCTGCTTTCTGCCAGAAACTACCAGCACAGCCAAGGAAAAAAATGCCTTGCCAATACCCAGCTTTGACACCAGAGCAAAAGAAAGAACTGTCTGATATAGCTCACCAAATTGTTGCACTGGGCAAGGGAATCTTGGCAGCAGATGAGTCCACCAGTAGTATTGCAAAGTGCCTGCAGACCACTGGAACTGAGAACACAGAGGAAAATCATCACCCCTATAGGCAGTTGCTTCTAACAGCAGATGATCAAGTGAACTCCTGTATTGGAGGTGTTATCCTCCTTTTCCATGAGATACTCTACCAGAAAGTCAATGATGGCCATCCCTTACTCAAAGCCACAAAGGCAAAGGATGACATTGTGGGCATCAGAGTGGACAAAGGTGTAATGCCCCTGGTAGGGACCAATAGCAAGACTATCACCCAAGGTCTGGATGGGCTCAGTGAGATGGAGCTGACTTTGCCAAGTGGTGTTGTGTACTGAAGATTGGGGATAATACACCTTTCCCACTTGCCATCTTGAAGTATGCAAATGTGCTGACCCAATATGCCAGCATTTGCCAGCAGAATAGTATTGTCCCCATTGTGGAGCCAGAGATCCTCTGTAGTGTGGTATTGTTGCACTCTGAATCTAGTGACCCCTCCTCAGCCCACTTTTCCCAATAAATAACTAACAAAAAATATATATCATATTCCAATCCCTCTGCTTCTTTACAGTGGAAGCTGCTAAATCTTATGTGATCCTTATTGTAGCTCCATGATACTTGAATTGTTTCTTTCTGGCTGCTTGAAGTATTTTCTCCTTGACTTGGGAACTCTGGAATTTGGCCACAATATTCCTGAGAGCTTTCATTTTGAAATCTCTTTCAGGAGGTGATCTCAGTGGTCTCCTTCAATTTCTATTTTACCCAGTAGCTCTAAGATACTGGAGTAGTTTTCCTTTATAATTTCTTGAAATGTGAGGTCTAAGTACTTTTTCTGAGCATGGTTTTCAGGTAGTCTAATAATTCTTAAATTATCTCTCCTATATCTGTTTTTTCCAAGTCAGTTGTTTTGCCAGTGTGATATTTCACATTTTCTTCTATTTTTTATTCTTTTGACTTTGTTTTGTCCACTTGCCCAATTATACTTTTTAGCTATTCAGTGAATTTTTGTACTTTGTACCATTTGGACTATTATGCTTTTTAGAGGGTTCCAGTGAATTTTTGTACCTATTAGGCCAATTCTGGTTTTGGTTTTTTTTTTTTTTGGAGGGCAATTGGGGTTAAATGACTTGCCCAAAGTCACACGGCTAGTAAGTGTGTTAAGTATCTGAGGCTGGATTTGAACTCAGGTCCTCCTGACTTCAGGGCCAGTGCTCTATTCACTGCACCACTTAGTTGCCCCTCCAATTCTGTTTTTAAAGATGTTATTTTCTTCAGGTTTTTTTTTGTACTTCTTTTATCAAGTTATTAATTCTCTTTTCATAATTTTCTTATATTACTGCTATTTCTTTTCCCAATTTTTCTTCTACCATCTTTATGTCTTCTTTACCTCTTCCAGGAGCTATTGTTGGGCTTGGGTCCAATTAGCATTTTTCTTTGAAGCTTTGTTTGTAGTTGTTTTCATATTATTGTCTTCTTCTGCGTTTATGTCTTAAGTCTTCCCTGCCACCATAGTAGCCTTTTTATGGGCAAGTTCTTTTTTTTATTGTTGTTTGCTCATTTTTCCAGTCTATTTCTTGACTTGGAGTGTTATATTGAAATTGGGCTCTGCTCACCTGGGGGTAAGGGAATCACTGTCTCCAGTTTCAGGTTTTTTCATGCTACAGTTTTCAGAACTAGGGGATCTGTCAGTTTTTGGTGCTTCCAAGGTAGTGTGATCCAACAAAAGGTATTGGTTTGAGCTCTGGCCTTTACCTTGTTCCCCTGCAACCACAAGTGCTAGTGTTCCTTTTAGTCATAGAATTGTGACCCAGAATTGAGTATGGACAGTATTGGCAGGTGCATCCAGTGCCAGCAAAGGTTCCCCTGTAATCTGTTTCTGACCAGTAATCTGACCACCTTACCAACTCTGGGCTGAGAGTCCCCAAAGCTGCTGTCACAGCCATCTCCAGAGCCCATGGCTGGTGCTGCTGCCATAGTCTGGAATGACTCTCACATCAATGTTACAGACCTCTCCTGCCAACCTCCTAAACTGTCTCAGACTAGAGTCATTCTGATTCACTCTCTTGGCTCTGACACTCCAAAATTTGATTTGAGAATTTATTTTGAAGTTGTTTAGAGGGGAATGTTGGGAGAGTTGATGTGGGTAGCTACCTCTAATCAATCATCTTGGCTCTACCCATAACATTTGTGAAGCTTTTGACAAAACGTTTCACGTTATTCTTGTGAAGAAGATGAATTACTCTGGGTTGGAGGATAATCTAATCAGATTGATTCAAAACTGGTTAGATGGCTGGACTCAAAGAAGAGTTGCTAATGGTTCCATGTCAACAAGGCAGGAACTCTCCAATGTAGTATCCCAGGAATCTGGGTTCAGTCCTGTGTTATTTAACATTTTTATCAATGGTTTAGATAGAGGAATAGATAGTAAGCTCATCAAATTTGCAGATGATGGGGTGGCTAGGTGTCGTAGTCTGAGCATGGCCCTGGAGTCTGGAGGCCCTGAGTTCAAATCTGACCTCAGACACATAACACACACACACACACACACACACACACACACACACACACACACACACACACACTAGCTGTGTGACCTTGGGCAAGTCACTTAACCCTAATGGCCCTACCTTCCCCCCTCCAAAAGGACCCCCCCCAAAATTTACAGATGACACAAAGCTGGGGGGTATAGCTCCCATACTGGAAAAGTGAGGGTACAAAAAGATATTCACAGGTTAGAGAACTAGTCTGAATCTAGTAAGATGAAATTCAGGAGAAATAAATGTAAAGTCTTGTACTCATGTACAAAATGTCAATGTCACAACTATAAGATGTGGCAAGTATGGATATATAGTTGTTCTGAAAACTGTGGCAACATTCCAACTATAAAAGCTAATGAGATTTTGTTCTACATTAAGAGGGGCAAAGATTCCAGCAAAAGGGAGATGATTATGTTCCGCTCCCATTCAAATCTCATCTGGAATATTTTGTTCATTTCCAGGCATCATGATTTAAGAATATTAATAAACTGGAGAGAGTCCAAAGGAAGGCAACCAAGATGGTCAAGGATTTTGAGTCCAGGACAATTGAAAGAACTGGGCATGTTCAATCTAGAAAAAAGATTCAGGAGGAGACACAAGAGCTAAGCTTCAAGTATGCAAAGGATTGTCCTGTGTAAGATGGACTGGACCCGAAAGGTCAGAATCAGAAGTGATGTGTAGAAAATGAAAAAAGGACAGGTTAGGCTTGATGCTAGGAAAAACTTCCAAATGATTAAAGCCACCATCCATAAGTGGAGTGGGTGGCCCCTGGAGTGGGGTGCTGGGCTTCCCCCTCTCTTCAGAGACCTTCAAGCAGAAGCTGAACATCCCTTGTCAGTTATGATATAATGGGGATTCCTTTGTATATGGGTCGTACAGGGTGGTCCTCAGGCCCCTTCCAACTCTCAAGTTCTGTGATTCTGTGAAAGACATGCACACATCTACATGCTTTACCTTAAGACCCAGAACAAGTGATATGTGCACCCACAATCATACACAATGATAGCTACCATTTATATGGCACCTACTACATGCCATGCACTGTGAGAAGAGCTTTAAAAATATTATATCAGTTGATCCTCAGTTGAACCCTGGAAGGTAGGTGTTATCTCCATTTTGTAGATGAAGCAAATTGAGGTTAAGTGACATGCCCAGGGTCACAGAGCTAGTGTCTCAAGCTGGATCTGAACTCAGATTATCCTGTTCATTCCACTGACCCATTTAACTGCCCTATACACAGAAAAATACATGTTATTGGAGCTGTGTATGCATACAAACATGTAGGAAACACCCATAGAAGGCGTGATGGGCACATACATACATACACACAAAGGCATAGAACCAGAGATACATGCATCCAGAGACCATGGGACCATTTACTGAGAGCTGGAAGGGACCTTCAAGGCCAATAAGTCCAGCAAGCTCATTTTATAAATGAGGAATCAGAGTGGTCAAGTGGCCTGCCTTGAGTCACAGAGGCAAGATTTGAACCTAAGTCTTCCAAGCTCTGTGGGTGTACATATACACATGTGCACACAGAAACTCACTAGGACACTGAATCAGGGATATGTGCACACATATGGATGCACAACTCAGGCCAACACATGTATTCATGCAAGAAGACCCATGCATAACCAGAAATATGCAAAAGTACACACATGGAAAACAGAAAAACAAAGCTGATATGCACATATGAAGATATGCACGAAGCCGTGTTTATTCCCCTAGGACTCTAACAAGAGCATTTCATACCAGTGGCTGGATGGAGGAAGAGGACACCCTGGAAATACCCTATGAAAAAGGATGCCAGCATAGGACTTGAGACTCAATCATTTTCCCTTTACAAGTCAGGCCCAGGCAAATAGTGTGAGGAGGGGCATCAGAATACAACCCTAGTCTTTCCATGATGACTATACCTCTCCCCCATTAGACTGAAAGCTCCTTGAGAGCAGGGACTCTCTTTTACTTTGCTATGGCACTTAATAAATGCTTATTGACATACTGTCCAAAATGGTAGTAAAGATGATGCAGTAGCTAGAATGTCCCTTCAGGGAACCACCTGGGAGGGAGCTTCAGGCAGTAAAGTATCGTCACCTGGCCCAAACTCACAAGAAACAGTACTTATAGGCAATAATAATAATCAACACTTTCCAAATAATTTCCATGTGTCAGGTACTGTACGGGGCACTGGGAATGCAGATGAAAATGAAAGTCCCTGCCTTCAGAGGGGCTACATTCTATCAGGGGTGAGAAAAATGATTATTTTTTATTACATGAATAACCAGTTTTATATATAGAACCCAAAGATCCTATTTTTGATTATTAATAACCAATTATTATAGATTATTTTCTCTTTTTTTCTTCCTTGTGAAGGACAAGGCTGATAAACATCCTCTTCAATCTTGGGCAGTTCCCTACCCAGCTGGGAGAGCTTATTTCTGATTAAAGGGTCAAGAGAATCCAATCGAAGTGAGTTCCTTTTGTTCTACTACAGTAAATAAATCCTTTTGTCTAGTGGCCCAGCCCTGGCAGACAAGCGGAGGAGCGAGCCAACTCTGGCCCCCCACGGGCCCTCGGCCCAGCCTGGCCGGAGGAAGACTGAGCTGTAGTCAGCGCTGCTCCTGCGAAGGCACCAGGCAGAGCTCAACAAGAATCCAGTCGAAGGCTTTTCCGCTGGCTTAATAGATGACAATGATCTGTACCAATGGGAAGTCCTCATTATCGGGCCCCCTGACATGCTGTATGAAGGGGGTGTTTTCAAAGCTCATCTCACTTTCCCAAAAGACTACCCGCTCAGACCACCAAAAATTAAGTTCATCACAGAGATATGGCATCCCAACGTAGACAAGAATGGCGATGTATGCGTTTCCATCCTTCACTCGCCCGGGGAAGACAAATACGGCTATGAGAAGCCATAAGAGTGCTGGCTCCCCATTCACACAGTGGAGACCATCATGATCAGCTTCATTTCTATGCTGACGGATCCCAATGGAGACTCACCCGTGAATGTGGATGAGCCAAAGAGTGGAGGGAAAATGGGAATGAAGAATTCAAGAGGAAAGTTGCCTGCTGTATGAGGAAAAGCCAAGAGACTGCTTTCAAGTAACCTTTGTCTGGCAGCTTCTAGCTTCACTCTCTCAGGGTCTCCACTTGGGAAACATGGCACTCTCCCCACCTAGCTGGCCTGATGTCTTAATGAGTTGGCAAATGCTAGCTGGACTGGACTGCAATCAAACACGCCAGTTATCAGTGCTGACAAGAGCCTACCAAGTGCCAACTTAGAGACAATGACGCATTCTGAATTCTAATGAACTGCTTTAACCTTCAGGAAGAATTGTAAAGACATGTACATAGCACAATGTGACCCGGAGAATATCTATCCTGTCCATGTCCACCCCCATCTTCGGTGTACCAAATGATGCTCTCATAGTTATACTAAGAATCATGTACATTCGAAAGATTTTAGCGGGTTTTCTTTCCCTATTCATTGTTTCTTTATCAGTTTAGAGAGACTTCTTAAAGCATGTCAGATTAAAACCAATTAGGATTAAACTTGTCCATTTAATTTTCCTTTAAACCATTGAGGCTTCATTAAACGCTTTCATTTACTAAAAAAAAAAAAAAACAAACAAAAAAAACCCAAGATACATACAAAGTAAATGCGAGGTAATTTGGTCAGGAGGGAAGCACTGGGATGGAAGAGGACATTGGCATGAGGGGTTGTAAGAAACAGGAATGAACACTCAAGGCAGGGGGGCTGATTTGTGCCAAGTCAGAGAGATTCAGGCATTCTGTGAGTGCTTCCCTCTCCCGTCATGTCATCTAAAGAGGTGTGTCAAGCACCAGGCACTTTAGAGAACAAGATGCCAGCACCCAGATGCCACGGCTGAGAATATGGTCAAGGTCAGATACTCACCAGCCCCCAGTCACCAATATGCCAACCAGGCTCCTGAAGAGGGCATTTCTCTCCTATACAGTCCTCAGTCAGGGCAGGCTTGTCCACTGAGGAGCAGGCAAAATCTTGAAGGGGAGCACCTTCATCACCCCAACAGGTGACAGTCCGGCTCCGAACCCCAGGGCCACAGCTGGCAGAGCACTGTAGGGGAAGCCCAATTGTGGTCACATGCCTCTCCTTCCCCTTGGGGAGGACCCTGACTGGGAGGAAGTACCTTGGCCAATAATACAATAATAACAACAACCATATATAATCTATATTGTACCTATTATGTGCCAGGCACTATGTTAAGCACTTTGTAATTAGTATTTCATTTTATCCTCACAACAACTCCAAAAAGTATTATTATCTCCATTTTACAAATAAAGAAACATTATTATCTAATAACTACTTGTTCTTCAGTCATTTCAGTCACATCCACCTCTTTGTGACTCCATTTGGGGTTTCCTTCTCCAGGGTCACAGAGTTACTAGCTGTCTGAAGCCAGATTTGAACTCAGGAAGATGAATTTCCTGACTCCAGGCCCAGTGTTCTATCCACTTTGCCACCTAGCTGCCTAATAATAATGATGACAAATCATCCCCATTTTACAGGTGAGGAAATTGAGGGAAATAGAGGTAAAGCCTAGGGTCATACACAGTTGGTAAGTATCTGAGGCCAGATTCAAACTCAGTCTTCTGATTCCAGGCCAGGCGATCTATCCACTGTGCCACTAGCGAGTGAAGTCTAGTTACATACCCCAAATGACAGCTGGACATCTGTTCGGAAGCCTCAGAGATAGCCAGGACCTATAGGATCACACAGCCTCTGACAGCTGGACATCTGCTCAGAAGCCTTGGAGATAACCAGGACCTACAGGATCACACAACCTCTGACAGCTGGACATCTGCTAGGAAGCCTTGGAGATAACCAGGACTTACAGGATCACACAACCTCTGACAGCTGGACATCTGCTAGGAAGCCTTGGAGATAACCAGGACTTACAGGATCACACAACCTCTGCTCAAAGACTTTCTAATCCTTTTTTCATAAACATCATCATCAATTGTTAATCTTAGAGCTTGAAAGAACCCTTAAGATCACCTAGTCCCACCCATTCATTTTACAAAGGAGGTCACTGGGGCCCAGCAATAGTATATGGTACCGTAGGGATAGACACTGGGCTTGGAATCAGGAAGACTCATCTTCCTAAGTTAAAATCTGACCTCAAAGACTTACTGGCTGTGTGACCCTGGGCAAGTCACCTCACCCTGTTTACCTTAGTTTCCTCATCTGTAAAATGAGTTGGATAAGGAAATGGCAAACAACCCCAATATAGAAAACCCCAAATATAGGATCACAAAGAGTCACACCAACTGAGACCCAGAGAGGAACAGTGAATTTTCCAAGATCATACAACTAGCTGGAATTAGCACTCAGGTCTGTCAACTTTCAGAGTGGGTATTCTTTTTTGCTATCCCCCCCCAACTTTGCATTTTTCTTATATTGGGTACTGAGCATAGTAAGCTGACCACCCTGAAAACCCTATGTAACCCTAATTCTGCCCAAGACTGGGGCAGTTTTGTAGAGCTGGAGGTGGCTCTCTCCCCACCCAGGTTTACAGTCATCCTTGCCTCTCATTTGAACACAACCAGGCAGGAAAGCCATAAAAAACTCTCTTCAGTGCCTGCTTCAGCTCAACAGTCAATCAATAGTTTGTTTCTTCACCATTTGATGAGTTAACAAGAAACAGTTACAAAATACCTACACATGTACTGAAGGCTGCACATGCTCAGAAGAGAGTACACATTCTCTTAAGGACTGGATTCTCATCAGCCAGTCTCCCGTTAACATCAGTTTAGTAGGTTATCCTCACGGAACCTTGCCAGCTTTATGGAAATTATCCAACCTGCCCTAGCAAAGAAGGCCTTTTGTGGGCAGAGGCACCAAGTGATCAGTTTCTTGTAATACTCCCCACTCCCCACCCCCAACCATACAAGGTCAATTCTTTACTATGCAAGAATTCGTCACCATGGTCAAGAGCAAACACACACAAATCCCTTCTACATTTCTGTCTCCTTCTCCAGAACGGAGTAGATCTCATTCCATCCCTGTGTGTCCTCCTTTTCCACACTACAGGCCCTGCCCTTCAGGACTTCTCTCAGATTCCCCATCTCTGGTCAGACTCACCTCTCCCCAGGGTCCTGAGCTCCATGCTGCACACCTATGTAGGTTGCAGGACCGCGTATTTGGGGGCCTCCCTGGCAGGGCTGCACATAAAGCTTCATCCGTTGCCTCCTCTGTGCCAGCCCCATCAGATACAATGCAATAGACATGGCGGGACTGGGAACCTCCTCCACATGGAGCTGAGCAGGCACTCCATGGCCCAGCCTTCCAGCTGCAAGGGGAGAAGGAAGCTAGACCACATCTGGGCTATGACACAGGAGAAACATGGAGCAGGAAGCTCCTTCCCTCAATCACCCAGCCTCCTTGTGCTCCTGCCCATCTCCCTAAAGAGGGGGCTGCCATTCATATACTGAGGCTACTCATTCTCATATCTCCAGTGAAAGTCAGTCCTGGACAGTACTATGGGGAAGGCCCTAGATGAAAAGGAAGGAGACTCTGGATTCCAGTTTGGGCCCCATCACTAACATACTATGTGATTTTGGACAAGTCACCCAACCTCTCTGTAAAAAGGTAATAAACGAAATAACAAAAACAATAATGTAATCACGATAACCACAGCTCTCTACTTTATAGTTATTATGGAGATCAAATGAAACTATGAGCATATAATAACATTTAAAAAGTGATTTTACGAAAGTACAGGACTGATTATCTCATCCCCCTACACAATAAACGGCAATGGCTCCCTATTACCTCCAAGATCAAATATAAAATACTGTTTGGCTTTCTTTGTTTTGTTCCTTCTCTTTCATGGTTCTTCCTACTAGTTCTAATTCTTTTTTGCATCATGACTATGTGTATCATAGTTATGTCACAGAATGTCATTTAAAAATGAATGTGTAGGTAGAGTTTCTATCAGATTGCACACCATCTTGGGGAAGGGGAAGAGAAGGAAGTAGAGAAAATATAGAACTCAAAAACTTATGGAAATGAATGTTGAAACTAAAAATAAATAAAATTTTTAAAAAGCCGTTTGACTTTAACTTTTTACAACATGGCATCTTTCCTATTTTTCCAATGTTCTTAAGTTTAGAAACTCAGGAATGCATAAAATACATGCATAGTATTGTATAACATCAACCCATTTTATCTTTTAATACCATAATATTTCAGACTTCTCTGGTAGGAAGGGAAGGCCAAAAACTTTATATGAATTTTCCAGGTCTGGGGGAAGTTGTGTCCTTAATCCTGTCCTCCTCCCACCAACTGTGGAAGAGTTAACTACAGTCTTCCTTTCTTAATTCTTTTCTATCTATTCTATATATAACTTGTTTGTATATATTTGTTCTCTTGTTATCTCTCTCATTAGACTGTGAACTCCTACTACTGTCTTTTGCCCCTTTTTGCGTTTGTTTTTTTGTTGGGGGGGGTAGTTTTGAGGGGTTTTTGTTTGTTTTTTGTTTTCTTGTGAAGCAATCAGGGTAAGGTGACTTGCCCAGGTTACACAGCTACTAAGTGTCTAGTGTGTGAAGCTAGATTTGAACTTAGGCGCTCTGACTCCAGGGCCAGCACACTGAGCCACCTAGCTGCCCCACATAGTGGGCTCTTCACAGACTGCTTCCACACACGCTGTGATACAGTGGTACTTGTGTTCTTTTTATTTTATTTTTATTTTTAAGCAATTGGGGTTAAGTGACTTGCTCAAGGTCACACAGCTAGTCATTATCTATGCGTGGGTGCTCATTTTCTGAGGCCGAATTTGATCTCGGGTCCTCCCAGCGCCGAGGCCGGCGCTCTTACTCACTGCGCCACCTAGCCGCCCCTGGCACTTGTCTTCTTGCTGACCCCTGAACAAGACATTCCATCTCCATCCTCCATGCATTTTCACAGGTTGTCCCCAGTGCCTGGAATGCTCCCCCTCCTTTCCTCTGCCTCCTCGTTTCACTGTTTCCTTGAAAATTCAATTCAGATTCTGCCTTTCTGCCTGTCCCTATTCCTCTAGTAACCTTTGCTGGTTCCTTCCACCAAACTCTATATCGTCTATGTACACTCCTTGCATGTTGAAGCCTCAGTTAGAATTTGAGTTTCTTGAGGGCTAGGGCTGTTTTTGCCTTTCATTGCATTCCAGTGCATAGCAAAATGCCTGGCATGGGGCGGCTCGGTGGCACAGCACCAGCCCTGGAGTCTGGAGGACCTGAGTTCAAATCCAGCCTCAGAGACTTAACACAAAAACTAGCCATGTGACCTTGGGCAAGTCACTTAACCCCAAATTGCCCTCCAAAAAGCAAAATAATAACAACAATATGAACCAATAATAGTATTGTTATCCCATTTTACAGATGAGGAAACTGAGGCACAAAGAGGTTATGGGATTTGTGCTGGGTCACCCAGCTAATTAGTACAGACGCAGATCCAAATCTGGATCCTTCAGACCCCACGTCCAGTACTCTTCTCACCACACATCTAGATTCTAGGCCACTTGGTTGTCCCTTCTGTCCTCTAGGCCTCGGCTCCCTCTAGGACACAATCCAAATCCATGAGGCATTGTTATGGATCTCACTGTGTCACCTTCTCTCCTATACGTTCCTGATCTTGCTCCCACCTCCCCAGAGCTCTCGAGATTGGATTTCAAAACTGGCATCTCCCCAGAAGACAAAACTCAGCCAACAGAGAAGCTGAAAGAAGGGCTGGGACTGATGGAAACAGCATAGATCGTCCAGGTTCCCAGACCCAAGGTGGCCATGCAAAGCTCCAGTGCCTGCCACCTTCCCCACCAAGAGGGCAGAGAGTGAGAGAAGCCCCAACACCAGCCCAAGGCCCCTGCCCAGCTGAGGGAGGCTCTCAGGGGGCCCACTGCTGCAGGCTTTAAAATTTCCACAGTCTACGGCGAGGTTGACAGAGAGAGGGTGTTCCCAGACACTCCCCCCCTCCCCCCCCAGCCCTTGGTTACCTTTTCCCACACATGCCTCGGGCTCGGCCACGGCTCCACACTCCCGGCGGGTGGAGGTATGAGATCCTTTGTGCATAGAACAAATGGGTTTGCAAGGACCAATAAGGGTATTTCTCCTTCTGAGATCATGGAAGGAAGGGCCATGCAACCAGGCACCTATCTGCCCTGGGAGGCTCCCCAGGTTAGTCTCTGATCCATCGGTTCCATGGGGCTTCACAAGAGCTTGGGAGGCCTCAGAAGCACAAACTCTTCCATCCATCCATATCCCCACCACAGGATACCCTGACTATGGCTAAAAGGATGCCAACCAGAGCCTTGTAGAGCTCAAAGGGAGCCATCTGAGATGCAAACCACCATCTTCCCAAAATAAACCCAAGGCCCAGACTGACCCTTTTCTAAACCATGAAAGTATGAGTTCCTCTTCTGCCAGCACTCAGGTCTAACGTGGCAGTCATCTGGAGGAGGGGAAGGAAGGGTAAAAACCACCAAGTCCCATCCAAGTCCCTCGTCTAGAGGGGGGGACCCTGTGAGGAATATGCCTCAGACCCATTCTCTGAATAGTCTGGGCCTTGGGTGTCTAAGGCTACTGGAAGCTTATTTTGGGAGTGTGGTGGTTTGCATCTCAGATGGCCCCCTTTAGGTTCTAGAGGGCTCCAGTTCCTTGTGAATAGGATCCCCTCTTTACTGAGGAAGAGGTAGAGGTTATAGACTTATTCTCCTGCTCTGCAGGAGGGTGACAGGAGATGGTTATATCAGGAGGCTAAAATTCATGGATGCCGTTTGGCCTCTCCTTCTCAAGAGCCCCTTCCATCTACTCTGTATATATCTTCTATCTAGCTCATTGTTTATATGTGGTCTTCCCCATTAGAATGTAAGCTCCTTGAGGCAGGGACTGTTTTTGCCTCTCTTTGTATCTCAGTCCTTAGTATAGAGGGAGCACTTAATAAATACTTGTTGAGCAACTGCTGAATTTCAGGATGCCAGAAAGAGGATCCCTTTCCCTGACATTTCTCCTCAGTCTTTATCATAGCACAGCACCTCCATAGTTCACTCTGGGCAGTATTTGCCAGATGCTCTATTCTTACTCCCAGACAGGTAATTCCTATCTCGTCCCTCTCTCAAGTCCTGAACCCCATGAAAGTATCTATCCTGAATAAGGGACTAACCCTGATACTGTGTGTCCCAAACCCTCTGTCTTAGGGGTCTGCTGAAGGGAGGAAGGGTCACCTGCAGGTAGGAAGGGCAGAGCTCACCGCTTGGTTTGTGGGCAGGCCTGAAGGTTGCAAGTGCGATTGTCAGAAGGCTGGGGCTTATGCCGGCACATATGATCAGGGTAAACCTCATTGTTGGTGGTGCAGAATACCAGGCGTGTCTGATAACCTGTTAAGAAGGGGTACCCAGGTGAGCTGAGCCCAGCCTGAGGGCCTGTGTCCCCAAAGGACTCATCCAACAACCTCACTGGGGCAGGGAGGAGGAGGGGATGGCGGCTCTGCAGACCCTCACCCTTCCTGGTGGCCTTTCCCAACTCCCTCCCTGTACCTTGGAAGCTCCTCTCAGCTCCAAGGTGACCTCTCCCCTCTCCTGCCCTCTTCACCTCCTCCACAATCTGCACTGCAGTCACTCCAGGAGCCATGATTCCAGCTGAAGCCAGTGTCTAGGTGCTGCTGGGGTAGGTAGTACTCATACTGCACCCCTGAGTTGGGCTCTTGGCTGATAAGCTGAAATGGAGGAAAGAAATCACCTATTTCCAAACCAGTGAAGAAGACCCAGATTTCCTGTCCCACTTTCCCATTTCCTAGGATAGATCTCCTCTGTGTCTCTCTCTGTCTCTCTCTATTTTACAGTGGAAATAATCATAATAGGTTAAATTTATAAAGGGCTTTCAAGTTTACAAGGTACTTCTCACTTTCTCATTTGAGCTCCAAAACAAAATGGGGAGGCAAGTCTTACAAGATTTGTACTCCTCACTCTACAGATAAAGAGACCCCAAACCCAAATGACTTGCCCATAACTGTCACAGTAAGCAAGTTTCATAGGCAGGGCTCAAACCCAGGTCACTCAGTATTCCCTCCACTACCTCTGTTTATGCTGCCGCTGGAGTGGAGAAGATGGGCCTGAGAGATGGGGTGGTACAATGTACCTGAGAGTCAAGAACCCTGGGTTCTAATCCTGCCCTCAGCCTACTCTTAGGACCCACCTCCCCTATTCATTCTGTTCCGCCCTCTCCTTTCCTCTCTCCCTTTTGACTTAGAGGTCAGGGATCAATTCTTGCACCAAGGTTTCCCAGCTCAAGGTTTGTTTTGTGTGTGTGTGTGTGTGTGTGTGTGTGTGTGTGTGTGTGATGGACTCTTTCAAAGTCTGGTGAAGCCCATGGATCCCTTCTCGAATAATTTTATTAATGTATAAAATAAAATGCATAGAATTATAAAGGAAACCAATTATACTGAAATACAATTATTAAAATATTTTTAAAAAACCAAAGTATGGGTTAAGAACCTCTTCCCTAGATGGACATAACTGCTACTCACAGGACAAATACCAAGGGGTGAATGCTCCCATGTGAAGCTTTATGCCATGGCAAACTGCAACAAAGACCTCCATATTCTCAGTGTAGACATTAGCCCAGGAGTGGGGAACTTGCAGCCTCGAAGCTACATGTCTAAGTCCTCAAGTGTGGCCCTTTGACTGCATCCAAACTTCACAGAACAAATCCCCATAAGAAAAGGATTTGTTCTATAAAATTTGGACTCAATCAAAAGGCTGCACCCAAGGACCTAGAAGGCTACATCTGGCCTTGAGGGCACAGGGTCCCCACCCCTGCAATCACCTCTTAATAAATCAAGCATCATCCCTACTTCAGTGGGTTAGAAGGAGGGGACAGAGAGAACCAATGATTTCCATAGGCTCCTCTCACCTCGATGACCAGGGGCTCAGAGGTTGGGCCCCGAGCATGCAGGTGCTCGGGGGCCAGGTCTGCCTCAGACCCTCGTTCATATTGAAGGATGGTGCTGGCCACCGGCAGGGCCTGGCCAAACTCGATTGTCCAGTGGCCATTCAGGTAGTATTCCCCCCGAACATTCTTCACTGCTGTGGGATGAGAAGGGAAAAAAGAAGAAGAAGAAGGATGTGGCCAGAAAAGTCCCAGGCTGGGTTAGGGAGAGAAGAGCTGATGTCCTGCAGTTCTAACTATGCCTCCTTTTCTCCCCTATGGCCAAGCACTCCAACCCACAAATACAATGTACTTAGTACTTAGTATCTAAGACCAGAATTTGATCCTGTAGCCAGATTCTCCCTAGGGATTAGCCTTGGGAAGTATGAGGGCAAGATCAGCTGTTATTTCATACCCAAGAAATTCCTGCTGGCTGTGGCTTCTGCAATATGGATACTGGTAGCTCCTGCAGGAATGACCAACATCTGGTTGTAACCTGAGAAAGACAAATATCATGAGGCTGGAGAGGTCAGGAAAATGATGTCAAGTTCCAGGTTGTGTTTCTTGTTCCCTACCTCCCAACTCTGACCCCAAACACACACATTCATGACCCAGCCCCTACCTGTCCAGTCTTTTTATACCTTTAACCTCCCACCCCCAGCCATCTTCTGTTTGCTCAGGTAACACTAGCCTCTTTGGTCTATCGGGAACAAGATGTTCCATCTCCCAATTCTGGGTGTTTTCACTGATCATCCCTCATGCCTAGAATTCTCTCCCTCCTCATCTCCACTTCCTGGTTTCCCTGGTTTTCTTCAAGTCCCAGTTAAAATCTCACCTTCTGCAGGAAGCCTTTCCTGATCCCTCTTAATTCTAGTTCCCTCTCTTAATTATTTCCTATTTATTCTTTATATAGCTTGTTTGTATGTAGTTATTTGCATATTGTCTGCCCCATTAGACTTTGAGTTCCTTGAGGTCAGAAACTGTCTTTTGTCCCTCTTTGTATCCCTAGCTCTTAGCACAGTGCCTGGCATGTGCATATTCACATGTTCAGTTGCTCATTGGATAGCTGACCAAGATCCCCTAGAAAGACACACCCCAATCTCAGTGCCTGACATCTAAGAATTTTCTGGGTCATCTAGTCTGCCCATATTGCATACAGTTCTGGATGTCACCTTTTCAGAACATAAATAATCAGAAACCCATTCATCCATTCCTTCAAGGATTCAACAATCATTTATTAAGTAGATGATACTATGCTAGGTATTGGATATTAAAAAAGGCCCCAAAAAAGTCATTTACATTCTCCTAGGTAAAACAAAGTGTTCAGTGATAAATTAACTCAATGAAATATAAATACAAAGTAACTTCTTGGAAAGTCAGAGACAGTTGAATTGTGCAACAATCAACTATGATTGACTTAACTCTTCTCTGCAATACAATGATCCAATACAACTCCAAAAGACTCACTATGGAAAAAGCTATACACATCCAAAGAAAGAACTATGGAGCCTGAATGCAGATCAAAGCAAACTTTTCATTTTCTTCTTTGTGTGTGTGGTTTTTTTCCCTTTTGTTCTGTTTCTTCCTTTGCAACATAACTAATGTGGAAATATATTTTACATAATTACACATAAATAATATATATCAGATTGCTTGCCATCTTGGGGAGGGGGGAGAAGAGGGAGGGAGAAAAATTTGGAACTCAAAATCTTGTAAAAAATGAATGTAAAAAAAAGAAACTTGTTCATTATTTAAAAAATAAAATACTTCAAAAAGAGAAAGTTGAGGAAGAAAGGAATTTAAAGATCATGTCATATAAGCATCAACAGAAGGAACTAGGGAGAAGAAAAGACTGAGGTGGGGGTTGGTGGGGGGGGATAATAGTCTACAATTATCTGAATGGAAAAAGAATTAGACTAGAATTAGTTCTGTTTGGCCATGAGGGACAGACCTAGGGCAGACATTGTAGAGAAGTTGATTTCAACTTTATACAAGGAAAAATTTTCTAGCAATTAAAGCTATTTAGAAGAATAGTTTCAACTTCTTTGGAAGTCTTCAAGCAAAACCTGGATGAACCATTGGCACAGCCAGCATTTATCAGAGGTAAAAGTTGAACCTGGGTCTTCTTGACTCTGAAGCCAACTCTATCTACTATACCATACTGTCTTTCACTTACCACATAGTAGGTGCTTAATAAATGCTCATTGATTGTTCTGGCTAAAATGTATCCAGGAAAAAAGGAAAGGAAAGGAAGAGGAAGAAGAGGAAAAGGAAATGAAAAAGAAGAGAAAGGGAAAGGAAGAAACATTGATAAAACATTTCTTAAAAATACACAGCAAAGCAAGAAATGACTAGCAGAATAATTTCAGAAAATACTGGAAAGACTTATATGAACAGATACAAAGTGAAGTGAGCAGAACTGGAAGAACATTGTACACAGTAACAGCAATATTGTAGGATGGTCAACTGTGAATGACTTAGTTATTATCAGCAATACAATAACCTAAGATAATTCCAAAGGACTCATGATGAAAAATGCTATCCATCTCCAGAGAAATAATTGATAAAGCCTTAATGCGGATCGAAGCACACTATTTTTTGCTTTCTGTATATTTTTCAAGGTTTTTTTTGGTTTTTTTTGTTTTTGTTTCAAGGTTTTTGTTTTCTGCCACAACATGATGGAAATATGTTTTGCATAAATGCATATATATATATATATATATATTCCTATATCAAATTGCTTACTGCCTCAGGGATGGGGGAAAGAAGGGAGGGAGAGAATTTGAAATTCAAAATTTTTAAAAATGTTTAAAATTGTTTGCACAAGCAATTAGGAAAAAAATAAAATATTATTTAAAAAATAAAATAGGGGTAGCTAGTTGGCACAGTTGAATCTGGCCTTGAAGTCAGAAGGACCTGAGTTCAAATCTGGCCTCAGACACTTGACACATTTGCTAGCTGTGTGACCTTAGGCAAGTCACTTAACCCCAATTGCCTTGCTTTCCTCCCTCCAAAAAAGGTTAAAAATAAAATACATAGCAGGAAAATTGAACAGAACCAGAGAAACAATTTATACAATAAAAGCATTAGGAAGACAAACAACTTTGAAAGATATAAGAACTCTGATCAACTCAATAACAAATCATGATTCCCAAGGACAAATGATGAAACATTCTATCTATCTCCTGACAGAGAAAGGATGGACATAGGATGTGGACTGAGACATCAATTTGAAGGCATGGCCAATGCAGGAATTTGTTTATTAACTCTGCTTACTTGTTAGAAATGCTTTGGGAAGAGTGGGTAGAGGTAGGAGGGAAAGAAAATAATTTTTAAATGAAATGAATAAAATTAAATTAAAAATAAAAAAATAGAGTAGTGAGGGAAATTCCAGAGAGTATACTAACAAGAAAGGCAATGTTAGTACCACTGTGTTAAAGTTGATGTGTACTCCTTTGTTTGTTGATTGATATGGCTAAATCTTTTCAAAGCTATATATGGGGACAGCGAGGTGGTGTGATGAATAGAGTACCAGCCCTGCAGTCAAGAGGGCCCAATTTCAAATCTGACATCAGACTCTTACTATCTATGGTCAGTCAAAAGTCAGTTAAACTCCACTGCCTCAAAAAAAAAAAAAAAAAAGCTGCATGTGGCAGATTAATGGTTTCTAGTCAATCCTCCTTTTTTGTCCTTTCTATATTAAGATATTTATATTTACTGATGACTATTAAGTGCGGCTAGATGGTTCAGTGAATAGAGAGCCTGGAATCAGGAAGACCTGAATTCAAATCTAGCCTCAGATACTTACTAGCTAGACCCTGGGCAAGTCACTTGATTTTTGTTTGCCTTAATCCACTGGAGAAGGACACGTCAAAGCACTCTAGTATCTGCCAAGAAAACCGCATGGACAGTATCGGCATGCTATGGTCCACAGGGTCACAAAGAGTCAGACACAACTGAACAACTAAACACCAGCAATTAAATGCATAATTTTAAAAGTTGGATTTTTTTTGGTTTTGTTTCTTAATGGAACCGTAGCAAGGTGTTAGCTGGGGCTCAGGTGCTATCCTTGGGAAAATCCACAGTCCTCTCTATAGCCTGTAGAATGTAGCCCTGCCTAGAGGCAACTGAAGAGAAGGTTCAGGCAATTGGGCCTGTTGCAGGGATGACCACCCCTCCCCAATACTAAGGCAGCTACCCCTTCTACCCAGCAAAGAATCAGTGATCTAAGGTACTGGGGCTACCACAGAAGGGAGCAGTGACATAAGCCTAAAGGGAAAACACAAGGAGAAAGAGTGCTTTATAAAGGCACCAGGCCTAGAGCCTAGACCAAACATGAAGTAAACATTTGGAGACCCATGAGTAGACAGCAGGTTTTAGGAAAAGGGAAAGAATTCCACACATGCACACACACATGCACATGCACATGCGCGCGCGCGCACACACACACACACACACACACACACACACACACACACTCTCTCTCTCTCTCTCTCTCTCTCTCTCTCTCATGATCAGAGTGACAGAGTATATTTAAGCTCCTTCTTCCTAATTACAGCACTTGGTCAAGGCCAGGGCCTCCTACCTTTGGTGAGGTCATTGGTATCAAAAGTGCCTTTGACTGGATAGCAGGTCCGACCATCGCCCCCACACTGTAGGCACTTGTCTTCTTTCTTAGGTGAGTAGAGCATGTGGTCACAGCCAACAGCCTGCCTAGGCCCAGGCACAGGAAAGGAAGGAGAGATGGAATAGGCCAATGTCGTTAGGGATCAGGCTGAACAGAGGAGACTAGAAAGTCAGGACAAAAGAGCGGCTCATATATGCCATGGATGGAGTTATGGAGTTCTTCTTCTAAAAGGCTGGTAATCCGAGAGACCAGACTCTGAACTGCTGAAGGTTTTGTCAGTCGAGGGCCAGAAGGGAAGGTTATTCTACTTGCCTCCATCTCAAGGATATAGCACTCGAAGGGCATGCTAAGCCTGGGATTGACCTCTTAAATAAGGGAATCCATAAACTGCCCAGTTGTTCATGGAATCACCTGCAACAGTGCCCTGAATCTCCCCAGGAGTGCTGCCACATGGGTAACAGCATGGGAATCTTTCCTGTCTGATGTGGAAGATCCTCTGTCCCTATTGGCAGCCAATATAACATTTATTAAGGGACTACTATGTGCCAAGCACTGTACCAGACACTGGGGATTCCAAAGACAAAAAAAATTAAACAATCCTTGACCTCAAGGAACCTAGAATCTATCAGGGAAAAATAACATGTATACATAAAATTAAATACAGGATCTATTCAAAGAAAGCTACTACAAATAAAAAGTAATTTCTTAGAGGAAGATAATAGCAACTGGGAGAAGAATCAGGCTAGGCTTCTAGTAGGAGATAGCACTGACCCAAACCTTGAAAGAAGCCAGGATGTGTGGCTAGGTGATGCAGTGAATAGAGCACTGGAGTCAGGAGAACCTGAGTTCAAATCCGGCCTCAGACACTTAACACAAAACTAGCTGTGTGACCTTGGGCAAGTCACTTAACCCCAATTGCCCCACCTTCCCCCCTCCAAAAAAAAAAAAAAGAGAGAAAGAAAGAAAGAAGGCAGGGATTTCCTCAAGTAGGCAAGGAGGAACTCAGTCCAGGCTTGGGTGATGGACAGCCTGGCACCAAGTTGAGAGAAGGAAAGCCATGTAGAGGGAACAACAAATAGGCCAATTTGCCTGGAATCTAGAGTATATGAGGAGAGCAATGAGCAATAAATCTGGAAAGGTAGATGAAATTTATTAAGATGGGTTTTGTTTTTTGTTTTTTTAAATTTTTTGGAGGGGAAGATGAGAGGGAAATAGAATTATTTTTTGTTAATTAAAAGAAATTAAAAAAAAAAGATAGCTGGAGCCAGACGATGACCAGCTTTAAAAGCCAAACAAAGGAGTTCATATTTTATACTAGAGACAAGAAGAAGCCAATGGGGCTCCTTGAGCAGGGGTCGACATAGTCAGACCTGTGCTTTAGGAGTATCAATTTATAATGTCAACTACGTGGAGGATGGATGGGAGGGGCAGGGAGACCAGTTAGGCTGTTGAAATGGTCCAGGCAAGGAGTAAGAAGGTCTGAATCCTAGTGATGGCTGTGGTGCAGGGGATGGATGCAATGCAGATTGTGGAGGCAAAACTGACAAGACTTGGCAATTTATTGAATATAAAAGGTGAGGGAGATGGAAGAGTTGAGGGTAATTCTGAAGGTGCAAATCTGGGCAACTGGAAGAAAAGCGGTGATCTCAACAGAAATGGGGAAGTCAGAAAGGGGGGAAAGGATAATGAGCTCAGTTTTGAATATGTCAAGTTTGTGATGCCCATGAGACATTCAGTTGGAGGTATCTGGTAGGTAGTTGATGCTGTGGGACTGGAGCTCAGGAAAGAAACTGGAGCTGGATAGATAGATAGATAGATAGATAGATAGATAGATAGATAGATAGACAGAGATAGAGATAGAGATACACACACACACACACACACACACACACACACACATCCCCCTGGGAATCATCTGATAGAAATCACAGCTTAATCTATGGGAATTGATAAGATTAGAAAGGGGCGGGAGAAGAGAAGGAAGAAGGGGAGGAGGAAAGGGAAAGAGAAGGGGAGAAGAGGGAAAGAGAGAAGAGGAAAGGGAGAAGGGGAAGAGGGAGAAGGTAAAAAAGGGAAAGGGGAAGAAAGAGAATAGGGGAGAGGGAAAAGGAGAGAGAATAGGGAGGACTTAGAGCTTTGAAGTATATACATTCATATATAGGAAATGGGAGGTGGATATTGATCCATCAAAGGAAGCTGAGGAAGAAGAGTAACACAGGTAGGAAAGCCAAGAGAAAGTGCAGTCATAAAAACTTAAGGAGGACTGTGTCCAGAAGAGGAGATGGTGATCTGCAGTGTCAAAAGTTACAGACAAGTTAGAGGACTCCAAAAAGGCCATAGGATTTGCCATTTAAGTAGAAATTGGTGATCTTGGAGGGACAAATCTCAGCCCTGGGTAGGGATCATGGAAGGTACAGAGAGGGCCGGCTAATGGCTCACCTGACAACTGCCCTGCACACAGACATCCTGTTTGCCTGGCTCACATGGGGTCCCATCAACCACTGCCTCCTTGTGTCTGTAGTAGAAGTTCTCTCCCTTGGGAATGCAGTTCAGCTCACACTTGTTGGCAGCTGGTAGGGAGGGAAGAGGGATGAAGATGAAATCCCAAAAGATGAGGTTTCTTTACCTGCTCAAAAACCAAATGGCCTGTCCTTGTAGTTACCTAAAAGCAGGTGTTAGATATGGCAATGCTTGAATATTCCATTAACTAGACTATCCAAATCCTAAGCCATGCTGGGTCAAGGGGAATTTATCAAATAAAGACCTCATCAAATTCCTCCCTACCAACATCTACACTATCCATCTTCCTTCCTCTCTCCACTGTGATCCCCTCCACCTTCACCTGCCTTGATAAAAGGGGACTAAGACATTCAAGATTTTTCAAAAACAGTGACTAGTAGTATAAAGGGGAAAAAAAGTCAGATTTGGAGTCAAGAGACCTAGGTTTGAATTCTGTCTCCAGTACTTATTAGCTATATAACAACTAGATACTGAGCCTCAGTTTCTCCATCTATAAAATGGACAGAATACAGGGCGGCTAGGTGGCACAGTGAGTAAGAGCGCCGGCCCACAAGTTGGGAGGACCCGGGATTGTCCGGCCTCAGATACTTAACACCCACACAAAAATAACTGGCCGTGTAACCTTGGGCAAGTTACTTAACCTCAATTGCTTTAAAATAAATAAATAAATGAATGAAATAAAATGGACAGAATAATACACACACTACCTCACAGGTCTTCTGTGGGACTCAAATGATAAAATAAGTTCTATGAATATTATATATATATGCATTTTTACATATCTATGTATGTGCATGTGCATTTATGTATATACATATATGTGTGTGTATATCTGTTTGTGTATTTAGTCATTTCAGTTATGTCTGATTCTTTGTGACCCCACTTGGAGTTTTCTTGCCAAAGATACTGGAATGGTTTGCCATTTCCTTCTCCAGGTCATTTTATAGATGAGGAAACTGAGGCAAACAGGATTAAGTGACTTGCCCAGGGTCACATGGGTAGTAAGTGTCTGAGGTCATAGTTGAACTCAGGAAGATGAGTTTTCCTGACTCCAGGCCCAACGCTCTGTCCACTGTGACACCTAGCTGCCCTACATATACACATATGCGCATACATATACTACCATGTATGTATGTATATATATACACATATCTGCCCTATATACACATAATATCGACATGTTTATGTGTGTATGTATATACATAAATATATATACACATATACATATGTGTGTGTACACACACACACACACACACACACACACACACACACACACACACGATCACTATTCTTCCTCTTACTCTGAGGTAGAACAGCCCAGGCAGATTCTCATCAGCCCTATTTTCAAAGTCCTTCAGAAATAGCAAAAAATTATCTTCCCTTTATAAGGGGGATTACATTGGTGTAGGAGTTTCTCTTTCCTCCACAGGTCTCTGGTATTAGGAAACTTTCCATGGCCTAAGGCCCAGAGCCTTTGCTTCCATAGGTTGTGGAGAGAGTCCAAGGTTTCAAAAGGAGACTAGCAAACTCCCTGAGGAACACAAAGATAGAGGTCCCAGGGTGTTCCAAGGAAGCTCACATTAACTGAACAGAGCCATGCATCCTAGCTCTTACCTCCATAATATGGGTACCACTTGTATCTCTTTCCTTGGAATTCCTTGCCATCAAATTCTGCACACTGCTCTGCTCGGAAATCCCGGGTACCCTGAGGACAGCTCTGCAGGGGAGAAAGGAAGGGGGCAGGTCGTTACAGGATGCTGTACTGTCTCCAGGAGGTGAAGGCAAAAGGGAGAATTCAGTCAATTCAAACCAACTAGCATGTATTAAAATGTCAGTCATGTGAAGTACTGGGGATACCAAACAGTTATTCCTTCCACATAGTGACTTTCCCCATCAGGGTTTCAATGTATGATGGGTCAACATAAGAAATAAAATGGGGAAAAAACATCACAAAATATGAAATGAAGAAAAAATGGAAAGCAAAAAAAATAAAATGGGAATTTTGAGGGAGTTTTGTAGAAGCTGCAGATGACACAGAAAATGTTTAGAAACTCAGAAATGCATAAAATTTATGTATAGTATTGTATATTATCAACCTGAATTTTACAATAAGATACTGAAAACACCCCATAAAAAAAAAATTCAGACTTCTCTGGTAAAGGGAAGGCCAAAAAGTTTGATGTGGATTTTCTAGATCGTGGGGGCACCACACCCCTAACCCCCAAGATGTGGAAGAGAACTGTAGTCCCATCCAAAACACAGAAGCTTCTCTCAGAAGCTAAGGATGTAGTGGAGACAATCTCACAATAGGGAGGATGAACTCCCAAATTCAGTCTTTAGTCTTGATTTGCCACAGGGTGTCCTAAATTTAACAAACACCAAATAAAATATAGTTACAGGGATTTAAAGCAACAATCCCATGTAGAATCCTCCTCTAGAACCTTCCCATAAAGGATTCATTTTGCCCAATCTTGTAAAATACTTGGAAGTTCTTCAGGAAAAAAAACTGATTCGGTGGGGATGGACAGTGAAATCAAAGTCTTCATCACCAAGATACTGTCTCAGGGGGGCCCAACAAACCAACAGATGCCCCTGAGGGATATGGTGATGAACTTGCTCCCCCTTTCTCCCAAGCTCCCAACAAAAACTATAACAGCTCCTAGTTTCCCTTGGGGGAGGCCTGACCCTGGTCTCTGTAGGGTCTCCACTAGGGAGATAGGACCTCAAAATTAAACAGAAAACATTGAAATACTTCCCTGATGATGAAGGGAGGCCAGACTCTTTCCCCAGTTCCTGCAGGAAATAAAGGTGCTTAATAAAGGAGAGAAGAAATGTGGGTTCCAAGGCCTTACCTCAGTGTTGCACGAACGATAATTTCGGGTGGGTCCAATACAGCTGGTGCCTCCATCTTGCCTGAGAGACAAGCCAGCACAAGGAAGTGGTTATCCATCTATCTTTCCACCCAACCAGTTCCCAAGTAGCCCTCTTGCTGCTTCCTCAGACACATGGATCTAGGAATCTGTTCTTTGTAACACCATAATCTTGACTAGTCAGCAATATTTTGATTGTTTTTCCCTCCTCAATATTCCTCCACAATGTAAGAGAGGGTCTACGGGGAGAGAAATGGGAGGCAAGCATGAGGTAGTAAACAGAATTTACTGGTTCTTGAGCCAAAGGACCTGGGCTCAAATCTCACCCCTATGTCACCTTAGACAAATCACTTAGTCTCCCTGGACCTCAGTTTCCTCGTCTGTAAAATGGAATGGATGGTCCAGGTTCTCTGAAGCTATGATCCAAGAATCATTGAGACATAACAATAATTTTTTAAAAAGCATTAAATAAATAAAAACACAGAGATATACATAAAGATACTATATGTGTGTATATAATATTTTATATTTATATTTATTTATAGATGGAGGTCTAGATGATAGAAAGTTGACTTTGGAGTCCAAAACACTTGTATTCAACTCTGTCTTCGATACACAATAGTTATGTGACCCTGGGTAAGTCATTCAACTTCTGAGGGCTCTTTTCTAAAATTGTAAGTTGCAAAGAAGGTGCTAATGAGGTATGGGCTCTGGGAGCCCCCTTGGCCTTCTCCTTGAGTCCTTGAGGTACAGGCCCTGGGAACCTCCCTTGGACTCTGGATTAAATTGTCTCATTTGATGAGGCATTTGCATGAGGCAATAAGCCTTACATTGTGGCTGGGACCAGATCTCTAGCCTAGTTAATATCTGCTAACTACTAACTCTAGCCTAGTTACTAGCCTAGTTCTCCACTGTTCATCTACTTCCCACCCTTGAGCCTAACAAAATAACTGGCCTAGGGGCAGCTAGGT
Organism: Gymnobelideus leadbeateri; assembly: GCA_011680675.1. NCBI lineage: Eukaryota > Metazoa > Chordata > Mammalia > Diprotodontia > Petauridae > Gymnobelideus > Gymnobelideus leadbeateri. The sequence goes on along the minus strand of WOXC01008502.1, from coordinate 522,023 downwards.
GGCAAAGTGACCTGGAGTTGGGACAGCCTCAGAAAATGAGCACCCATACATAAATAATAACTGGCCATGTAACCTTGAGCTAGTTACTTAACCCCAATTGCTTTTAAAAAAATAAATAACTGGCCTAGCCCACCATTGTCTGCAGCCTCCAGCTACTTCCCACCCTTAATCACTCATTGACTTCATTAACTCCTCCTGAAGACCCTCCCCAAACTCCTCCTCTAGACCACCCCTAGATTCCTCCCACAACCTTCTGTATATAAGACCCCATCTCACACCAAATGGTGAGAGAACACCATAGAATGACCTAGCACAGACTTATTCTGTGTCTAATGCAAGAGAACTTTTAATAAATTTTACTTTCCTTTGGCTGAGAAGATTTGAGTCAAATTCAATTGGCAGGACCCAGTGTGTTGGTATTTTGGGGTCTCCAGAGCAACTCTAACCCTCTTAGTGGGAAACCTCTTCAGTGCTACCTGCATTGGTAGACAGAGTTCCCTCACCTGGGAGTTCCTTAGACCAATGAAATCTCAGGTCCAATCTCCTTCACCCTAACTCATAATTTTTAAAAAACATTCCTAGCCAAAGCTTAGGAATATGTTGTGCATGACTGCACACGTATAGCCTATTTAAAACTGCTTCCATTCTCGATGAGACAGCAGGTGGTGGGGGAAGAGTTTGGAAGTCAAAAAAATTTAAAAACAAATATTTAAAATTGTTCTTAGATGTAATTGGGGAAAAAATAAAATATCAAATTAAAACAAGAGTACATTTTTGTAAAATGCCTAGCCAAGTGTTTTCCCCAAACCTGGCAGGCATATTCTGAGATTCTGACTCTAATTTTTTTCCTGGGAACCAAAAATAAATTCTTTCTTCTGAAGTCTATCAGAAATTTGGCATTTAAGAAATCAAACAAGCCATCAGTGAACTCCCTAGGAAAAAATCTCCAGGGTAAGATGGATTTACTAATGAATTCTATCAAACATTTAAAGAACAATTGATTCTAATACTCTACAAACTATTTGGGAAAATTAGTGAAGAAGGAGTCCTACCAAATTCTTTCTATGACACAAATATGATACTGATACCTAAATCAGGTAAAGCAGAGAAAGAAAATTATAGACCAATTTCCCTCATGAATATAGATGCAAAAATTTTAAATAAAATATTAGCTAAAAGACTACAGCAGCTTATCACAAGAATACACTTTGATCAGGTAGGATTTATCCCAGGAATGCAAGGATGATTTAATATTAATAATAATAATATTAGGTTTAATATTTAATATCAGTATAATTGATCATATCAACAAAAAAACTAGCAGAAACCACATGATTATTTCAATAGATGCAGAAAAGGCTTTTGACAAAATACAACATCCATTCCTATTAAAAAACACTAGAAAATATAGGAATAAATGGAGCCTTCCTTAAAATAATAGGTAGCATCTATTTAAAACCATTAGCAAGTATTATATGCAATGGGGATAAGCTAGAAGCATTTCCAATAAGATCAGGAATGAAACAAGGAGTGAAACACTATCACCCCTCTTATTTGATCTGGTACTAGAAATGTTAGCAGTAGCAATTAGAGAAGAAAAAGAAATCAAAGAAATTTGACATTTATGGGGTATCTGCTTATAAGCACAGCTCTGTACCCAGAAATATGGGGACATGTGAAAGAAACATCCATGAAAAACTTAGTTTCTGCTCATTAGGCTCAAAGAGACTTTTTAAAAAATGTCTGGGCCTGCGATTTCATTACCAGGGACCTCCTAGTGAGGAAGCACCTTGTACCAATATAGACCAGCATTATATAATCTTAAAGAGTTGTCTGAGAAGCAAGCTACTTCCTAGCCAGGGTGTCAGGGGCAAGACTTGAAGAGAGACCTTCCTAAAGCAAAGGCACATCAAGAGTGAAATTTAACAAAAGGGTAAACTGAGGCAATTTCCCACAAAGATAACAGTTTGTTAATATGGCACTGAACTTATTAATAAAGGAAGGTCTGACCAGCTTCCATTTGTGCCAAAAGACCCCGAGTGAGGGCTAACAGGGCTTTTTAAACCTAGGTGTGTTTTCCCTCTGATTGGCCTCCCCTGACAAAGGCAAGGCAATCCAGAAAGGTAGGTTGAATAATTCCCAGCTCCTCCCTAGTACTTTTTGCTTGGGGGTTGGGGGGGTGGGAGGGGTGGCTAACTAATGCCAATTTTCACTTGAAAGGATTAATTTGCAACTAAGAAAAGTGGATTGGCCTTAGAGAAGTGGTTGGCAGTTTCCACTGCTCTCAGACACTTTAGGAATGCTAGCTGCTTTATGAGACTCAGCTGCCTCTAGCAATCTTGGCTAGAAAAACTGCCCCAATCAGGATTTCCCTAGCTTGGTCTCCTTGTAGACCAGGTCACCTCCAATTTTTACTAAGGAAAAGAGACATGTCCCTGGGGAGGAACTCTGCAACTGACTTCTGTTCACCCAGTAAACAGAATTGAAAGTTCCACTTTGGAGGGACCCAGCCCAAGTTGCTAAACAGCAGATGCTTTGGCGGCTGGGAGTGATCACATTACTAAATCAGGCCCTTCTGAAACTCCCTGCCCTTGAGAAGTGGGGTTTCACAAGATAACAAAAAAGATGTATTACAGCATGATATTAATTTTCCTTGGGCATAAATATAAGAAAAACTGTAACCATACAAAGTACTATGTAAGTACAATTTTTTTTGAAAGGCAAAAAACCTGTAACCATACAGAGTATTTTATAAGTATGATTTTTTGGAAAGGCATGTGGTGAAATGAATGGAGCACTGAACCAAAGTTAAGAAGACCTGTGTTCAAAACTGGTCTTAGATCTTCATATTTTAGATATTTCATACTTCATGTAACCTCTGCCTGCCTCAATTTCCTCATCTTTAAAGAACTATATGCAATGCACCAATGCAATATTCACAGCACTGATGTCCAGTGTAAATATGCCAGCATAGTGCTCAATCACAAAATATAACAAACTCCCCATATGGTAGACAAAAGCAAAACATTTATTCAGACACCAGAAAACCAAATCCCAACACCAGGAAACCTAATCCATTATAGCAACATAGAAGTTAATAAGCCATAACAGTACTGAGAGCCACACCATCCTTTAGCCTTCCCAAAAACCAACATTTACTCACAAGCCTAACTGTCTCCTCACCTGAGCATCCTCTCCCACTGTCTAGCTTCTCTGACTCCCAGCTTCATGTGGACTCTGTTCCACCATTTAGCAAACTCCTCCCACCACAGGCTCCATGTGATCACATTCAGCCTATTAGGGGGCAGAGTATATCTTCAAAGCAGGGAAGATCTTCAAATTACCATTACCATTACACTAGGTGGAAGAGTGGATAAGTGTGCTAGGTCTGGACTTAGGAAGACCCATGTCCAGAGTTTGAATCTGGCCTCAGTCACTTATTAGGTGTGTGACCTTGGGCAAGTCACTTCACCCTGATTGCCTCAGTTTCCTTATCTATAAAATGACCTGGAGGAGGAAATGGCAAGCCACTTTAACATCCTGGCCAAGAAAACCCCAAATGGGGTCACAAAGAGTCAGACACAGCTGAAAAACAACAGCACAACAACAAAGAACTATATAAAGTGTTGTTATTTCTTTCCCTTTAGCATCTAGCATAATAAGTGATTCATAAGTACCTATTGATCTGAACTGAGGAGCATTTGAACTTGACAAGGGAGGCTGGGGCAGAGAAACCTAGAGAGACAAAACATCTATGAAAATAGAAGGTATTGGAGAAAAATATGAACTTGATTTACAAAAAAAAAAAAAAGTCAATTTATATAATCTCCTGGAGTACAAAGTGAGATTGCTTATCTTATGCTAACTCTTGCTTCATATAATCATAACAGGTGAACCAGGGAACCCACAATTAATCTGTCTCAGATGTCACAGTTTACTAATGAGGCTGTTTTTTGCTTTTTTGGTTTTTGGTCTTTTCAGAGGGGAAAAGCAGGGCAATTGGGGTTAAGTGACTTGCCCAAGGTCACACAGCTAGTAAGTATTAAGTGTCTGAGGCTGAATTTTAATTCAGGTCCTCCTAACTCCAGGGCAGTGCTCTATTCACTGTGCCACCTAGTTGCCCCTAATGACGTTGTTTTTGAAAATTTTGAAAATCAGAAATTTCAGTACCTCTGGGAGTTGCAATGTCGCTCCTGAAAGCTGACCCCCCCGCCACAGGTCCTGCTGCACCGGCTCCACTCTCCCCAGCGGCCCCAGCCTTCATTTTGTCTTCTCACTTTCCTTGCCTGATGGGAAAAAAACACCCAGGAGATTGAGTCAGTTGGCTAAGGTGAACCTTTGTATCCACAAGACCAAGGATGGAAAGATTCCAGGGGTCTGTGAAGGGGCTCAGACTTGAGGGAGAGGCTCCAGAATACCAACAGCTCTTGGAGTGAAGCAAGCAGAATCAGGGCAACCTTGTATATGACAATAACAACAGTATAAGAAGAAACCACTTTGAGAGACCTCTGATCCAATTCAATGACCAATCGAGATTCCAGAGGATTGAGGAGGACAAGAGAGGGGAAAGATCCAGAGTCTGACACACATTTTCAGACATAGACAATGTGGGAATTTGTTTTGTTTTACCGTATTTCCTTGTTACAGAGTTGGTTTTTATTCTTTTCGCCATAGGTAGGGGGAGCGAGGTGGGGGATAGGAATAAAGTAGAGAAAAAAGAAAAAGAAAAGGAGGTCATTGTAGCATTTTCAAGACACAGAGAAGAGAGGGAAGGCCAGAAAGAGGCCCAACAAGCAGGAAGCCTTGAAAGCTACAGGCTGGACTTAGACACTTAAAACAAAGCAAGCTGGAACAAATATAGCAGATTACGGCACATAATCCTCTTACTCTGTTCTACTGTGTGTTTGAAAATGCCAGTTTTATTTGATGTTTGTTAGGTTCCCAATTAAAATAATTTTTTAAGAAATGATGATGTCATTTTTATAGCACTTTGATGTTTGCAAGGATAGTTAGTTTGCCGTGGATAAGCACTGGGTTTGGAATCAGGAATGCCTGAGTTCTCATCTGGCCTCAGACACACACTAGCTGTGTGACCCTGGCCAAGTCACTTCACCCTGTTTGCCTCAGTTTCCTTATCTGTAAAAATGAGCTGGAGAAGGAAATGGCAAACTACTCCAGTATTTTTGCCAAGAAACCCCCACTCTGGGTCACAAAGAATGGGACAGGACTGAAAAACTACTAAACAACGGAGTCTGCAAAGCACTTTGCTTATAGTAAAGATAATCATCTCATCAATCCTATTATTTGTTATTATTGATGCTATGGATCACCATCTTAGAGATGAGGAAACTGAGGCAAAAGAGGGATTTAAGAACTTTGCCCAGGGTCACTTAGCTAGTATCTGAGGCAGGTTTTGTACCCAGTTCTTTCTGCTCCCAAGACAACTGTTCCATCCCAATGCCACTCTGTATTATCAAAACAACCTAGGGACAAGTAGGTGGCCCAGTGAAGAAAGTGCCAGGACTGGAGTCGGGGAGACCAGCGTTCGAATCTTACTCGCCATGATTCAAGGGCTACTTAAAGACCAGCCTGCCGAGCACTTGAAATGATCACTATCAGAGTCATTCCTCTGAGCCAAAGCAATGTCTCCAGAAAGCCCAGACAAAATCATAACCAGGGAATCTTAAGAATCAGAAGGGACCATGGAAGTCATCTGACCAAGAGCAGAAGAAGAGAGACATTTAAGGACGTGCCAATGTGGGGTGTGTTTTGCTTGATTACACTTATTTATGACAAGGGAAAACTTTTTTTTCTTTTTTGTAGGAAGGTTAGGGATAGCTACATCAACAAGAAAAGGAAAGAAAGAAAAGAATATCAATGAAGTTGTTTTTAAAATGAACAGAAGGATATTCAGAGGCAAACACAGATAAGCCAAGCACCTTTGGAATGAACTGCATATGTGTATATGCATATGTGTGTATATACACATATATATGCATATTATGTATCATATTTCATGCAGCTGTACATTGTTATACATTATATATACATTATAAATAATAGCATATATGTCTATGATATACATGTGTTTGTGTGTACATGCATGTAATTTATAGAATGCACATACCTGTGCATGCATGTGTAATATGTATGTGTATTCCCAAAAAGGGAAAAGGAACTATTTGTACAAAAATATTTATAGCAGCTCTTTTTGTGGTGGCCAAGAACTGGAAATCAGGAGGATGCCCATCAACTAGGGAATAACTAAGCAAGCTGGGGTATATTATTGTCATGGAATATTTTTGTGTTATAAAAAATGGCAAGAAAAGCTCCTGAGAAGCACCTCAGAAGACCCTTTCCCCCCAGATAGCACCAAAGGTAAAGAAGGAAGCTGCTGTCCCCGCTAAGACAGAAGCCAAGTCCAAGGCCTTGAAGTCCAAGAAGGCAGTGCTGAAGGGTGTCCACAGCCACAAAAAGAAGATAGAAGAAGTCTGGTAACCCAAGACACTAAGACTTCGAAGGCAGTCTAAATACTCTTGGAAAAGTGCCCCTCAGAGAAACAAGCTCAATCTCTATGCCATCATTAAGTTTCCCTTGACCACTGAGTCTACTGTGAAGAAGACTGAGGACAACAACACCCTAGTCTTCATTGTGACGAGGCCAACAAGCATCAGATCAAGCAGGCTGTAAAGAAGCTGTATGACATCAACATGGCCAAGGTCAACTCACTGATCTGGCCTGATGGAGAGAAGAAGGCCCGTGTTCAACTTGCTCCAAGCTACGATGCTTTAGATGTTGCCAACAAAATTGGAATCATCTAACCTGTGTCCAGCTGTCCCACTCCACCTACAATAAAAAGTTTTCCAATAAAAGAAAAAAAAAGAAATGGCAAGTAGATGATTTCAGAAAAACCTGGAAAGACTTACATGAACAGATACAAAGTGACGTGAGTGGAATCAAGAGAATGTTATATACAATAGCAACAAGATTTTGCAATGAAAAGCTATTAATAAATTAGGTATTCTCAGCAATACAATAATCCAAGACAATCCCAAAGGACTCATGATGAAGCATGTTATCTACCTCCAAGAGAAAGAGTTGATGGTGTCTGAATACATACTGAAGCATGCTATTTTCACTTTCATTCTATTTTTATTCGAGTCTTCTTGTACAAAATGACTAACATGGAAATGTTTTACATGACTACACATGTATTAACTATATTGTATTGCTCACCATCTCAGGGAAGAGGGAGGGAAGTGAAGGGGGGAAGGAGGGATACTATTTCAAACTCAAAACTTTTTAAAAATGTTTTAAAATTTGTTTTAACATATAATTGGGGGAAAATAAAACATTATACATAAAAATAGTAATAATGTGTACTATAATACCATGGGTACATAGAATGTACACTTTTATATTAGATATGTAATATATACAGCACATGTTATATATATGCATATGTATATGTTAATGTATGTATAAATGCCCATGTCTATATACATCATGCATACATATATACTTGTATGTATATATGCATGCATGCATGTGTGTGCACATACACACTAAATTTAATTCATTAGTCCCAAAGCTACCTGGCTTATCTGTGTTTGCCTCTGAATCTCATTCTGTTCTACACACACACACACACACACACACACACACACACACACACACACACTCACGCTCGCGCATGCGCATGCATGTGTATACTTTTTTTCTAAGCTTAATGCATCAGTTTACATGACCCAAATCCTTTGGAAACTCTTCTATATATCTTTATGATCTTATTACATGTGAAGGCTATTGTGGGTAGCCTCTGATAACAGAGCAGGAAAGTTCTGGAGTCTACAGTAGGACTGGTGCCCATGACCCAACAGTTCAGTGAGGCTTGAAGAAGTATACATATGAGAATATATACCAGACAATACAAACTGAAAGAAACTCTCCTATTGGGAGCAAGGCAATTCAGCTCAACTAAGAGAAAGAATTCAAGATTTCACTCAAAGGGAAATTCCCTGAAATCTCTAGTGTAACAAGCTGGGGATAGGGATATGATAGCAACTGTCAGCTTCTCTACATGTTAGCTGCTTCCTAGAATCTTCCTCCCTTCTACTTGAATGGCACATCTTTTCTCTCTGAAACAATTAATAATAACCAATTAACATTGGGGAGATCCAGGGATTTTCCCTATTTCCTCAAAGACTGGTCCTTGTGAAGACATTGTTGATAGATGAGATTGCCCAGATCCTCTGGGTACACGTTTCTTTTTTTTGAGGGGGGAAGGCAAGGTAATTGGGGTTAAGTGACTTGCCCAAGGTCACACAGCTAGTTAAGTGTCACTTATCTGAGGTCACATTTGAACACAAGTCCTCCTGACTTCAGGGTGGGTGCTTTATTCACTGCGCCACCTAGCTGCCCCAAGGTACGTGTTTCTTGCCTCACCCAACTAGAAGACCTTACAAAGATAAACTAACCTAGGTGAATTCTGGCCCCTTGTGTTCTACTCATATAGGACTGGGTGGATCCCTTTCAACTAGACTCTCAGATAGTCTGGGTGTAAAGATAGTGTCCAAGAGTGACATGCCCAGAGTCACATCCCCAGCCCCTCATTAGAATAAGCCCACCTCAGGAGGAATATATTGGGAGAAGGAGAAAGGGAGAGATAAAATAGGGTAAATTATCTCATATAAAAGAGGCAAGAGGGGCGGCTAGGTGGCGCAGTGAGTAGAGTGCCAGCCCTGGAGTCAGAAGGACCTGAGTTCGGATCTGACCTCAGACACTTAACGCACAAACAAACAAAAACCTAGCCGTGTGACCCTGGGCAAGTTACTTAACCCCAACTGCCCTCCAAAAAGCTAAAAAAAAAAAAAAAAATTAAATTACAATGCGGCTAGGTGGCTCAGTGAGTAAGAGCGCCGGCCTAGGACTTGGGATAACCCGAGATCAAATCCGGCCTCAGAAAATGAGCACCCACGCATAAATAATGACTAGCCGTGTAACCTTGAGCAAGTTACTTAACCCCAATTGCTAAAAAAAAAAAAAAAATTGTCCTATACTTATCTTTGGGGCGGCTAGGTGGCTCAGTGAGTAAGAGCGCCGGCCTCGGAGTTGGGATGACCCGAGATCGAATCCGGCCTCAGAAAATGAGCACCCACACACAAAAATAATGACTAGCCGTGTAACCTTGAGCAAGTTACTTAACCCCAATTGCTTAAAAAAAAAAATAAAAAATAAAAAAATAAAAGAGGCAAGAGAAAACTGTTACAATGGCGGGGAAGAGCAGGGAGGTGAAAGGGAATGAGTCAACCTTACTCTCACTGGATTTGGCTTAAGGAGGGAAAAACATACACACTCAGTTGGGTATTTTACCCTCCAGGAAAGTAGGAGGGAAGGGGATAAGAAGGGGGATGATAGAAGGGAGGGCAGATTGGGGGGAGAGGGTAGTTAGAAGCAAACACTTGAAAAGGTACAGGGTCAACAGAGAAAATAGAATAAATAGGAGGTAGGACAGGATGGAGGGAGATATAATTAGTCTTTCACATGACTACTGTGGAAATGTTTTACATAACTACACATGTATAACCTATATTGAATTGCTTATCTTCCCAGTAGGAGTGGGTGAGGAGGGAAAAAGGGAGAGAATCTGGAACTCAAAGTTTTAAAAAACAAATGTTAAAAAAAAATTGCTGTTACATGCAATCAGGAAATAAGATATACAGGCAATGGGGTATAGAAATCCATCTTGCCCTAAACAAAAGCAAGGGGGAAGAGGGAAAGGGGAGGGATATATGAGAGGGCAGTCTGGGGGAAGGAATAATCAGTATTGTTGGGAGCCAGAGGCCTGAGCCAGGACTTATATCTGATTCAGCACTCAGGTGTCTTTGAGTGGCCAGCTCTAAACGTGATGTCTTTTGAGGATTGCACTTCAGCTTTGAAGTCTGCTCTCAATTGTATCCGTTTATGACTGCGGCTGCATTAAGAGGTACCTGAGGCCTAGATCTAAGGCTCTGCCCCCAAACTTTAGTTGTTCAAAACCTAAATATTTGAATTCTTAGGTGGTCAGTTCCTATACAGATGTACTTGATGCTGCTGCTTTGGCATCAGGCCTTGAAGCCAGCTCTCAAGAGCATCCTTTGTGATGTGACTGCATATGAAAGGAGGTAACTGACTTCCTAAGACTTTCTGGCACCTAGAGAACAAAAGGCCTTACTAAGGCCCTGCTACTTCCAGGATATGACAGACTAAGATGATGATATGAATACCTGAGATCCCTTCCTGCCCTTCCTTTGTCTCATTGTTCTATAAAAACCTTGTCCTGAAAATCAATAAATGGAGTTCATCGTTCTTCCTTGAACTACCCACATGGCCTGGTCATGTCTTATTCACATCTCCGGATCATGCTAAGTGCTGGACACTGAGCAGCCCACGGCACAGTATGCTTACCATCTTGGGGTGGGGGGTAAGGGAAAAAGATGGGGAGAAAATTTGGAACTCAAAATCTTATGGAAATGAATGTTGAAAAGTAAAAATAAATAAATTCTGAAAAAAAAGAATACGCCTACCTCTTATTATAATATTAATTCTTTCATTAATTGTTAGCCAATCAGAGTTGATCCCTCCCTTTTTTGCAGAGACAGAGGGGACTATAGTTGTATAACATGACATACTATCAGACTTTGGTCAATGTGTAGGTTAACTTTGTTGAGCTAATTTTTTTTCTTTCTTTTTAATTCTCTTATGAACAATGAATGACTTGCTAAGTCCAGGAGATGGAGAGTGTTGAGATGTATTCAGAAATGCAGGCAATGGTTTAAAAAAAAGCTTTAGAAATTTTTAAAGGAAATGTGATCTGGAATAATAAGATATTATCTAAACTCATATTCACATTCTTCAAAATCCTGTTTTACCACATTCAGAAAGTAGATCTGACTTGCCTAGGGACACATAACAAGTCAGAGGTGGGATTAGAATTCAGTGAGGAGGCATAAGGGGCTATTTGCTTAAGCTAACAAACGTCTGGTCTTCTGGTACTCTGAAAGGCATGTCTTAGTTTTGTGGGCACATTCCTATGCCTAGGGCAAGATGCAAGAATAACTTTTGGTGTGTTGTTTTTAGATTCTCCAAGTTCTTCCCCCTTGATACTTCATCATGCCTATGGAATTCCCAGTGTGGATGGATACAGACTACAGCTTATCACTGCCCTCCAATACAACGGATTATATTTCTGCTTGTCCTTTCAAAAATCCTCTGGGGGGGGGCCCACAGAACAGATTAAGGGTCTTGCTGGAATTCTCTTGGCACTGAGTGACTCCCATCCTGGAGCTCAGTGAGCTCCAATGACTCAAGCTCCTCTTTCATAACTTGCCCTTCTCCCACATGTTCAGTCTTCTTCAATCTTATATTCGTCCACTCACCCCCATGTAATCATCCATACAGTGGTAATAGCTTCCTTGCATGCCTCCAGTAAGATACTTCAGTTGCTGACTCTGGGCATTCTCCCTGGCTGCCTTCCATGTCTGGAAGACTTCTTTCTCCTCCTCATCTCTACCTCCTACTTTCCCTGAAATCCCAGCGGAAATTCATCTTCTACAGGGAAACCTTTCCCAATTCCTCTTAATTCTACTGCCTTCTCTCTGTTGATTATCTCCAATTTTTCCTGTATCTATGTTGTTTGTACAAACTTCGTTGCCTTGTTGTCTGCCCCTTTAGACTATGAGCTCCCTGAGGGCAGGGACTGTCTTTTGCCTTTCTTCTGGGCTTAATACAATACCTGGCAGAGAGTAGCCATTTAATAAATGTTCCTTGACTGTCTTCTTACATATTCCTCCTTTTCACTATCACCCAGGTACAATTTGCTATTTATTCCTCAGATGGGACAGTTCAGCTCTATTTGGTCCATCATGTCTGAAATGCTCTATCCCCTCACCAAAATCTTTTTGTTTCTCTGGCTTTATTCAAGATTCAGTTCAAGTCCCACCTTCTGCAGAAGTCCTTTCCTGGTCTCCTCCCCCCAAGTGCTACTGCTTCCCCCTTTCAGATTACCTGCAGTCTACTCTGTATATATCTTGCATGTAGGTAATTATTTCTATTTTATCTCCCCCAGAGACAGCTGGTGGTGACATGTAAAAAGTGCTGGGCTTAGAGTTAAGTAGACCTCAGTTGAAATCCCGTCTCAAATACTTTTTGGTTGCATGATCCTGAGCAAGTCACTTAACCTCTGCCTCGGTTTCCAAAACTGTAAAATGGGTTATTGTGAGGGTCAAATGAGTTAATCTTTGTAAAGTGCTTCGAAGAGTGCCTGGAGGCTTATTTGTTTCCCTTCCCCATTAGATTGTGATCTCTTTGAAGGCAGTTTTTGCCCTTCCTTGTACCCTCAGTGCTGGGCTGATACATAGTAAATGGTTAATAAATGCTTGCTGAGGGGCAGCTAGGTGGTGCAGTGAATAGAGCGCCAGCCCTGGAGTCAGAAGGACCTGAGTTCGGAGCCGGGGAGCCGGCCTCAGACACTTAATCCACACAAACAAAAACCTAGCCATGTAACCTTGGGCAAGTTACTTAACCCCAATTGCCCTAAAGGGGCGGCTAGGTGGCGCAGAGTTGGGATGACCCGAGATCAAATCCGGCCTCAGAAAATGAGCACCCACGCATAAATAATGACTAGCCATGTAACCTTGAGCAAGTTACTTAACCCCAATTGCTTTTAAAAAAAAAATGATAACTGTAACTGATGAAACTTTTCTCAGTATGAAAATAGTTGAAGGAGGGTATATTGGCATATGAATACCTATGTGAATGTGTGTATATATGTTTTCAGGTATACATAGATAAAGGGCACAGGTTGAATTTAATAGGAAGGGATGATACTTAAAAGGTGAGGTTAAGAGGTGAGAGAGGAATGTGGTGAGGGAGAATGGGGAGAGACAATGGGGTGAACTGTCTCGTGTAGAGGAGGTGGGGGAAGGTGGTTGCAGGGGAGGGGAGGAACTGGAAGGCAAAAAGGCAAAACCTTATTCTCATGGAATTTGGACCAGGGAGAGAATGACATGCATACTAAATAGGGTGTCCCACCCTACAGGAGCATGGGGGGGAGTGATTTGGGGGGTGGTGGTGGAGGGGAGAGCAGTCTGAGGGGGAGGGAAGTTGGAAGCACCACTTTTGAAAAGGGACAGGATCAAGGTGGAGAGTGGACCAGGTGGAAGGTGGGATGGGAGGGAGGGAAATATAGTCAGTCTTTTACAATATATCTTCTATGGTAATGTTTTGCATAGCTACACATGTACAGCATATACTGAGTTGCTTCTCTTCCTTTTAAAATCAAATTAAAAAATATATATAAATACTATGATTAATACTATTTTGCATACAATTGGGAGATAAGATGTGCAGGCATTGGGGGACAGGGATTCACTTTGCCCTACTGGAAAAGTCGAAGGGTGTATGGGAAAAGAGATGGGAGAGAGCAGATTGGATGAGGGGATATCCTGTGGAACTGTTATTCTGGGGTGGTGGGTAGGGGAAAAATGAGGAAAAAAATTGTAACTCAAAATCTGATGGAAATGAATGATGTAAACAAGATGTTAATAAAGCATTTGAAAAAAAAAAAGAGAGAGAAAAATAAAGTAAGGCAACTCAACTCCAATCTCTAAGGGGCTTCTAGCTCTAAATCTATGACCCTATGGTCCCATGACCTCTGTATGCTGGGAAGCCCAATGAGTAAATTTTTTTTTTTTTGCTTCTTGGAGGGCAATTGGGGTTAAGTAACTTGCCCAAGGTCACACAGCTAGGTTTTTGTTTGTGCGTGCGTTAAGTGTCTGAGGCCGGATCCAAACTCAGGACCTTCTGACTCCAGGGCCAGTGCTCTATTCACTGTGCCACCTAGCTGCCCCCTCAATGAGTCATTTTTTAAAGAGGTCTTAACAAAGTAAACAGAACCATAATGGTTAATAATATGACCATCATTATGTGAAGGAAAAAATAAAGATGACTTCAGAATTCTGATCAATCTAATGACCACTGTAACATCAGAAGGGAGTCACCACAATATACCTCCTGCCTCTGGGGAGAGGAGCGGCATGTGACAGGTGCAGTCATGTGAAGGGCTGATCTGTATTACTTGACTGTACTTTGTCAGAAGAATGCTATAGATTGGCGAGGGAAGAGAGGAGGACTCCTGCAACATAGGAACGATGTAAGAAAAAATGCATCCCCAAAATTGCCGTTTGTTTTTAAACAGAGGGCTTGAGGTACCTAGGAAAGGAGAAGGAAGTTCGATGTAACCTGAGTCTCATACTGTACCACCTAGGCAAGAAAGCAATTGGTAAGGAGGACTTGATGCATTGGGCCCCTCCTCCAACTGTCTCCCCTTCTCCCCTGACTGTTGGGCCCTGGCAGGGGTTCCCGCCTCAGGCTAGAATCAGAAGCTAAGTGAGGGAGTCACTCATTCTAGCTTTACCAGACAGGTTTTGAAGCTGGACCTCACCTCAGGACCAGTCCTACCTCCACACCCCACCTCTGGGCCAAGCAACCTCCTAATCTATCTGACCCAGAGGGAAGGAGCCATCTGCTGACATAGCCTGAAATGCATCCCTGGAGTTGCTGCTAACTAATAATAACAGCCAGCATTTGTGGTTGTTCTTCTTCAGACATTTAGTTATATCCGCCTTTTCATCACCCCATTTGGGGTTTTCTTGGCAAAGACACTGGAGTGGTTTGTCATATCCTTCTCCAGTTCATTTGACAGATGAGGAAACTGAGGCCAACAAGGTGAAGTGACTTGCCCAGGGTCACACAGCTAATACATATCTGAAGCAAGATTTGAACTCAGGAAGATAAGTCTTCCTGATTCCAGGCTGGCATTCTATCAACTGCCATATAGCTGCCCTTGAGCAGCCCTGTGAGTGAGGTGCTATTATTACTCCCATTTTACAGGTTAGGAAACTGAGGCAGAGAGGTCACTTGTATCTTGCCCAGGGTCATAGAGCTGGCAAATGCCTGAGGCAGGATTCAGGTCTTCTGAATTCTAATTCATCCTTGGAAAAGTGTGGTTTGGGGAAAAGGAGACCTCTCACCAGAATGAGAGGTATTAGGGTGAAGAAAGATGAAGGAAGGAGAGAAGGCTGCTGTAAAACAACCTCCTTACACACTATAGTCAGATCCCTTCATTGAACTATGGGACTTTCACAGGGAATCCCAGGCAAGGGCAACCCCAACGAATAGGTGACCACCCACATGTACCCAACCTCCTCAAAAATGTTTTTCCCACTTCTAAGAGAGCTAAGGCTATAAGTGACTTGTGGTCATATGGCCAGTTTGTGGTAGAAAAGGGATTTGAATCTTCTAGGCTTCCATGCCAGCTCTCTATTCATTATGCCATCCTGCTTGTAATAATTATGATTATAAATTATGGAACTGAGCTATATTGTCAGGAGAAATTGAGAACATTCCACCCATCACCACTACTAGAGCCCATCAGGCTTCATTGCCATGGACTATCTGACCCTTACTGAAGTATCTCTTGCTTACAAGACAAAATTAATTTCTCTTCTGCACTTACTAGATATAAAAAGAATTAATTTTTCCATACACAAAGTAGAATACAAAAAGATGATTGCAAAAGAAATATTGACTCTCTATGATGTACAATTTGCTATTTTTTATTTTTTACTTTTTGGAGGGCTATTGGGGTTAAGTAATTTGCCCAAAGTCACATGGCTAGTACAATTTGCTTTTTTAAAAAGTATATGATAGGGGTGGCTAGGTGGTGCAGTGAGTAGAGTGCTGGCCCTGGAGTCAGAAGGAACTGAGTTCGGATCCGGCCTCAGACACTTGACACACACAAACAAAAACCTAGCCGTGTAACCTTGGGCAAGTTACTTAACCCCAATTGCCCTCCAAAAAGCAAAAAAAAAAAGTATATGATAACCTAGCAATATTTCTGCTAGGTCTGTATCCCAAAGAGATCATAAAACTGGGAAAGGATCCACATGTACAAAAATATTTATAGCAGCTCTTTTTATAGTGGCCAAGAACTGGAAATTAAGGGGGTGCCCATCAATTGGGGAATGGCTGGACAAGTTATGATATATTAATACTATTGTGCTATAAGAAATGATGAACAGATGGATTTCAGAAAAACCTGGAAAGACTTAAACTGATGCTGAGTGAAGTGAGCAGAAACCAAAAGAACATTGTTCACAGAAACAGCCACAAGTGTACAATGACTGATTTTGATAGACTTAGCCTTTCTCAGCAATGTGGGGACCTAAAACAATTCCAAAGGACTCAAGATGGTGAATGCCATCCACATGGAGAAAGAACTATGGAGTCAGAATGCAGAGTGAAGCAGACTATTTTCTTTTTTGTTTTGTTTTGTTTCTTTCTCACGGGCTCTCCCATTCTTCTATGCAACATGACTAATGTGAAAATGTGTTTAATAAGAATGTATGTGTAGAGCCACATCAGATTACATGCCATCTTGGGGAGGGAGGGGGAGAAAATTTAAAACTTATGGAAGTCAATGTTGAAAACTAAAAATAAATAAATACATTTTTAAAAAAGCATATGAAAAATTCAACATGCTACTTTCAAAGCTGTCCTTCTTGTCTGTGCCTCCTTCTGAACTCTCTTCTGTTCTCTTTTCTGCCTTTAAGATTTTTCAATGACCTTATCTTCTTATCATTGGTTCTTATTTTTTTTGCAACACTATCACTCTCCCCCAAACCAATTAAAAAAAGAAATAAAAATCCTCATAACAAATAAGCATAATCAAGTAAAATAAAGCTATATATTGGCCATGTCCAAAAACATATATTTCATTGTATCCCTTGAGTCTACCATCTCTCGGCAAAGAGAGATGTTTTAGCTTGTTTTATCATCAGTCCTTCTGGAGTTGATGTTGGTCATTGATCAGATTTCTAAAGTCTTAAAAACTGTTGTTCTTAAACATGGAAAGACTTACATGAACTGATGCTGAGCAAAGAGAGCAGAACCAGGAGAACATTGTACACAGTAACAGCAACACTATGTGATGATCAACTATGATTGACTTATCTCTGTTTAGCAATGCAAGGACCTAAGACTACTCCAAAGGACTCATGATGGAAAATACTGTCCACATCCAGAGAGAGTTGTAGAGGCTGGATGCAGAGTGAAGCAGAGTATTTGATCTCTTTTCTTTGTTTGTTTCTTCTTTCTTGGGGTTCCTCCCATTGGTTCTGATTCTTCTTTACAACATGACTAATGTGGAAGTGTGTCAAATATGAATGCATGTTTTGAGCCTATCTCAGACTGTACACTGTCTTGGGGTGGAGACAGGAGAGGGATGGGGAGAAAATTTGGAATTCAAAATCTTATGGAAGTAAATGGTGAAAAGTAAAAATAAATAATTGTTAAAAATTGTTTTGTTCTTTCTAATGTTGCAGGTATGGAGTAAATTATTGTCTCAATTCTCCTCTCTTCCCTATGCATCAGTTCATACAAATCTTCCTAGAGTTCTTTGATGTTATGTGTTATATAATTTCTTACTACGTAATAATGTTCCATCTATATAACATTACACAAATAATGAGCACCCTCCCTTAGTTTCTGGTTCTTTGCTACAATAAAAAAAAGCTGATACGAATATTTTTGTACACATTTTGATCTCTTTGGGGATATAGGCCTCACAGTGGTATCTCTGGGACAAAGGGCACTCATAGTTTAGTGATTTTGTGTAACTAGTTCCAAACTGCTCTCCTGAGTCACTGAACCAATTTATATCTTCTCCAATAGTGTGTGTGTGTGTGTGTATGTGTGTGTGTGTGTGTGTGTGTGTGTGTGTGTGTGTGTGTGTGTGTGTGTGTACACACATCTTCTTGCAATCCCTCTAAAAACTGTCATTTTCCTTTTTTAGCAATTTGGTGGATGTGAGACTGAAATCTCCTGGTTTTTTAAATTGGCATTTCTTTAATTATTAGTGATTTTGGAACATTCACACATTCACACATTCACACACACACACACACACACACACACACACACACACACACACGGCCATTTATAGCTTGGATTTCCTCTTGTTCCTTGTTTTTTTAGAAGCAGTGTTTGACTAGGCCTGAACATAGCAGTCAGAGCATCTTCCTAGTAACCCATAGAGTAAGCCTACATTATTTAGACTTTTCAAAAGTGAGAGAGGGAGGAGAGGAACAACAGGAGTTACAGGATCACAAATCTAAAATTTGAAGGAACCTCAGAGGCAATCTAGTACAAACATCTTATTTACAAGTAAAGAAACTGAGGCCTAGGAAATTTTAATGACTTGCCCATGGTCATACAGGTAATAAATACCAGAAGTAGTATTCAAACCCAGTTCCTCTGACTCCATAGTCAATATCCTTTCCACTGTACCATGCTGCCTTCCACCTACCTGGAGTCAGGAAAGATCCAAGTTCAAATCTTGCCTCAGACACTTACTGGATTCGTTACCCTGGGCAAGTCATTTAACTTCAGACTACCTCAGTTTCCTTAAGTATAAAAAGAGGATAATACTAGCACCTATCTCACAGGGCTATTGTAAGACTTGAATGAGGTAATATTTGTAAAAAGCACTTAGCACTGTACCTGCCACATAATAGGCACTATGTAAATGCTTATTCCATCCCTCCCTCTCTCCTGCTTTTCCTTCCTCTCCCTACTAGCTCTAGAAATTGTCCAAGAACTTGGCATCATTGAAATGGGCCTTTATCAAGTTCTTCTATCCAGAAGCTACTGAAATAGCCACTCAAGGATGTATGAAAACCAGCTGGTTCAAGTTTTTCTGACTTCCTTCAAGACTCAACTCAAATCCTACCTTCTATAAGAAGGCCTTTTCTGGTCCCCCCTCAGCTATTAACACTAATGTCTTTCTCTCTCAAATATGTGTATGTATGTATATATTCATATGCATGTATACAATACATATGTGTGATGCATATAGGAATGTGAATGTATACACATACATGTGTATATGTATGTGTGCATAACATGCTGTGTATAACATGTTGTACATATTGTATATATTATGTTATATACTGTGTACATAAATGGGGAGAACATATGGAGAACATATAATATTCCAAACATATATATAGTGTATGTGTACGTATATACGTGTGTGTATGTGTGTGTGTGTGTGTGTGTGTGTGTGTGTGTATATATATATATATGTATATATATATATATAAACATTTATCTAGATGTTTGCATATTCTATTCCCATTAGAATGCAACATCAAGACTTTCTCATTTTTGTCTTTCTTTGTAATTCTAGCACTTAAACTCAGTGCTTGGCATATAGCAGGCACTTTAACTATGATGATGATATTAAGAAGAAACGATAATTAACTTAATGACTGATTGTGAGTTAATTAACTTAATGACTAATTGACTAACTCACCACTTGAAATGGTTCCAAATTCTCTTTCTTCTTCTCTCCCGGGAAATTAGTAAATAGAGTCTGCTCTAACCAGCCAGAGTAATTTTCTTCCACCCAAATGAGTGGTGGTAGGGTGGGGATGGGTAGAGTGCTCAGCCTAGAGTCAGGGAGACTTGAGTTCAGATCTACCATCAGACACTAGCCAGATGACCTTGATTAAGTCATTTAACCTCTGTGTTTTGTTTTGTTTTTTTGCTTTTTGGAGGGGGGAAGGTAGGGCAATTGGGGTTGAGCGACTTGCCCAAGGTCACACGGCTAGTTTTGTGTTAAGTGTCTGAGGCTGGATTTGAACTCAGGTTCTCCTGACTCCAGGGTCAGTGCTCTATTCACTGCACCATGTAGCTGCCCATATTTAACTTCTGTTTAACTCAGTTCCTCAACTGTAAGATGGAGTTAGCAATTACACCTATGTTCCAGGTTGTTGTGAGAATAAAATGAGATTTTATTAAGTGCTTAGTATAGTCCCCGGCACATAACAGACAATGTAAATACTAGCTATTTTATTTATAATTATTATAAATATATTTATATTATATATAATATATAATGTTATATAACTACATAAATTATAAATATTATAATCATAAAAAATAATTGTTTCTAATTAACACAACCACACAGCTCTTCCCTTATGCGTATTGTCCAAGGATTGATCATATAAATGTCAGAAGCCACACTTTGACACCAGACCTAATATCTTTCCACCCTAGCCCTGTGGGCATCTGGATGGTGTGTAAAGTACCAAAGGGGGGGGGGGGTCAGTCTCAGGCAAGAGAGGGGTTATGGTCGTTGCCCAGAGGCTCATAGTACTGGATCACTGGAACATAGTTTTCGAGTTGGAAGGGACATTACTCCAACTCCTTCATTTTATAGATGGTAAAACTGAGGCACACAGAGATTAAGGGACTTACTCAAGGTCACACAACTATTAAGTGTTTGAGACATGATTAGGACACAGGTCCTCCCGACTTCAGGTCAGGCGCTATATGGACTTTGACCTACGTTCCTGTTGGTTCCTAGCCCTCCTGTCCCTAGAAGGCACTCTCACTTACTGAGGATGCAGGTAAAGGCAGCAGTGGCAGCAGCAGTAGCAGCAGCAGCAGCGGCAGCACAAAAGGATGCTTCTTCATCTCCTGCACAGGAAGAAACGTGATCGTTAAGACCAGTGCTTTAATGAGCTCTGGGGTGCAAAGTAGAGAGAAGGACCTGGGTCTCAGGCTCCTCGGAGATGCCTCTACCCCGTATCACAATATCCTCCCTCCTCTTGGTCGAAGCTGGTGGTAACATGGTGAACAAGAGTACTGGATGTGCATGGAGCCAAAGCCAATTCCATGGGCAGGCTGGTAGCGGAGCCACCCAGACGTGGACACAGAGCAGCTTGCAAAGGGGAGGCGTTGGAGCTTCTTGAACTGGACAGGTGCCAACATCATCAGAGAGCACATGTCAGAAATACCCATGTGGTGTAGAGCCTGGACTGGGAGGGGAGAAGCAGCACGCCGTGAGGCTAGCTAGCACAAGTCCAGCAAAAGGTGACAAGGGCCTAGACTCGAGTTCGTGCTGAGGCTAGGAAAAGACAGGGTCAGTGAGAGAAATGAGGTCTGACAGCCAGTTGTATATCCGGGGTAGACAGGAATGAAGGAAAGAGAACGACTCCCAGGCTGCACACCCAAGTGGCAGGACGATCCGTTGATGAAGACCTGGCAATTCAGTTGGAGCTTACAGGCTCAGAGTTGCCTGGAAAACTGGGAGTTTTAGTGATTCACCTATAGTAACATGCCATTTATGTGTCAGAGTTAGGACTTGTACTACCTATACTTGTTTTCCTGACTCCAGGAAAACTCCAGGAAAATCTGGCCATACCACCTCTCACATAGGCCTTTACAATCTATAAAGTACTGTTCTTGGCGGGGAGGCAAGTGAGGTTAAGTGATTTACCCAGGGTCACACAACTAAGTCTCTGAGGCCACATTTGAACTCAGGTCTCCCTGACTCCAGGTCAGTAGATTTATTCACTACACCACCTAGGTGCCCCTATAAAGTACTTCCACAGTCATCATCTAACTTTATCCCACAACAATTCTGTGACAGCAGATCAGATATCCTTGTTCTACAGATGAAAAAAAGTGAGACCCAGAGAGGTCACTTTCCTACCAAGATGTGATTTGAATTGCTAGTAAATGGAGGTTGTTCAGTCATTTTTCAGTCACATCCAACTCTCTGTGACCCCAATGGGATTTTCTTGGCAAAGATACTAGAGTGGTTTACCATTTCCTTCTCCAGCTCATTTTACAGATAAGGGAATTGAGGTAAACAGGGTTAAGTGACTTGCCCAGGGTCACCCAGCTAGTAAGTATCTGAGGCCAGATTTGAACTCAGGTCTTCCTGACTCTAGGCCATTCAATTTATCTACCCCACCACCTAGCTACCCACCTGGGACATAAGTGCTTAATAAATATTGGTTGACCGACCGATCCATCTAGAATGTAGACTAGTCCCTAGTAAGTGGAGGAGCTGGGAAGAAAAGTCAGATCTTCTGTCTTCTAGTCTCATGCTCTTTCCTATACAGCCCCACATTTATTTGCTTAGGTAGTTCAAAGGTGAACGGCAGCCTAGCCCAGGTCCAATGAACAGATCTCACCCTATTAAATTCTAAGTGTGGCCTTCACTTCATCAACAGGGTTCTTCCTATGGTAGGTGGGTGTGGCCTGATAATTTAGTGACGGAAGAAAATCATGTTTATGAGGCCTTCCATGCATGTTCCAATGCACTTCACCCCCTCCTACAACCACACATCATGTCCCTAACCCTAACCAGTTATCTAGCAAATGCTATGAGCCACAAGGGTGGAGGGATAAAAGTGTGGATCCCCCAACAGAATGCAGAATGCCCACTAAAGAAGAGCTTTAAAAATTATCTAATCCAATCCAATCATTCTGGAAAGCAATTTGGAACTATGCCCAAAGGGCTATAAAACTGTGCACACCCTTTGACCCAGCAATACTACTTCTAGGTCTGTATCCCAAAGAGATCATAAAAATGGGAAAAGGATCCACCTGTACAAAATATTTATAACAGGTCTTTTTGTGGGGTAAAGAATTGGAAATTGAGGGGATGCCCATCAATTGGGGAATAGCTGAACAAGTTGTGGTATATGAATATGAAGGAATACTATTGTGTTATAAGAAATGACAAGCAGGTGGACTTCAGAAAAACCTGGAAAGACTTATATGAACTGATGCTAAATGAAATGAGCAGAAACAAGAGAACATTGTACACAGTAACAACCACATTATGTTATGACTAACTTTGATAGACTTAGCTCTTCAGCAATGCTAAGACAACTCCAAAAGACCCAAGGTGGAAAATGCTATTCACATCCAGAGAAAGAACTATGGAGTCTGAATGTAGATCAAAGCACACTATTGACCCAGCAATACTACTTCTAGGTCTGTATCCCAAAGAGATCATAAAAATGGGAAAAGGATCCACCTGTACAAAATATTTATAACAGGTCTTTTTGTGGGGTAAAGAATTGGAAATTGAGGGGATGCCCATCAATTGAGTCTGAATGTAGATCAAAGCACACTATTCTCTCTCTCTTTTTTTGTGTGTTTTGTTTTTTCTTTCTTGTGGTCTCTCCTATTCATTCTAATTCTTCTTTACAATATGACTAATGTGAAAATATGTTTAATATGAATGTATGTGTAGAGCCTTTATCAGATTGCATGCCATCTCGGGGAGGGGAGAAGGGAAGGAGGCAAAAGAAATTTAAAACTCAAAAGCTTAAGTGAATGTTGAAAACTAGGGCGGAGCCAAGATGGCGGAGTAGAAACAGCATTTCCAATGTGCTCTGCCCCACACAAATTTCAAACAATGTGAAAGGGAGCTCCTAACAACTTCTGGAGCCACAGCACCCACAGAACAGCACAGAAGCTAACCTCCTGCTGAGGACAGCCCAGCAACCCTGCAGGGAGCGGCCAGCTCCCTGGCTCCGGGCCCGGCGCTCTGCTCACTGCACCACTTAGCCACCCCAAGGAAGGGTTGATTCTTAAGGGGTGAAGTCAAGAGGTGAGAGAGGAAAGTGGCAAGAGGAGATGGAGAGAGACAGGGTAGGGTAAACTATCTCATGTAGAAGAGGCAAGGGGAAGTAGTTGCAGGGGAGGGGAAGAACAGAAAGGCAAAAAGGCAAAAGCATATTCTCATTGAAGTTGGCTCAAGGAGAGAATCACATACATACTAAATGGAATATCTTACCCTCACTCACTCTCCTGAGTAGGGGAAAGGAGGATGAGAGGGGGGATGATGGAGGGGAGGGCATTCTGGGGGAGAGGGGAGGTTGGAAGTACCCACTATCAAAGAGGGACAGGATCAAAGTAGGGAATGGACCAGGTGGGAGGGGAGATGGGTGGGAGGGAAATATAAGCAGTCTTTTACAATATATCTACTATGGTAATGTTTTGCATAGCTATACATGTACAACACATACCGAATTGCTTATCTTCTCAGAGGGAGTGGGTGACAAGGGAGGAAGGGAATGGATCTGAAATCGAAGTTTTAAAATTAAATGTTTCATAAGATGTCCAGGCATTGGGGCTCAGAGATTCACCTTGCCCTAATGGCAAAGTCGAGGGGGGTATGGGAGAAGATATGGGAGAGAGCAGATTGGATGAGGGGATATCTAGTGGGACTGCTATTCTGGGGTAGTGGGTAGGGAAAAAATGGGGGAAAAATGTAACTCATAATCTGGTGGAAATGAATGATGTAAACCACAAGTTAATAAAGCATTTGATAAAAAAAAAAAAAGAATGTTGAAAACTAAAATTTGATAAATTTAGTTAAAAGAAAAAAGAAAAAAAAAGAAAATAAATGGTGAGCAGGCAGACTTCAGAAAAACCTGGAAAGACTTTCTGATCTGATGCTCAATGAAGTGAGCAGAAACAGGAGAAGAGTATACACAGTAATAGCCACATTGTCTTCTCAGCAATGCAGGGATCTAAGACGACTCCAAAAGACACATGATGGAAAATGCTGTCCCCATCCAGAGAGAGCTAGAGTCTGAACGCAGAGTGAAGCAGACTATTTGCTCTCTTTTCTTCTGTTGCTTTGTTTTTTTTTTCTTTCTCATGGTTCCTCCCATTGGTTCTAATTCTTCTTCACAACATGACTAACGTGAAAATAAGTTTAATATGAATGTATATGTAGAGCCTATGTTAGACTACATACCATCTTGGGAAGGGGGAGAGGACGGAGGGGAAGGAAATGTAAAACTCAAAAGCATATAGAAAAATGCTGAAAACCAAAAATAAATAAATAATTGAAGATTATCTAATCCAACACTGTAATTTTGAATTTAAGGAAGTCTGTGAAGATCCAGAATGGCAAAATAATTCACTCAAGGTCACACAGCTAGAGAATGTCAGAGACAGGATGAGACCTATCTTTTAGTCCCAGCATTCTATCCACTGCACCACCTAGCTGTCCCTAAGACCCACATAGTCATCTACCCCCCCCCCCCGCTTTTTTTCTGAGAGCATTCTCAATTGACTGCTCTAATAGTCAGACTTTAGCTTGAAGCTGGGAATTTCCCAGCAGTCAGAGCAGTGCAAAAAGTAGAATGGGTATCCCTGGGAGGTAGGGAACCTCCTCTTAAAGGTGGTCTTAAAACTGGATGACCATCTATCTGGGATACTGTAGAGAGATGTCAGGTCCAGGTCAGACTCATTAGCTATGAGTTCTCTTATAACACTGAAAACCTGTAGCCCTGAAAGATCTTCTCTATTTTAAGATGGGGAATCTGATCCACTCTTCTAGTGGAAGAAGAGGCTGTGTTAAAGTCTTCTAGTAAAACATGAAGAGTAATCACAAGAACTGACTTTGATACCATTGTTCTACCTATGAGGGCAAGCTTTTTCCCATCCCAACTGCTAATCCAGTCCTCTGCAGAAGCAAGTTAGAAACTGGGAAAGCAGCAAAGATATAAACACACTTGTCAACTGAGTGTCACAAATGAGAGCATCTAAAAAACACCAAAAACACCAAGTTAAATGTATATATGTCCAAAGAGCTAGTCAGCATTGGTATTGAAAGACCTTCCAAAAGGCCCAAATGCACAAAAATATTTATAGCAGCTCTTTTTGTGGTGTCAAAGAATTGGAAATTGAGGGGATACCCATGAATTGGGGAATGGCTGAACAAGTTGTGGTATATGAATGTAATAGAATTCTATTGTTCTATAAGAAATGATGAGCAGATGGACTTCAAAAAAACCTGTAAAGGCTTATATGAACTGATGTTGAGTGAAATGAGTAGCAGCAGAACACTGTACACAGTTACAGCCACATTGTTCCATGACTAACTTTGATAGACTTGGCTCTTCTCATCAATTCAAGGCTCTAAGATAATTCCAAAAGGCTCATGAAAATGATGTTCACATCCAGAGAAAGAATTGTGGAGTCTGAATGCAGATCAAAGCATACTATTTGTTCTCTCTCTCTTTTGTTTCTTCTTTCTCATGGTTTATTCCATTGGTTATAATTCTTCTTTATAACACAACTAATGTGAAAATATATTTAATATTTTATGTATATGTAGAGCCTATTTCAGATTGCACTCCATCTTGGGGAAGAGAAGGGGAGAAAATTTAAAACTCAAAAGCTTGTGGAACTGAATGTTATAAACTAAAAGTAAATAAGTTTTTAAAAAAAGACTTATATGAACTGATGCTGAATAAAGTGAGCAGAACCAGGACACATTGTACACAGTAACAGCAACATTGTGTAATGATTAATTATAAGAGACTTAGCTCTTTTCAACAATACAATGATCTAAGACAATTTCAAAAGACTCATGATGGAAAATGCTCATCACATTCAAAGAAAGAACTATTAGAGTCTGAATGCAGATTGAAGCATACTATTTTTACTTTTATTTTGCTTTTTCTTTCTCATGGTTTTCCCTTTTGTTCTGATTCTTCTTTCACAACATGACTAATGTGGAAATATGTTTTACGTGATTATATGTGTATAACCTATATCAGATTGCTTGCTATCTTGGGGAGGAGGGAGGGAAGTAGGGAGAAAATTTTGGGATTCTAAATTTTACAAAAATGAATGTTGAAAACTATCTTTATATGTAATTGGGGAGGAAAGATTAAAAAATACTATGGTGGGGGGAGAAGGGAGAAGAAAGGCCTTCCCAATCTGGCTACAGCCTACCTTTCCAGACTTTTTTCACATTACTCCCCTTCAGGCATGCTGCATTCTAACTAAGCCAAGTGCTTGCTCTAAGTTCTATGCACTTCCCTCATTACGTTTGCTGCTTTGCTTCTTTCAAGGCTCACTGCATGTGCCACTCCTCCTTCTCCTTATGTTACCTTATAATTACTCATCCTTTCCTCTGCTGTCTCTCCTAGTAGACTCTATCTTCCTTGAAGGCAAGAACTGATTTTCATTGTCATCTTTATATCCACAGTCAGTATGTACCGAAACTCAGATGCTTAAAAATTATTTTGTCATGGGCATCAGAACAAAAGAGAGCTTGGAACTATGACAGGGTAAAAATGCAAGCCTTAAAAGTGTTGACAATGATATGAAAGATTGCTACAAATAAATAATAAGGGAAATGTAAAGCAAAACAAGGTCTCACCTCCTACCCTGAAAATTAACAATAACAATAGATTCTATTTTGGAGGGGCTACATAAAGATAAGGCATACATAAGTCTGTTGGTCTAACCATTCTGGAATTATGTGTGTCCATTCTCTTTGATACAAAGATTCCACTTTTAGGCATGCTCTATGTGGAATACCCCTAATCAGATTCCATCCCCAGCTCCCTCAGACTTTTTTATCTCCCTACTCCATGGATCAGTAAACTTTGGGAGAACTGAAAGTTTGCAAGTCCCCAGTCTGAGTTCATCTTGGAATGACATAATACTCAACACCCCTGAAAAAGCACCAGCAGGACAAGCCCAGACCTTCCCTTCAGAAATGAATAGAGCTATCATCCAGTTTACAGTCAGGAAGCAAAACAGAAGAAAGAGCAACTAAAAAAAAAAATCCCACCATAAAAAAAACATTATTGTAACAAGGATGTTCAAGACACAAACCCAGAAGAAAAAAAATGATTATAAAACATCTCCCAGCAAAGTTTTAAAGAGAAATGTGGCTTGGTCAATAATTCATCTAGAATTCCTAGAAAAGATGAAGCAAGAATTTTTTAAAAGTTTAAAAATTAATTTTAAAAGTAAAATGAGACGCAGTGAGTAGTGTGCTGGCCCTGGAGTCAGAAGGACCTGAGTTCAGATCCCACCTCAGACACTTAGCACACACAAACAAAAAAACCTAGCTGTGTGACCTTGGGCAAGTTACTTAACCCTGATTGCCCTCCAAAAAAAAGCGGAGAAAAAAAAAAGTAAAGTGAGAGCACTAGTGGAAAAAATGGAAAAGAAATTAGAGTTATGGAAGAAAAAATTGGAAAGAGGATTAACAGGTTGGCACAATAAAGTTTACACAACAAACTCCATGAAAATCAGAATGGACCACAAGACAAGAAATATTAAAACAAAGTCAAAAGATTGGGGGAAAAATTTGAAGAAAGTATGTTTTTCAGAGCAAAAACAAATTTCCTGGAAAACAGATCAAGGAGAGAAATTTTAAGATCACTGGATAAAAGGCAGGAGTAAAAAAAGAACCTAGACATATTTTTAAAAATTTAAAAAAGAAAACTGCCCAAATCTCTTAGAACCAGAGGACAATGTGGGAAAAGAACGGACCCACTGGTGACCCCTAAAAGAAACCCCAAAATGAAAACTCCCAGGAACATCTTAGCCAAAATCCGGAGCATCCAGGTCAAAGAAAAAATGCTGCAAGTGATGGGGTACTTGGGATGTATATATGTTTGTAACATCAATCTATGTATATATGTCTGTAGTATCAATCTGTGACATCAGTTTGTAAATGGGGTGCTTTGGGATCTATGTCTGTAAAATCAATTTGTAAAACCAGTCTGTACAATCACATTTCCAGCCCCCCAGCCTCAGAGCACTGACTCTGCCCCTTCCTCCTTCCAGCACTCTCTGCCCAGCAACAACTTATGACCTGTTTATCTCTGCTTGAAACAATAAGTTATCTATGAATCCTTCAGTAAATGTCATCTCCCTTAGTTAGAGTGGCCAGCTGCACCATAAATTCTTCAATACCTTATCTATAGGGTAACTCCTTAGTCAATTATATACCCACACTGTCTCTGATGACCTTGGTGGGTGGCAGACTGGGCACTCTTTAGTGACTGTGACCGAGGATTGACCTTAGTGACATGTCAGGCCTAAAACCACACCTCCAGTTAGTGCCCCCTTGAGCTATTTCCCAGTGAATCATGGGCAATACACCTGCGCAGTTGATATTAAAAGTGCATGGTCCTTTGAGCACTGACCACTCCTTAACTCCTCCTTGATCCCACCCTTACTCACCTAGTTAGCATAATTGACACCTTAAAACTATGCCTGTGGTCTCTGTAAGTTTGCAGGTTCCCTAAGAATCTTTGCCCGCTGTGCTGCGCTGTGCTGTGCAGTGTAGCAATAAACTTTACAA
Source organism: Gymnobelideus leadbeateri (assembly GCA_011680675.1). Classification (NCBI taxonomy): domain Eukaryota; kingdom Metazoa; phylum Chordata; class Mammalia; order Diprotodontia; family Petauridae; genus Gymnobelideus; species Gymnobelideus leadbeateri. The sequence goes on along the minus strand of WOXC01008502.1, from coordinate 492,982 downwards.
TCTCGACTTCAAAGTTTGCTTGAGCCCGATGAATTCCTTCCAACTGAATTGCAGGGTTTCTGGTCACTGATAGTGATCAGGGTCCCTGGCAGAACCTCTTACCCTTCCCCCTCCTTATCACCTTTCCCTCCCCACAAGCATCTGGAAAGAAGGAAGAGCCACTCAGGATCACTCATGATTTAGCAGCCACCATTTTAAAGAAGCAGAGAGCTCAGAATACAGTATTCCAGAGGGCAAGAGATATATAGGCTTACAACCAAGAATAAATTACATGGCACAAGTGAATATAATGCCATGGGGGGAAATGGGCTTTTATAAAACAGAAAATTCCCAAGCATTCCAGCACAGATCAGAAACAGAAGGGAAATTATATGTTCAGTAGTCCTATAAAATTATCTTTATCTCCTGGGAGAGGATGAATGGTATGTGGGTTATGGTTTTACACTTTAAGTATCAGAGCTCATTTATAAATCTTTCATATTCTAAATATGTCTTTTATGGTGGGGGAATTAAGTAGTTATCTAATATCTGATTTTTACTTTGTATACTGAGTACCTTGTTTAGAAACAATACTGCTAATCCTTTTTTATGAGAAGCTAGCCACATCTAAGTTTTGCTAAAGACATTTCCCTGAATCTCTAGATTGGGTATATAACAAGGCAGAAAGTATGAGAAAATTCTGATACCTTTTTTTCTGGAGTCAGGGACTGAACCCAGTCTTTGTAAGTCCAGGGCCAGATAGGATATCCTTGTGAGAAGGACCCCCTTGTGGGATGTGGGTCTATCTTGTATTTAGGAGATGATTACATCTCCAGCACCACCAGTTATAGTAGGTATGAACCCTCCCAAAAGAATCAGATCTCCAAGAACTGTGCCACATGAAATCTTTAGCACAAAGTAAAGAAGCACTCAGAAGGGCAATGCTTGAGACTCTCCAAGTCACCAGAGAAGGATCCAGAATTGGTAATATGGGAGCCAAGATGAAGGAGTAACAGCAGGAACTTGCTTTAACTCCCACTCCAACTACCTCCAATACCTGGAAAAAATGACTCTAAACAAATTTTAGTGCTACAGAATTGGCAATGTGTATAAATGTTCTAAAAGCATCCCAGTTGATCCCCCATTTGACTAATTGAATCCCTCTACCTGATGAAATCACAGAATATAATGGGCCAGTGACCCAGTTAGGTATAAGGGCACATCCATTTCAAATTTTGGGTGACCCCTATGCACCTTGTAAAAAGTCAATGAAATGTAAGTAAAGGAGACATGAAATTGACAGAGGGAATGAAGCTGCTCCAGTGCTCTTCTTCACCCCACTCACTAATATGGTCAATCAGGAAGGACTGAGGACCAGCTAGGTGACTCAGTGAATGGAGCACGGGGCCCTGGAGTCAGGAGGCTCGAATTCAAATCTGTCCTCAGACACTTGACACACTAGCTGTGTAACCTTGAGCAAGTTACTTAACCCCAATTGCTTACAAAAAAAAAAAAAAGATTATAAACTCCTTGAGGGCAGAGACTGTCTTTTGCTTTTTTCTTTTTTTACTCCCTGTGCTTAGCATAATGCCTTTCACATAATAGGTACTTAATACATGTTTAGGAATAAGCTGGCTGTCCCCTAAGCCTGAAATGCTCTCCCTGCACATCTCCTCCAGGCTTTCAAGTCTCAGCTAAAATCTACCGTCTATAGGAAGGTTTTCCCTATCCTCCTTAATTTTAGTGCCTTCCCTCTATTGATAATTTCCAATTTTCCTCTATTAGATTCTTTGTACATAATTTTTTGCATGTTGTCTTTCTCCATTAGACTATAAGCTGCTGGAAAGCAGGAATTATTTTACTTTTTTTTTTTTTTTTTGCATCCCTAGTGCTTAGCACAGTGCTTGGCACAGTGCTTGGCACTTAGTAGATACTTAATATATGTTAGAATCTTAAGCCAAAGGGAATTAGTAGATAGGTGCTGGACCTGGAGTCAGGAAGACATGAGTTCAAATCCAGTCTGAGATCCTTACTAGTTATGTGACCTTGGGCAAGTCACTTAAGTTCTAGTTGTCTCAGTTTCCTTAGCTGTAAAATGGGGATAACCTCCCAGGGTTGTTATAAGGATCAGATAAGATATCTGTAACGCATCTGACACACACAAAAATGATAGATATTTTTGTGGTTTTTGGAATAATAATTTCAGACACTGATGGGCAAGGGGGTAAAGCATTCCTACGAGGTATGGTTAAAAGTAAGTACTGACTTTCTGACTTCTTAGGCTGTTCCTGCCGCTAAGGGAATCTAGCAGAGTCAATGAGGAGGGTGTGGTGTAGTACAGACTCCATCGAGGGCCAGGTCCCCAGAGACTTTATGTTTCTGACTTTCTGTCCCTTGTTCCAATTGCCTGTGCCTTTCCAATGTTGAGCATTCCTTGAATAGACAAGAGTTTTCTCCAAAGAAGATGGGTGCGGACAGGACTGAGAATTCAATGCATTTGAGGACTTCTCGGCCCCCTCTCCCTATCCTTAGTTACTGAAACACATAAAACTGCAACTGGGAACTGGGTAGGACAGAATCTGCTTACAAAAACAAAAACAATTCCTCCCACCCTCCATCCTCCCCGCCCCCGGTCCTCCCCCCCTCCCCCCCAGACTGATCCAGCTGGATCTGGAGCTGCGGTCTGTCCCTCCCATCACCTCACCCTCAGCTCGGGAATGTTTGGTTTCCCACTGAGATTAAACCCCAGACTCATTAACCATGGGGGCAGGTAGTAGGTGCAAAAGCTCACTCTAGGGAGGAAAGTCCCATCCTGGCAGGAGCCTGTCGGAGTTTGTACCCAGAAAACAGCCTCTGCTCTATCCCCCGTCACAGGGACCTTGCAACGATAAAATGAAAGATTGTATGTAAAATTTCGCAAACTTTAAAGCCGCAGTATCAAGGTCAGATATTATTAATAGTTTTGACCCGTGGTGTTATTGGTGCAGGGAATCTGCCAGTGCTCCTCTGAGGGAGAGCCACGATTCTGTAACCTCTAGAGAACCACTGAGAAATTACGGGACGTGCCCAGGGTCCCTCAAACAGTAAATTACCAGGGACTGAACTTGAGCCCAGGTCTTTCCGACCTCTTTCCCCAACTCCCTGCTGCCTCTTCTAAAGAGGAGTGGGAAAAAGCTATTCCCAATAGAAAGCAGCAAGGAAAGTTAGACGTGTGGCGAGAGTGAAGTGAAAGGGAAGTGCCCTTAAGTCAAGGTAAAGTGAAGTAAGGACAGCTCTCAAAGCTAAACCTTACCTCCTGGAGTGCGTCCTCCCGTGCCCGCCAATCTGGGTGCCTGGCTCGAGGATGTACAAACTCAACGATGTGTGTGTGTGTGTGTGTGTGTGTGTGTGTGTGTGTGTGTGTGTGTGTGTGTGTGTGTGTGTGAGAGAGAGAGAGAGAGAGAGAGAGAGAGAGAGAGAGAGAGAGAGAGAGAGAGATCCTGTGTGTAAGGGGCGGACGTTCTGTTCTCTGCCTAGGTGTGGCTGCGTGAGGGAGTGCAGGTGTGTGCTCGGCGCCCAGGTGACTACTGCTTCGCGCCTCCTCCAGAGCCCGTCTCTTCTCCCAGCTCCCAGCCGCTGCGTCTCCCCCAGTCCCCAGTCCTGTTTGCCTTTGGTGCACAGGAAAGGAAGAGTGCCTTGGGTTTCTTCAATCCCTTTTGGCCTCTGCCGCGGTTTCTCCAGATGGTTTCCAGTTACATCGGCCGCCCGGTGGAGCCCCTCCAGGCTCCAATCCCGAGGTTCTTTAGGAGCAGGGGGATTCACTCCTAACCCAGCTGCAAGATATGCCGGGGCGGAGCCCTCGACTTAGGGGTTTTATTGCCACCCACAGCTTCTTTCTTACGGGAGGGAAAGAAAAGAGAAGGGGGAAAGAGAGAGACAAGGGAGAAGACCCCCCTGAGGACCTTGCCCTGTTGTTCTTTGTTTCCTCTCCCTTTTTAGTCCATCCCCCCAGAACAAAAACCCCTTGTGTTCCAGCGCGCGTTTTTCTTTCGCAGGTATTGCCTTTTCTGCTTTATTTCGGAACGCGAACAGACTGCGCATCCTCCAATTAGGAGACGGGAGGGAGCTGCTCAGAACTTGTAACTCAGTCCTAGCTTGTTGCTCCTTCTCCTAGAGGGAGGGAACACGGAGAAAGCTGGGGAGGAAGGGTGTGAGTCAAAAAGGGAACCTTAGAAGACCCTCTGAAGCCCAACCCCTTGTTTTAGAGAAGAAAAAAACAATCAATCAGAACTCATTTATTAAGCGCTTAAATGCCAGGCGGGGCAGCTAGGTAGTGCAGTGGATAGAGCACAGGGCTTGGAGTGAGGAAGATCTGAGTTCAAATGAGACTTCAGGCATTTACTAGCTGTGTGGGCATGCTACTTAACCCCTACTTACGTCAGCTACTCATCTGTAAAATGGGGACACACTGCAGAAGGAAATGACAAGCCATTCCGTTATCTTTACCAAGAAAACCCCATGGACAAAGTCCATAGAGCCAGACACGACTCAACAACAACATACATATGTCAGGCACTACACTAAACACGGAATTACAAGAAGACTTATAAGTCTTCTTATATTGTCTTCTTATAAGTTTTATAAGGCTCAGGGGCTCCCAGCCCAAATGCAGTGGAAAATCTCCCTTGGCCACCAAGGGAGGGAGATGGGGAGGTGGTAGTTTTCCACTGATTTCTCTAGATTGCCTTTTCCTTTCATGGCCTCATAATTTCTTCCAATATTGGGTCCTACCGTTAACCAGAAAAATAATAAAAAAAAATCTCTTAGAGATCATGTAGTCCACTGGCCTCATTTTACAAAGGAAATTCTTTCAGGGAAGTTACTGGTTTGCCCCAAGTTTCCTAGCTGGTTAGTAGTAAACATTCATTCCTAGAATCCAGGCTTCCTGATTTCCCAATCCTAGGCTCATTAGTGATATCTCTTTATGCCTGGCAGAATGGGCCTCCCAAACAGCCTTCTTCATAGCCATTAGTGTGCAGGAGGTAAGTGGGTAGGATGTCTTCTGTGCAGATAGTGACAGGGATGCCTGAGTCCTCTCCTGATCCTGGGTTAGAGCCAGTCACTTACTGTGTCCTGCCTGACAGTTACCTCCAATCAGTCATAGTTCCTCTTTCTGTTATCCAGGAGATAAAATCCTGGGGGGTTGGGAAACTACACTTTATAGCACAGAATTAAACTACAGACAAGTCTTCTGTGCATTGGTTTGGGACTTAGGAGCTTAGGTTATAGAAGTCAGAAGATCACTGATCTAGAACTAGAAGGACCCACTTATTTTACAGATAAGGAAACTGAGGCCTGAGGAAATTAGGTGACTTGCTCAGGGTCACATTGGAAGGCCATCAGAGGGTAAATCTGAACCCAGGGCCTCTTACTACATAGTCAGTGCTTTTTCTAGTGTATGGTGAAATCACTTTACACCTCTATTCCTCCATTTGATGGGTTTGGGGCTGGAGGAGAAAGTCTGGATCCTGGAATTAGAGGTATCACACACACACGCAGATTTATTTATTCTTAAAACTTTCTCTTCCATCAGTACATCCCCCAAATGCATGCTCTTGCAGGTACTTCTTAATTCCTTTTTTTTTTTTTTTAAATAAGCTCATTTTCTCCCATTTCTCTTTTATGGAAAAATAACAAGTGCCCAGTGTCAATCAAAGGGAATTTTAGGAAATAAACTTTCCCTCCTTCCAAGCCCCTGGCTTTGTCTGAATTCTCTAGGCAAAACTAACAAAAGCTGGAGGAAGAGGACAGCCAAAATGTCCCAGTCACTCTAAAAATGTTTAAGGACGAGGAGGCAGACCAGCTTGGAAGGAGGAAAGTTACTGGTAATTCAAAATTATTTCATTGTACAAATAAGCAAACAGAAGTACAGAAACTAACTGCCCAGGATCCTGGGCTCAGAGGATTGTGGAGTTGAAAGGAAATCTTGTTGAAGCTGTCCTTTTACAAATGAAGAAATTGATAACCAGAGAAGTAAAATAACAAACCTGGGAGTCCAGAATTCTTCTGAGGAAGTAGAAAAAGAGATCCCAATCAATAATATAGACAAAACAAAAGAAGGAAGAATGGTAAATGAGACCATGATGACAATAGATGTTCAACAGAGAGAAAATGGGACAGCTGTGATGGCAGCATGGGCCAAGCTGGTGGCAGATGCTCAGGCCAGATTGAAAGCAACAACCCCAGGATTTACCCTGGAACAATCAGGAAGTCTCGGGAAAGCTGTTGCACATTTGCCAAATACAACGTTCAATATAGTTACTTCAACACCTCAGAAATCTTCTCAGAATGATGAAGTTCCTCCTATGCCCACCCCTCTACCTCCTCTACATGCTTTATCCCGAAATAATCTGCAGGCTTGGTGCCAGAGACTCAGTATCAGTAAAAATGGCCGGAAGCACATTTTATACAAGAGACTTTTGGAACATGTGTCACCTTCTGAGCAAAACATTCCCAGCATAGAAGAAAAGGCCCAGGGGATAAAAATCAAAACAGAAACTTCAACTGAAGATTTTCCAGGCGAAAGTCTGGTGGCTAAAGCAGCAGAGACACAGACAAATAAGAAAAAGAAAAGAGAGGCAACAAAGACCTCTCTTGTCCAGACAGCCAGCATGGCAGCATGGAGCAGACTCATGGCAACAGTGAAGTCCAAGGCTGTGTGGCCCATGCCCACATCTTCTGAGTCTCCTAGGTCCAAGCAATCAGATTTACCAAGATGGTGTGTAGTACATGGTGAAACTTTTCCTAATGATGTCCTTGGTTCAGCTCCTTTGGAGTTCCATGCTGGACAGACCTGGGTGCCTGAAAATGACATATTGATTCCTCTTTTACTATTGCCTACCTGCTCTTTCCCACCCCCAGAAGTAGAAGACAATTGGTTATGCCCTAAATGTGTCTCCAGGAATAAAATCCTGATGGACAATATTCTGTAACAACAAAGGACCAAGGCTACAAGATTGTTTATGACTTCCTCAAGATACTGACTTATAAATGTGACTTTTCTTCCTTCGGCTTATATTTTCTTTCCCAGTTAGTCCTTGGTATAGCTCCTATTTCTATCCTCTCAGGATTTTGGTAAGGATAGAAAAGTCTACAAGTCAACAAGTAGGAAGGACTTGACATTGCAACCAAATCCACATATTATATAGATTTTGGTCAGCAATTGAGCACAGGGAAAAGTGAAAATCTTACAATCAAATAAAATTTAAGTCTATTCACAAAAAAAAAAAAATGTTTAAGGACACTGGAAATGTTTTCTTCTTTAATGGAGCTCTATACCTCACCCACTTCCCTAAGCTAGGACTCATTCCAATCATCCTAACACCCTTGCCTTAAGTGGCTCCCCTTCCTTCAGGGGGTGGAAAGAGAGAACAGAGCCTCAATGCAGCGGGTGATGTGTCCTACTTCTTAAATTCCATCTTCCTTTGCACTCAATTTTCCTTCTCTTGTCTGGTTTCTAATTTACACTTTCAAGCAAGAAAAAAAGGCCCTGCTGCAGAAAGACTTTAAAAGCAGAAGTAAATACTGATTTGCTCAAGACTTTCCCTCCGCACTGGGCCAAAGAACACTTGGCATGCCAATATAGTCTTCTTGACTAGGTCAGAGGCTCTACCTCTGTGCTTCCTAGGCAATGCTTTGAATTCTCCTTTCATCTCAGATCTCAAATCCAGGGAATAGTAGTCTAAGAATGTGACTAGATCTTATTTTGGAAGGTGAAAGCAGGGATGAGACAGGGTTAGCAATGAAAACCCACAAGCCAGCCCCATCCCCCCAAAAATCATAGGGGTTAGTTATGAGTTAGGCTGAGGACTCACATTCCTCAACATTTCTTTCAGAATTATTTTTATAAATTTAAATCAACTGTGCTAAAGGAGAAAATGAGTTTAGTAACCCCCAGCAAGGCTTTAAACACCTGAGTAACCAGGAGCTAGCCCTGGGACAGAGGATCTCAAACCTTTGGGGTTCTTAACCTAGGGTTCATGAACTTTTTGGTTTTTTAAAAAATAATTTGATAACTACATTTCAGTATAAGTGGTTTCCTTTACCATTCAATGTATCCTATTTTATGTATTTCTTTCTTTTTTTTTAATTTTTTTTTTTTTAAAGCAATTGGGGTTAAGTAACTTGCTCAAGGTTACACGGCTAGTCATTATTTATGCGTGGGTGCTCATTTTCTGAGGCCGGATCTGATCTCGGGTCATCCCAACTCCGAGGCCGGCGCTCTTACTCACTGCGCCACCTAGCCGCCCCTTTAGGGCAATTGGGGTTAAGTAACTTGCCCAAGGTTACACGGCTAGGTTTTTGTTTGTGCGGATTAAGTGTCTGAGGCCGGCTCCAAACTCAGGTCCTTCTGATTCCAGGGCCGGCGCTCTATTCACTGCGCCACCTAGCCGCCCCCTATTTTATGTATTTCAAAACTTTTTTTTAAGTTTGAAGATCTAGCTTTTGTTTTACTTTTTTTCCCCAAGTAACAAGCATTTTTAAAAATAATCTGTCCATTCCACTACCAACCCTCCCCCCTCCTTGAACAATTAAAAAAAATAAATCTAGATATACATGTATATGTGTGCATATCATTATGGTATACACACATACACGCGCACATACATGCATACATGCACATACACACAGACACACCTACACACACACACACACACACACACATACACATACAAAAAGTCTGACAAAACAAATTTCCAAATAGCCATATTAAGTGCATCAGCTTTATTTCAGGAAATAAGTGGCATGTTTCATTTTCATTCTTTTTGTCTCATGGTTTATCACTGATCAGAGTTTTAAAGTCTTTCACAGTTGTTGTTTTTTTTCTATAATGTTATTGTATAAATTATTCTCCTAGTTCTGTTTGGGGCAACTAGGTGCACCATGGCACACAGAACACTGGACTTGGAATCAGGTAGACTTATCTCCATGTGTTCAAATCTGGCCCTAGACACTTAATAGCTGTGTGACCCTGGGCAAGTCACTTAACCAAATTTACTTCAGTTTCTTCATCTGTAAAATAATCTGGAGAAGAAAATGGCAAGCCACTCCAGTATCTTTGCCAAGAAAACCCCAAATGGGGTCACAACTGAACAAAAAGTTCTGTTCCCTTCACTCTTCATAAAGTTGTCCTAGTTTCCTGTGAAATTGTTCATTCCATCATCTCTTATTGGCACAGTAATATTCCATTGCATTCATATACCACAATTTATTTAGCCATTTCCCAATAGGATACCCCCTTTAATTTCCAATTAAAAACATCATTCTGAGAGGAGGGATCCATAGGTTTCACCAGACAATCAAAGTGGTTCCTGACACACACAAAAAAGATTAAGAACCCTTGCCTTGAGGCACAAATACAGCAGAATAACTCCCCTCACTTGTGCCTGACCCTGCAAATTTATAAATGAAAAGGACAGGAACACCTATAATCCTCACTAATGCCATCTGCCTCAGCAAGTCCTTACATCCTCCCTTCCCCCATGTCCAAAGAATGGAAACTGGATTGGATGGCAGAGACTACATGAAGAAACCAACTCAGAAAGAGAGAGTTGTAGAAAAGGAAAGTGCTGCTGCCCAGGATGTGAAAAAGAACGGGCAGAACAGACGGGGAAGAGGGGAAGGGGCAGGATACATGACTGGAAGCAGAAGAAACAGCTGGGAGGAAGAAAAGGGAAGAAAATTCTTGCAGACTTTTGTATAATTTTATTTATTCTGAAGTTAAACTCCAAGTAAAACGAGCAGTTCTATAAACACAAACTCCATAAACAGAGAAACAGAAAAAGAGGGCCAAACAGGAAACTGCATATGTCTACTACACTACGGTTTTCTTTTTAAATACATGATTTAAGTACATGATCTCTTTGCCCCCATAGACTGAGAATTGATGAAAAATTGAACATGAAACTTCCAGAGATTCTTGTCTGTGATTCTTTCTGACCTTTCTTCTGTTCTTTTCTATACATTAAAAAAAAAACCCTGATTCTCTTTTCTTTCATTTCTATTTACTTTTTCAGCAACCCTATCCCTAACCCACCTCTTCTCCCCCTACCCTTTACAAATTGAAAAGAAAAAAACAAAAACAAAACCCTTGTAACAAATACAGACAATCAACCAAAACAAATCTCTACTTTAACCATTTCTATAAATATAGGTTTTATTTTGCTTTTCTGAGTCTATCACCTTGTAGTTAGGTGAGTAGTATTTTCATTATCCCTTCAGAGGTTTAAAAACCCCCTGCCAAATATAAGGAATGCAAAGCCACCCTTGGTTTATAGGTCTTTGTGGACACTACAGCCGGACCAAGAGAAAAAAGGATGGGGCAGCCTGGCAATATCTCTCCCTGTCTGGGTTCCAGCCAGGTGCTAGGTTCCATCTCAGGTACCAATTTACCTCCTGTTCCTCCCTTTCCTTGGCCTCAAAGACAAACTTGGTGTCTAGCACCTGAACGACGGTCTCACTTACTTCCTCCGGTTCCTGGCAGAGGTGCCAGTATTTCTAAGTCAAATCCTTGTTCAGAGCTACCAGAGCTACTGTGCCACCCAGCTCACCTCCTCTGGGTGCAGTGGATTTTTACCTGTTCTACTTCTAACAGCATGATCTCCATGTTCTTTACCAGAGGCACGAACTTCTCCTTGGACATAGTGGCTGTTGGGGGGCATGGCTCTCTGAGACACTCTGAGGCCAAGCTTCTGTCTGCCAGAGTTGGGGTCCTAAAGCTACCCGGAAGTCGTGTGCTCTTTATAAGTTTTCAAATATTGCCTCCTCCTCCCTGTCAATCTCTAATCTAGCCTAAAATGCCTCTCCAAGCTCCTCTGTTGAATTAAGCCAATTGCAATACAGTACAATGATGTAATCAAGGATGTAATCAAGTCAGAGACTAATAATGCCCATAACTCCCATGTATATTAAAGGTTTTTAGAATGCTTCAACAATATTCTGAGGTAGGTAGTGAAGTATCATTGTCCTTTTTTAATAGCTAGGGAAATTAAGGCTCAACAATTGTGGCATATCCAGGGTCATCAACATGGTATTAACTGGACCCAGTTAAGAAGAACTGAGTTAGTTGTGTGTCCCTAGAAGTACTAGTTTGTCTCCCTGGGGCTTTCTTTCCTCCTCTGTAAAATGGAGGTGATAATATCTATGTCACAGGGTTGTTATTAAGATCAAGTGAGATAATGTTATGTCTAATTCTTGCAAGTCTTAGAGCACTGTATGAATGTGAAGTATTATTAGTAGCAAGGATGAGAGTCTGGACCTGAGCCTAGACTTACGGGTCCTCGGGACCCGTGTTCCTCCCTCTACATTACACTGCCGCGGCCCTGGAATTTTAAGGAGCCCTGTTTTAGAGTATTAATGAGTTAGTGAAAACAGCGAAGCATCCTGAGGGGAAGACAGGAGGCAAAACTGCGAGTTTTGCAAGTCAAACTACCACTAGCTTGACCACCATTTCCCCTCCGCCCCTGATGGAGACAGTCCAGGACCCTGAGTTCAAGAGCCTTGGGAATAGCAGTGCCCCCCCAAACCATCAGACCTGCTTCCGGTCTAGCCCACGTGGCTATCACTGAGGGAAGAAATCATTGTGGAGGAGGGTGCCAACTTCCTCATTACCATCAGAGACGACTGCCGACCACCTGCTACCAACAATCAGGCAGAGGTATCCAGGCAGTGGTAGTACCTCCTAGATCATCAGTCCTGCTTCCAACCCAGAGCCACCCTCTGAAGAAACAGCTCCTATAGAGAGGGAGCCAGCCATCCCCACTCACTGCCAACCAATTGCCACACACAGGGCAGGCTATCTATAATAGCTGATGCAGCAAGGCACCCTGAGGGAGAGATGGGAAGTGGCAGGTGCCAGGCCGCTAACACCACCTTGGCCATAAGCAGATCATGAACCCTGGACCCAAAAGCTTTGGGGATAGTAATACTTCCAGGCCAGCAGCACCCTTAGTCAATATCCTGGGAAGCAGCCCCTGGAGGGTTGCTTCTGCTAAAGCTACAGCCACAGCTACTAAAGACCTAGAAAAGAAATTTCTTGTCGCTATAGTCCTTGACACTACTGAATAATCCAACATCAAAAACTGATATAATTTTGTTAATGGACATAACATTAAAGAAGAGGCATTAACATCTGCTTTGCCACTGCACCTTAAGGAGCATGGCACTTCTCTGTTCGACTTGCATCTGAAACCTCCATGTGTTGTCTACCCAGTTAGAATGTGATCTCCTTGAGAGCACGATCTATCTAATTTCTCTATTTGTATCCCTGGGGTTTAGAACAATGCTTTGCACATGATATGTACTTAATAAATGCTCTACTCCTTCATTGGACTGAATAGCTTCTCAGGTTCTTTCCAACTCAAATTCCATACTTTGATATCTCAGACACAGGTTGGGCTAAATTAACAACTGAGGTATTTTCCAACTCTGAAATTCTGATTTGGGTCATATAATCCTGTTAATATTGGAAAGATTCTTAGGAAAGAATCCTGGAGAAGTTGAATGATTAACTCAAAGTCACAGTTAGTATGGAGAAAGATGTCTACTTTCTAGTCCCCATTCTGCCTCTATTTTGCTGTATGACTTTGGGAAAGTCACTTTCCTTTCTGGGCCTCAATTTTATCACATGTTAAATAAAAGGGGTAGAGGTAGAAAACCTCTAATGCCCCTCCAAACTTTGAGCATAGTTCTAGAACTCGATCTCAAGTTTTCTGGATTCCCAAAAATATCCCTCCAGGGAGTGAATCAAATAAGCTTTTGTTGAAGTCAGCTGATTGAATGAGAGGACCACAATGTGTGAATTCTCTTTTCACTCAGTGGGGTTGATACTAATTCAGGGAAACTCAGTTCCTTGGAGGGATTCTTTCTGGATTGGATATTAGCCCTCTGCTGACAAACAAGAGTTATCTTAAGGAACCAGAGCAAGATTCTTCACTCACACAATTCCAGTCTGTTGAGGTTAAAGCTGAGTTACTCTAAGGTCTGGGGTACATTGCACTTCTCTGTTGTTATTGTTGTTGAGTAATGTCCAACTTTTCAGGACCCCATGGAACATAGCATGCCAATACTACCTATTATTTAAGGTACATTATGGGTATGCTTCAACATCCATTCAAAAGACAGCTTATGAACCCCTACCAGTGTGTTTCTTTTACCAGCGAAACCAGAGTGAACATTAGTTCAAAGCACACACACACACACACACACACACACACACACACACACACACATTTAATTACATAGCAAAGCCAGATAAGTGACAAGAATGATTTTCCACATATACACAGTGCTACACTCTTCCACAAGCTGCCACATCACCAGTGGAGGAAACAACATATATATGCATATGTATAGACATGTTTATGTGCATGTGTATATATGCATGTGTGTGCATATATGCCTGTGTAGGTCCATATGTATACATACATATGTATGTATATGTATATATACACATGTATGTGTGTATATGTATATATGTGTGTACGTGTATGTATATATACATATATGTATGTATACATATGTATGTGTGTGAATGTATATATTTATATACTTCAGAAATCAGCAAATACTACACAAATTAGGGCTTGATCTATTGTTTTGTTCTTTGTCTAGATTTAAGAAAGTGATGAAGAAAATGCTAAAAATTCAGGTTAAGCTTAAAAGTGTAAAGTGCATACTGGAGGGATTTTTTTTTTTCATTCCAGAGAGCCAGTTTAACATTTACCTGTATGCCCCAATATGTAACACATGTGACCAAGGAACATGTATAGCATGTTACATGGGTAGGGAATGTACCATGTGGTCAGGGCAGCTTTGGCCTATCTGCTGCCATCTTTGTTCGATGCATTCATTACTATTGCTGCTGCTCTCTTTTGGTCTGTCTTTGGCTACAGTGTGACTTGGGGAATAGAGAGGGTCTGCCAGCTCTTTTGATAGTCCAAAAGGCCAAATTTAGCTCTTGGAGGATATATCCCACCACACACATACACACTGGTTGCACCCAGGAAACTTACAGGCTAGAGAAGTCCTTAGATGTTTTATATATGTCAGTTGAATGGATTCTTCTTTCCTGTCTTTCAGACTCTCTCCATATCACTCAACTGAGTTATGGTTAGAAAATTCCCTTTAATTCCTATCAAGCCCTTGATCTGCACAAATCACACCCTACCCCTCAGGGACTCCACTTAGCAGCACTACAATGAAGCTGGATAAATCTGTGGTGAAGAGTTTTCTCAATCCTATCCCCCCCTTAAATATGCCCCTTGGATTCCATGCAAAAGAGAGGTGCTGGGTTGTGTGGAGAAGACTAGAAAAGGCAGGTGATCTTTGTCCTATTTCTTACTCCTGGCTGCTCTAGCACATATTCCCAACAGATACATTGCCATGGTCTGTCTCTGGAATATTCATATGCATACTTATTATTCACCTCTCAAGTGGAGATTCTTCTCTTTACATTCCAATACCTCTCCCCCATCCCTAAATCCTTTTTCTCAACTCTTATTTATTTTAGCTTGGACACCCAGGAGATTTAGGTGATTGGCCAACAGATGGAACACATTCCTAGAATTTTTGCCTACTTTTGCTCAAATTAGTTCTCTTATCTGTTATCTTGAAAAGGAAGTGAGAGACTGAGAAAGAGAGAGGGCTGGGGGAGAGGGAGAGGGATGGATGAAGAGAGAGAGGGATGGAGGGAAAGGGAGAGAAAGAGGAGAGGCAGAGTGAGACGGGGAGAGAGAGAGAGGGAGGAGAGAGAGAGAGAGAGAGAGAGAGAGAGAGAGAGAGAGAGAGAGAGAGAGAGAGAAAGAGAGAGAGAGAGAGAGAGAGAGAGAACCACAGGGAGGGAGATGATGGAATGATAATGCAGACAGCCTCCTACTCCTCTTCCCAGCCTGAAGCAGAATCCTAGCATGAGACAACATGGCAGAGGGTAAGGGTTATTTTTTTTTAAGAGGATTAAGGAAGGGAGAAAAAGTGGGTGTCTTAAGAACTCAGGGAAACATCTGTGCTGGCAGAGAGCCTGGGCCTCATGTGATAGTCTGAGAAATGGCATGGGGCCCAGACATATCTCACTCTTTGGAAATGAGAGGGCCACTTGAAGGGGAGAATGAGGCATCATCAACAAGGCTTGGCCAAACCATGGAGCTTACTCCTTTCCCTTTAGGAAGCTGGAGCCTTGCCCATATGAAAAGCTATCTTCCAATCACTAGAGGTTATTGGATCAAGTCCAGTTTCAAGGTATCTTTGTTGCTAATGGAAACAGAGACCACAACCTGGCTTTCTCTCTTAACTATTTAAAGAAACAAAGGTTTTGGAGTCTTTGACAGAGGAGATCACAATTCTCAGCTACACTCCAGTTCAGTAGGTGGTGACTTGGAACAGGTAAGTTTTCTCTGCTTGTTTCCCCTTGTGGAATGGGGATAAATCTTCTTACCTCTCACTCAGCTCAAAGGAATGCTCAGAAAATTATTCTTACTTAGAAACAACTGTCCCTCACCTCCCTTGCCACTTCTCCATGTCACTACACATCATCATTATAATGTGCTAAAAATTCTCAGTGGTTTCAAAGTATTATTAAATAATGGGGGCTGGAAGGTGGTGCAGTGAGTAGAGTGTCGGCCCTGGAGTCAGAAGGACCTGAGTTCAGATCCGGCCTCAGACACTTAATGCACACACAAACAAAAACCTGGCTGTGTGACCTTGGGCAAGTTACTTAACCCCAATTGCCCTCCAAAAAGGAAAAAAAAGTATTATTAAATAATTAATAGCAAAACAGTTATCTAATGAACTGCACATAGGCTATCAATTGCTGAAGTGTTTTATGATGATTACTATGAATTTGTAGCAGGCATGATTCCCATGGAATATGAGTGTCGCTCCTATGGGAATGGTCATACACATTGGCCTATGAATGAATGACCTTACTTGCCAAAGATGGCATAGCAGCTCTTAATTGATCTCCACGTGTCCCTTGGGGTTATATAAAAAGGTCTGGCCATTGAGAGTCAAGGGAAATTGACTTCAATGCAGGAACACTGTTGCTCAGGAAGGGGACAGAGAGAGAGAGAGAGAAAGAGAGTGTAACGCCAAGCATGAGCAGTTTTCCAGAGGACTGCTGCTATGAACAGCTTTCAAGGTTCTGATTATATAGTATAGTGAACTCTATTTATTCAATAACAAATCAGAACAAAACATTTACAGAAAATTAAGGTACAGCATTCACAATGTCACAACTCAACAACTTATCACTAAAATGGCCACATAGTTTTCACCAAAGTGGTCACATAGTTTTAAACAAAGTACATTCATTTAGTCAATCACAAAATCCTTAATTCAATCACAAAGTACAAAAAGTTAAAGTTCTCTACCCCTAGATCACAGTAAATCATAATCTTCTCTGTCAGTACACAGTATCCAAGTAAAGTCTTCTTTCAGCTTGACTCAAGGCTGGTTCTCAGCTTCTGTGGTTCTTCTTCCATGGTCCCAACTCCAACTGTCACCTGGGTTCAAAGGCAGGCAGCTCCTAGTTCCCTGTCCAGCTCTTTGTCCAGTTCTTCATTCAGTTCCCATTCCATATTGAAGTTCACAGTGTCCAGTCCACCTCAAGTCCTTCACAGTTCCTGTTTCTGGGAAGACAAAGCTTGACAGAGACACAATAATATTCATGCACATTGCCAGCACCATCATCCATTCACTATCTGCCTGTGAAACCAACTCAGACCTACCAATAAGGTCTGAGAACTCAACACAAACCATCAACATAGAAATCAACACAGACCCACAAACAAGGTCCAAGAGGTCAGCACAAATCTTCAGTAAAGTCCCAGGACCTCCAAAACCTTCCTCCAGGACTTCTGCAAACATACAACCAGAAAATCCTCTTTCAGGGCTTCTGTCAGGGCCCAGGACTTCTGTACAAAGTATCACAAACAAACATCAACACAGACAGAGCAGAAAGAGTGCTGTGATATCACAAGTTTTCTCCTTCTTGACTCTGCCACCACAAGAGTCCTCTTCTCAGTTCTGCTGTCTCTAGCTGGGCCTCTCCTTATATATGGTCATTAACTCCTCCCCGTCCTATTGAAGGAGTTCATGAGTTCTAGGGTTCACATGTTCTCTTTTTTAACAGACTTGATACAAGGCTCAAAAGAAATTTGAACTGAAACAAGGTGTGAACTACTTCTGTGCTTGCCATTACAGAGAGAGAGATGAAGAGATGGTTAGGAAGTGAAATATGTGGTTGGTGCTTCTCAAGATATAGTGATCCCAGTCAGGGAACCACCAATCAGTCAGCAGGTTTCATGGTGGAATAGGCTATAATTGCCAGGTCTCCTTTGGATTTCCAGCAAAGGAGGAAGAGTTTTCTCTACCTCCCCGAGGCCCCAGCAACAATGGAAGGTAAGACTCAAGTATATAAGCATTACATGTGCTTGCCTAGGTGCACCTAAGACCAGACCACAAATCCTTGACTTCCTCTTCTGGCAACACTCTCTCTGCCACGTTGTCTTGCTCTAGGATTCTGTTTCAGGCTGGGAAGATGAGTAGGAGGCTGTCTGCATTATCATTCCATCATCTCTCTCCTTTTGGTTTTCCTGATCTTTCTCTCTCTATCTTCTCTCTCACTCTATCTCCGTAAGTCAGTTGCTATCTGTCTCTGTCTCTGTGTCTCTCTTTCATATTTCTTTCCCTGAGCTGAGGCCACCTAATAGTAATACTAAAAATTGGACATTTCTAGCCCCAGTGGTAACACTCATGAGTTTGAAAGGTTGTGTTCCTAAATTGGTGACCACTAGCTGGCTAGTAGTAAGGGCTTCCTGCAATAATGTTACTTCTAAGAATAGATTATCTGCCAGTAAGATGCTACACTTGAAAGGACTAAGAAAGCCATCATGATCAGAAGCACTGTGTCACAGGCTAGAATATCTGCTTATCTTCTGGCAGAAAATCTGGATTTGTAGGTTGCATTCCATAATGTTTTCTGTCTCTTGTTTAGTCATAAATTCTTCCCTTCTCCATAAATTCTACAGGTAAACTATCCCTTGCTCTCCTAATTTGCTTATAGTTTCACCCTTTATGTCTAAATCATGTACCTATTTTGACCTTATCTTGGTGTATGGTGAAAGATGTTGGTCTGCCATATTGTTTTCCAGTTTTCCCAGCAGTTTTTGTCAAACAGTGAGTCCTCATCCCAGAAGTTGGAGTCTTTGGGTTTATTGTTTATTGTTTATCAAACAATAGATTACTATAGTCATTGACTACTGTGCCTTATGTACCTAACCTATTCCACTGATCCACCACTCTATTTCTTAGCCAATACCAAGTAGTTTTGATGACTGCTGCTTTACAATCTCCTGTAATTTCTTGCTACCCCTTAGTTTCCTCATCTAAAAAATGATGGGGTAGGCCCACGTGACCCCTAACATGACTGCATGATGAAGACTAATAATATTAGTTTCAGAAATATTCTAAATCCTAAAAGGCTAAGAAAAGATAATGGGCAATATCCTGGAATGTCTAAAAGAAAAAGAATTTGATTTTCAGTAAGGTAGGGAATCTCCCTTTTTAGCTATCACACTCCCACCATCCCACGGCCAAAGGGCTTATATACCACAGTTACCACTAGCCAATCACACCATGGGGAGGGGCAGGAGTGATTTGTAGTGCAAGTAAGGAATGTATTACACACTCCTTTCTTGTGTAATCCGAATGAATTCTTCAGAGGGAATGCATCATCAATTACAGTCTTAACATGTGAAGGGCAAATCCTGTGATCTGATGCCAGAACTAGAGGCCATGGCTGAAAGAAATTGGTAATTACTTGTTGAAATGAATTGGAGCCCAGAGCAGTGACATTTAGATATCATGTTTTATATAAAGTAATGCAGACTGAAGAAAGCAGAGCAAAGAAAATGATCCAGTAAATAACTATAATAGTACAAATGGCAATGTCACTTAGAAAGACTCAAATACTGATGGCATATAAAGAACAGTCTTAGTCCTGATAAGGAACTACTGTTTCCTCTTTTCAGAAGAGAGGTGGTAAACTCAGGATGTGGTGACTAAGTGTACACCATCAGATGGGTTGTTTAAATGTGCAGTTGGGTGGCATTGTGCATATGGAGGTCCAACTGGACCTGGAATGATGCAGACACTAACTGTGTGATTCTGGGTAACTAATTCAACCTCTGTCTGCTTCAGTTTCCTAATTTGTAAAATGAAGATAATAAAAACACCTGCCTCCCAGGATTGTTGTTGGGATCAAATGAAATTAATAATGCACCTTCTAAACCTTTATGCACTATACAAATATTAGCTATTATTATTATTCTTTATTCCAAGGGTACTTAACTAGGGCCACAGGGACTCCAGGCAAGGGCAGAAGGAATATATTTAGATAAATGTGATGGGCAATGCCTCATTCTGTGTCTCCAAGGAAGATTGCATTTTTCACCTTTGGGTCAACAAGATGAGGGCCATAAGGTTCTTACTCTTCCACTCTCCAGTCTTTAAGAGGGGCATTGGGTTAGAATTATATCTACCTACTGGAAATTTGATATTTGCTGTCTAGGAGTATAATGCTTTCTTAGGGGTTTAGGATAAAGGTGAGGATAACAACTTGCTCTGGATCTGCTAAGCTTACTCCTGTCAAATGCTTATTAAACAAAAAAAATCACAAATAGCTAGCAAACATAATTATCAAAGTAAATACTATATTAAAGCAGAAATCAGGAACTTATATAGATGATAGAATATACAAGAGTCAGGGTAGTTTTGGGACTCAGGAACAAGTTGACATTTCAGCTCAAGGAGAGAACAATCAAATTCTGAAAGTCTATTCTTAGCAGTCTCTGGGGATGCAGGTGCTGAGAGCAAAGGAATGTGTTAGGGGGCCAGATTTTCCTATATGTTTGTAGCTCTGAGAATGTCTCCCATCTATCTGCCATTCAAAGTTCATGCCTTGTCTCTTGTCTTCAGTCTCCGTTGCCTTGTCTCTTGTCTTCAGTCTCCGTTGACTTCTCTCTCCTCTGGAAGTCTTTCCAACAATACAAAGCCATACCTCCCTACATATATGAAGCATCACAGGTCTCACACACCTGTCAGTTAGGAGTCACATCTCCCTCCATGCCCACAGTATCTTCAGGGAATCTCCCCAAGGTGACCTGGGGTGGGGGATGTTAGCCAAGGAAGAGTTAAATGGCTGAAGAGGAGAATTAAAAGAAAATGAGGTGTAAAAGTAAATGGCAATAATAACACTGTTTTTTAAATTTAATTTTTTGTTACATTTTAAGTTCCAAACTGTCTCTCTCCCTCCCTCTCCACGCAGCACTAGGGAAGGCCACCATTTCACACACACACACATACACGTGTGTATACGTGTAAAACCATATGATGCATACTTCTATTTATCAGATCTTTCTCTGGAGATGGTAAGCATCTTCCTTCACAGGCTCTTTATGGTTGATCTGAATATTTATTATACTCAGAATAACTTAGGCATTCACAGTTATTTTTCAAACAATATTGCTGTTACTGTATATAGCATTCTCTTGGTTCTGCTCATTTCACTCTGCATTATTTCATGCAAGTCTTTTGTGTTTTTCTAAAATCATTTTATAAACCTAGCTGTGTGACCTTGGGCAAGTTACTTAACCCCAATTGCCCTCCAAAAAGGAAAAAAAATCATTTCATAAAACACAGTAGTATTCCATCACAACCATATGCCACAATTTGTTTAGCTATTCTCCAGTCGATGGGCATCCCCTCAATTTTCAGTTCTTTGCCAACACAAAGAGAGCTGCTATAAATATTTTAGAACATATAGATTATTTTCCTTTTTTCCTGATCACTTTGGGAAACAGAACTAATAGTGGTATTTCTGGGTTAAAAAAAGGTTTTGTGTTTTTTTTTTAACATAGTTTATAGCACATTTTTATAACTGTTAGGGCATAATTACAGATTGCTCTCCAAAATGATTGAATCAGTTCATAGTTCCACTAACAATGTACATGTCCCAATTTTTCCATATTCCCTTCAACTTTGTTATTTTCCCCTTCTATCATTTTAATCAATCTGATAGGTACAAAATAATATGATATCTCAAAGTTGTTTTAATTTGCATTTCTCTAATCAAATAATAACAGAACATTTTTGTATGACTACATATAGCTTTGATCTCTTCACTGAAAAGTTTTCTATGTATATTCTTTGATCATTTATCAGTGGGAGAATGAATAATACTCTTTTAAATTTGACAAAGTTCCCTATATATTTGAGATATGAAACCTTTAGCTGAGCAACTTGTCTATAAACTTTTTTTTGCTCTTTGGAGGAGGGAAGGTAAGGCAATTGGGGTTAAATAACTTGCCCAAGGTCACACAACAAGTTTGTTGTTAAGTGTCTGAGGCTAGATTTGAACTCAGGTCCTTCTGACTCCAGGGCTGGTGCTCTATTCACTATACCACCTAGCCGCCCCTATAAAATTTTTTTTAACAAGTTTCTGTTTTCCTTCTAATCTTGGCTATGTTGGCTTTATTTGTATAAAACCTTTTAAATTTAAACAAATCAAAATTATCCATTTTACATCTCACAGTGCTTTCTATATCTTGTTTATTCATAAATTACTTGCCATTGCAATAATAACACTTTTTTTAGCCTTGAAGACAATGTGTAATATTTATTATATAGGTTTTTTTGAAATGGAAATTGACTGTTTATATATATATATATTATATGCATACATATATATTCCCAATTACATGTTAAAACAATTTTAACTTTTTTTTTAAAGTTTTGAGTTCTAAATTCTATCCTTCCCTCCTTCCCCTCCTCTTTCCCCTCCCTGAGACAGTAAGCAATAAGATATAGGTTACATATGTACAATTACACATAGCAATATAATAACACTTTTGAAAAGAAAAAGTTCTACTCCAAGTCTGCATTTATTGACTTAGATAGTTAAGATTAAGGCATGAAGATGAATAACTAAAATAGCTTTCTTTCCTCTTTAAGCCTCATCCAATTCATGAAGTATGTACTGAGTATTGAACGCTGTGCAAATTTAGGTGAGAGATTCCAAAGCAGTATAAGACATACTCACATCCAATCAGTGAGGAAGTTTTCAGGTATAGGCTTGAGTGCCAACTTTTAGGGATATCTTGAAAGGCTCATAGATTTAGAGCCAGGCTGGACCTTAGTGATCACTGAGTCTGACCCCTTCAATTTATAGACGAGAAAACTAAGGGTCAGAAAGGTTAACTTGCTTGACCATGGTCACAAAGACAATAGGTAGGAGAGCTAGTATTTGAACCCAAGAACTGTCCTTTGAATGGTGAGTTGGTCTATAAGAGTTAGATAACTCTATGTATATGTACATTGGTGTGTGTGTGTGTGTGTGTGTGACTACATAAGGTACCTTCTGACTCATTCTATGATTATGCTTCAATGCTCTGGTGACCCAACTTCAACCAACAGGAGTAACAATCCTTTTATGCCTTAACAGGTTGTCTTTGTGAATTACTGTGTTTTAAATTTTTTTCTACTTGATGGACCGACTTGTGATGATAATCCTCCTAGCTAGGCTGATCCTGTGACCACAGACACAGGCCATCAGAGGGATCAAGCTTAAAGACTTTCTAGTTTGAAGGAAGGATCTACCTGAGTTTATATAATGCTGGGATGGTTCTGAAAAACACCAAGGTCAATGATTGAGAAATGTAATAGAACACTGTCTCACCATAAGAAAATTATGAATATGAAGAATTAGGAGAAACTGGGGAAATCTGGTATGAATTGACTCAGAGACAATTAAACAAAAACAATTCATATTATGACCACAATCACAAAAGAAATATAATTCTGTAAAGTAACTTTGGTAGGTTGGTATAGTAGTGAATAAGTAATATAGTTAGTATTATCATTTTTATTATTTTGGTATAGTCCAAACACGAACAAATATCTTAACCCATTACTTAAGAATGTCTTTATTTTTGTAGAGATAATTTTGCAGTTGTATTTATATAATTCTTATGTGTATTTGGTAGATGCACACAAATATTAGAGAAAGACAGAGAGAGAGAAAGAGAAAGAAAGAGGTCACTATTTTAAATGAAATTTCTCTTTCTGTTGCTTCCTGCTGATATTTGTTAGTAATCCACAAAAAGAAATTCTTGTCGTATTTTATATCCTACTATCTTCCTGAAGTTATTGTTTCTATTTTTTATTTGAATCTTTAGGGTTTTCTTTTTTAAAAAACAAATGCTTTATTAACTTCTGTTTTACATCATTCATTTCTGCCAGATTTTGAGTTACAATCATTTTCCCCCCTTGTTTTTCCCCTACCCACCCTCCCAGAATAGCAGTCCCACAAGATATCGCTTCCTCCAATCTGCTCTCTCCCATACCTTCTCCCATACTCCCTTAGACTTTTCCATTAGAGGAAGGTGAATCTTTGTGTCCCAATGCCTGCACATCTTTTTTTTTTAAAACAAACACTTTATTAACTTCTGTTTTATATCATTCATTTCCGCCAGATTTTGAGTTACAATCATTTTCCCCCCATTATTCCCCTACCCAACCTCCCAGAATAGCAGTCCCACAAGATATCGCTTCCTCCAATCAGCTTTCTCCCATACCTTCTCCCATACCCCCATCGACTTTTCCATTAGAGGAAAGCGAGTCTTTGTGTCCCAATGCCTGCACATCTCATCTCCCTATTACAAGCAAAAGAGTATTAATAATAGTATTTATATATATTTGAAACATTTGATGTTACTACCTCGAATTTCAGATCCATTTCCTTCCTCCCTTGTCACCCATTCCCTCTGGGGAGATAAGTAATTCAGTATATGTTGTACATGTCTAGCTATGCAAAACATTATCATGGTAGATATATTGTACAAGGCTGCTTATAATTCCCTCCCACTCATCCCATCCCCCACCTGGTCCATTCCCTACATGATCCTGTCCCTCTTCTATAGTGGGTACTTCCAACCTCCCCTCACCCCAAGGATGCCCTCCCATCCATCATCCCTCCTCTCATCCCCCTTCCCCCTATCCTGCTGCAGGTTGAGATATCCCATTTAGTATGTATGTCATTTTCTCCCTGTACCAAATTCAATGTGAATGTGGTTTTGCCTTTTTAGCCTTCCTTATTCTCCCCCTCCTTTGCAACCACTTCCCCATGCTTCTTCCACATGGGATAGTTTACCCTACCCTGTCTCTCCCCATCTCCTCTTGCCACTTTCCTCTCTCACCTCATAATTTTATCCCTTGAGTATTCTCCCTTCCCAACAAATTCAACCTATGCCCTCTATCCATATATAACTGTAACCATATACACACACATTCACATATGTATTCATATGACCACACCCCCTTCTTCCATCATTTTCATAGTGAGAAAGATATCATCAGTCACAGTTATTGCTTTTCCATATAGGAATGTAAATAGTTCAACTTTGATAAGTTCCTTTTGATTTCTTTTCCCTGATTACCTTCTCAGGCATCTCTTCCTTCTTGTGTCTGGATGTCAAATTTTCTATTCAATTCTGGTTTTTTCCTCAAGAATGCTTGAAAGTCCTCTATTCCACTGAATGACCATATTTTCCCCTGAAACAAAATACTCAGTTTTGCTGGGTAGGTGACCCGTGGGTTCATTCCCAGCTCTTTTGCCCTCTGGAATATCATATTCCATGCCCTTCAATCCCTCAGTGTAGAAGCTGCCAGGTCCTGTGCTATTCTGATTGTGTTTCCACAATATTGAAATTGTTTCTTCCTGGCTGCTTGTAGTATTTTCTCCTTGATCTGAGGATTCTGGTACCTGGCTATAATATTCCTGGGAGTTTTCTTTTTGGGATCTTTTTCAGGAGGTGATCGGTGGGTGGATTCTTTCAACCTCTATTTTGCCCTCTGGATCTAAAACATCAGGGCAGTTTTCCTTGAGAAGTTCTTGAAGGGTGATTTCTAGGTTCTTTCTTTGATCATGGCTTTCGGGTAGTCCAATAATTTTTAAATTGTCCCTCCTGGATCTGTTTTCCAGGTCAGTGGTTTTTCCCACGAGATATTTCACATTGCCTTCTAATCTTCCATTTGTTTGGATCTGCTTAACAGCATCTTGATTTCTCATAAAGTCATTAGCTTCCATTTGCTCCACTCTAACTCTGAAGGAATGAATCTCCTCAGTGAGCTTTTTTTTTTTTTTTTTTTGCTTTTTGGAGGGCAATTGGGGTTAAGTAACTTGCCCAAGGTCACAGGGCTAGGTTTTTGTTTGTGTGTGCATTAAGTATCTGAGGCCAGATCCGAACTCAGGTCCTTCTGACTCCAGGGCCAGCACTCTACTCACTAGCCGCCCCTGTTTGCTTGTTTTTTTAATAGGAATGGATACTGTATTTTGTCAAATGCTTTTCCTGCATCTATCAAGATAATCACATGATTTGTTAATTTTGTTGTTGATATGGTCAATTATGCTGACAGTTTTCCTAATATTGAACCAGTCCTACATTCCCTGTATAAATCCTACCTGGTCATAGTGTATTATCCTCAAGATAAATTGCTGTAATCTCCTTGCTAATATTTTATTTAAGATTTTTCCATCTGTATTTATTAGGGAAATTGGTCTATAATTTTCTTCCTCTGTTTTGGCTCTTCCCAATTTAGGTATCAGCACCATATTTGTATCATAAAAGGAATTTGGTAGGACTCTGCCTATTTTCCCAAGTAGTTTATATAACATTGGAATTAGTTTTTCTTTAAATGTTTGATAGAATTCACTTGTAAATCCATCTAGTGCTAGAGATTTTTTTCTTAGGGAGTTCATTGATGGCTTATTCAAATTTTTTTTTCCCTGAAATGGGGTTAAGTATTTTATCCTCCATCAATCTGGGTAATTTATATTTTTGCAAATATTCATCCGTTTCACTAAGATTATCAAACATTGGCATACAGTTGGGCCAAATAGCTCCTAATCATTGTTTTGATTTCCTGTTCCTTTTCATTTTCAATGCTGGTAATTTGGTTTTCTTCTTTCTTTTTTTAATCATTAGCCAAAGGCTTCTCTATTTTATTGTTTTGGGTTCTTTTTGCCTTAAAAACCAGCTTTTAGCTTTATTAGTTCAATAGTTTTCTTAATTTCAATTTTATTAACCTCTCCTTTGGTTTTCAGAGTTTCTAATTTGATATTTAACTGGGGATTTTAAATTTGTTCTTTTTCTAGCTTTTTTAGTTGCATGCCAATTGATCTCCTCTTCATTTTATTTATGTACGCATTTATAGATATAAAACTTCCTTAAGAACTGCTTTTGCTACATCTCACAAGTTTTGGTATGAATCATTATTCTCATTTTCTTGGATGAAGTTATTGTTTCTATGATTTGTTGTTTGACCCACTCATTCTTTAGGATTATTTAGTTTCCAATTAGTTTTTAGTCTGTCTTTTCATGGCCCTTTATTACATGTAATTTTTATTGCATTATGATTTGAAAAGGATGCATTTAATATTTCTGTTTTTCTGCATTGGATTGTGAGGTTTTTATGCTCTAGTCAATTTTTTCTGCATTGGATTGTGAGGTTTTTATGCTCTGGTCAATTTTTATATAGGTGTCACGTACCACAAAGAAAAAGGCATGTTCCTTTCTATCCCCATTCAGTTTTCTCCAGAGGTCAACCATATCTAACTTTTCTAAAATTCTATTAATCTCCTTAACTTCTTTCTTATTTTGTGGTTAGATTTATCTAGTTCTGAGAGGGGAAGATTGGGGTCCCTCACTAGTATAGTTTTGTTGTCTATTTCTTCCTGTAACTCCCTTAACTTCCCTAAGAATTTGGATGCTATATCACTTGTATTGTCACCATCTTTAATGAAATTACTGATTGTTTCTATGGTTTATTCTTTGACCCATCATTTTTTAAAATGAAATTTTATTTTACCTTTAAATAAAGATCAGGCTTCTCTACCTCCTACATTCCTCTTCCTCCCCATTCTTTGCCACCACAAAAAGAGAAATATTTTAATACATCCTTAGAATTTTTTGTTGTTGTTTAGGACTAATTGATCTAACCTCCCTCTAATTCCTACTACACCCTTCTTTCCTTTTCCCTGTTTCACTGAGTGAAATGTATTTCTGTATCCAACTCTGTGTGTGTATTCTTCCTTCTTCTGACCAGTTCAGACAAGAGTGAAATTCATTAGCCACTTCATAACCACCTCTTCCTCTTTGTATAAATGTCTATTTGTATATTCTTATTATGTGAGATAATTTTCCTTAATTTTTTTTCCTTTCCCCCCTTTCGCCCCACTGGTGTATTCCTCTTCCATTCTTTTTCCATTCTTTTCTTAAGATCAAGACATAATGGAACCACTCTCAGGCCTTATCTAATTAGATTTCCTCTATGAATGCTGATGATGACAGGGTTCAGAGGGGATAGCATCATCTCCCCCTTTTAAAAATTAAGCAGTTTGGGGTGGCTAGGTGGTGCAGTGAATAGAGCACTGGCCCTGGAGTCAGTACCTGTGTTTAAATCTGGCCTCAGACACTTGACACACTTACTAGCCATGTGACTTTGAGCAAGTCACTTAACCCCGATTGCCCTCCAAAAAAAAAAAAAAGCAAAAAAAATTAAGCAGTTTATTCTTGTTTTGAGACAGTTGGTGACACAGTAGATGGAGCACCAGGCCTGGAATGAGGAAGACTTGAGTACAAATCTGGTCTCAGACATTTACTAGCCATGTGACCCTGGGCAAGTCACTTAACCCTGTTTGTTTCCTCGTCTGTAAAATGAGTTGGAGAAGGAAATACCAAAATACTCCAGTATCTTTGCAAAGAAAATCCCCCAAAGAGACAGGCACGACTAAAAGAACTGAGCAATTCTTGTTGAGTCCTTTATCATTATTCATTGTTTCCCTTCTTATGGTTCTATTCCTTTTTGTGTTTAAATTTCAAAGTTTCTCCACAGCTCTGGTTTTTGCATCAGGAATGTCTGGAAGTCCCCTATTTCATTAAAGGTCCATTTTCCCCCAGTAGCATTATACTGAGTTTTGCTGGAAACATTCCAAATTTTCTGTTTCTTTATAGTGGCTGCTAAATAATTGGTGATCCTGACTATGGTTCTTTGGTACATGAATTGTGCCTTTCTGGAAGCTTGTACTATTTTGTAGTGTTTTTTCTATAACCTGGAAGCTCTAGATTTTGGCTATGGTGTTTCTGGGAGTTTTCATTTCATACAATCAGTCAGCCAAGAAGTTCTGCTGGTTCAGAACTGCAGGCTCCCTTTGGTCTGGAATTCCTGCTCCGGTTGTTTCTTTACAGGCTGGCTGAGACACTGGAATTGAAATTCTATTTTGCTCCTAAGGTCTGAGCCAAAGTTCTGCTTCTGAACTTCTACTATGTGCCAGGCACTGTGCGAAGTACTTTACAAATTTTATTTAATTTGATCCTCACAAGAAACCTGGGAAGCAGGTACTATTATTCCAATTTTATAGTTGAGGAAAGTGAAGTAGAGAGATTAAGTGACTTGCCCAGGGTCCCACAGCTAGGAGTGTCCAAAGTTGAATTTGAACTTGGGTCTTCCTGATTTCAAGTCTGATGCTCTATCCACTGTGCCACCTAGCTGCCTAAGCTAGTGTATGCTTAGCACCAGTACTCTAGGTTTACTACACTTTCCTGTCCCTTGTCTTTTCCCCTCACCTAGAACCAGTTCTTTTTCTTTCCCTTTAAACCCCTCTTCCCGATCCAACCTCCATAGAATTTATTTTTTTTTTCTTTTTAGAGGGGGTAAGGTAGGGCAATTGAGGTTAAGTAACTTGCCCAAGGTCACATGGCTAGTTTTGTGTTAAGTGTCTGAGGCTGGATTTGAACTCAGGTCCTCCTGACTTCAGGGCCAGTGCTCTGTTCACTGTGCCACCTAGCTTCCCCTTCCATAGAATCTTTTTTTTTTTTTTATTTAGGACTAATTACTGCCTTAATCTTTCCTTCTTCCTAACCCTTAATCTTAATGTTTCCCAACTGAGTGAAGTATTTCTGTATCTAATTGTATGTTTACCTCCTTTAACCAGTTCAGATGAGTGAGATTCAAATATTCCCTAGCCCTTTTGTTTATAGTCTTCTAATGGTATACTCCAATTATAAGATAATTTTCCTCAAACTTCCTTTCCCTTCTCCCACCTCAGTTTATTATTTCCCCTTCCTTTTCTTTTCTTCCTTTAAAATAATCAAAACATCACAAGAACACTCCAATGCCTTCTGTCTACCTCCGTGACCTCTGATATAGGGCAAAATATTTCCCCATATTAGGATGTAAACAGTTCATCCTTCTGTCCCTTACAGCTGGGTGCTCACGTTTACATTTTTACTTTGGTCTTTTCACTAGGAATTCTTGAAGTATTCTATTTCATTAAAGATCCATTTTCCTCTCTCTAGAATTATACTTACTTTTTTTTGGGTAAGCTACTCTTGGTAGTAAGCTTACATCCTTTGCCTTCTGAAAGGTCATATTCCAAGTTCTTCATTTCTTCGTAATGGTGGTTGTTAAATCACATGTAATCCTGACTGTGGCTACTTGGTACTTGAATTCTTTCCTTCTAGCTGTTTGCAATATTTTTTTTTCATTTAATCTGGAAGTTATAGATTTTGGCTATAATGCTCCTGGAAGTATTTATTTTGGAGTTTCTTTCAGGACGTAACCCGTAGGTTCATCTTATTTCCACTTTATCTTCTCCTTTTGGAAAATCTGGGCAGTTTTCTTTTGTGATTTCTTGAAATATGATGCCCATGCTCCTTTTCCTCAGTCATTGTCAGCTTGCCATGGCTGGAGTTTCAGCAGTTTGCTAGCTAGAAGGAGAGTACAGAACTGTAGACTCCCTTTTAGTCTGTAGCTCTCTGCCCTGATTATTATTTTTTCACTTTTTGGAGGAAGGTAGGGCAATTGGGGTTAAGTGACTTGCCCAGTCACATGGCTAGTTTTGTGTTGTGTCTGAGGCTGGATTTGAACTCAGGTCTTCCTGACTCCATGGCCAGTACTCCATTTGCTGTGCCACCTAGCTGTCCCTCTGATTATTCTGCTAAAGGTTTCAGACTGGGCTGGGGCCTAGAAATGAGACTGTGCTCTGTTCCTGGGGTCAGAGCAACATAACTGTTTGCTTCTGAATTTGCTTCATGCTCAGTACATAGCCTAGGATTCATGACCGTTTTTCACTCTGGAATGCCACCCCTAGACACAGTTCCCCTCTTCAGGTCCCTCTGGTTCTGTGACCAAGAACTGGATAGTGACTAAACATGTTGTCTTCCCCATTCAAATGTAAGGTCCCTGAAACCAGGAACAATTTCAATTTTCTTTGTATTTCTAGGCTTAGAATAGTGCCTAGGATATAGTAAGGCACTCAATGTTTGTTAACTGACTGCCCCTCAGTGCATTAGATCCTAATACCATAAAGTTACAGAGAAGCTGCTAATTCACACTGGTGGAGGAAATCTCCGTAATAGGATGTATTTAAATGGAAGAAATCATGGGTCCTGACTATATATACGTGTGTGTGTTTCTACATACATACATACATACATTAGATAGATAAGGTAGACATATTGAATAGCTGCAAAAAAAAAAAATCTGGCTTGCATCAATTTGGGAAATCCATTTTAATCTGTTCCCTTCTTGACTTTACCCTATCGTGTTAAATATTTCTTACTGAGCACTTCTATCTAGGGATATTATTAGAACAATAAGATATATCACTGTCTGGGCTCCTGGCAAAGAGAAAACTCTTCAAGGGCATCCAAGTTCATGACTTCAGGCCATCCTTGACCCTTCCTCTTCCCCAGTCTATTCTTCTTCTCCCACCCTCCATCCATTCTGTTACCAATTCTTCCACATCTCTCATTCCCTTTTCTTCAGTCACATGGACACCATCCTAATTCAGGGCCTGATCACCTTTCATCTTTACTATTTTAATCACTTGGCCATCCACCCCACATCTTCCATTTACAGAGCTGACAAAAATAATTTTCTTAAGGATTGTTACTACACTACTGAGAAGCCTCCAGGAGGTCCTTATCACCTCTACAATAAAACACAACTCTTCCAAAAGATATTTAAGACTTTCCATAATTTAGCTACAACCTACCTTTCCAATTTATTCATTTCATGCCATCTACATTCCAGCCCATATGGGCAGCAGTGCAGTGGATAGCCAGGTCTGAAGTCAAGAAGACACATCTTTCTGAGTTCAAATCTGGCCTCAGTTACTTAGTAGCTGTGTAACTCTGGGCAAGTCACTTAAGCCTATTTGCCTCAGTTTTCTCATCTGCAAAATGAGTTGGAGAATGAAATGGCAAACCACTCCAGTATCTTTGCCAAGAAAACCCCAAATGGGTTGACGAAGAGACTGAAAACAACCGAACAACAATAAAACACTGTAGCCAATACTGAGCAATTAGATTCCCTCCTAAACTTGATCTTTCCTTTCTTATTGCTGGGTATTTACACAAGCCATCTCCCATGCCTGGAATGTACTTCTTCCTCCTCTCTCTCTTGAAAAACCTCTGCTTTTAAGGTTCAGCACAAGGGCAACTCCCTGTCCACCACCCTGACTCCAGCTCTTCAAATTCTAATGGATTTTCTCAATAAAATGGGAACTTGTTGAGCACAAGGACTTTACCTTTTGTGTCACTGTTCCCAGTGCCTGGCATATCATAGGTGCTTGAAAAGTGTCTCAATTAAGTTGATGATTCTCAGCAAGACTACCTCCATAAGACTTCAATGAATCATGTCCTTCTTAGTCTTCAAAATACTCTTGACAAAAAAAGCCAAGAGTTTGTCTACTTCCTGGCTTCCTTCTTCTTAAGATTGTTAACTTCCTTCTTGTTTTCTTCCTAGCAGAATATGACTCAAAGTGGGTATCATTCACTATTAAGGCAGCATAGGTATCATAATATTTAGAAGAAGGGATGAGGGAGTAAATGGAAATTCTGTGTATTGTCAGATCCATAAAATCTGTGCTGAATGTTGTTGTTAGTATAATCTACAAGAACAGCCCCCACCTAAAATATTCCTCTAGCATTAAGAAAAATCTTTTGCAATAAACATTCATGCAGTGTTATTTCATGCAATAATGATTAGTTTTGACAATGTCCTTAAATTATTGTAAAAATTTTCCCCCCAGAAAACAAGTTTGAAGAGCGAGCTCTTTAAGGAAATGAAGCTTTTAAATAAACATCTATAAAACCGTACCATTTAGAAACATAGCTTTGCTATATAATCTATACCATCTTAATAAAAGCATAGAATGAAAATGGCTTTTGACCTGTTTCACATTTATTTCTGTAGTGTTCTAGTATTTTTATACTATGGTATTTAAGGCAAGAAGACTAGCAGTTAGGATTCATGCGATCTTTAGTTTATTAATCTGACAAATACAGGAAAATTTTGCAATCTATCAAAATTGTATTTTATCAAGAATTCGAAAGGTGTTACAAAAAGATGTTTTCACATTCTTTCTGGATTATGTACAAATCAGTGTCTTTAGAAACAAAAACAAAACAGCCAACACTTGAGAGTAAAGGAATCCCAATGAAGTCCATATTCCAGCATGTCCAACTGCATTGTAAACCATGCTACTACTGCAGTGTGGACAACCCTGTTGCCACCACTGCATGACTCAAAGTTTTGAAGCTGTTGACAATCCAATAAATATTTGTTCTTTTAAAAAGGAAAATGTTCTAAGAAGGAAACTTTTCCTACTGCATAGTCCAACCTGAAGTTCTAGTCAGGCACATTTGAGGAGGGATCTGACCATCTCCTCATATTAATGACAGAACAAGCATCTAGGAAGTGGTACCTCTTTCTGAGATATTCTGAAACTGCTTTATAGACAGAGACACTGAGCAGGAGGCAACTTTCAAGTACAGCAGGTTGGAAGCGGTAGGTTTCTGATCAGGACAATACTGGTAATCAAGGCAATACCTAACCTGCATCCTCTTCTTAGGCAGGGGCTTCCTCTAATCAGGAAAGACCACCAGATAATGGTATCCAGATAAGTTGCCTGGAGACTATTCTTTTAGGACAGGGCTGTGATGAGTTGAAAGTCAGCGAGTGTTTTTCAAAGTCCTCTACTCTGGGATTTTAAAGATGTTATGAAGATATGCTTTATGCTCAAAGTGAAGATATAAAAGTCTCTGCCATGAGATCCAAAGGAAAAGAGAAAAAGATAAGTGAGATCACCTGTCCAGTTCTGAAAGCTGCTCTCCAACACAGTGTTTAGGACATCTGTAGGGAAAGAGGGAGGTTGGGAGAGTGGCTGTCCATCACATACCAGGAAGAGAAAGAAAGAAGCTTTAGGTCACTTAGAAGACTCACTCCTGAAGTGAGCACAACCCAGTTCATGAGCCTGCTTCTCATGCAGAGATGGTCCAGGTAGAGAAGCTGTGACAACATACACTACATAAGACTCTGACAGCATTATTGCAATTTTCAATATCAATTGTGTTCATGTAGCAAGAGCCCTTAAGGATAACCATGAAAAAGTGGTTACAGATTACAGTATACAGTCATTATACCTAAAGTTTCCAATGTTTTGAAGAGTTTAAAGTTATCCATATGTCAGAAAACAGGAAATTAATAACACATTTAGAACCTCTTGAAAAATTTAGAAAAGGCCAAGGCAATGTAGCCTCCTCCTTCCAGGAGAAAAAAAAATGTTGCTGATCAAGCAGAGTCTGGTGAATAAAAGGAGGAACTTGTAGCCAAGAGTCACAGAATGTAGCTCTAATTCTGCTTCTGACATCACCTGACCTCTCTTAATTGCTTAACTTTTATATTTCCCCTTTTGCAAGTGAGGTACAGATCAGTTAGTGTGAAAAGTGCTTTGAGATCGTTAGGGCAGCAGCATCAGATAAGAGCAAAGTATAATACAATATTGTCTGCAGCCCTGGATACTCCCAAGGAGATTATTAATCTCTTAGAGAGGAGGTCCCACATTCAGAACATAAACAATATATTCAGTTGCTCTTATGGATGGATAATTAATGATAAATTTCTGACTTTCTTCATACTTTTCTTTCAAGCTCTGCAAAGGTCATAATTTCCACTTTTTAAAATGTAAAATGCCGTCAATAAGCTGTGGTACCTGTAATTTGTTCTGATAGGTGGTTTTGCTTAACTTTTAGTAGGAAGGTACTACAGGACAGGGTGGTTTATTTAAAAAAAAAAAA
This sequence comes from Gymnobelideus leadbeateri, assembly GCA_011680675.1. NCBI lineage: Eukaryota > Metazoa > Chordata > Mammalia > Diprotodontia > Petauridae > Gymnobelideus > Gymnobelideus leadbeateri. Next base: position 458,771 of record WOXC01008502.1, on the reverse strand, counting down.
AGGCTGTCATAAAAATTAAATGTATAAATACAAGAAGAAAAGGAAAGAAAACAACCTTGAAATACTATCATGTACAAGGCCAGAAAAAAATAGAACTGTGACTTCAAGTCCAGGGCATCAAACATCAATCTTCCAAATATACCCTGTGAACTATTTTCTACATAAATGTACTTTTTAATTTTGTAAAGATTATGTGTCAAAACTAGATACAAACGTACCATTTTCTCACCTATTGCCTTAATTCCTTTCTTTTAAAGGGAATTTTAATTTAAAAATAAACTTGAAATTTATCTAACTTCTGAATTTGTTGTATTTGTTGGTTAGTTCAATGGGTGGTGCGATTGCCCATGTGGAAGATCCTCACTTAAGGGATGAATATTGAGGCTGCCTATCCTTGAATGACTCTTCAGGTGTGTAACTGTGACCTAATTAACTTTTCATCATGGAAGACTCATAACTGATATTGCAGAATCTCCAAACTTGTCCTTAAGGAGTGTCTGGGGGGAAGTTCATGCTGTTGATACCCTTGGTTGTACTTAATGGAACATATACTGATCTGTTTATTGTTATGTAGGTTGGTTCAGACATGGCTCAGCTTTGCATGTAGCATCACAATCCTTTCAAAGGGGAAAAATAAAGCACAGGATGGCCAACACAGGCACAAGCAAATTTCTCTTAGGTGAACCCTGGTTTAAAGTAAAAATCTATAATACACACAATATCTGGAAGCCTTGCTTAAAAGAACCTGCTTTATGCTTCACTTAAGTAATGCCTGAGATCATGAACTGATATATATCTAAGTGGCTACTGAATAACATGTAAAACTCAAGGAGATAATATTTCTGCTTTAAAGTATTTAAGTAGGAGAGAAGAATGGAGAGAAGCCTGGAAGAAAAGTATTAAGTGAAGAAAATATTAAGATTCTTTAAAAAGCAAAACAATCAAACATCCTTAAATTCATCCTTTCTTTTTTCATCCTTCACTTCCACTGGAGTTCCCAAAACAATCTGTACAAGTATTTAGATACAAAGGCATTATCTGAACATAAAATCCCAAACCAGGTGAATACACATTTTTACTTATTACCATAATAAACCAGAGAAGCCATCCAATGGCAGAGTGCATATATTTCAGATTCCAAATGGAACTGCTGCAATCTAGAAAAATATATTATAGCTAGAGACATGTTAGGCAGTAAAGATGATACTGGCCATTTTTGAGCCATCACACTGTCTCCTTCTTCCTGACCAAAGAGTCTCATCACTGAAGCTGAGGGTTCTCTGAGGTAAAGAGGGCCAACAAAGTTTGTGCCCTGTCTACACACACAGACTTTATTTAGAGATATTACCTGTAGAAAGGGTAGGTCATCAGATTTTTTTTTTTTTGTTTGGCGTACTGATATGGAATTTCACTGTTGCTTAAACTAGTGTCTTCGCTGTCCTCAATTCAAACAAAGATACTTTGAAACAACCTGTAATAGGAGACAGGTAACCACAAAAAACCCAACTGTAACATTTTTGATAAATGATTTGCTATCTACTCTTTAGCATTTGGTTAGTTTTGCCTTATTAGCTGTCTGAGGCGGCTTCTTTCCTCATCAGTGACTTCTCCTAACCCCATGCTCCTCCATAGGTCAAGTTTATAGATTGAAAACACTCTCTCTTTTCTACATACTAGTTTCTAACCTTGCTAAACAAAATTGATTCATAAACTACCTAAAAAATAATTTGCCTTCAGCAGTTAATTCTAATTCTCAAGAGCTCCCAGAAACACTGAGTCAGGCTAAAAGAAAGAAACCAGGAAAGGAAGCATATCACAAAGTATTATATTTTGTTTTAATTCCCTGGCTTTTGGCCACAAACTTTTGATGGAATCTGCATATTAGTGAAGAAATTACAACAAAAAAAGCTAACTGCAGCAATTTACAAGCATACAAGCATGCTTGAACTAAAATCCTAAAATAACTGGGTCATCCATCCACTGTGCAATGACAGACTTATCTTACTTGAGTAAGAGAATTACATGCAGTTTGGGGCGAAGGAGGAAAATATGGAAGATATGTAGGGAAAAGTGAACTTGGAATGCTGTACCTTTTGAAAAAAAAAAAGATTTAACTGCATGTTGCTATCATAGCAAGAAAGGACAGAAATTTAGCTGGATATCCAGAAGCATTTTGAGAATACCAGTAAGGAACAAGTTTTGAACAATAGTCCCCCTTTGACATGGACTAGCCTAAATTACCTCAGATTGAGGTTGAGAAGAAATGACAAAAGTGAAAAGTGATAAAACTTCAGTGCTTGAGAACATAAACCATTAAAATCTGCCTAAGCACCTGGCTTGACCCAAGGTGGAAGAGATTCTCTTACTTGAAAATGGCTTGAACTTCTAGCATAAAAGTCTGGAAGTGGCAGTTGCCTCCCTTTTCTCCATTCCATTTGGCTGCAGATATCTGTCCACCTGGTGATACCCCAAATGGTTCAACATTTAACTAATACATATTTATTGGGTTGATTTTTCAACATGTGGGTTTAGATAAAGATCACTATTTGGTTTAACAGCTTCCCTCATATTTAACCTCTTGGCAATAGTAGTCCTGAGAGTCTATGGTGTTGTGACCAAGGGATAAACTGCTGGTGGAAGCATTAGCAATTTTTTGGCTTATTGTCTTTCTTCTATTTCTATTCCACAAATCCAGGCGGCTTCTTGTAGCAAAAAAAAAAAAAAAATTAGCATATTTAAAACCATTTACTGCCTTTCAGTGTTCAGGGAGGCAAGTTCTCACAAAAAACTGGGAGAAGTTGTGATGAGTCCAGCTGGGAATCTTGAAACTGTTCCATGAGGAAGAGGAAAACTTTTTTTGTCCTCTCCAGATTTTTCTACATACAGTCAGAGGAGAAAAAATCATGGCATTCCAATTTTTAATGTGCTAGATATAAAATTGATGGAATGCTAGCTGGTCCATAAAAGGCTGCACAAGGTAATCTGTGGCAAAATAGAAAACAAGCCCAAAGGTGATGGAGATTGGAAGAGCTGGTAACGCTTTCTTGAAGATGGCGAGAAGCAGTAAGGTAAGGCACAAACCCTGTAGAGAAGGTAGAAAGAATCCATAAACTGAAAAGCACTTACACAACCACTTTACAAGTCAATGTTGCTACTGAACTGAGGAGTTTTTGCTTCATGTAATCATCAACCAATTGAAAACCCTTCTTTTAGGTTAAATTTTAGAAATCCTAATATTTTTAATATTGCAGAAGGTCATTAAAAAACTTTTAAGGTTCCTAGTAGAAAATAAAGCAAAACTCACCTCATTGGTTTATAGCAACCCTGTTACAATAATTCAGTATATTTCATACATATGGACAATTTTAACCAAGAAATAAAATTGAAACAAATTTTTCAAAAGGAAAAAATTTTCATTGCCTAACATAAACTAGTTGAAATTTTTACAGTCTTCAGACTGGCCTTGGAAAGAAATGGCAGAAGTGAAACGTGATAAAAATTCCAGTGCTTGAGCACATAAACCACTAAATTCTACAATTTCTAATAGTAAGAGATGGAATCTTCTTTTCTGAAAAGACTTTAGTCCCTGCAATTTTAGTTGAGCCGATGAAAACTGCCTTGGACAACCTATCAGCATAGAAACTGCTCTTTATGTTCTATGGTGCAAGGGGAAGTGATGCTAATGTGATAAACTAAAAACCAGGGTTATGTTTAGAGGAAATATCTAGCTTTCTTTGAAACTTGAAGTAACTATGGTACAATTCATTCTCCATCTTAGCAATTTGAAATTTAACTACAAAATTTGGGTTATGCAACATGCAATTTCCTCTAAGGAAAACAAAAACAAAAACAAAATTCCTATAGGAGGTATTTCAAAGTATATTTAATAGTGGAGGTACAGTGGATAGAGTACTGGGCCCAGTTTCAGGAGGATCTGAGTTCAAATCTGGCATCAGACATTTACTAGCTATGAGATCACAGGCAAATAACTTTTAAGCCTGTTTGCCTCATCCCCCTTATCTGTAAAATGAGCTGGAGAAGGAAATGGCAAACCATTCTAGTATCTTCACCAAGAAAACCCAAAATGAGCCAGTCGGACAAGAATGAAATTACTGAACAACAACAAGATTTAATAGTATAAATTAAAGTCCTCATTATGCTAACACATTCACACTTCACTTGCATACTGTACAACAAAGATGGTATATTTTGCAGAAAGATTAGTAAACAAAAGTATCACATGAAAGTAGATTTGGTTGAAGTACATGCATGGAAAATTCAGTGCTCATATTTTTTCACTATCAAAAAATGAAAGCCATGTTGGTCTATAACCATTATGTTCTAAGAGCTAGCCAAAAACTTGTGGTACAAAGCTGTTAAAATGACACCACGTAAAAAGAGGAATAAAAGGCTGTGTCATCTTATAACATAGTACCCACCTTGTGAGAGGCTACTGAGATGCTACACAAATGACTACACAAATGATTATCCCCATTAAAGTTGCTCTCTAGCATGGTTATGGCCCCATATGACGGCCAAACTTGCCTTTAAAGGGTAGGATAATCACAGCTGCACCCTTAGGGGTATTTAATAATTTGTTAGGTTATACTTACAATTAATATGGCTACAAAACAGGCTATTGTTGTGTTCCAGTCTCCACTAGCTGTTGCTGAGGCTTTGCCAACCAGAACACTATAGAAAATGAAATCCCCTAGTCCAAGCTTTACTCCTCCTGAAAAGAAAAGATTAGGAACATGAAGAAACATATCTGCCCAAAGGTCCCAGTTATTCAAAATACAAAAACCATATATGCCTTTAAAAGTTTTAACATTTTAAACTTTGGAAGTTCTGCTTAGTTAGATAATCGTGCTCTGTTGCCATCTAATAAGATCAACAACTCATCAAGCTTACTAAGCTGAAAAAGAGTAAGGAGTAGGTATAAGACATAAATAAAACTGAATCCTCTTAAAATGAGGCTATTGGTGTGTGACATAAGTAAAAGTGAATACTTTTAAAATAAAGGTACTGGAAGGCAAAAAAGAATGCACTATCATTTTGAGTTTTGGGAGATATGACTTGATGTAAAATGACATAATGACACTGCCAGAAGAAACCTGTAATGTAATTGTATTATTCTGTTTTGAAAAGGAAACTAAAGGGCTTCAACTCAAGAAGAATCTATTAAGTGTCTATGAGGTGCAAGGCATGACAGTGCTGGTCTACAAAGACAAAACAAAATGATTCCTGCTTTCAAGGAGTTTATTTTTCAACTGGAGGGAAACAACGCATACACAGATCAATACCAAATATACACAAGTAATTCTTTGTGGGGAGAGAGGAGATAAAACACTATGCCCTGGGGGACCCGGAAGGGCTTCCTGTTAAAGAATGGCACTTGAAGTGAGCCTTGAAAGAACATAAGGATTCCAAGAAATAGAGGCAAGGAAGGAAATATTCCAGTTATGTGTCACAATCAGCAGAAAGGCATGAAGGTATAAAAGATGTGATGTCATGCATGGAAAACGACAAGCAAACCTATCTGGTTGCAACACAGACTGGAAGAAAAATGTGAAATTAGGCTGGAAATTTATGTAGGTTGAAAGCAGACTGTAAGGGCTTTAAGCATCAAAGAAAGGAGTTTGTATATCCTTGGCAAAATAGAGCCAACGAAGCATCTTAAACAAGGGAGTGATACAGTCAGATCTATACAGTAGGGATATAAATTTAGCAGCTGGATTAGAGAGGGTGAACTGGAAACAAGGAGACTAATTAGGAAGCTAATGCAACAGTCCAATAATGAGGACTTTAATGAGGGTGGTGGCCATATAAGAAGAGAAGGGGATAGATATAATAGATGTTGTGGACTTAAGAACTGATCAGACTTGGCAACTACCTCAATTGGGCATGGGGGGAGGTGGGGACTGGGGGCTGGACAACAGGGAGATAAAATGAAGAGTTAAATATGACACCAACCTCAAGAACCTGGGTGACTGGAAGGTTGGCAGTACTCTAACAAAAAGAGATGAGTTAGGTACAGGGGTGGCTTTAGGCAGAAAGATGAGTCATATTTTGGACATGTTGAGACTGAGATGCCTATGGGACATCCAAATGGAGTGGTGAGGCAAACACATATGTTTGGGAGATGTCTGCACAAAGAGGGAGGAAGATTACTGAAAGTAGAAAAGAAAATCCAGAATAGATGCCAAGGATATGCCTAGGCTACCAGTTGAAGATCTGGACTCTAAAAGAGAAAAGAGAAAATAGGGAACGGAAAAACTGGCTCAACAGTTGGTGCTGAAAAACTCTGGATCATAATCCAAGATAGGATGATAGAGCTAGATCTGGAAGGACTTCAGAGTTTAAACTTTTAATTTCTTAGATGTGCTAAATGAAGCCCAGAGGGGCAGCAGAAAGGAGAGCTGGGATCAGAACCCAGGTTATCTGGCTCCAACTCTCTCCATTGTACCGCTGGCTGCTGGCTTAAGAGAGAATGTATCTCAAAGGAATCAGGAATACCACGTTTATCCAGAAACTTGATATTTTGACCAAGAAAGCTTATAATAATGGAAGAAAAACATGCCCAAATAAATTGGAAAACCAGAAGATCAGGTATGACCTAGGAAGAACGGGAAAGAAATGTCTGGTAATTCAGAGGAATTTACTGAGAAGTTTGAGACTGAAGTTTTCCTTCCCTCTTTTTAAAAAATTTGAACAGAAATGTTAAGAGAATTTCCATACATACATCATAACACAAAAGGATTCCATATGAAACTGATTTTATATTCCTTGCTTTCAAAAAAAGTGTACAATATATTCTGCATATTACTTCCAGAACTGTCTTGCTTATCTGTGTTTACTTTTGAACTTCCCTCTTCTCTTCAATGTATTTTAATTTTGTTTTTTTTTTTTTTTGCTTTTTTTGGAGGGCAATTGGGATTAAGTAACTTGCCCAAGGTCACACGGCTAGGTTTGTATTTGTGTGTGCGTTAAGTGTCTGAGGCCGCATCCGAACTCAGGTCCCTCTGACTCCAGGGCCAGCGCTCTACTCACTGCGCCACCTAGCTGCCCCTCTTCAATGTATTTTAAAAAAATATTTAAATAGCTTTTTCCCCCATCACTTCTGCTATCCTCCTTCACTATCATCTTGCCCCCATCCACCTACTACCCCAATTAAGGAAAAAAAAGTTGTAAAAATATAGTGCAAGCAGAATTCCATATATATGTATGTATCATAGCAAAAAGAATAGCATAATTTCATGCACACATAAAAATTCTGAGACCTCACACAGCATGGAGCTGTGTGTGTGTGTGAGATTAGCTCACAGGAAATTGTTGGTCAAACTTTGTGCTAAGACTTATGTTTAGCTAAGTATCAATAACCCCAAGGAATACGCTAATGTTATAGTCAACAAGAGTAGTGTCAAACTCAAACAGAAACAGATCCCTGCAGGCCACATATTGACTTAGAAAACCACAAATTAATATCATTCATATTGTATTTTTGTTTTTGCAGGGCATACATTTGATGCCGCTGATCTACATTGTTCCTAATTTTATTAAAGGAACTGACTTCCAAATTTTACTTCTATTGCTGGCAGTATTTATTCAAAAAAAAAATTTTTTTGTTTTAGCAGTATTTATTTTAATCAAGACAGAGACCTATGAACACCACCACAATAAAATGACTAAAAAAGTACTAAACTCAATGGTGATTTCCCCTCATCCTCCATGAACAAATGAAAAAGCATTTAGAGCTTACAATGTGATAAGTGATAGGCATCAAGATCAAAGGTCCAAGAAGTCATTTAATCCAATTCCTTTCACTTTACAGATGATCTGAAATGGGGGTATGAGTACAAAAAATGTGACAGTTCTTGCCCTCAAGAAGTTTATGTTGTCATAAAGGGAGAGAGCACATAAAGAGGAGTGGCTGCCAGAGAAAGGAGGGTGGGTCAAGGGTACACTGGGATGATGAGCTGATCTATGGGGCAGTCACTCGATACAGTCTTTCAGAAAGCAATGGCATCACTGATTTGATTAATGTGCCCATGTAATGGGAATAGGAATTTGAAAATCTTCCCTGACCCTTAATAGATTTAGGGGAAATTTGAAGACCTCCCCTGCTTTGAAAGAAAACTCTGCCCCCAATAGGCTGAATGTTATCACATGGAGCCTGTGATGGAGGGGATTTGCTGAAGGGTGCAGCAAAGCCCACAGGAAGATTCCCTGCTGTGGAGATAAACTCTGCCTCCTAATAGGCTAAATATAGTCACACAGAGCCTGTGGTGCCAGGAGTTTTGCTGAAGGGAAGCAGAGCCCACAGGAAGCTGGTGGTCAGAGCTAGCCAGACAGTGGAGGAGAGAGCAGGTCTGTCAGGCAAAGAGTCAGAGAGGCTTGTGAGTAGATATTGGTATTGTATTGGTTTGTGGGAAGGCTGAAGGATATTGTGGCTCTCAGCATTATTATGGCTTCTGAATATCTCTAGTACTATGATGGAACTGGCTTGCTGGTTTTGGGATTCGGTCTTCTGGTGTCTAAATAAATGCTTCAGTTCTATCTGCTATCTGGAGAGTTTGGTATATTTTGCAATCGAACGTCATGCAATACTTATAGTTATGGTTTTTATTGTGACCGTGAGCACTGTGAATATTGCATTGGCGCTACAGGCCAGAACAAGAAGTTCAGAACACACATGTTCCAGGGAAGGCAAGTGACTCCTAATTGGACAGCTAGATGAATTATGAAGCATAGTCTTACTCAGGAGCACTTAGTCTCAGGGCAGAAGTTCAGAGAAGCTGAGTAGTTGACATCCCCAACGGAATGGAAGCATGGATTCTAGAGGTCCAGTATGTTTGGTGCTGATCTAAGTCTTAGGCTAAGCATCTCTGTTTTTCCTCTCAATTTTCTGCCTCTGCATAAATAATGCCTGTGAGGCCTTTGACTCAGGTAACCTCTTGTTGCATTAGGTCATTCTCTAAGATGCTACATTTCAGAGGAGGTGCTGATATGGTAGAGGATGTTTCTTCACTGAGAGTTTCCAATACCAATAAAAAAAATCATAGTTCTTGTCCAAAAAAATATAACAACACAGCTCATTTTAAATGATCAATACGTATATACAAAATCAGAAGTCAAATTAAAAAAAAAATCTTTATGGAACAAGCTCTGATTCATGAAACATCATGAAATTTTTCATATTTTCATAAATAATTACAACTATACACTAAATCATCCAAGCTATTTCTGCCTAATCATACTATTCTGTCCCCCACACTTAGTTCTGTAACTTCTCTGAACCAATTTCCTATTTTATAAAGAGGGATAATAATATCTATAGTACTGGTCTCAAAAGAATGTTGTAAGGATCAAATAATATATGTAAAATGCTTTAGGAATCTTAAAAGTTCTACATAAATGCCAGGTATTATTATTGTTACCTTCTGAGAGTAAACATCTAGGAATATTAGCATTCTATACTGAATATTTTTAAATCCATTTTATCAATAGAAAACAAAATTCTACTTAAGACAACTGAATACTTTTCTTGACTTTATGTCTCATCAAATTTAGTAGAATTCAAAATATAAATTAACAGTGATTTCAGTGTTACAGCATAAGGAACTCCCAGAAAGAAAATTCCCCCTACCTGGGCATCTACTTTGAAACAGAGTTAAGAGTTTTTAAAGAAGGAATCAGCAGGTCTAACAGACTAGAAAATTGAAAGAAAAAACAGAGTTTTCAGAGAGCCTGAAAAAGAAAATGAGAGAAGGGGATCCCAAATCTATCAAGGCAGAATGGCAATTTAAAGAACAAAAAATTTTTTAAAATAATAAAAAATATTAGAAGAACAGATGAACAGTCTTCAAAACAAGAATGCCAAATTTAAGGGTAGGATAGAAAGAAATTAAGAAGAGTTTCTAGAAAATAGTTAAAAGAAAACCTAAAGCCACATTTCAAGAAACTATACAGAAAAAAACAACAACACAAAAACTAACCAAAATATTGGATGTCATGTCAAAGTTTAAATTGAAAGAATCCATAGGATGCCCATTAGAAAACCTATTTTCAGATCACCAAAGAAAACAACTAAAATTCATTGCTATATCAAACAATAAAGTTTACAACAGGCTGTAAGGGAAAAAAAATCTGAAAGATTCCTAAAAGAATTAATTGAAATAGCACAAGATTTCTCTGAATTTAAAAGCAATCAAAGGAAAAAATTGAAATACAGCATCCCTGAAAAATAAAGATTGGTTGCCAATCAAAAGCAATATGCTGGGGTGGCTTGGTGGTGCAATGCGTAAGAGCGCCGGCCTCGGAGTTGGGATGACCCGGGATCGAATCTGGTCTCAGAAAATGAGCACCCACACATAAATAATGACTAGCCGTGTAACCTTGAGCAAGTTACTTAACCCCAATTGCTTTAAAAAAAAAAAAAAGCAATAAGCTTTGCCAAGCTGAGGCTAAGCATCAAAGAAAATAACTAGATGTTGAACTAAAGGGGAAGAATTAGAATCATTTCTTTGAAATAAATTGGAGGTAGGTTGGGTATTCAACAGGTAAACTGATGAAATGTTTAAAAAGTTAAATACATTAAAAAAAAAAGGATTAACACTTACTAGCTGTGTGACCTTGGGCAAGTCACTTAACCCTAATTGCCCTGTACATTATATATGATGCACTAGGAAGACAAAAAAGGCATACACATGGCCAAAGATATATATAATAGCAAAAATCAGGAAGAAAGTAGGTGTAAGAAGTGCCTAAACATATCAAAAGGGAGAAGTATTATTCTCTTAGTAAGTGAATCAATATTATAGGTGGTAGAATAATACAGGGGAATTCCTCCTAGACAGAAGAGATGGGGCAGGGGAGCCCAGGAAGTATACTTTCCCCCTCCTCCTCTCTGGAGTGGCAGGAGAGTAAGAATAAAATATAGTGCGATGCGGGGTTGAGGTGGGAGAAAGGAGGAATCACAGAGGGAAGAATGGGAGTTGGATATTGTTGGCGGGAGGTGAATGATCTAACAGTACTGTGAAATGACTCTACAGAAGCAGGCAATGGGATAAGACAGGGGTATTGCAATGAACTATGTTGATGGGATCTGGGTATTTAAGGAGATTAGCTTCCAAAAGATGAGGTTGTGTATATTGATACTAACTTACATCATGGGTAAAGAAATAGCTGAGACAGGGGTATGCTGATGGCTCAGAGGGTGGTCATAGATTCAAAGGGAGGATGGTATATTATCAAAAAGGATAAGCAACAAGGAAAAAGGCTAAGAACAGGATTGGGATCCTTGAATTAGGGTTATAGCATATTTCCAACCACATCCCAATGTCTTCATCAAGAATTAACATTCCTGGGGGCAGCTAGGTAGTGCAGTGAATAGAGCACTGGCCCTGGAGTCAGGAGGACCTGAGTTCAAATCCAGCCTCAGACACTTAACACAAAACTAGCTGTGTGACCTTGGGCAAGGCACTTAACCCCAGTTGCCCTCCAAAAAGCAAAAAAAAAAAGAATTAACATTCCTGCAAATAAATTTTAGGAGTATTGTAGAAAGGGAAGGAATAGGAAAGGGAGCAGAATGAAAACAACACTTATTAGAACAGGGCATTATGTATTAATGAATACTTTAGGTTGGGTCAGAGATTAGATACCATATTCTGATGTGAGCTGGGAAAGGATAACATCAGAGAGGGTGAAAGAGAAAGGATATAACAATAATTGGAAACTCAAACAATTTGGGATTAAATAGGGTTACAGGAAAGTTGGATTCCAGTCAGAACTCTGACCCATATCTGGCTGTGAGACCCTGGCCAAGTCCCCTAATCTCTGTGTCCCAGGCAACTCTCTAAGAGCAGAAGTATAGCACCCATGCCAATTGGGAGAATTGGGAGAGGGAGCTTCTTCACTGGAAGTTCCCTACACCAGTGAAATCCCAGGACTGGACAAAAATAAAACACAACCATTTTAAGTATGTGTAATTGGAAGAGGAATATTAAAAATGGACCCCCATATGTACATGTGTATATATTTAACAGAAGAAAACAACACTTGACAACTGTATATTTATATAATAGATGAAATTCCCTAATGAAAATAGAATGGAAAGATGGATTAAAAAACCTTAAACAATTTGCTGCATGTAAATGAAACACATTTAAACTGAGTGAAGATAAAGGAATGGAACAAAATCTATTATGCTTCAAGTGATTAAAAAAACAGGAGTTGCAACCATGAAACTACTGAGAAAACAATCAAAACTCTTAGAAAAGAAACAAAGTAAACATGTAAGAAATTCAAGTGGTTACTACAATATGGAAAGTATACTGATGAATATACTTTGACCCTTGCATGTTTCCAGCTGTAGAGCTAACCACACAAAGTGCATCTCACTTCACAAAATTATAGAATCTTAAGACGTAGAAGGAATCTCAGAAGCCATTTAACATCACTCTTTGACCAAGAATTCCTTCTGTAACATCCCAAAGAAATAGTCATCAAATCCCTGTGTAATGCTTTCCAATTAGAGGAAAATCCTCTACAGTTCATGGCAGCCCATTCTAGCTGAGCAGCTCTAATTGTCAGGAAGCTTTTCTTTATATTGAGCAAAAATCTGTGATTCCCATGTGTTCAATCTAATCCCTCTTCTATATAAAAGCCTCCAAATAGTTGACCATAATTAATTATGCATCCCTTCCGCTCCTAGGCTAAATGTGCCCAGTTCCTTTAAATGCTCCTAGTTCCCTCTATTTTCCAGTTGTTTTATCATCTTGGTCATCTTCTTCCAGGCATGCTTCAGCCTAAGTCTTTCCTAAAATGTGGTGTCCAAAACTAAAGTGTGATATGCTTTGAATGAACACTGGATTTAAGGCAGGTTCAAATTCTACCCCTGTTATTTATAACCTTAATGACTGTGGATAATTAACTTAGCCTCTCTGGGCCTCAATTTCTTCATCTATAAAATCTCTAAGGTCCCTTCTAGTTCTAAATCTACAGTCCAATAATTTCAAATTAGGCAACAATAAAAAGTAGTAACATCAATATAGATAAGTGGGGAAATTACAATAAAATAAAAAAGATATTAAATATATCTGTGTCAAATGGCACAATAACTATGTTTTTAAAACAAAGACTAGGTGAACTAGAAAAATACACTAGAAGTAACACAATAACAAGAAGGATTTAATATTTCTTCCTTAAGATATGGACAAATCCAACAAAAAGACAGACAAGAAAATACAGAATTGAATAAGTTGTTAGAAAAAGTAGATTTAATTGACCCGTGGTGACTGACAAATAAGAATATTAAAGAATATATGTTTCTTAATATCCCCTAGAACTTTTAAAAGAACTGATCACATACTAGTATGAACAAATATAAAAATGGCAGAAACATATCCTTCGTAGACAATTAACAAAATAAAATAATAATGAAGGAAACATGAACAAAACAGACCAAAATGAAGACCAGGTAATGATACTAAGAAAGAATAAATCATGGCAACAATAAATATTGCTACTAAAGCTAATGATGATGCCATATATCAGAGCTTATGGGACACAATTAAAGCAGTCCTCAAAGTAAATTCATTTCTCTGAAACTTTATATTAATAAAATGGCAAAAAGAAAGGATGAAATAAACTCAGCATTTAATTAAAAAGATTAGAAAATAAATCAGGAACCTTAAAATGGAATATGATGAAAGAATTCTGAAAATTAGAGAAATAAAAAACTTCAAGAGATTACAGAACTAATAAATGAACTATTTTTAAGAGATTACTAAAATAAAAAACTACTAGTTAACAGAAAGAAAATCGTATTATCAAAATTAAAAATGAAAAAGGTCAATTTACAGAAGAAATAAAGAAAATTATTTATTACTATAAATAACTATATGATAGCAAAACTGGAAATTCAAAGAAATCTGAAGAGTATTTACTAAGACACAAAATATTCAAACTAATAAACAGAAAATAGAGATCATAATAAATCCAAAAAGAAAAGAAATCAAGTAAGTCATGAATGGAAGAAAAAAAACCTCTGGGTCCGATGGATTTACGAATGAATTTTATCAAATGATAAAAAATATACTTAAATAATTGGAGGCATATTCACTGTTCATTACTGGGTCATGATAATATAATAAAAAAGTGCTAAAATTATCCTACAGATTTAGTGCTATGACAATAAAATTGCCTGGGGGTATACTACTGAACCATATGCAATGCAATAACAAAATTCCTTTGAAAAAATAAAAGATCTGAAATCTCAAGACATGTAATGAAAGGAGAGGAGTGTAGGGAAGAATGAAAGAAGCACAGTGCTATCAGACCTCACACTACATTACAAGGCAGTAGTTGACAAATCTATTGGATACCGGTTAAAAAGCAGAAAAGTAGATCAGTGGCACAAAGTAGGTAAACAAGAATCAGATGCTCAATAGACTCAAGAATATAAATCGCTGATAGAAGGACTTCAGAGAAAACTGGAAAACAATGAGCAGAAATTAGGTTTAGTTCAACATCTTCTACTATATGTTACAATGAATTCAAAATAATTATGTGAACTGAAGATATAAAATCATAAAAAATTAAAAGAGAACAAGAGGAGGTACCTCTCAAAACAATGCCTGGAGCAAGAACTCTTAACCAAACAAGGGACAAAGGAAACAAGAAAAGATTAAATAGACAATTTTGATTTTGTGAAAACAAAAAGTTTTTGTATACAAACAGAAAACCAATGAAGATAAAATAAAAAGAAAAATTACTAAGCAGAAAAAATATTTGCATCAAATATGACCGATAAAATTTGATTTCTAAGAGATAGAATGACATAAATACTGGTTTATCGAGAACCACTGGCCCAATAGATGTGCCAAAGTATCCAAAATTTTTTTCTGAAACTGTTACAAACTACACAATGTTACAAACTATAAAGTGATAATTTGTAGTCATGCTCTAATTCATCAGAAATACAAACTGAAACAATTCTGAGGTTCCCCTTGCAAACTGGCAAAGATGACATACAATGGGAACAGTCAATGTTACTCTAGCTATAGGAAGAAAAGACTGTTGGTGCAGCTGTGAATTGTTTCAAATGTTCTGTATGGAAATCTGAAATTATGTGAGAAAACTGACTGTTGATGATCCCTTTGACCCAGAAATCCTACTATGGAACACATGCCCCAAGGAAGCTAAAGACAGAAAATAAAGGTCCATTATAAACCAAAATATTCTTAGCAGCATTCTTTGTGGTAGCAAAGAACTGGAAACAATGTAGGTGCTCACAGACTGAGGAATGACTGAAAGAACTATGATATATTAATGTAACAGTATTACTGTGTCATAAAAATTGAGGACAATAAGGAATTTAGAGAAATAAGATTTATATGAACTAGTAAATGACTGTAACAAAGTCGATGAAAATACCATTAAAAGATGAACTCTGGGTACTGAAACTGAGTACTGAAAAACTGAGGTCCTGGGGAACCAAAAATGAAATATACCTCTCCCTTCATAGCAGAGAGACAGTCTGCTAGGACAGAACACTACATATGTATTTGATCTGGCTATTCTGGTACTGGATGTTTTTGCTTAATTTTTTTCTTTATTACATGTGAGGGCTCAGTCTGGTGGATTGGGGAGGGTTTTATTTTCCTCCAGAAAAGACTGTAAAGACAAAAAACAGTAACAATTTTTTTTTTAAGAAGAAATCTGGAATGCCTAGAGAAATATATAGAGCATGTAATACTTTCCACCTCACTCCCAGCATGGATACTTTCTATGTTTTATTTTATTATTTTTATATTACACATTACATCTTAAATGCTTTGTATATGTTTTATATTTACTTATCTATGTACATGTTTCTCCCTTCTCCTGGAGGGCAAAGGCTGTTTCCTTTTTGTAGCCCAAGTGCCTAGTTGCACAAAGCAAACACTTAATAAATAATTACTGAACTGATTCTGGTAACTGCCTAGACTTAAATACTAGCTAGTAAGAGTATCAAAGAGGAGATAAAGTGTCTTGAATGCTTAGCTTGAAACTTAAACTTACAAAGTGATGACTGTTATATGTGGCTATTTGCATTTCTGACATTATAAATTCCTTTTTCTTTTGCTTAAAACTAGTGAAATAACCTCTACAGGACATAAAAATACCAAATGCTGATACAAATCCAAAGATTTCTGAAACACAGAAGGCCTTCAATGACAGGAAAGAAAAATATCAGTGAACAAATCGCAACTAAAACATTCAACAAAAAAAAGATGAATAGCCAAACTTCCCCTCCTCTCTTCTAAAAAAATGCTAAGTAACACCAGATTGGTCAAGCCTAATTTAACATGCATGTAAGAACAAAGGGCAGAGTTGGGCTAATTTATCAAAACAGCAATGTGTAAAGCACCAAGCTATTATTATAGGCTAATAATAATAATAATAACTATTATTATTATAGACACAACAGTAAACTATCATTATTCAGAACAGCCTGTTTCATTGGTCAGCTCTCTTTAGATTTACTTTCTGAAAAATATGCCCAATATCTAGGCAGCTACTCTATTATTCCTAATTCAATGATGCCTTTGGTGCAACTGACAAATGTCCCATCTGAGACTTATAGCTCTCCAATTAAGGGAGCAGATACATACTTTCCTCAGGATCATCATGCATATTAGAAGCTCCTGCAGGAAGCTCCTGTACAGCAGCTCTGGATGCCAGTGTGGAATGGTGCTGCCCCAGATTACGATCCCTCTGAGCTTCCCATTCTTCATTGAAACCACCATCATCACTGTCAGTAATGTTGCTGGAGTTCTGGTTTACTGGGGCTTTGGGAAAAAGAGCAGCAAAGAATTACAGTTCTGGTGTTTGTGAGATGTCCTCAGGCTGGTGAAGGCACTACTGGGTAAGAGCTGGCAATTTTTGTTCTAAACTGCAACTTAAGCTTAGGCTACAGTATGAGAAGATTACTTCTTATTATTTTAAAAACACAACTGATAAATAAATATGAATGTTTTACTGTTGACATTTATCAACACACTTCTGGCTCAAGTTTCTTTCTATACAGATGAAGCTGACTTGACTAGAACCTGACTTAGAAATTTAAGTAAATCTATGAAACTAAGAGGCACTGTTATCTTAAGAAGAAAAATAAAATAAAGGATGGATTTGACTAAATTATTAATTACACGAGGGTAGAGAAGGCATATATGTCTTTATCGTCCCCAGTTACTATGCATTGTACATAAATGAATGACTGAACGAATAACTGGAGACATTACTATCCCTGTGGCTTTTACTAAACTCTATTAAAGTGAGAGTGTCATTGGATAATAGGAGATGGGAAAATTAAAATTAATTAAAAATTAAAATTAATTAAAAAATTACAAAAAAAAAACTTCTTTGCCACTTTATCAATGATGGTGGTAAACTTAACTGATGCCATGGGCATAGAGACAAGAAAAGAGAATAAGAACAAAACCTAGTTTTGTGTGTGTGTGTGCACACGCACGTGTGTAGGAATTTTTAAAGGTTCCAAAACTGCACACAATTGGCCTCTTATCTTTCTTTTTTGTCTATTTCCTCTCTCTTGAGCTGCTCTGCTCTTTATCAATCTGTGCCCATAGAATGACTACAGCAGGTTCGAAAACAGTCATTGGTTCATGGTGGAAAATATTTTATGGAGCCAAGTAACTATAAAAGCTGATTTTAAATAATTTTTATAATTGTGCACATTTATGGATGGAAGGAGGAGTCATGGTTATTTATAGTTATTTAAAGGCATTAATCCAAGATTTCTCTAAGAACCTGGCCAAGTCACTTAAACCTGTTTGCTTCATTTTCCTTATCTGTAAAATGGGCTGGAGAAGGAACTGGCAAACCTCTTCAGTATCTTTGCCAAGAAAAACGTAAATGGGGTCACGAAGAGTTGGATATGACTGAAAAAAAGACTGATGAAAACATCTCAGGGTATATATAAAAAAAATTACTATAAATAACAATTCCACTGTTCTAACTCTAGCTCAAGATCAGGATTCTCTCTCTCTCTTAGCAATCTTGTTTACTAAGGACCTTGTTTACTTAAGACCCAAATAAATGTGAGCTCCAGATCAAAAAGTCTCTTGAACCATGATTTAGGATTTCCTAAGATTAGCCCCAAAGAATTTCCCTGAGTCATTATCTCTCTTTCCTGGTATACTTTTCTTCTTTTCTGATACTTTAAAAATGTCTGGGGAAAACTTTGTGGCCAGATATTTCACTTCAATTTTTCCCAATCTTGGCATATTGTTGTGCCATAAGAAAGTAAAAGACTAGAAAAGCTAGAAAAAATGAATATGTAAACAAAAATCTTTCCTACTTTGTGCATTGTAGTTAGAATTTTTGGAAACTCTCCGTTGGGCTTCTGGATCTCCTTCTGCCATGTTCACCAACCACACCATTGTTGCTGTTGGAAAAGAAGAAAAGTCTTTAAAAAAAGGGCAGAATAACAAGATAATAAAAAAAATAACAATAAGGCAGACAAGAACAGGTTCAAAAAAGGGAGAATGAAAGGGAAAACAAAAATTTCTAGGCTCAGAAGTATATAAATATCTCTAGATCTGATAAAGGCATTTGAGACTTGTAATACTTTCTATTACGAAAAGATAACACATAGGCATCTTTTTGGTTAGTAACCTGACATTTTCATATGTATTATGGATAGGAATATATTTCTATTATCAATATCTGAGAAAACACCCTTTTAGAGTCTTTTTTCCCTTAGTATGATACGCTTCTTACTCACACTCCATTGGCTATTACTTCTAGGAAAATATGCAAATGCTTTTGGCACTTAAAGGCCTTTCACCATCTGGTTCCAGCTGACCTTTCTAGGCTTATCACACGTTGTTTCTCCATAGATCAGCCAAACTGACCAACTGAGGCAGCTAGGTGATGCAGCAGACACAGGAAGACGAGTTCAAATACAAAATCAGACACTTACTAAACGTGTAACGATGGCTAAGTCACAACTTCTGTCTGTCTCAGTTTCCTCAACCACAAAATGGGGATAATAATAGCGCCTCACTTCTTCCAGGGTTGTTGTGAGGATCAAATGACAAATTTATAAAGTGCTTACTTAATACAATGCCTGGCACATAATAAACATTTAACAGATGCTTGTTCCCTTCCTCTCCCTTTCCTTTTTTGTTGTTCTCCATACATTTCCTCTAACATCACTGTGCCTTTCCACAGGATCTCCTTCATGCTCAACTCTTATAACCTCTAGTTCCCTTCAAACACTCAAACTACTTTGAGTCTTTTCCTAATCCCCCTATATATTAGTGCCTCTTCTTCCATCCCCAATTATATATATATATATATTTTCTTTTTGGAGGGCAATTGGGATTAAGTAACTTGCCCAAGGTCACACGGCTAGGTTTTTGTTTGTGTGTGCTTTAAGTGTCTGAGGCCGAATCCAAACTCAGGTCCTTCTGACTCCAGGGCCAGCGCTCTACTCACTGCGCCACCTAGCCTCCCCTCCCCAATTATATTTTGCCAATTTTGTGTATTTCGTAGTTTATGTATGTGTACATGTTGTTTCTCTCCTACAAAATATAAACTCCTTGAGGGCTGGGACTATTTCATTTAAGTCTTTGATCCTCACCATCTTACATAGTGCCTGGCACAGAGAAGGCACTTTAAAAAAATCTTCTTCATTGATTAATAGAACAGGTTTCTATGAAACAAACTAACTAAAAGCTCATAAAAGTGGATTTCGTTTTGGAGTTTTAAAAGCTGTTTATTCATTTGGAGGGAGGGATGGCAATCTCCATGAGCCAAATAAAGTGACTGTGCAGCATAGGAATAGCACCACAGCATGCTGGTAATGTAATGTAATGTAGTGTAATGTAATAGTGTAATGTCTTTGTTGAATGAAGACCCAAGTTTAAATCCTGACTTTGTTACTTATTACTTCAGTTGCCCCTGAAAAGTCAAAAGTGGGTATTTTTTTAAAGCAGCTAACAAATAATGAAATTGCTTAAAACAAGTTTGGACACATGTTTATTAACACCAATGAAAAGTGTTAATCAATAATGTTTTCTTATATTCTCTCAGAAAAAAACCTGACCCAAATAGTTTATAAAACTGTCGCGTGATACAGATTAGGCAGTCTAAGAGGAAAAAAAGGCCTTTTTTTTTATCATGTTCAAACATGCCTGACAAACAAAGCGAAATTTTCTATTCAAATTTTTTCAAATCAGTTGAGGCTGTTCCAATATGTCAGTATTATCCTGGTATCTTTTCATAGATTTGAAATAAGCTAAAAGTATATGTTTGTGCATGATTTATCTTAATGCCTACAAATATAAGTGAGGTTCATATCCTAGCATAAATATAATCATTAGCCCCCAGAATCAGCCTTTAACTATTAAAATAAGCATATCCTTTATAGGAAGTACAGGATTCAAAAGCAGAAGACAAATTTTTGCATTCCCCATGATGATGGTCCTAAATCTTTGCCACTTTCAAGCCCCTAATGCAACTCCATTTGTTTTCAAATGATGATCTCAATTGCAACCTGATTAATTGCAATGGAATGTAAGTTCCCTCAGTGTCCCACCTCTCACACTTCAAAAATTATTTCTACCTTACCTATCTCTCCTTTTGAGGAAGAAGTATTCTCCCTCCTGAAAAGGAGGACTGACTCCTTCAACTGGTGAGCCAATCCCCACTTGTCCTCTCTAGGGCCTTGCTCCATTAAATTATCCCCACTTTCTCTAGAATTTTCAATAACTTCCTCTCTAATGTATCCTTTCCTACTGCCTACAAATTTAACATACTTAAGTCTCACCCACACTAAATCCAAACCTTTCTTTCAAGCTTGCTGCCCCTTCCAGCTATTACTACAACCCTCTACTTCCCCTCACTGCCAAATTTCTTGAAAGGCAAAACTGATACCTGTTCTTTAACTTCCATCCACTGATTGTTTAAAATCTTGTAATATGGGCTTCTGTCTATACCACTGAACTTTCTTAACAACCAAATTCAATGTTAGTCCTTATCCTTTTTGACTTTTGTGTAATATCTTACTGAATTCATCCTTCTCTTTCTCCAAATATTCTCCCTCAATGGGTTTGCATGATATTCATTATCACAGCAATCATTCTCCTACCTTTGGATAATTCTCTCCTTTGATGACTTTTCTTCCATATCCCCTGCAATGCAAGAGTTGCCCAAGGTTCTGTCCTCAGTACTCTGTGATGAACTCATTAACTCCCACAACTTCAGTTACAACCTTAATAAAAATGATTCCTAAACCTGCATCTGCAGGCCTGACCCGTCTTTCAGTCTTGCATTTCCAAATGCCTGCCAGACATTTTCCTAGCCCTTAAAAACCCGTGATTTTCAGTACTAAATTTATTCCTCCTGACCCAGTTGCTCTCCCTGTTTCTGTTAATGACACTACTATTCTCCTGATCATTCAGGCTCAGACCATCAGTTTCTTTGACTCCTCCTGCTTCTCAAATCCCCTCTATGTGATCAACTGTTAAACCTCATAGCTGGCAGTCACCTGCTTCTTCCCTTTCTCACTGCTGCTAAATTTGTTTAGGTCCTTATTACCTCTGATGGGGATTACTGCGACAGCTTGGAATGTCTTCAGCCTCTCTTTACCTCCAACTCTTGCTATTTCTAGGAATTACAGTATTTGGAGCAAATCAGTTGCACTGATGATGGTGGGAGTGGGAAGACCTAACCTCTGACCACTGCCATGCAGAGAGTTTGAGGTAGTGGAAGTCAGTTTACTGCAAGGAGGTAGGCTAGGTCAAAGAAGACTCACCTTATTGGGAAAGAAAGCATAACTTGAAGGTAGATAGATGACATTAACAGAATGGAATAACTTTATAAGGAGAAGTTGATGCAAAGTGTTAGTGGGTCTAAGAATGGTAACCAAAGACCAAGGAGTATGACAACTCCCTTTCTTAGTCCTCAGTATTAGGAAGTGTGATACTGATAGTAAAGTAATATCAAAAAAGCATATATACATATTCACATCTTACTCTACTACCAACTTTTTATATAGTACCTTATGGTAGCATTGTTTCTTTTTTAAAGAAGACCTCATTTAGGCAAGAAAGATACCCACTTCAACAAGGACGAAATGAAACAACGATATCCAGGATCACATATTTAGAGCTAGAAAGGACCTGGGAGGTCATTTAGTCCAATTTACTCATTTTATGGATGCAGAAACGGAAGCACAACAAGGAAAAATGAATTTCATGTCACTTTCTGGTCACACAGTAAAGTAGCAGAGTCAGAGTTCAAATTCAGGTCTTCTGACTCTAAATCCAGTGATCTATTCACTGGACCACAACAGAAGGTTCCTGGTGGCACAGAAGAGGGGATGGAGAAGGCTACTGATGTGAGGTAAGGCCAGAGCTGAGTTTATTATCAGTTAGGAGAAGGTCACCAGGCAAGCAAGCAACTTGCCCTTGTCAAGGATTCTGCACTGTCATTCATGGAGCAGACATGGAGCCGACTCAGTATGGGGGTGGCTAGGTGGTGCAGTAGATAGAGCACTGGCCCTGGAGTCAGGAGGACCTGAGTTCAAATCTAACCTCAGAGAGATTTGACAGTTATTAGCTGTGTGACCATGGGCAAATCACTTAAGCCCGACTGCCTTGCA
Organism: Gymnobelideus leadbeateri; assembly: GCA_011680675.1. Taxonomy (NCBI): domain Eukaryota; kingdom Metazoa; phylum Chordata; class Mammalia; order Diprotodontia; family Petauridae; genus Gymnobelideus; species Gymnobelideus leadbeateri. The sequence continues at coordinate 436,099 of WOXC01008502.1, read as the reverse complement.
AAAAAAAAAAAAAGACAGTACAAATCCCACCCTTTACAAGAGGCCTTTCCCAGACTCCTTCCTCCATTGTTTGTACTTTCTCTTCAAGATTACATACCATTTACACTTTATGTATTTTGTCTGTACATAGTTGTCTGCATACTGTCTCTCTAATTATAATGGGAGCTCTTTGAGGGAATGCGTCATATTTCTGCCTTTCTTTGTATCCTGAGTTCTTAGCACTGTGTATGACATATAGTGAATGCTAAATAAGTGTTTGGGTATGAAGGAAGAGTGGCTCATGGGTTGGAGGGAGGAGAAAGAATCTTCTCCATCCCAGTAAAAATACACCCCAAGAGACAAGGCTGATGGCCATAGGATACTGGGGGAAGGAGGTTGCAAAATCTTTTCCTATCTCCACAACTTCCATCATCTATTTCTCTTCCTTTCCATTCACAAGGCTAGTTTCTCATCACCTCTCACCTGGCCTAATGCCTCATTTCTCACCTAGCTTTAAATCATTGAGTGCGCACAGACTTGGGAAAGATCTTATCTTAAAAAGGCCAGGGTCTCCCACTGCTTCCAGGGCCATCTCCAATCATTCTGATCTATAACTTGCCACTGGACCCAGATGACTTCAGAGAAGAGAGTGAGGCTGGTGACTCTGCACAGCCCTGCCTCACTTAAATCCAATCCACTCAGAAGTCATGATATCACCTTCCTGATGTCATGGTCTTCTTTGAGAATGAAAGACAAACAACAATAGCCCTGGTTTCACCATACTAGTTCTGAATCTGATTCCAACCTATAGATATTGCCAGGGTAATCCTTTTAGAGGATATCTCTCTAACCAGATTTATTCTCATGCTTAAAAAAAAAAAATTCAATGATTACAATATAAAGCCTAAATTCAACTGACTATATTCCCTCCCAGATTTAATTCTACAATTTTAAGATTGGCTATCAGATCATCTAATCCAATTTCCAATTTTACAAATGAGGAAATTGAGTGACAGAGCAGTGATGTGACTCACCACATCTTGTGCCCACAAATCCATCGCTCTTTCCATGTCATCTCCTAGACAAATTGCTGTTAGGTCGAATATGCAGGAAACAAAAGGATCAGCAGATAAAATTATAAATTAAAGTTGAAGAAATCATTGTGATGATTATCGTAACTGGAATTCTTTGGCCTCTCAATGGTTAAATAGATGATTACTAATTCAAAAGTCTTTGGAAAATACTTACAGGAGTAAATAAGAGCTGGGAAGAGAGTTTCATTTCTTTCCTGAGCTGTTTCAACGAGCATACGTAACGGGCCTTTTGGACACAAAACTGCTACCAAATCTGGAAAAAAGGAGAAAAAACAGAAAAAATACAATGAACCACACTGATTATGATTTGGGGTAGGCTGTGGGGAGAGAGCAGAAGGAAAAGCTAGGTAAGATACCTTACTGTCTTAGATGTGAAAGTCAGAGATAAAAATGACCCCCAAATAAACAATCAATAATAAAATACCTATAAATGTTGTTTCGAGGTTGACCTCTTCACACTTAATCTATAGTATGCAGAATCAGCTGGGTTCTATGAATAAACCTTTCCATCTTGTAAGAAAAAGATAGTGATGACAACAAGATGTGTCCATTCTCTAAAAACTTTCAATGTGCTATAAATCGAAATAGGCCACTAAGCTGTTTCTCACATACACACAAAAAAATCAAACATAAGCTATAAATATGAAATCAACGCCTTTAAAAAGTTTAATGAGGAGGGTTTTGATTGAGCATTTCAAGACTGTGAACTTAAGGCTCTTAAAATTAGAGGGCTGTGGATTTAGGAAAAAAAAACAACAGAAATAGCACACCATGGAGCATTATTATTTCTTTTTTTTTTTTGAGGGGGGAAGGCAAGGCAATTGGGGTTAAGTGACTTGTCCAAGGTCACACAGCTAGTAAGTGTCAAGTGTCCGAGGCCAAATTTGAACTCAGGTCCTCCTGACTCCAGGGCCATTGCTCTATTCATTGTGCCACCTAGCTGCCTCAGCATTATTACTTCTACAGCTAGCTGATCAGCAGAAAATAAAAGATTTTAATGAATGAATGAAAGCACTGATTAAGCACTTACTCTGTGCTCCAAGCTCTGTGTTAAGTGCTAGGGAAACAAATACAAAAGGGAGACAGTGAGTTCAAGAAAGTGTATATTCTGATGTACAAGAGATGGAGGTTGTCTCCAAGAAAGGAAATCGGGGTCTGGGAGGTGAAGATTTCAAGTGGGATAATAGTGTAATCAACTGACACACCCTCTACGAACTAGGTTCTCATAAAAAGTATGTGAGACCAGTAAGGATTAAGTAACAATAAATTTTTTACATAAAGTCATGCAGCTATTAAATAGTAATGAAGCTAGGAGCAGATTTCTCACAGTTCATTCCAAACCATTAAACCATTCTCTATATTTCCTCAATGTAATTCAAAATTCAAAGCATACAAATTTATGCTAAATAATAATTTTAAAAAAGTTCAAAATATCTAGAGAAGAGATGGAAAATATGTTAAGAGATCTTAAGCTTTGGAGATAAGATAACTCCTTGGGCAGGGAGTTATCCAATTTCAGCACAATTTATTACTTGATAAAGGAAAAAAGATTTGCCTCACTCCAAAAACCAGCACTTTCTAGCTTGGAGATGTACTACCAGGGGACTAATGACACTGAAATGTGCTGACATTTGTTTTTTAAATTGAACTATACTAAAATTAGCATTAGCTTAAGAATTTGAGAATTTCTTGACATTTTTTTGTGCTGACTCAACAGTTTTAAAACTTAAAAGCAGCACTGAGAAGCCCTGCTCTAACCCATAAGTATCTCTTTTATTTTCAAAAACTCAAAGTACTTCACAGATGTGTATTTGTTTCCCTAGCACATCAACAAGAAAGATAAATTGCAAAGGATAATATTGTCACAGCTAAGTAGGAAGGCAAAAGGGATATAAGACTTCCCAACTATACCAAAGATGTCTTAAATTTGAAGATGAAAATTACAGATCTTTCTTTCAAATCTGATTCCATTTCTGCAGGTCTCTTGTGTCTAAGTGCAAGAAAAATGTAGTTTGGAACAACCAAATTCTTTCACAATAAAATGGGGACTGTACTGTGATATGAGTGGGACATAAGTGATCAGCATTGTAACAGTAAATAGGAAAGGCACCGTGTTATCCTAAAACATATGCCATATTCATGTGGTTAGAAAAAGTAGGGAGTAGAAGCACAAACTTGGTGTGGGCTCCTACTCCAATCACTTCCAATACAAGTAAAAAATGACTCTAAATAAACTTTAGAGCTACAGAGTCCACAAAGTGACAGAGAGAAACAAACCTCCTGCTGAAGGAGTATAATGCTTCAGGGGAAAAATATGGTCATTCAATGAAATAGAAGACTTTCAAGCATTCTTGATAAAAATAAAACAAAACAGAGCTGAACAGAAAATCTGACTTTCAAATACAAGCAAGAGAAGCATGAGAAGGTAAACAGGGAAAAGAAAAGGAACTTAATAAAGCTGAACTATTTATATTCCTACATGGAAAAATAATTGTAACTCATAAGACTTTTCTCAGTATAAGGATCGTTGAAGGGAATATATGTGTAGGAGGGGATATGCGTATATAAATATGTATGTGAGTGTGGGCATATGTATACTCATGTATACATAGACAGAGGGCGTAGGATAAGTTGAATATGAAGGGATGATATCTAAAAAATTAAGAGGAGAGAGAGGAATTTATTGGGAGGAGAGAGGGAGAGATAGATTAGGGTAAATTATCTCATATAAAAGAGGCAAGAGAAAACAGTTACAATGGAGGGGAAGAACAGGAAGTTGAAAAGGAATGGGACAACCCGATTCTCACTGAATTTGGCTTAAGGAGGGTATAACATACACACTCAACTGGGTATCTTACCCCATAGGAAAATAGGGGGGTAGGGAGTAAGAGGGGGAAGGATAGAAAGGAGGGCAGATTGGGGGAAAGGATAGTTAGAAGCAAACGTTTTTGAAAAGGGATAGGGTCAAAGGAGAAAACAGAATAAGTGGGGGATGGGAGGGAGAGAAATATAGTTAATCTTTCACAATATAACTACTATGGAAATGATTTGGGTAACTACACATGTATAACCTATATTGAATTTCTTAACTTCCCAGTGGGGGTGGGTGAGGAAGGAAGAAGGGAAAAAATCTGGAACTCAAAGTTTTAAAAACAAATGTTTAAAAATTGTTTTTTTACATGCAACTGGGAAATAAGATATACAGGTATTAGGGTATAGAAACCTATCTTGCCCAACTAAAAAGTTAGGGGGGTGATGGAGGAGGATATAAGAAAGAACAGAATGGGGGAAGGGATATTCAGTAGGCTTGCTATTTTGGGGTGGGGGTAGGGGAAAGATGGGGAGGAAAAAATTGTAATTCAAAATCTTGTGGAAATGAATGTTGAAGACTAAAAATAATTTTTTTTAAAAGAAAAAACAAAAAGAAAAAGTGGCCTTGTTGAGGCGGGCATCTTTCTTGCCTAAATTTTAAAAAAAAAGCTACTTCATAAAAAACTGGTAGTAGAGTAATATCAGAACAGCATACTCTATCAAATATCATTTGGGTTAAATTTGGCAGAGTGATAAAATGGTATTTCTATAGCATCTTTCTTGTAAAAATTTAAAAATATTTTACAAACTATAAAAGCTCTCACTTTCAGGGTTGGCAAAATTATGGTCTAGATACGATAAACAATTTGCATTCTCTCAGTCTCTAGTTTTTACATCTAGCATGTGAACTGAGTTATCACTACCAATAATATTAAAGAAAATTAATGTTTGCTGAACAACTATGGCATAAAGCTAATAGGGCAAGAAATTATGATTTCATCAGTGTGGGAACTTTCTCTACTGATTATGACTTAGTGGATAAGTCTTAGAGAGACACCTGAGGCTCAGAGAAGTTAAGGGACTGACCCAGGGTTACATCGGTCATTTCTGTATAAAACAGGAGGAGGACAGACAAGCCAAACAGAGGATAGACAGAACCATCATAATTAAATGAGCAGCATGTTTCTATAAAACTTTACCATATATTGAAATCACAGCCAAGATGAGCCATGCAGTCCATTCAGGAAGGTACTTTATGAACACCAGAGCCATGAGGGCACTGATCATGATGAGATAAGCCTGCTGGAGCCGCAGAGGGCCTTTCCAGTGGATGCAGATCATTCCCACCACGCCAAAATTCCAGATCACAAGTGCCAGAGTGATATAGTCCATGGCAACATTGTAGGTTTTAAATACTTCACTGAAAAACAGAATTAAAAAAAAAGGGACTAGAACAAGGACGTAATGAATAACTGAAGAAAACAAAACACAACCACTTCCTAGAGGCAAAGCATAACATTGAGATAGATCTAAAAGCTCACTTATAGTTTCACTATTTTTTAAACCCAGACCTGTGACTTGATCAGTGCTGGATCATCCCACTGTGAAAACTGCCTCTATCATACAGGTTGGCAACACATATGCAATTATATTCTCAGCTGCCTCAAGTATTAGGAGGTTAAGTGATTTATCTACATACATTTGTCACAAAAGGATTCTGTGTCAAGGAAGGAGCTGTTCCCAAGCCTGTATTCTTACTTTTCTAGCACACTGCCTCCAGGTTTCACTAGAGCAATAACTTTGTAGCAGAAAATTCCTCCAAGAGTTCATTGAAAGCACTCTGCAATGTACGTTTAGCTTACCTTTTGTCAAATCTGTGATGAAATGATAAAAAGGGAAAGGAATCAGAGACAAACCTCTATCTCCTACTCTGAGATTCATTTATTTGCCTGTTAGCTTTATATCCAGCAATCAGCTATAAGCACTAAACATTAACATAATGTATTTGAGCTGCATGCTGGAAATCATGTGAAAACCTATTTTGGGAAACTTTGTTTCTTGCTCTTTCAGTTACCTGAGGTACCAGCAGAAAGATCAGCAATCATAATGTCGGTCACGACAGGAGAGGGGCAACTCAATGTAATAGCATTCTTGAGTTCTACTGAAGCATTACATTAGTTCCCATAAAGGAAGGAAAGGAAAGACTACCTGAGAATCTGGTTCCTTGAAGTAAGGCACCATTTGGGAGTTTGTCTGTTTTAAAGATCGAATCTCCTTATCTTACCCAGGCTAGAAATACAGGGGCAACTCATAGGCTGGTCCTGCTCCAATCAGTGTTGGAGGTGAGACCTCCTCTGGACTGGTTTGCTGGTGGCTCCTCCTGCTCCTAAGGGCTTATCACATTAACGTTTAACTCAGTGTACCCAATCAGCTTAGCCCACTGTAGCTTAGACTCAAAAGAACTGCAAGCCTTAGCCTCTTTGGTAGCGGGGATGACAGACATGCTCCACGAAGTCCAGCCATTTTATCTCTTAAAGTACCTAGTAGAGCATCTATAAACATAAAGTAATAAATGGGAAAGCGACTGCTAAGAACTCAAATTTTCACCTCTTCTTTCTAAAACTTTCCTGGCTAGTTTGAGGTTAATCACATCTTGGGCTCTATAACCCAAACAGTCTTTAGTCTACCTCCTATGACACATACAAATTATTGTTGGGACTGCCCAGGTAGCTTGTTACAATAGTAAAGATCATCCAGTCTTCCAATTTTTTTTTTTTTAAAGCAATTGGGGTTAAGTAACTTGCCCAAGGTTACACGGCTAGTCATTATTGATGCGTGGGTGCTCATTTTCTGAGGCCGGATCTGATCTCGGGTCATCCCAACTCCGAGGCCGGCGCTCTTACTCACTGCGCCACCTAGCCGCCCCTTTAGGGCAATCGGGGTTAAGTAACTTGCCCAAGGTTACACGGCTAGGTTTTTGTTTGTGCGGATTAGGTGTCGGAGGCCGGCTCCCAACTCAGGGCCTTCTGATTCCAGGGCCGGCGCTCTATTCACTGCGCCACCTAGCCGCCCCTAGTCTTCCAATTTTTTAATAAATTTGAAAAACATACCAAATTTGGAAAAGAAAAAGTAGTCCATACCAGAATAGTCAAATTAAGCTAATAGTCTGATAAACATTTTAAAATAATACAACCAAGTTAGCAGAACCTAAGATTGTATCAGTGTGTCCATTCAAATAAGATGCAGAAAAACAGTCAGGAAGAAAGGGACAGCCATTAAGAACACAGTTATAAACAACCCTATCAATATTTTGAACTTGTTTGTTAGACCTTATAAAGACTCCTTTGATTTGGATATGATCATAACATAAGTATATAACTGAAAAACAATGTAGATGGTTCTAAGTAAAGTCTACAAGAGCAGACAGGAAATTTCTAAAAAGTATTTAGGCTTCTAGGTACTTACCCCAAATAAATGAATGAGAAAAAGAACAGCAACAAGAGAGAGGAAATTATAAGCCAGGCATGGATCACCTGAAAAAGAAAGGGGTTCACTTTTATCATGAATACACTAGAAATGTCCATTAAAAACTCATATTCATTCTTGCCTCAAAAATAGAAGTATAAAAAGTATATAAAAGTATAAAAAGTATAAAATTCTGTATGACGCCTGCATACTATACCTGGGAGATGGCAGAATTTATAAGTACTAGAATAGTGTATATTTGTATATAGTTTTTTGGTGTTGAAGATTTAGCACCGAACATTGAATTAGTTACATGTTAATATTAATAAGAAATTCAACGGGACATAAATGGAGACTCTCCCTGACTCATGTACTGGAGTCATATTTTTTTGTCATAAATAGTAATGCTTTAGAAAAGAACTGGTGCTAAGAGAGCAAATCATTAGCAGAAGATATGTATGCCATTAAAACCCAAGGTGGTAATGTCTGAAATATAGGAGTTTTATTTTATTTATGAAGTGAGTTCAAGGCATCATTGCAAATCTAAGTCAAAGGAACATTCAATAAGTGAACTTCTGAGCACTACACATTAATGGGGCAGGGCAAGTAAGCTATCAATTTGATAAAGAAAGTTTAGAAGCTGAAATCTCATTAAGACTTTCAATACATTAACTCTTATTATATGGTTTAATAACAAGTAGTCATATTATGAGATCCATGAAACACGTCTACTAGTTTACTATCATTGTACAAAATTTCTGTAGTACTCTACAAAGTACTTTACAAATTACTACTATCCATGTACTCCTTAAATTCATGGTAGTATGAAGCATAATTTGATCTTTTAATATAATATGGAGGATGAAAAAACTTTTTAAAAATGAAACATAAGCTGATCACACTTGCATAATACAAATTAACAGGCCTAGTTAAGATAAATTTGGGGTTTCTCAAATGTGAAGAAATCAAGAACAAGAGAGAGACAAGAACTGTTAAATAATTTCCAAAGTAAAACCTAAAGTAGAATAGTGGTTAGTGTGAGCAATCATTTTTTCAGACTGCAGTTCTCTGCCCAGGGCTTGGCTAGATAATTCTGTCCTACTATGTCTAGTGATCACTTTTAATTTCCAAATTGGCCTAGTTCTTAACTAAAGCATTAAAATGTCATGCCTCGAGAAACAGCTCGTCCAAGCCTCTCTGCCCCCAGATTCTCCACAAACTATGTAAAAAAGGACTCTAAAACCAGTTCCAAACTACAATTACCTCATCTACAGCATGGAAATATTCAGACAGTTGCCTGAAGCACTAAAAGTTGCCTAAAGTTGGGGAGGGTAGGTGGCACAGTAAATAGAGCACCAGCCCTGGAGTCAGGAGGACCTGAGTTCAAATCCAGCCTCAGACACTTAACACAAAAACTAGCTGTGTGGCCTTGGGAAAGTCAGTTAACCCCAACTGCCCTCCAAAAAGCAAAAAAAAAAAAAAAAGTTGCCTAAAGTCATAGAGTCAATACTAACAAAGTCAGACACTAAATCTAGGGCTTTCTGATTCCAAGCCATTCCCCGATCCACTATTCCACACTATTGTATTACCTTCATTGTGATTAATGTAATAATTATTATCAATAATAACAATAACAATTTGTCACCACCCAAAATTTCCAAAGAACCCTTCTACTCTTTTTAAGGTACAAGTAAACATCTCTAAAATAATTTACTATCTGCAAAGTGACTTTTGGGGCCTCAGTTTCTTCATCTATAAAGGGAAATATAAATGGCCTCTGAGGTGTTTCCAGTTCTAAATCTATAATCTTATGAGAAAGTAATCTTTCTTGGACTGCTTAGGCAATATTTTCACCTATGTTCACTTTCAGATACAATTCAAGTTGTAAGTATATCAACTATCAGAAACACTGACTAAAAATTAAGTTCAATTCATATTCTTGATGGCAAACACTTATTTTATGTATCCTAACACTTATTCACATTATATAGCCATGTAGAGTGTTAAGTGATTTATGCTGATAAATCCACCTCTCTTGAAGGTTTTCATTACAAGATGTAATTAAGAGAGAGAAGACATTTTTATTACAAGTCAAGCAGTCATGTTTGCTATGAAATTCAGAAACTCAATTCTCTTATTATTTTAATGAGTTTCAGAAAGTTCTAGTTTTTAACAATTTCCAGTTATTTCATGATTCTTTCTTGCTTACTTTACTTAAGGATTTCATTAAATCAATGATAACTCTTTTCATTGACCTGTATTTATAAAGTAACAGGTTCATAAATTACTATCTGAAAGAGAAACTACATCCCAAATTTATCAAAAAGTATAATTAAGGGGTGGCTAGATGGTGCAGTGAATAGAGCACCGGCCCTGGAGTCAGGAGGACCTGAGTTCAAATCCAGCCTCAGACACTTAAAAACTAGCTATGTGACCTTGGGCAAGTCACTTAACCCCAATTGCCCTCCAAAAAAAGCAAATAAACAAATAGATAGACAGATAAATAAATTAAAAAAAAAAGTATAATTAAGACCAGAAAATCTACAATACTACTTTTGCTCCCCACCTGTGTTTCTAATAATGAGAAACATTAGTACTTAAAATGACCTAGTAAAGTTTAAATAATATGAATAATAACAATAATTAACTAATATAACAATAAATAATGTGAAATGAGACAGTATATCCAAATTCAAAGCCATTTATGTCCATGACTTAATAGCACTTTCTTTTGGGGTCACAGACAAGGAAAACATTAATCTTCTAACTCTGAAGTCCTCTAAGCTTTCCCACATAATAGAGTACAACCACTGTTGCTGGTTTCACAGGAAGTAGCCATTACTCTAAGACAAAGTAGTTCAGTCTAACACTCCTTCAAGAGTGTTCCCTGGGGGGCGGCTAGGTGGTGCAGTAAGTAGAGCGCTGCTGGCCCTGGAGTCAGAAGGGCCTGAGTTTGGATCCGGCCTCAGACACTTAACACACACACAAACAAACAAAAAAAAAAACCTAGCCGGTGGCACACACAAACAAAAAAAAAAACCTAGCCATGTGGCCTTGGGCAAGTTACTTAACCCCAATTGCCCTCCAAAAACCAAAAAAAAAAAAAAAAAAGAGTGTTCCCTGAAACGCTGTCATATTAATAAACTTTTCAGTCTGTAAAAAGTGTTTTTTGGGAGAGCACCATAGAATGACCTAGCACAGACTTACTCTGTGTCCAATACAAGTGAACTTTTAATAAACTCTACTTTTCTTGGGCTGAGAAGACTTGAGTTGAATTCATTCAGAAGAAGCGGGCATGTTGGTATTTTGGAGTCTCCAGAGCAACCCTAACCCTCTTTATGGGTAACCTCTTCACTAAGGTTCAGAATACCTGGGATATGGAAGGGCGGAGCCAAGATGGCGGAGTAGAAACAGCTCATCCAAGCCACTCTGCCCCCAGATTCCCCCCAAACGATGTAAAAGGGGACTCTGAACAACTTCTGGAGGCCCAGCACCCACAGAACGACACAGAGAAGCTAAACTCCCGCTGAGGACAGCCCAGCAGCCCTGCAGGAAGGACCAGCGCAGTGGTCTGGGACCTGGCAGCGTGCAGCGCGCAGAGCGCAGGTGCCGAGCCGAGCCGAGCCCAGGTCCGCAGGTTTTAGCCCCAGGGCGGCAGGGCCAGCAGCTGGCTGGAGGAACCCCAGAACACCAGGAGCTGTGGCGACTCCGGAATTATCAACATAGACTTGCCTAGGACAAAGTAAGAGGTTAGTGTCCTATGGACTTTCTGTGGGACTGGTATTAGGGAATGCGTCGGCTCCCTCCCCTGGGGGCTAGAAGCCGCTGAGGACAAACGCCATTTTGTAGTTTTCAGAGGCAGCTCCCGCTCCCAGCCTGCAAATTTGTAGGGAGATCCAGCGATCAGTCTTGGGGGGTAATCGCTCTTGCTTTAACCTCCCTGGATCTGGATTGTGATCTAGGGTGGAAGTCGTGGGTGGGTTTACAGCTTGCCAGGAACGGAAGTTGCCCCCCACACGTTCGGGACGAAAATTCCTCTATCTGGCCTTAAAGCCATAGTGTGGCAACAAGCGCAAAAGTCAAGCAATTAAGTGGCAACATGCCAAGGCAAAGGAAACAGAAAAATGCAACCCTAGACTCCTATTTTGGGGGCATAGAGCGGGAAAAGGACTGTGAGGTCAGAAGTCCTGCTCCAAAAGCCCCAGGGGAAAACATGAGTGAGTTGCAGGCCATAGAGGACCTTAAGAAGGACTTTAAAAATCAAATAAGAGAAGTGGAGGAAAAATTGGAAGAGAAATGAGAAGGATGCAGGAAAAGTATGAAATGAGGGTCAACAGCCTGACTGAGGAAAACAACACCTTAAAAAATAGACTAACTCAAATGGCAAAGGAGGCCCAAAAGGGCAATGAGGAGAAGAATGCCTTAAAAAGTCGAATTTGCCAGATGGAAAAGAATCTCAAAAGTTCACTGAGGAGATTCATTCCTTCAGAGTTAGACTGGAGCAAATGGAAGCTAATGACTTTATGAGAAATCAAGATGCTGTTAAGCAAATCCAAACAAATGAAACATTAGAAGACAATGTGAAATATCTCATGGGAAAAACCACTGACCTGGAAAATAGATCCAGGAGAGACAATTTAAAAATTATTGGACTACCTGAAAGCCATGATCAAGGAAAGAACCTAGAAATCACCCTTCAAGAAATTCTCAAGGAAAACTGCCCTGATGTTGTAGATCCAGAGGGCAAAAGAGAGGGTGAAAGAATCCACAGATCACCTCCTGAAAAAGATCCCAAAAAGAAAACTCCCAGGAATATTATAGCCAGGTTCCAGAATCCCCAGATCAAAGAGAAAATACTACAAGCAGCCAGGAAGAAACAATTTCAATATTGTGGAAACACAATCAGAATAGTCCAGGACCTGGCGGCTTCTACACTGAGGGATCGAAGGGCATGGAATATGATATTCCAGAGGGCAAAAGAACTGGGAATGAACCCAAGGGTCACCTACCCAGCAAAACTGAGTATTTTGTTTCAGGGGAAAATACGGTCATTCAGTGGAATAGAGGACTTTCAAGCATTCTTGAGGAAAAAACCAGAATTGAATAGAAAATTTGACATCCAGACACAAGAAGGAAGAGATGCCTGAGAAGGTAATCAGGGAAAAGAAATCAAAAGGAACTTATCAAAGTTGAACTATTTACATTCCTATATGGAAAAGCAATAACTGTGACTGATGATAACTTTCTCACTATGAAAATGATGGAAGAAGGGTGTGTGGTCATATGAATACATATGTGAATGTGTGTGTATATGGTTACAGTTATATATGGATAGAGGGCATAAGTTGAATTTGTTGGGAAGGGAGAATACTCAAGGGATGAAATTATGAGGTGAGAGAGGAAAGTGGCAAGAGGAGATGGGGAGAGACAGGGTAGTGTAAACTATCCCATGCAGAAGAAGCAAGGGGAAGTGGTTGCAAAAGAGGGAGAGAATAAGGAAGGCTAAAAAGGCAAAACCACATTCACATTGAATTTGGTTCAGGGAGAAAATGACATACAAACTAAATGGGATATCTCAACCTGCAGCAGGATAGGGGGAAGGGGGATGGGAGGAGGGATGATGGATGGGAGGGCATCCTTGGGGTGAGGGGAGCTTGGAAGTACCCACTATAAAAGAGGGACAGGATAAAGCAGCCTTGTACAATATATCTACTATGATAATGTTTTGCATAGCTAGACATGTACAACATATACTGAATTACTTATCTCCCAAGAGGGAATGGGTGACAAGGGAGGAAGGAAATGGATCTGAAATTTGAGGTCATAACATTAAATGTTTCAAATATATATAAATACGATTATTAATACTCTTTTGCTTGTAATAGGAGATAAGATGTGCAGGCATTGGGATGCAAAGACTCACCTTCCTCTAATGGAAAAGTCGATGGGGGTATGGGAGAGAGCAGATTGGAGGAAGCGATATCTTGTGGAATTACTATTCTGGGAGGTTGGGTAGGGGAATAATTGGGGGAAAATGATTGTAACTCAAAATCTGGCGGAAATGAATGATGTAAAACAGAAGTTAATAAAGCATTTGTTTAAAAAAAACTTTTTTCATACTCTACTTGTTTTAAATTTTTTTAAAGTTCTGTATCTTTCACAAGGACATTACACAATCTCTTCAAATTCTCAAGCATTTATTTGGTGGCTTTCAGAACAAGTCATGGCAGGTTTCTAAACATCACAAGGTCAAATGCTCATACTTCATTTTACAATCTTGCCCACAGTGTTTTGTTTCTCCAAAGTCAATTTTAACTAATAAAACCTTGACAAAATTAGATGCCTACATGAAAAAAAGGAAAAAATAAGTGTGTTTCGGGCTGTACACAAATTTTCTTTGAGTAATCTGAAAATGTATGAGCTAAAAGAGCAAAACTACAAAAAAAATTATGATATATTTAGTGTTAAAATCACTATTAGGTAAAATTAAATTTAAAAAAAATTTTAAAAAATAAAATAAAATGTTAGTTCAAGGGCTAATTAATAATGTAGTTTATAGATTATTTGGGTGCCTAGTTGCTTCTCCAGTCTGCTTTGGCCATTTTTCTTTTCATTTATACAGCCTCTAAAGCCACAGAGAAATGAAATTTAACTAACTAGTTAGTGTTAAAGGAAAAAGTACTAGACTGGGAGTCAAGAGACCCGGATTGAAATCCCAGATGTGGCACATAGTAGCCATATTATCTTTGGGCAAGTAAAATCACCTTCCTAAGCTTTAGTTTCCTTGTCTACAAAATGCAGTTAGACCAAATGATTTCTAAATTCTGACCCAGCTATAAATCCTATAATCTGATCCTAAGATTGCTGTCCTTTCAAACTTTAACTGGGCAACTCTTGACTGGCTTTTAAAAAAAAAGTATGACAGTGCTAATCATGTCCTGCCAGAGAGGTGACAGATGCAAAAGGGAGAACAAGATAAACATTTTTGGATACGGTCAATATGGGAATATGTTTTGCTGGGCTATGCATATTTATTATGAGGATTTTCTTTTTTCTTTGTTGTGCAATTGGGGAGAGAGGTTAGTAGAAAAGAGAGACAGAAAATGCTTCTTTTTTTGGAGGGCAATTGGGGTTAAGTAACTTGCCCAAGGTCACATGGCTAGGTTTTTTTTTTGTTTGTTTGTTTGTGTGTGTTTAAGTGTCTGAGGCTGGAACCGAACTAAGGTCCTTCTGACTCCAGGGCCGGCGCTCTACTCACTGCGCCATCTAGCCACCCCCCGAAATGTTTTTTTTTTTTTAAAGATAGGCTATAAACTTGGCCCCAGAGAAGAGATGAGAAGATGCAAATCCCTTCTTTGTTTGCAGAGGCAGGGGCCTATGCAAGTGGAATACTGCATATATTGTTAGACTTATTTGATGTGTTGTTTAATTTTGCTTAACTTCTCCCCCCTCCTTTCTTTTTTATTCTTTGGTACAAGGAATGCCTTGATGGATACAGGCAGAAGAGGGATTTTTTAAAAAATGAAGGTGATATCAAAACAAAAAAAATGCCAATTTTTTTCTGAACAATACTTATTAATAAAATAAAATTTTGTATAAAAAAGAATATTACAGATCTAAAGACCTATTTACAATGTTTACTTTGCTTTCTCATTTAAGGTCTAATTGTACATCCAATACTGCATAAGAACCGTGACCTAATGATACAGGTACAAGAAAGTTACAAGGAACCCCTCAGAGTACAGTCATGTCCTGTCTCCCAATCCAATGTGATTAACACTAAAAGTCAAACATGGATATTATCCCACAGACTAAAACAGGATCAGAAAGTACTCTGGTAATAACCATTTGATTTCTTCCATCTTCAAGAAGGCACTTTCCATTTTGCAGTGGAGAATGTAAAATCTAAAGTAAACTCTGTGCACAGCCTATTATTTTCTTCAGTCAAACAGAAATGCTAAGCACTGTAGGGCTTATGCCAACTTTCCATACAATATGGTCTGAGATATTTTGAAATACCTACATAGGAACTGCATAAAATACAGGGGAGAAAACGCATATATGTTTAAATCTTAACACCAAGAATGTTAAGGTTAGTTCAGTTTTCAACTGCAAGATTATTGGGGAAAAGAGGGGAAACATTAGGCACATCTAATACTGAAAGTATTATAATACTTTTTGGTTCCTGTGATTTTTTTTAAGTGCTGATTCAAGTAGGTAACTCTATGTAGCACATAAAATTTTATACCACAAAGGTAAAACGAGCCAGTATATGCACATTTTAAATAATATGAAGTACAAAAAAGTTTATAAGCAAGTAATTCCCGTGACAACAGAAACCCTGATATTCAAGTGCAGGCTCTGTGCTCAGCAAATTCTCAGCAAATACCATACTATGTCCTCCCCGCCTATCATGTCATCTTCTGTACTGTTTCTAAGTACTGAGTCTACTTCTTCAACAGATGTGAAATACTATTTTAGGAGGATTAGTTACCTAAGAATACTTAATTAGGTATTTCCAAGTGTTTTGTTATATTGCTAGGTTCCAATCATGACCCATCCCCCTTCCTCCCCACAAATACTAAATTGACTGTATTTCAAAATCATTTTATGGTCAGTGATAGTGTGGTGAGAGGAGAGCATAAAAACAATGCAACCTTAAAGTTATATTACTTGTGCTTCCAAAACAGATTCTAATCTTATCTTAATTTGACCCCACTATTAAAAAAATACCGATTATCAAGACTGAAACCTGAAGTTGTTTAACTATCAACTGCCCAAGATTATTGAAGAAGATTGGAAAAAGGAAACAGTGTCAGTGAATCCATCAGTTTTCAGCCTCCATTTCAAATTCCCGCTTCAGACTTTTCAAATAAGCATGCACATTTCCAAAACCATGGTACTTGGCCAAATACACCAACACATTGTCCATCTCGCTGCCTACAAAAACTGCAGTTGTGGATTCCATGACAAGGTGGGCAATGCCAGTTTGGGTCCAGCAATGCTATTTTGACCTCTTTGCCTTATCGATTTTGAAGACAGGGGCCATAGAACTGTCCCTGAACTCCAAAATATTCTGGGTTTCTGCAGTTTGTCTTGGTGTCAACAGTCTTCTGGTGACACTGGTGGCAGGTGGAACCTAACAGTTACAGATCTCGTTCCAAGACGAGATGCAGATGTTTTCCAGCTCTTCCTCTGTAATCTCTTCCACTGGATGATCAATATGAGGAAGGGTCATGGTACCTGGGAGACGACTTCTGAGTGTGGCATCATCATCCATATATTCATCCAAGCTCTTCCTTTTTCTCACCAACATGTACTTGTCTTCAAAATCCATTTCATCTTCCAAGCGTAGATCTGGGGGTACTTCAAGCAGAGATCTGGACCTGGTATGTGGACAAGCTCTTTGTTCAGGGTTTCTCCTTGAGGGGTCTCTTGGGAAGGGGTGCCTTGGATTTGGCTTCAATGGGCTACTACCTGGAAGTGATCTCCTTCCAGTAAATAATCCTGGGAAACTTTGTAATTCTGACATTAGTTTTGTAAGCACTGCCTTATTTTCATTTATATTTAAGGCCCTCTTTTCCAAAAAAACTGAAGTCTTTCTCATCTTCTGAGTCAGAATCAGAATTGAAAGTAGGAACCTCTGGGGCTTTGGGTGGGGCTGCTTTCTGCTTCCTCACCCCTCTGAGGTCTCTGGTCAGAAACTTTAGAGCCACTTGCAAAGGACCCAAATGTTTCATTTGACTCCGAGTTCTCCTGCCTTCATCATCAGAATCCAATTTCATTCCATCTTGTATCTCGCTTTCTGAGAAGCTGCAGAATGATTCATCATCAGAGTTGGCATAAAAAACATTGGCCAGTTCTTTAGTGATATCTGGCCTGAGTTTGGGTTTGTGTAAAATCCCACAATCCCCTCTTAGGTCTTGTGCCTCACTTTCTGGAAAGCCACAGAAAGATTCATTATCAGAGTCCTCAAAAAAATATTTGCCAGTTCTTCACTGATATCTGACCTGAATTTGGGCATTGTGTTTGCAAAATTATCAGAAGCAAAACTGTCACAACTGTCATCAGAGGATGACAAGGTTTCCATGGAAATCAATTACGCATTTCTGAAATTTTTGAAGTTCTTCTTTACAGAAAGGTCCTTTTGCTGCATGTGGAAAGGATCCAGAGTGGCCGCAGGACTCCGTGAGAAGGGCACTTTAAAGGGAAGGGAATGCTCCGGGGAAGTAGGGCCTTGGGGAGCAGAGAATGCCTACAGCGGCTTCATGGATGCAGGAGGAGCATGAGCAAGGGAGTCCAATTTTTTTTTTAAAGCTATGATGGCAGAAGCAACTGTTGAAATGATCAGCAGAAATGAATGTTTAGATTATCTGCAGATTTTCAAATATCTATCTACCACAACCACAGGCAGGAAAGTTGGCAATACTGTTTTGATGACAAAGAATCCTTATTCATCAAATACTCCAAGGGACCTGTGGTCTTAATGATGGGGGCACATTCTACTGATCCAAACTGTAATACACGTTTGACCATCCTGTATGCTTCCCATTCATGTTCTCTTGTAAATTTGACATCCAAAATAGGAAGTGGACCTTCCTCTCACTCTCTTGAAAATGCACAGATATCAAGTACATGGGTTATCAGCCATCCTTCAAAATCAATCAACAAACATTTGTTAAGCACCTACTATGTATCAGGCACTGTGCTGTGCACTGGAGATATAGAAAAAGGCAAAAGACAGCCCTTGCCCTCAAAGTGCTTACAATTTAACCAACCTCTGCTATTGTGACTAGACTATCTTCTTTTCTAGTTAGACATTTCTCTAATGATATTCCTTATTTTCCCAACAACAGGGTCATTTTACTTGAATACTTGGCAGGGATTAGGATTTCATTTTAATCTGAACAATGTATCTTAATAAAGATAGGGCAGTAAACCATAGGTATCCACATATGCTATGGTATATAGATTATGGTGCATTAGATAGTCAAAACTTGTATTATTTGGTTAAAGTTAGTAATGATTATATGCTAATATAAACTATTACTACTGAATGGTGCCAGAGAAGCTGATTATAAATATATTAGGCTAGCCTAACATTACTTGTCAACCCCAATAGTCTCATTATTAATAAACAACTCCTTAAATTTGTAAAGTGCCTTACAATTCATAAAGCACTTTCACATACATTATCTCATGCAAAGTTTTGTGAAACTGAGAAATGTGACCTCTGTGAGAATCACAGCATATAAGGGTGATACAGGGATGAGAGTTACATCACTCTAAATACTTGATTGATGGTAGGAGTAGGAACTATGGTCCAAGTTAAGTATAAAGATAAGCTACTTTTAAACTTTATCTTCTTCACCATCCATAGCCAGTAATCACCAAAGTCTGCCAATTCATCCCCTGCTGCAATTCTTGGGCCTACTCTTCTTCCCTATTCCCATAATCCTACACTGGCCTCTAAATTTCTCAATTACTGGTTTGTGTGGCTCAAATGATTCATGATGACAGTAGTTAAATATATGAAAGCAAACTGAAAAGAACCCTTAAGATCATCATTTTGAGGTTTTGATTGAAAAGAGGATTAGTAACCACTGCAAATTTTTAAGAAAGGTGACAGGATCAAAATTTTACTTTTGGTAATTATTTTTGTTCTTAATGGGGTAAATTCAAAAGACTATCTTCAAGTTTTCAAGAAAGTTAGTTAACGTAAAATTTGGGATCTGATGAGGGACTGGGAACAGAAAGAAAAGAGAAAGAACCGGTAGGCTCTGGTAAGGTGAACGGTCAAGAAGATGGAGAAACTGAAGATAACTAAGACTTAGCTAACAGTAACTGAGAAATTGGAAAGTGGTTAAGAGTAGAGGAAAGGAAAGATAGCGAGCAGCTAGTAATTTAAACTATGAGAAAGTATGGGATACCTGAAGAAGTATTAAGAGGGGCATAAAAGATCCCAAGGAATGGCCTTGGGGGACTTTCCCAGGAAGGAGAGGAAGAACTAGCAAAGGCAACTAACAGACAGCGGTGAGTAGTAAGAGAAGGGGCAGAAAAAAGTAATGTGACCTGCCAAAAAACCTCTCCTGACTGTCAAGGAAAAGAATGGAATATCAAAGACAGAAAACCTACAGTCTCATGAGAAGGCAGAAAATGAACTTTGTAAAGAGAAGTCACTAGATGCTTCAGCAGGAACTATTTCTGTGGAGAAATAAGAAAAGGAAATCAGGGTTCAGGAACATAAGTAATGATGAAATGGAAGAAGCCCACGTAAAAAAGATTAGGAAGACCCATTTGTGTTTAGAGCATAGGAAATGGACCTAAGGTCCACCATGACAGAACACACAGAAAAGTAAAAGAGAAAACTTTATTGTAAAATTAATAATGACAACAGTTAGCATTCACCTAGTGCTTAAGTGCTGTGCTGAGCACTTTACAAACGTCTCATTTCATCTTTACCAGAACCTTGCTAATATTACCTCCACTTTACAGTTGAGAAAACGAAGGTAGGCAGAGTCTAAGTGGCGTGCCCAGGGTCACACAAATAGCCTCTGAAGCCACTTCTGAACTTATGTCTCCCTGACTATAGGTCCAGCCCTCTATCTGCGGCACCACCTAGCTGCCTTAACAACCAAGAATGATCAACATATGAAATAAACAAAGATCATAAAAGGCAGGATAGAATTCATATATAGTGTCACAAAAAGAGGTGAGAAATGCAGATAAGGTGTAGTTCCAGGCAAACAACTACAGGACATTTACATGGAGAGATAGAGATAAAGAATCAGAACCAATGATTTGTATAGTTTTCTTCCTGTCATCAACCTAAAGCCACAACTCTCTTAAATCTTCATCTGCCAAATGAAGGGAAAGTATAGTCATTCAGTGAAGTTTTCTCCTTTATTTAATTAGAAGCCATAAAAAGCATTAAGAGATTACACTCTACATTTCCCAATGTAGAAGGGGTCAATTTAAGAATAAACAGTTCTGCGGCGGCTAGGTAGTGCAGTGAATAGAGCACCAGCCCTGGAATCAGGAGGACCTGAGTTCAAATCTGGCCTCAGACACTTGACATACTTACTAGCTGTGTGACTTTGGGCAAGTCACATAACCCCAGTTGCCCTCCAAAAAGCAAAAAAACAAAAACAAGAATAGTTCTGAAAAGAATTGCAAACTATCAGTCATATGAAATATTGCTCCAGATCAATAATAACAAAAGAAAAATACTAATTAAAAGAACTTTTAGATTTCACCTCACATATAGAAAGTTGGAAAAGAAAAAAATTGAAATAACCAAATTAATAGGGGCTTCAGGAAGTCAAACACACTAATACACTATTGGTAAGCTGTGAACTGTTCCCAACAGTTTGATTAGCAACTGAGAATTATGCAAAGAAGGTGACTATAATGTCTATACTCACTGAACTGGACACAAAGCAGATGTCTATTAATTATGGAAATGGCTAAACAAATTGTGGCACATCAACATAATACAATATTACTGTGCTGCAAGAAATGATCAAGGTATCATTGGAGAAACATGGCAAATTCATTACATAACCCAATGTATAATGAAGTCAAAAAAATCAAGAAAATAATATACACAATGACAACAAAATAAATGGAAAGACTAAGAAAAAGAACACATGAAATTATAATATACAAACAGCCCCAAAGAGATTAGAAAATGCACCTGCATCCCTTATTTGAAGAGTAAGAGAATATGGGCATTAGATGTTGGATATACTATCAGATTCAGCTGATATGTTGGTTAAGCTTTGCTAAATGTTTTTTTCCCTTTTTAATTTTAATTCTTTGTTATAAGGGATAGTTTGTTGGGTTGTCAAAGAGGGAAGAATATATTCAAAAATTAAAGTGATTTAAAAACAAAAGCTACCAATGAAAAATTTAAATTCATTAAAAAAAAAATTTATGACTTGACTTTTCCTGGTCTAAAGTGGAGGTGGGAGGCAGCTAGATGGCGCAGTGATAGAGTACTGGCCCTGGAGTCAGGAGAACCTGAATTCATATCTGGCCTCAGACACTAAACACTTAATAGCTGTGTGACCTTGGGCAAATGTCACTTCACCCCAATTGCCCTGCCTTTCCCCCTCCAAAAAGCAAAAAATAAAATAAAATAAAACAAAATAGAGGTGAGCTTAAGACAAATTGGCAAGATTGGAAGGAAATGGTAATAAAAAAATAATCAAGACATCAAATAAGGTTCTTATGCTTTTCACCTCACCTTATAGCACCTGTATTTATAAAGTACCACCAGGAGAACAGTCATAACCACAATAACACTGATCATGATGGCAGCATTCAGAACGGAGTGTAGTGCTCTCTGCCCTACAGTTTCTGTGTCTTCAGTGAATGGAGTATAAATTCTAAAAGAAAACAAAATACAACAACAGTCCATTCCTATGCCAGAGTTAATCCCAAATAATAATTCTGTGTCTTCCTCCCCCCACAATGCAAAAAAAGACTAGAATCTTTCTCAATTAATTTTAAAAATTAACTTTTTTCCAACTCATCTAGTAATTTTTTAAAAAAAAGCACAATATTTACTGAGCAAAGATATATATATCTATATATATATATATCTTTATGCTATAATTTCAAGCAAGGTATTGGCTCCATCTAGTGGATACTCTATTGGAAGCTAAGTCAAATAATCTTCATTCACTACTTGCCGATAAATAAGACAAAGAAATAGATTTACACTTTTAAGGGTGTATTAAGAAGCTAAGGGTGATGAAATGACTGGTAATTCTTGACTTTTGCCTCTAAAAAAGGACTTGATTTCATGAAGACTGAAACTTAAATTGAATACTGAGAATAACATTACATAATATTACAATAATATTACACAGATTCTCTTCACTTGGCAAAGAACTATCCATAGTAGGGAACGGCTAGGTGGCGCAGTGACTAGAGCACTAGCCCTGGAGTCAGGAGGACCTGAATTCAAATCTGCCCTCAGACACTGTAATGGAATGCAGATTTGAAGATCTTCCCTGCTCCTAGGCCCTTTGATTGGCTTAAGTGACTCTGAGAACCTTCTTTAATTTGAAAAAATACTCTGCCCCCTAATAATCTGAATGTGGTCACATGGAGCCTGTGGAAGGAGGCTTGGTTTTCAAGAATGACCACACCTTGATGCTGTATGATTGGGCAGTGGGTCAAGAGGGTGGTTACATTCTCTGACCCAGGAGAAGGCTATATAATTCCTGATGGGGCTTACTTTGAAAAGTGTGTGATTTGACCAGATGAGACTCTGGGAAGCCATTGAGAGCCCCCGCCCCCAGCTTTGAAAACCCAGATGTTGATGCTTCCCTCTCTGGTAACTGTGATTTTGGTATTGATAATGGTTGGACAGTTTAGAAGCCTGTCTGTATAACTCTGAAGTTCGGGGTGCTGACCTTTTCCCCCTGAACTAGGTAATATATGTTTGTTTAATTAAAGTAAGCTTGTTAACCCATTTTGAGTTGCTTTCCTTTTGAAAAGCAGATCTAAGAACCTGTGTTGGCAGCCACTCTGGGGATGCTGGGGTGCTTGCTGCTACAGACACTTAACACAAAAACTAGCTGTGTGACCTTGGGCAAGTCACTTAACCCCAACTGTCCTCCAAAAAGCAAAAAAAAAAATTATCCATAGTAGAGATTCTCAAGTTTTATTCCTTGATTACTTATTATCATAAGATCCTCCTTTCAAGTCACCTTCTCCAAATCTTCCCTCCTACAACACCTCCCACAAAAAACAAAGGTTGATCATGTAGTGTTTCATGTCAGCAAGAATATTTGCAAGGTTTCCAATACAGCTTCCCTATCCCACTGAATACACTTCTTCAACTGGGATCCAAAATCCTCCTTCCCCTAGTGAACAATCTGCTTTTGAGCATCAGAGGAAGACTCTCGAGACAATTAAGGTACCTTTATTACAAGAGGCCTCTAAAAGTTATCATTAGGGGCAGCTAGGTGGCACAGTGAATAGAGTACCAGCCCTGGAGTCAGGAGGACCTGAGTTCAAATCCAACCTCAAACACTTAACACTAGCTGTATGACCTTGGGCAAGTCACTTAACCCCAATTGCCCTGCATTCCCCTTTCCAAAAGGCTAAATAAATAAATAAATGCAAGTGATAACTGAATCTTTAAAAAGCCTCCCTGTTTTAGAGAATAATAAAATAAATATACATACAATTGTCCATCCTTCCGGGTATAAAAGCTGACAGATTTGATGGTAGCCACAACTACAACCATGCAGAGTGTGACTGGTACAAACAGCATAATCACATGTTTGGCACCATATTTTAAAGTCAGCTCTTCATCTTCTTCATCATCGTGTTCCACCACCTGCCTTGTACCACCCTGGGGTTGTCCATTGGTCTCTGATTCAGGGTTACCATGCCGCCTCCTTTCACTATTTTCGTGGCGCTGTCTTTCTCTGCTGTCATTCTGAAAAACACAAGCAATTCTTTTTCAATAAAACATATTTTTAGTAAAATTAGGCCATGAAACCAGAAGAACTGGTGCTAAAAAAATTATTACAACAAGCATCAGTGATGAGAAAAATCTAACTAAGAAGCAGTTTGGAGTTTAAAACGTCCTGCCAAACTTGATTATCCACTCTTCAAATGTGTTTTCTTTCTTCTCCATATCTCTGCTCATGCCTTTCTTATGGCCAAATATGCTTCCTCTTCCATTACTGCCAACTGAAATCCTCATCCTATGGAAGCCAGTCTGTACTGTACACCTTCTCTTTTATATTATTTTCAAAAGGGGTATCACATAACACAGTACAAAATTTAGCTGTATTGAAGTATAATGCAGTTTTAAAGGTGCTTGCCCATAGCAAGTACTCAAATGTGTGCTGAATTGAATGACATACTCAAGAATATATAACATATATAATTAGTAATATATTCAGGAGTATCAATCAGGCATTTCGTCGTATAGAGAAAATCAGCCAGCACTTCAAGCTTATGTTAGACCAGTGTGCTTTCAAACATCACCTGCTCTTCTTTCTCCCCTAATAGATTTCTTCCTAATTTGGGTAACACTTGGTTGCTATTGTAAACACTGAAAATTTGTATTAGTTTCTAAATTATAAGTATATTTTAATAGGAGTCATTAATGCAAAAATTAAAGAAGATTTAGTAACAACATTAATAAATAATAGCTAACAATTAATAGGGGCACCTAGATGAGTCAGTGGATAGAACACTGGGTTTAGAAACAGAAAGACTTATCTACCTGAGTTCAAATCTGGCCTCAGACACTTACCGGCTGTGTGACCCTGGGTGAGTCACTTCACCCTCTTTGCCCCAGTTTCCTCATCTGTAAAATGCGCTGGAGAAGGAAATGGCAAACCACTCCAGCATCTTTGCCAAGAAAACCCCAAGTGGGGGTCATAAAAAGTTGGACACAATTAAAAAAAGTAACTGAACAACAATAAACAATAGCACTTTAAGGTTTACAAAGTGCTTTACATATGTTACCTTTTGGTCTTCATAATAACCCTGGAAAGTATGTTCTATTAACTCCATTTTACAGATGAGGAAACGGAGGCACACAGGTAAGAAGTTAAGTGACTTGCCCAAGGTCACAATGCTAGTAAGCATCAGAAGCAGGATATGAATTCAGGTGCTCTACCCACTGTGCCACCTAGCACCAGCTTATTCTCTGCTAGCACCCCCTTCTCAGGATTACCTACAACATAATAGGGACCTGGAGAGACCTTTAATGCTATAGTATTAAGGACAAATATTTCTAAAAACTGTTGTAGGATAATATTTTGGATTCTGCCAAACAGAAGAGGGCTGTGTAATGGATACTGGTTTAAAAGTTCTGCTTTTGGAGAATACGAGGTTATACTCAAAATAAAAATGCCTAACCTGCCATCTCATCTGAACCTCACCACAGCCTGCAAGAGAGGCTCCACTATTTCCCTCATTTTTCACATGAGGAAGCTGAGGCAAAGAGAGGATAACACAGCTAGCAAGGGTCTAGGAAAGAATTTGAATTCATAGCTTCCGGGCTTCAAAGTTTGGGTCACTAGTTTTGTTCTTCTTTTCCCACACTTCAAACACTTTTCTTTCCAGCTTTAGTTTGAGAAACAAACAGGGGAGGAATTATCTTGAATTGAGTCATGCTTGCTCACTCCTTGGAAATACACTCAGCCATTCTTCTAATTTCCCATCAGAAATATGAATTTAGGCTGTTCTTCCATGACTAGTGAGGATGACACATGGCACATTATTAAGGCACTTAAGTGGCATAGTGAACAAAGCAGGGGACTTGAAGAAAAAGGCAAAGAGAAAGAGTTTTCCAAACTCTAAACATCCCTCCTATCGATCTTTTAGCACAATCCTCTTCTCTGAAAATTACTCCAGGAATCTGGGATGGGGAAAGACTTGCTGAGCTTACTTTTCTTTTTAACTTTCCCCTCCTATTTAGCATTATATTCCCCTACAATTTGACTCCCAGACCTTCCTTTTGGTCACTTTTCTAAACTCTTCCCTATCCTGAGAAATTTAAATTTACTAACTTAACTGGTTGCTCTACAGAGTGCCTATGGTTGGCAAGGAAGGGAATTTGTCAAAGCAAAAGTATGGTATTCTAGGGTAACTACTATCCCTGAGAAGAGGCAAAACAAAACCCAATATCCCCACCCAAAGAAAAGCCAGCATATCTATCTTTTTTCACCTCACCTCAAATATTATTTGAGTGAGCTCTGAGAAGTCAAGAACATTTATCTCCTTTTTGATCTTTTTGATTCATTATTCTTATTTATCTTGTACTCAGGAGTGTGCTGATAGATATTTAAAAACTGGATCTCCAAGGAAAACAAAAATATACTCATGAGACACTTTAAAGTTTAAAACACTTGTAAGTTTATTAACATTTTCTCCATCACTTAATGAAGTCTAGTCAATCAACAAAACATCTACACAGCCCTGATGTGCACTGTTTGCCAGTTTCTGAGGTGTAAATGCTCACCTTGAAAATTTAACAATGAGTTCATGGTATGAGCCGGCTCCAGCAAGCTCTTGCTCGTCCTCCTCTTCCTTATCAATGTCTTATCAAAGAAATCCTTATTACATACAAGATATTATTCCTGATCACCCTGTCTATTAGGCAAGCCACTTTACTTCTCCCTTGTTACAGAGTCTCAATCTTAAGATTTTAGTATGAACCTGTAACAAACTTGATAATTTCTGAAGTCAGTCAAATAAAAGAAATACTATTTTTCTATTCTTAACAAAAGCATGTAAGTCCTGAAGTAAATGATTGGGGGCAAGGGAAGGTTGCAGTCACCTGTGGAAGAGTTGTAATCTATGACAAGGAGAGAGATGAATGTTGCCATATGACACTCATGGGATGAAAACAATTAAGAACTACAAGTACCAATGATTACTATATTGCTAGAGGGGCTGTTTCAGATGTAAAAACTGAAAACAGAAGTTAGAGGGAATTATTTTTCCCTACATTAATTATATCATTTCAAATAGTGAGGAGACATTTGAGGAATGATTAAGGCCTACTGGCAAGTTTGTTTGTGATTATGTCAGGATTCCCAGAGCCCAAGATTTTAGTCATGCTCCTTTAGGATAATTCACTTTTGTTGTCTCCTATCCCAGACTCCCTTTTTCCCAGTTGCAAGGAGTGAGAGTCAAGATGGCAGAGTAGAAACAACACTTCCACGGAGCTCTGGCCCACACCACTTCCAAATTTATGTAAAAGGGGTCTCTGAACAACCTCTGGAGCTACAGAACCCACAAAATGACACAGAGAAGCTAACCTCCTGCTGAAGACAGCCCAGCAGCCCAGCAGGGAGCTACCAGTGCAGCGCTCTGGGAGCCGAGCCCAGGACCCTGTGAGTCAGAGGTTGTAGCCCCAGGGTGGCCGGACCAGCAGCTGGCTAGAGGGACTCTAGAACACCAGCAGCTGTGGCATTTCCAGAATTACCAACACATTACCACGGACAAAGTGAGAGGTTAGTGCAATATGGACTTTGGGACTCATTAGTGGGGAGAGAACATCAGCCTCTTTCCCTGGGGGCCAGAAGCCGCTGAGATGCTTCAGCACAGCAGCGGACACAGGCAGCACCACAGCAGCTTCAGTTCCTTGTCTGCGTACTGTAGGGGAACCAGATGATCAGTCTGGGGGGCAAGCGCTCTTGCTTTAACCTTCTTGGATCTGGATTGTGGTCTGGGGTGTGTTACCAGCTTGCCAGAGCATGTGGAGGCTTCAGAGAGGCCACCCAACTAATACCTCCAGCAGCTGAGAAAACCCCAGCATTTGGGACAGAAGCTCCCCTGGTTTGTGGCAGAGTCCTACTGTGGCAACAAGCCCAAAAGTCAAGTAATTGAGTGGCAACATGCCTAGGCAAAAGAAACAAAATAAACAGAAAAATTCAACATTAGACTCCTATTTTGGGGGCAAAGAGGATCGAAGCATGGAACAGGAAGAGGACTGTGAGGTCAGAAATCCTGCACCAAAAGCCCCAAATGAAAATACAAGCTGGTTACAGGCCATAGAGGACCTTAAGAAGCAGATAAGAGAAGTGGAGGAAAAATTGGGAAGAGAAATGAAAAAGATTCAAGAAAAGTATGAAATCAGAGTCAACAGCCTGACTGAGGAAAATAACACCTTAAAAAACAGACTAACTCAAATGGCAAAAGAGGCTCAAAAGGGCAATGAGGAGAAGAATGCCTTAAAAAGCCAAATTTGCCAGATGGAAAATGAATCTCAAAAGCTCACCTAGGAGAATCATTCCCTCAGAATTAGACTGGAGCAAATGGAAGCTAGTGACTTTATGAGAAATCAAGATACTGTTAAGCAGAGCCAAACAAATGAAAGAATAGAAGGCAATGTGAAATATCTCATGGGAAAAACCACTGACCTGGAAAATAGATCCAGGAGAGATAATTTAAAAATTATTGGACTACCTGAAAACCATGATCAAAGAAAGAACCTAGAAGTCATCCTTCAAGAAATTCTCCAGGAAAACTGCCCTGATGTTTTAGAACCAGGGGGCAAAATAAAGGTTGAAAGAATCCACCCATCACCTCCTAAAAAAGATCCCAAGGGGCAGCTAGGTGGCGCAGTGAGTAGAGTGCCGGCCCTGGAGTCAGAAGGACCTGAGTTTGGATCTGGCCTCAGACACTTAACCCACACAAAAAAAACCTAGCCATGTGACCTTGGGCAAGTTACTTAACCCCAATTGCCCTAAAAAGGGGCGGCTAGGCGGCGCAGTGAGTAAGAGCACTGGCCTCGGAGTTGGGATGACCAGAGATCAAATCCGGCCTCAGAAAATGAGCACCCACACATAAATAATGACTAGCCGTGTAACCTTGAGCAAGTTACTTAACCCCAATTGCTTAAAAAAAAAAAGATCCCAAAAAGAAAACTCCTAGGAATATTATATCCCAGATCAAGGAGAAAATATTACAAGCAGCCAGGAAGAAACAATTTGAATACTGTGGAAACACAATCAGGATAGCACAGGATCTGGCAGCTTCTACACTGAGGGATTGAAGGGCTTGGAATATGATTCCAGAGGGCAAAGGACCTGGGATTAAAACCAAGAATCACCTACTGAGTATCATGTTTCAGGGGAAAATTTGGTCATTCAGTGGAATAGAGGACTTTCAAGCATTCTTGATGGAAAAAACCAGAGTTGAATAGAAAATTTGACATTCAGACACAAGAAGCAAGAGATGCTTGAGAAGGTAATCAGGGAAAAGAAATCATAAGGAACTTATCAAAGTTGAACTATTTACATTCCTACATGAAAAAACAATAACTGTAACTGATGAAACCTTTCTCAGTATGAAAATAGTTCAAGAAGGGTATATGGGCATATGAATACATATGTGAATGTGTGTATATATGTTTACAGGTATACATAGAGGGCACAGGTAGAATTTAACAGGAAGGGATGATACTTAAAAGGTGAAATTAAGAGGTGAGAGAGGACAAGAGGAGATGGGGAGAGACAGAATGGGGTAAACTATCTCATATAGAAAAGGCAAGGGAAAATGGTTACAATGGAGGGGAAGACCAGGAAGGCAAAAAGGCAAAACCTTATTCTCATTGAATTTGGGTCAGGGAGAGAATGACATACATACCAAATAGGATATCTCACCCTACAGGAGAGAGGGGGGAAGGGGATGGGACGAGGGATGATGGAAAGGAAAGTGGGGGGGAAGGGGAGGAAGGAAATATAGTCAGTCTTTTACAATATATCTACTATGGTAATGTTTTGCATAGCTACACATGTACATCATATACTGAATTGCTTATCTTTCCAGTAAGGGTGTGTGACAAGGGAGGAAAGAAATTAATCTGGAATTCAAAGTTTTAAAATCAAATGTTTAAAATGTATAAATACTATTATTAATACTATTTTACCTTTAATTGGGAAATAAGATATACAGGCATTGGGGCACTGAGATTCACCCTGCCCTACTGGAAAAGTCGAAGGGGGTGTGGGAGAAGATATGGGAGAGAACAGATGTGATGAGAAGATATCTTGTGGGACTTCTATTCTGGGGTGGGGGAAAGGGAAAAAATGGTGAAAAAATTGTAACTCAAAATCTGGTGGAAATGAATGATGTAAACCAGAAGGTAATAAAGCATTTGGGAAAAAAAAATCCCAATATCCTCATGCTGTGAGAAGCAGAAATCATATGAAAACTACACTGTAGCTGATGATTTTAGATGAAGTTTTATTTATTTGATCCTATCACCTCATCACCAAAAACTTGCCCCATCATACCCTATCATTCCCTATTTTCAATCCTTATCCATTGACTCCTTTCCTTTTGCCTAGAAACATGCCCCATCAAAATCCTTTAAAAACATATTAAAAACCCCACAAGGTTCACTTGACCCTCTCTTCCCCTCAAGCTATTTTTATGTATCTTCACTTCACAAACTCCTAGAAAAAGCCACATACCACTTTTTCAACTCCCACTCCTCAACCCTTTCGTAGCCTGACTAGCACTAGACTAGAATCCTCTCCAGGCCTCAGTGGTATCTGATTGCTCTGGTTACCCTCCCCCATCCCACTCCAGATGTTCCCTTCTCCCTGGATACTCCTGGGTTCTCCTCTTGCCTATCAAGACGAGAGCTTTCTGTCTTTTACAGCATCCACATACCACCCCTGATGCATAGACATACCCCAGACCTCTCTAAGCATGTGTGTCCACCCAGTCTATCTTCCTCTCTCCCATCTTTTTATAATAATTTCATTAGCTTCTATTTCTGCACTATTATCGGTATGCACATGATTCCCATATCTGCATATCCCCCGCCATTTTTCTTGAGCACCAGACCCACATCACTAATTGCAGTTGGATACCTTCACCCAGATGCCCATTAGGCACCTCAAACTTAAAACATCCAAAACAGAACTCATTATATTTTTCTCTACTCCCCACCCTTCCAATTCTTTATTTCTAACAATAGCACTACCATGCTTCCAATAAGTCATCCAGGTTCTCAACTTTGGGCTCCTTAACCCTTTTCATTGCCACATATCCAACTAAAGCAAAGTTTTGTCAATTGTATCTCCAACAACACATCTCTAGCATACATCCCTTTTTACCACTTGGAAACTGTCCTGGTTCAGGCCCTTGAGCAAAGCAATAACCTAAGCTATCTCCCTGCCTAAAGTTTCTCCTCTTTCTAAACCATTCTCTATATCATCTGCAAATTGATCACCCTAAAATACAGGCCAGACATTGTCACTACCCTAATCAAGAAGTTTCAGTACTTTCCTATTGCCTCTAAAATAAAATACAAACTCCTCAGTTTAGCATTTAAAGGCCTTCAAAATTTGGCTCCAACCTATGGTACAGTAAAAAAAGTACTAGTTTTCGAGTTAGATGACGTGATTTTAAACCCCACCTCTCAAGCTTGGGGGAATCATTTCACCTCCCAGGGCCTCGGTTTCTTCCAACTGTAAAGGGGCAGAGTTAAATCAGGTGGCCTCTAAGGACTCTTGTAGTTCTAGGCCTATGCTCCTATCTTCCAAATTGAATTCACATCCCTTCTCCTTCACATACTCTTCCTCTAGCTATTAGGTTCTACTTGTTGTTCCCTGATCACAACATTCCATTTGCCATCTCAATGATTTTGAACAGGCTTATAAACCATGACCAGAATGTTCTCCCTTTTTATGGTCACTTCCTGGAATCCTAGCTCCCTTAAAGGTTCAGTTCAAGCACCACTTCCTGTAAAAGTTCGTTCACAGGATCAAAGATTTAGAATTGGAAGTGACCTTAGAAGTCATCTAGTCCAACTTCCTCATTTTGTGGGTGAGGAAAGTAAAACCCACAGCAGTGAAGCAACTTGGACCAAGGTCAGGAGGCAAGAGAAACAGAGCTAGGATCTGAACTTAGGTACTCTGACTAGAAGTCACTGCCCTTTCCACTACACTATGCTGCTCCTAACTGTTCATTCCCTCCTGATTTCTTCATTGGTTAGCACTTTCCTTGCTCCCTCAAAAAAGATTTTTCAATTACTTCATAAGTATTTCGTATTCACTCATTTCTGTACATATTCATTTGCCTCTTTGAGAGAAGGGATTGTTTCATTTCTGCCTTTGTATCCACAGTACCTAGGAGGTAGTAGGCATTTAATAAATACTTCTTGAATTTATGGAACTGTACAGGATACAGTTTGATCAACCCTTAAGAGTTGAGAGGTAAGGATTCTAAGCCTTTATTGTAGAGTAGAATTATAAATAAAAATCTAACATGTCAAAAGAAACTTTACTGATTAAGAGCAATCTGTTTCTACAACTGAGAATTCCAGAGGGCATCAGAGACTATCCTGTAGTGTTCTAATTCTATAATTTTAGGAAAAGACTAATTTTTAAGCTGTTGAAATAATTGGTTAAATTATTAGGGTGGCCCTAAAGTCAG
Source organism: Gymnobelideus leadbeateri (assembly GCA_011680675.1). Classification (NCBI taxonomy): domain Eukaryota; kingdom Metazoa; phylum Chordata; class Mammalia; order Diprotodontia; family Petauridae; genus Gymnobelideus; species Gymnobelideus leadbeateri. The sequence goes on along the minus strand of WOXC01008502.1, from coordinate 403,811 downwards.
GAGGCCTTAAGTTCAAATCCAGCCTCAGACACTTAACACTTGCTAGCCATGTGACCTTGGGCAAGTCACTTAACCCCAACTGCCCTCCAAAAAGCAAAAAAATATATATTATTAGGGGCAGCTAAGTGACACAGTGAATAGAGCACCGACCCTGGAGTAAGGAGGACCTGAGTTCAAATCCAGCCTCAAACACTTGACACACTTACTAGCTGTGTGACGTTGGGCAAGTCACTTAACCCCTGCCCTGCCTTCCACCCTCCAAAAAGCAAAAATTAAAAAAAATAAAAAATATATATATACATACATACACACATATATATTTGCAAGTTGTAAACAGTGTGTTAGGCTTCAGTTTTTAATCTTCTATAAAACTATCAAGATTTCTACCAATCCAACATTTGTGATTTGTGGCTTATACCTCAGGTTACCCAAAACTTGACTTTTTATATTTCCCTTGTCTTTGACATTACTAAGATAGCCATTTGTAGTTGTAGCAAAAATAATAATAATAATAATAATTTTAATCACTTTCAGCTACTAGTTGGATCTTTGGTTACAATTCACACCTTCATTATTTTCTTTCTCGAAAGTTATTATCCTATAAATATGCCACTTGAACTAATAGGCTAGCTATTTGTCTCAGCTTTCCAAGATCTCTCATGATTTCTTCTTTGCTCCCCCAAAATAACATTTTTTTTAAAAGAAGAGACCCAATGACTAAAACAAGAACAATTACAACAAAATGAGACTGACAATGCAATATGACTATGATAATAAGGTAGGTCAGGCTGGAAAAGGGAGACGAAAACCACCCCCCCACCCTGTTTTTAGAAGAGGCAAAGGACTGTGGGTAAAAAATACTCAGGTGATCAATCTGTAGATTAATTTTGTTCAACTGTTTTTGTTTTTAATTTCATTCTTATTCTTTGAAAATGCCTTAAGGTGATGTAAAAACCAAAGACATCAACATATTTTTTCATTTAGAAAAAAATGACCTCACCCATTTGCTGACAAACTAGGTAATGAAGTTTGGGAATTTACTGTTTCATATTCAGAAAGACATCCAACAGATGGACTTTATTTACAAAGAAGCAAATATATTTTAGTGTAAAATATATTTTAACAGCTGAACATGTGCTAGCACATACACTCTTTGTAAACTGACTTAAGAGACAAATACTAAAAACATCTGTTTCCCAACCAGGATTATGCCTGGAAGAATTTCTTTTCTTTTTCCATTTTGGTAACATGACGCTCTTCCATAACAAATCAATGTACCTAAAATTTATTCTTAAAAGGACTTGAAAAATTTAAGTAGAATCAACTGAAAAATTAATAACAAAAACAAGTGTTCAATTTTTAAACATAATATCTTTTCTAATGTCACTTTTTCTTTATTACCTCATTTTGATATAGTCTGTGGGGAATAATCATGAACGTGAGAAAAAATATACTTGATTTCAGACTCACTTTGGAAAACAGACTACTGTTGTTCAGTCATGCCCAACTCTTCATGATCCCATTTGGGGTTTTCTGGGCAAAGATACTGGAGTGGTTTGCCATTTCCTTCTCCAGCTCATTTTATAGTTAAGGAACTGAGGCAAATATGTTTAAGTGATTTGCCCAGGGTCACACAGCTGTAAGTAACTGTAAGTATCTGAGGCCAAATTTGAACTTATGAAGGTGAGTCTTCAAGCCCAGTGCTCTATCCACCTAGCTGCCAAAAAGTCTTGATTCTTACAACTACCCAACTCTCTGTAACCCTTTTTGGGGGGTTTTCTTGGCAGAGATAGTGAAGCATGTCTGGATTTTAACTTAGGTCTGTCTTCCTGACTCCAGGCCCAGAGCTCTATGCTCCACAACACTTCATTGTCCCTGACTACTATACCCATGTAAAAATAAAAAACCTGAAGACAACATACATAAGGGATACCATGCTTCCAACATGTATTCTTACTCTTTTCTTCCGAAGGCTATAGTTTCAGCTATCCCTTGTTTTAGAAGATTAGGGTATAAATGAATTGTCTGGAGAATGGTTTTTTGTATGTGTATATTCCTTTACTAAGGCCAGCTCTAACCCTGTCAATAATTTGTGCAGCTTAAGAAGCAATCTTCAATCTAGCAAACAAGTACCATGAAAAGAAAATATTACAAAGTTCATCACAGATGTGTACATTAGACTACAGGGAAAAAAATTACAAATCTGCAGAGAACATTTTAGCCCTGGAAATCAGACCTTGGAAGTACCCTCTGTCCATGTCGTCCTTTCTCTCTAGCCCTGTGCCCCTTCCTCTGACTGGATCTGGACAGCTCCTCTGAGAACCTTCATTTAAAGAGAGTGCCTAGGCCTTTCCATTTCTCACCAGGCTGGACCCAGATCCAAGCAGGTCAAAGCAAGAGTGATTACCCTCTGAATGGTCACTTGGTCTCCCTACAATCTGCAGGCCAGGAGCTCTGGAGGCTGCCATGGGACAGCAGCTGCAATTGTTGTGCTTCGTCACTTCTTGCCCTGGGGGCAGGGGCCAGACCATGCTCTTCTATCACCCAGTTCCAACAGAGTTCCCCACTGATCTTTTACTTTCTCTTTGGCATTTATGGATTGAGAAGTCTGGAAACTATCACAGCTGCTGGTGATTCAATTTCCTGAAGTCTGCTCCAGCCAATCTGGGCTACATGCGGGACTGTGCTTGGCTACCAGCTGGGTGCGATAGACCCTTCCTGTTGGCCTGCTAAGCTTGCTTCAGTGGGAGATTTGTTTCTCTCTGTCACTTTGTGGGTTCCGGAGCTCTAAAATTTGGTTAGAGTCATATTTTTCAGGTATTGGAGGTGGTTGTGGGGGGAGCGCAGGGAATTTCCTGCTTCTACTCCACCATCTTGGTTCTATGCCCTAAGTTTTTTATTTATAGGGACAATTTTTTAAAAAATTTCATCATCAATAGATATGAAAGGCACAAAATTCTTTGGTTTTATACATATTAGCCAGTTGGGTTTACATTATCTCTGAAACATCAAGGTTAGTATTAAACTATCTAAGGATACATGGCAACCAATAAACTCTAAAGTTGGAAGTAGAACACATCTGACATCACTAAGGAGCACATGTGTTATGTTCTTTAATTTCAAAAATAAGTGTGGATATTTCTCCTCCCAATATAGAGGAAAAAAACAAATCACCTGGTAGACAATCCTCTAAGGATAAGCCTCCCCAAAGCTGGCTTTTGATGAAAGACATATTGCTGAGCTCATATTCAAAATATTTCCAACATGTTAAAAGAGCATATTCCCTCGGCAAAGCCTTTGAGAATTCAGGATCACCTTCACACAACAGGACTTCAGTGGCACATCTATATATAGGTATGATTTGTATGGGGTTTTGAGTGTGTTTGTTGACTAGTACAGAAATGTGACTATATCAATATAAAAAACCTCCCAGTGTTTGGAGACTATATCAAAGTGGATTAGCAACATGGCCCTTCACTGATAATCCTGGAAGAATATTATGGCCACGAGGAGTTTAAGTGATTTGCCTATGGTCATAAAGACAACACTTGAACCTAGTTTTTACTGATTTCAAGGTCACAAGGTCACTTTCACTATACTATGTTGCCTTCTTCTATGTTCTGAATGTTTTTTTTCTTTTTTTTTGGATGGCAATTGGGGTTAAGTAACTTGCCCAAGATCACATGGCTAGGTTTTTTTTTTTGTTGTTTGTTTGTTTGTGTGTGTTAAGTGTCTGAGGCCAGATCCAAACTCTGGTCCTTCTGACTCCAGGGCCGGCGCTCTACTCACTGCGCCACCTAGCCGCCCCTGTTCTGAATATTTTTGCTGATCTGAAAGGAAACAAACACCAAGTTTAAAGAGAAGGGAAGGAAGCTTAGGCTAGTGCTTTAAAATATGATGTCTTCCATTTCAAGTGTGGCATGAGAACAAGATAGAATAAGGAAGCCAGATGGGTTTCCAGTTTGTCTTGGATCTGGTCTTCAAAAATTTACTATTTTATTGGAGATTTTAGTTCTTATACTATCAGTCACATCAAGAAATGCCTGAGCATTATGCTAGATGCTATGGGAGATAAGAAGCAGAAAATATGGTACCTGCCCTCCACAAGTTCACAAGGTTAGATGAACAAACAAGACATAATAACAGCCTCTACCTCCCAGGATTACTGTGAGGACTGAAGGAGATCCCTCCCTGCCTCTGTAAGGGAAGGAGACGACATGCAATACATCACTCTTCATCTTCTGAGTTAGTTCATTTATCTACGGAACTCCTGGCTTTGGGCTAGCCATGTTAACTAGGGTCTGAGAGAATGCAAACTTATCTAGTGCATTATATCAAGCAATCACAGACCCAGTCCATGTTTTATCTTCCTATCCCATCTAGTTGTCCATCCAGGTCATCTCACCATCTGCTCTTTGTTCCCCCATTTCCCACTCTCTACCTACCTTCTGTTCATAGCAAAGTAATTAAATCAATATCAATCAATTAATCAAAAAATATTTATTAAGTGACTAATATATGCCAGGCACTGGGTATACAAATACAAAAAGTGGATCAGTCCTTACAAGGACTTACAAGGAATTTACATTCCAATGGGGGATGTGAATACACAACTATAAAGTGAATAAATACAAATATATACAAGGTATACAGGAAGAGGGTCCTAGCAGGTTATGAGGCAGGGATGAGGGGGCAGGAAAGGCTTAATGCACAAGAGGATGCTAAGCTGCATCTTAAAGGAAGAGAGGGACTCTAAGAGTCAGAGGGGTACATGCCAGGTGTAGGGGAAAACCAGAAAAAAGGTAGAGGTAAAGAAAATTTAATGTCATATCTGAGGAATAGATCAAAAGTGTGGAAAGGGAAATATTGTCAAATGAATCTGGAAAGCTAGCACCAGATTACAGAGGATTTTAAAAGCTAAACAGAGGAGCTTATTTTATCCTAGGGCAGAGATGGAGAACTTGCAGCCTCAAGACCACATGGGGCCTTTTATGTCCTTGGGTATAGTCTTTTGACTGAGTCCAAGTTTTACAGAACAAATTCTTTTATTAAGGGAATTTGTTCTGTGAAGTTTGGATTCAGTCAAAGAGCCCCACTTGAGGACCTAAGAGGGCCACATGTGCTCTTGGGGCCACAGGTTCCTTTACTCCTGTTCTAGAGGCAACAGGGAGCTACTAGAGTTTACTGAGTAGGGAAGTCACACTCAATGCTGTATTTAAGGAAAATTACTTTGCAACAGTACTATTTTTGGTAAAGGCCTTATGGATCAACTTATTACTCCTATGACTATTCTAATCAAAATTCTTTCCTTGGTCAACATTTCCCCCAAAAGGTATTGTCTCTTCCCATTAGGATACAAGCTCCTTGAGAGTATGGAGTATGGACTGTTTCATTTTTTACTTTTGTATTCCCAGAGCTTAGCACAGTGTGTGGCACATGAGCTCTTAATGAATGCTTTTTTTCACTCATTTACTCATCCTTCACCTCTAACCATCTCCTAAGACCATCTTGCTAAAACCATTGGCAGTGATGCAAGCTATCATGAAGAAGGGTAAAATACATTCTCAAAGCTGCAGAAACACCTATTCTGATCATAGGGCCTGTACTGTGGTGTCATGTAAGTAAAGGGAGATAGTGTTTTACAAGAGGAAATCTGAAAACTAAAGTCACCATTATAGGGAGAACACTGGCTATACAAAGCAACAGAAGTCACATAATCCATGCATTCCCTATGGTTAGAGCCTCAATTCTGAAATTTCTTGGTTAGAGAATATATAACCAAAAGCAGGAAGCCACAAAAATGTGACACAACGATTACAACAGCAGGTCTGTGGAAGTAATTCATTCCACTTGCTCAAGGCTGGCTATAATTTCATGCTGCTAAAGTATCATGAGTTGTAAGAAAGGATAGTAACAGGTGATTGGCTTCCTCTACCCCCTGCTTCTCTTAGTTTCCCCAGGGCATATGAAAACCTACATGAGAGCTGAATCTTCAGACAGATGGAAAACAGCTGAAAGAATTAAAGGTAAAAGTTTCAATATACCTGGCTACGTACTGTATTGCTCATATGGCTGTCTTCTGTCATCTGTGCATTCTGGAAGTAGGGTAAGGGTGCAGATAGCTCCGTCATTGGAGCAGCCTTATGGATACACTTCTCTTTTCCACAAAAACACAAAACCTCTTGCAAGGCTGAAAAAGAGTAAAAAAGAGAATAAACTTACATGTTAAGGTTACAACTGTCTTCAAAAAAAAAAAAACAAAACCTTGTATACATGTTATAAAAGCAATCCTTTTATAAAATTTTATTTAAAAAAAATTTATTTTTAATATATTCTTCAGGGGGTGGAGCCAAGATGGCAGAGTAGAAACAGTACTTCCAAGGTGCTCTCCCCCCACACCACTTCCAAACAATGTAAAAGGGGACTCTGAACAACTTCTGGAGCTCCAGCACCCAAAGAACGACACAGAGAAGCTAACCTCCTGCTGAGGACAGGCCAGCAGCCCGGCAGGGAACGGCCAGCGCAGCGCTCTGGAAGCAGCCAGCGCAATGCTCTGGGAGCCGAGCCAAGGCCCGAGTGAGCCGTGGTTTTAGCCCCAGGGTGGGTGGACCAGAAGCTGGCTGGAGGGACCCAGCCAGAACACCAGCAGCTGTGGCAATTCCAGAACTATCAACACAGATATGCCTAAGACACAGTGAGAGGTTAGTGCCCTATGGACTTTGGGACCAGTATTTGGGGAACGCATCGGCTTCTTCCCCTAAGGGCAAGAAGCAGCTGAGGAGACTTGGCACAGACACCATTTTGCAGTTTTCAGAGGTAGCTCCAGCTCCTGGCCTGCGAACTGTAGGGAGATCCAGCAATCAGTCTTGGGGGATAATCGCTCTTGCTTTAACCTCCCTGGATCTGGATTACAGTGGGGGTGGGGGTGGGGGGGGTGGGTATCCAGCTTGCCAGAGCATGTGGAGGCTTCACAGAGGTCACCCAACTAATACCTCCAGAAGTTGTGAAGACCCCAGCCTTTGGGACAGAAGCTCCCCTGTCTGGTGGCAGAGTCCTACTGTGGCAACAAGCCCAAAAGTCAAGTAATCATGCTTAGGCAAAAGAAACAAAATAAACAGAAAAATTCAACATTAGACTCCTATTTTGGGGGCAAAGAGGATTGAAGCATGGAATAGGAGGAGGACTGTGAGGTCAGAAATCCTGCACCAAAAGCCCTAAATGAAAATGTGAATGGGTTACAGGCCATAGAGGGCCTTAAGAAGGATTTTAAAAACCAAATAAGAGAAGTGGAAGAAAAATTGGGAAGAGAAATGAGAAGGATGCAGAAAAAGTATGAAATGAGAGTCAACAGCCTGACTGAGGAAAATAACACCTTAAAAAACAGACTAACTCAAATGGCAAAGGAGGCTCAAAAGGGCAATGAGGAGAAGAATGCCTTAAAAAGCCAAATTTGCCAGATGGAAAAAGAATCTCAAAAGCTCACCAAGGAGATTCATTCCCTCAGAGTTAGACTGGAGCAAATGGAAGCTAGTGACTTTATGAGAAATCAAGATGCTGTTAAACAAATCCAAACAAATGAAAGAATAGAAGGCAATGTGAAATATCTCATGGGAAAAACCACTGACCTGGAAAACAGATGCAGGAGAGATAATTTAAAAATTATTAGACTACCTGAAAGCCTGTTTTGTCTGTCTGTTTTGATGTTACTTTGTCAGATTCGTTTATTGATAGAGGTCTCCTACCTTGTAGGGCCTAGGCTGATTTCAGACAGAAAATGAACTGAAGAGGATGCCAGTTCTAGTGTCTTTGTTAAGCTTTTGTCTTCCCAAGAAACTGCTGAGAACATGCCTCAGTCAAGATAAATAAAAGACCTCTCCTTGGGTATTGAATGCTGTGATGATAATTGTAACCTAGTTGTGACCTAGGGGTGAATGGCTTTTGTGTTTTGTGACTGACCAAATGAATGTATTTTGTTTGTCATTGGAAACTAATCTCCAATTTAGACTACCCAGGGGTGGAGTACTTTGACTTTTGTACTCTGTGTCCCCAAGCCTCCTTAAGGATGATTGGATGACCGAGTTACTAAATGACTGTACTTTGCTGAAAACTATGTGGCCATTTTAGTGATAAGTTATTGAGTTGTGACATGATGAATGCTGTATTTTGATTTTCTGTCATAAGTTGTAACATTGTAAATGCTGTACCTTGATTTTCTGTGAATGTTTTTCTCTGATTTGTGAACAAATAGAAAGTTCTCTATACTGTGTAATCAGAATCTTGAAAGCTATTCACAGCAGCAGTCCTCTGGGAAGCTGCTCATGCTTGGCTTTACACCTGGGAAAGGCATTATGATAGGGGAAAGTCACAGAGATAGTAAATGGAATGCCACAAATGGAATAATAGGACAGTCACCTGACAAGTCTTTTTTCCAGAGCCAATGGCAGAATTTATCAGATTATATAGTTCTCAGAGCAGGAGCTGAAGGGGGGTGTCAGGAGAGCGAAGCAAGGCATTAGGGACAAAAATGGTCAGGGGAAGCTAAGGCTTCATGGTTCCAGGGAGTACATAGCAGAGTAACTTAGTTCCTCTCAGGCACTCCAGTTTGGAGAATGAAGCAGCAGCAGCAGAAAAGGCAGGATAGAAGACAGGTAGGTTTTAGGGAAAAGCTAAACTAATGAAATGTTACCTTATGCATACAGGTCCACCTAGTGCAAATCACAGTACCACTTAAAATGAAAAGAGGTAGAGCTCTTATGCATAGGTCACTGCTCCAGAACAAAGAGCCCACCTTTCTAGAAGGGCCTGATGAGTAGGCAGAATTTTTCCTGTGCAGCTGCTACTGTTAAGATACATGGGTAAGTGATAACAGCCCTTGGAAGTATAAGCCCAATAGAAAGAAAAAGGCACTGTGGTAAGAGCTGAGGATACAAAGAAAGGTAAAAGATAGTTTTGGCTTCTAAAGAGCTTCCATACAAACAACTGTGTACAAACATGCTATAAATAGGAATAAATTGGAAATAATCAACATTCAGAAGGCACTAGAATAAAAGTAATAGGAAAGGCTTCTTCTAGTAGGCAGGATATTAACTGGGACCTGAAGGAAGCCAGGAGAAAGAGATGAGGAGAGAAAATACTCCAGGCAACAAGGACTGCTGGGAAAATGCCCAGACTTGGGGCAGGTAGGTTGCAGAGTAAACAGCTCACCGACCTTGGAGTCAGAAGGACCTGAGTTCAAATCTGGCCTCAGACACTTGACACCTACTAGCTATGTAACCCTGGGCAAGTCAGTTAACCCCAACTGCCACCTTGCCTTCTGCCCTCTGAAAGAAAAGAAAATGCCCAGAGTTATAAGAAAGAGTATCATTGGGGTGGCTAAGTGGCGCAGTGAATAGAGCACCGGCCCTGGAGTCAGGAGGAGCTGAGTTCAAACCCAGCCTCAGACACTTAGCACAAAAACTAGCCATGTGACCTTGGGCAAGTCACTTAACCCCAATTGCCCTCCAAAAAGAAAAAAAAAAAAAGAGTATCATTAAGTAGGCCAGTGTCAATAAAATAGAGTGGAAAAATTAGAGGTGGGGGGGAAGGGGAAAAGAATCAAAGATGATAATGGGTTTGTTTTTTGGTTTTTTTTGCTTTTTTGGAGGGGGAAGGCAGGGCAATTGGGGTTAAGTGACTTGCTTGAGGTCACACAGCTACTAAGTGTTAAGTGTCTGAGGATACTTTTAAACTCAGGTCCTCTTGACTGGGCTGGTGCTCTATTCACTACACCCACTTAGCTGCTCTGATGATGGGCTCTTAACAAACAAGAGGATTTTATGAATATAGGGGTGACAAGGTCACAGTTTCAATTTAGGAAGGTCATTTTGACAGATGAGTAGAGGAAGGATTACCTGGGGCAGGAAGACCAAACAGCAAACTACTGCAAAAAAACATGTGAAGTGATGATGGTTTACACCAGAAGGGTAGCAATCAGAGGAAAGAAGGCAGCATATCTGAGAGGTGTTATAAAAATCAACAGTCTTGTCAATGGACTGGATACAGAGGGGCAAGAGAGAGTGAGGAGTGAGAATGGAACCTAACTTTTGAAGAAGTTTGGAAGGGGAGAAGTGTTTTTGGGAAGAAAGATAATGAGTTCAGTTTTGGACAAGTTGAGTTTGAAATGTTTGTGAGACATCTAGTTCAAGATGTTCAATAAGCAGTTGGAGATGCTGATGAGAGGTCAGCAGAAGTTAGGACTGTATAAGTAGATTTGAAAACACTCAGCATAGAAATGATCCATGATTCTATGGGAAATGAGATCACCAAACAATATAACATGATCTGTACTGATTTCATGTTATCCCCCAAAAGCAACATGTTCTCTCCTACTTCTGTGCCTTTGCATGGGCAGTTTCCCATAGAATAATTTCCTTATTCACCTCCAGCCCTTAGAAATCTTCAAAGGTCTCTTCAAAGGTCAGCTCAAGCGACGCTTTCTTCAAAAGGCCTTTCTTAATTCCTTCAGGTGTCAGTGACCCCACCAAAATGACTATGTGCTTGCAAAAATCCTGTACGGAGGTGTCTGTGATTATTTCCTCTTAAAAAAAGTAAGGTCCTTGGGGGCAGGGACTGTCTCATTTTTATACAGGCATTCCTAGTGCTTAGCACACAAGAAATATTAAATTAAATGCCTATAACTGAATTAATCATATAACACCGATCATGCTAGGATTCTATGAACAAGCCTTTTGGCAAGAACACAATTGCTTCAAGGATGATCTTTCTCTTTATATAGAAGTCCCTCTTTATATGGAAAGCAGTGTTTACTAATATTACAACCTTAGTCAAACACAGTGAAAACCAACCAAAAACTTGGGGGGGGGGGACAGGAGGTAAGTTGGTGTGAGAAGGAAAAAAAGGGAAGGCAAACCCAAACTAGTCGTCGTGGTTTAGTAAGGGACAGCAGACATCCAGATAACATACGGGAAGTTCCATTACCCTACTGTTTGAGCAGATGGCATTAGCACTGGTGACATTTATAACATTCATTTTGTTATAACGGGAAAGAGGAAGAAGACTTACTTGAAAGTGGAACTTTTAATTATGGTCAACGAGATTTAAAAAATATCACTATGTGAGCCACCAAGACTTTTGCCAGAGGCTCCCTGAGATTCAGTATCTGGGATACAATGGGTGAAATTTTGTTTCCACATAATTAAAAGTGCTCCTATCTCTGACAGCAGAATGTGGGTCAGAGGTGACTGGTTCTAATCAGAGCTGTGATATAGCAGGGCCAGGCTTCTGATCAAGTAGGGGGTGAGAAGCTCGTATGCATGCCTGCCTGCCTGCCTGCCAAGCTGTTAGAGGGGAGCATGATGTAGGCAATTCAGGAGGTTGTACCTAGCCAATAGAGAACAAGGTGGGAAATTCTAATGAAAGCAGTATAAAAGGGCTCACATTTGTCTGAGTAGGCTTACTCCATTAAGGGAGCTACTTGTTTATTCAGAAAGAATAAATTGTAAAATAAATGTAATAAAATTCTTCCTGGCTTTCCAATGAATATTATTTGTTCCTAGACTAAGTATATTTCTCACAAGTACAATAGTGCAACTCATTTCCATTCATTTTTTTCCCCTCAAGGCACATGGTTAGCTAAATTATTAATGACTAGACAAAAACAAAACAAAAATCTCATCTTTTTATAAGTATATGTATTTCCTGTCCCACATTTTACCTATAGAAAGATTAAAATCTCAAAAGAGGCATTTAAGAGGTCGTGATGTCTTGAAAAGAAAATTAGTTCTCTGTACTGAACTAGATCATCAAAAGGTACTGGTACTGATAAGGGAGGGGGGTAGTATGAGGGTGGGTGAAAAAGTAGCGTTTTTGTTTTTTTACAAATTGCACCAAGAAAACCTGATGCTCAGAGAGAACACTTTAACCTCTCACAATTTCCCAAGCCCAAATTTCACATATAACATTATTACTCATTTTAATCCAACAAATATTTATTAAGGCTTACTACAAGTAGCATGACTTAGAGGATAAGAGGAATAAGGATGGCCTGGGTTAATGTACTGTTTCTGAAACATACTAGATAATATCATATAGGTAATCACTTAGCTTCTTCAAGGCAAATCAAGACTTCACCCTGTGATGTTACTGGTCCTTTTGGAAAACAAAAGATGAATTACAATTAACAAAAATACCAGGTAATTCTCTAAGACTACAGGTTCCTAAAAAGTTGCTGATCTGCATCAGTGGATGAAATTTCCATAAAGACAGTTTCCCATCAATTTTTCTTTCTTTCTTTTTTTTTTTAAAGCAATTGGGGTTAAGTAACCTGCCCAAGGTTGCATGGCTAGGTTTTTGTTTGTGTGGATTAAGTGTCGGAGGCCGGCTCCAAACTCAGGTCCTTCTGACTCCAGGGCCGGCGCTCTATTCACTGCGCCACCTAGCCGCCCCCCATCAATTTTTCTTTATCATGAAATCATAGGTCCAGAATAAAACTGTGCTCTGCCCAAGAGATTCAAAGACAAGATGGAAAATAATCCCTAACTTCAAAGAGTTTATACTGTACTTCTCTCAGTTACTGGGACTTTTTTCCCTATTCACCAACAGAGAGAAATGGGAAAAGGGTTTCACATTCATTCTAGAAGAGACAAAATCTAGGAATTGATCTCAGTCTTTGAGCACAAAAGAATTGTCACATGACTAAACACTGATCTTGAATAAAATGACCCATTGTTCTTTCACTCTGAAAATTAATTTATCTTGTATTTTAGTATCTTCCAACAATAACAGTGATAATAATAACAATCATTTACATAGCACTTTAAGGTTTTTAAAGTGCTTTAATCAACTGATCAATAAACATTTCTTAAGTACCTACTAAGTAGCAGGTTCTGATAATCTTCTGCTGAGATATACTGCCCATGAAATACGCATCTATCACCATCTTTTTCATATGAACTCTTGTCTAGCATTGCCTCCCTCATCTTATATTTGTGAAGTTGCTTTTTTTTTAAACCCAATGTGTACTGGAGAGCTCCACTTTTCCAGCCCTGTATGCACTACATTTGCCTCTTTATTCAGGCTTTATTAACAATGAGACAAGATTAGCATTTAAGAAAAATTATATGATTGACTTGGGTAAGACACAATGATGTCTATAACAGATATATCTTATAAACATTTTTCTTGTAAGCTTAGAAAAAAAAAACAAAAATCGGGGCGGCTAGGTGGCACAGTGAGTAGAGCGCCGGCCCTGGAGTCAGAAGGACCCGAGTTCAGATCCGGCCTCAGACACTTAACACACACAAACAAAAACCTAGCTGTGTGACCTTGTGCAAGTTACTTAACCCTAATTGCCCTCCAAAAAAGCAAACAAACAAACAAAACCCAACAAAAATCTAAAATCCAAAAGATTTAATAAACCCTAATCAATAACTTGTCTGGAATAAAACTCATGAAATGGAAAATTCAGAGATAGCATAATTTGGTATAGAAATGCACAAAACAACCCATTCTGGATTCTAATGTCACTTCTGATTTTCTATGACATTAAGCAAGCCTAATTTGTTTCTCATTCTGAGAAACTGGGATAAGATTTTCTAACTTTGCTTCCTCTACAAAGCTAGTATTGAAGTCATCAAGTTTCCTTTTTTTTTTTTAACTATTGTATTTTCCCTGTCTTGTTTTGAATTTAAATTGCCTTTTAGGGAACCACTAGTAGCCAAAAATCAAGTAAGTGAGAACTTTACTATTATTTGTTCACTGTATATTTACTGGTTTACTTTTAAATAGTTTCATTCAACTTTCCTAAAGAACTAAATATATTTGTAATATAGGCAGGTGGTGCTGTGCCTGGACTCAGGAAGTTTCATCTTCAGGAATTCAAGTCTGGCCTCAGACTCTAGTTTTGTACTAGTTTTGTGTCCTGCCAATGAGATCACACAGTGAGACAAAACTGAATATTGATAAGGGTTACCACAAAAAAAGGTACTAAGACAATGGCTTGATGCCTACAAAAATTCTTTTTCTCTAGTTTTCTTTTCCTTGGCTTAGGTTCAGTTTATTAAGTATTTACCTAAGGCGCTGTGCTAAGAGTTTGTAAGTGATATAAGGACATGTAAGAAATAATCCTTGCTACTGAGGTTACAATCTAGGAATGGCCAGGAGGCAGCTAGGCAGTCCGTGTTTGGGTCCTGAGTCCTAGCCTCAGACACTGCCTAGTGGTGGGACTCTGCGCGAGTCACTTCACTTGATGTGTCTCAGTTTCACCTGCCTCCCAGCGTTCTTGTGAGGATAAAATGAGGTGATACTTGTAACCTTTTCAAACTTTAAGGCGATATGTAAATGCCAGCTATTATTGCTGACCACCAGGAATGTCCTGATCATTACTAATTATGCCTTTTGTAAGCTCATACGAAACAAAATGCTCAGAACCTACCCGCCCGTCCAAAAAGCTTTATTCTTCTGAAAATGTCCGTCCGTTAAAGTTCCCCACAGAAGTGCAATCTAAATGCTTCCTTGCCCGAGGACAGGACGAGCAGAGTCCGCGGGCGGAGGCAGCGCACGTCCCGGTGACTCAGTCAGCAAGGAGCAGTAAACCTGGATTTCCTGGTTGGGCGGCAGGACAGCCCAGACCCTCAGGATGGGGCCACGGGCCCTCGAGGGAGACTGGGGGGCCGGGGTGGGCAGTTCTGCACCAGCTGCTGGATCTTAACGAGAGCGCAAAGTTTCAGCGGCCTCCGTTTCCCCACGTCGGGGGTGGAGGGGTGGGTGTGGAAGGGAAACGGCCAAGTTCGCTTGGACCCAGCCCGGGAGGATTTGGGGAGGCTCCACCCCTACGTTGGTTTATTTTGTACACACTGCCTTCGGCTTCCCCCGGCATTCCAGCCCCGTTGTGCCCCACTGCCCGTGCCTCCGGCATCTTCCCCCAGCCCAGCCCGGGAACGAGACTCTGACCTCTCCGCCCCACCAGCCCCAGACACCCGGCACCGCTTCCAAGAAGGCGGAGGGGGGCCAGGACCACGACGCCAACGAAGGGACCTCGCCACTCCTTGCCTTGCCCTCAGACTCCCAGCCCCACTCCCTCGTCTTCCTACCTACTCTTCCTTCCACGGATCTCCGGCTAAATCAGCTCCCGAGTCTCGCCCTAGAGTCGCTTGTTTTGTTTCCAAAGGGATCCCTCAGCCGCCGTAGCTTCCGGTTCCCGGGCGCTTTATCTGTCGCCACTTCCGGTGAGGGCTGGAGCGGGTCCTTGTGGTGGTTTGCTCAATGCTGCTCTCAGCCCCACTTTCTCACTATTCCCTCCTGCCTCTCTTGGAGCAGACTGCGGGAATGCTCTAAGCCGTCTTGTCAGCGTCTTCCTTCAAGACGAAGAGGTGAACAGTCGAAGAGGAGGCCTTCCCCTCCCAACCCCCGCCTTGGGCTTCCCCATCTCTTCTCAGGGGGATGGCTTCAGAAGTTGCTTTGCAGGGCTTCTGAAGGATGTGGCCACTCTCCTGATGAAGCAGCTGACGGGGTCCCTTCCAGGATCGTTTTTACCTGTTGGGTTTGGAGGTGCAGCGGGGAAGTTTGGTTCAGAGCTGGAGCCCCAGTTCCATGCCCTCCCTGTGCATGTGGCCGCGAGGCAGCATGGTGCACTGTGAAAGAGTTCTGCTTTGGGAGTCATCGGGCCTGGGTTCGAATTATATCCTTGTCAGTTATTATTTGTGACCGTGGGAAAATCATTTAGCTTCTCTGGATATAATTTTCTTATAAAATAAGAAACTTGTCCTGGATAATCTCTAAGGCACCTTTCAACTCTAAAATTTATTCTATCTAGGAAGTGGTTTGCTTAAAGTTGTACAAGTTGGCCTGGAGTGTGGCAGAAACTTTTTTCATTTCTTTTCAGTGGGGGAGGGGGAGTGGCTAAGCACAGTGCTATACCTGTGACAGGTGTTTAATAATTTCTTGTTGGATGGAATACACATTTAAGAATAGGCCAGGGGGCGGCTAGGTGGCGCAGTGAATAGAGCGCTGGCCCTGGAGTCAGAAGGACCTGAGTTCGGAGCCAGCCTCCGACACTTAATCCGCACAAACAAAAACCTAGCCGTGTAACCTTGGGCAAGTTACTTAACCCCAATTGCCCTAAAGGGGCGGCTAGGTGGGGCAGTGAGTAAGAGTGCTGGCCTCGGAGTTGGGATGACCCGAGATCAGATCCGGCCTCAGAAAATGAGCCCCCACGCATAAATAATGACTAGCCGTGTAACCTTAAGCAAGTTACTTAACCCCAATTGCTTTAAAAAAAAAAAAAAAGAATAGGCCAGGACTTTTGTATCTATCACTTCCCATGCCACCTCAGTCACTAACACTAAGCATTTTGCTATAATAACTAGGTGGATCAGCAGTTTAGAGTGCTGGGCCTGGAGTCATGAAGACTCATCTTCCTGAGTTCAAATCTGGCCTCAAACACTAGCTGAGTGACCCTAGGCAAGTCACTAAACCCTGTTTGCCTCAGTTTCCTCATCTGTAAAATGAGCTGAGAAGGAAATGGCAAATCACTCCAGTATCTGCCATGAAAACCCCAAATGGGCTCATGAAGAGTTGAACATGACTGAAAGACAAATATTTTTTCATCAGCCCAGGTTTCTCCAAAGTAAAGTACCAAAAAATAGCTTGCATGTTAAAAGTACTCTTAGACTAAACAATAGAGAATAAGTCTCACATGATGCTAAAATATTCCTGAATTACCACAGTAATTTAATAAACTTAGCTGTATGGGCCTTTACTAAGTGGTAGGGATACAAAATTAAAATTGGAAATAGTCCAGAAATTCAAAGAACTAGAGTGCCTTATAAGTAGTAAAAGTTTGTTGAATTAAATTGATGCATTTTCTCCAGTTTTCTAGGGCCTATTTTTGCCCTTGCATCAGTGGAAAGAGCCCTAGATTTGTCACTGAGGAGAGGCCAGCCTTTGACTCTAACTGTAAATATAGGCAAGTCACTTGAACCTCTTTAAGTCCCACCTCTCCATCCCTTTTTTCCATCCAGTTCAATCCAACAAGTATTTATTAAGTAAAGTCACCAGTGTCCTAGACACAAAGGGATACAAAGACAATGGAAAAAGTTATTGCTCTGACTGGATACAGTATGTAAACTTACAACTATACAAATAGCCTGAGACAGGAGTAGTGTAATAGTAATGGAATTTGAAGATCCCCTTGTATTGACAAGCTAACAGGTACTTAGCATTTAGTTCCAAGCTCATGATTGTGTCAAGTATTAGGACCCAGAATTTGTGAATTCCACAGTGGGATGGACTTGCTGATGTAACAGGAAGGGGCTGGAACAGGGAGGAGCTAATACCTTATATAAAGAAAAACATAAGCTGGAGAGTCAGAACTTCATGGCGCAAGCAGAGTGGAAACTGAGGAGGAGAGGCCCAGGCTGGAGAAAGTGATCTTGATTTTGAAAACGGAGCTTTATAGTGGCAGAGCTGCTTCTGAGAGCCAGCTGAAACTTCTACTGAGAGCTTTTGAGAACCAGCTGGAGCTGCTGAAGACTTCCAAGGACCAGCCAGAGCTGCCAGAGGATGAATGACTGTGGTGTCAATACTTTGTCTGTTTTGGGTCTATGTTGATTTCACATGCAGAAAGTGATTTTGATGAGGGTGCTGGCAATGTGCATGAATGTTATTGTGGCTTTGTTAAGCCTTGTCTTCCCAGGAACAGAAACTGAAGGATTTGAGGTGGACTGGACACTGTGAGCTTTAACATAGAGCAGGAACTGGACAAGGAACTGGGAGCTGCCTGCCTTTGAATCCAGGTGAGTTTGGTGGATTCAGGCAGGAGCTGGGACCATAGAAGAGGAACCATGGAAGCTGAGAGCCTGCCTTGAGTCAAGATGAAAAGACCTCTCCTTGGGTATTTAATGTTTAGATACGATTTTAACTTACTTGTGACATAGGGGTAGATGGCCTTTGTACTTTCCACTACTCCTTAAGAGGGTACTAAGTAGTGACTGATGATATTGTAACTTAATTGGTTACTTAGGGGTGGATGGCCTTTGTACTTTCCACTACCCCTTATAAGAGGCTACTAAGTAGTAACTGATGATATTGTAACTTGATTTGCACCCCAAGGGTGGAGGACTTTGACCTTTGTGTCAATTTAAGGAGGTCCTTAAGGTGATTGAATTAAGGATTTACTAAATGAATATTATCTTTTGCTTAAACTGTGTGAACACTTGGGTGAAAACTATGTGGACATTTTGGTGATAAGTTGTGAAGTTGTAACATTCTTAATGCTGTACTTTGTTTTCTGTGAATGTTTTGCTCTGATTTTTTACTGAATCAATAGAGAATTAACTATACTGTGTAATCAGAACCTTGAAAAGCCATTCACAGCAGCAGTCCTCTGGAAAGCTGCTCATGCTTGGCTTTACAAGTGGCACTAACAAAGGGAATCAGGAAATCTCTCTTCAGCGTTTGGGAAGTGACACATTAGTGTTTAGTCTTGAATGAAGCTAGGGTCCTTTAAAAAACACAGGCGAAGTAGAACAGAAGCAGGAGAGAATGTTACTTAATATCAGGTGGAAAGGAAAACAACTTTTAAGGTTCTCCCCCAAACTTCTAAGATTGGTAGATGAAAAAAAAATGACATTTTGTTTCAGGGGCTTCAAGAAAAGGAGAACACACACACACACACACACACACACACACAGAGCGCTTGAGCTAATGCACTTCTAGTACAGCTGTAAAGCAGGCCAAACATTCTGAAAAAAAATTTAGAACTATACCCCAAAGCACTGAACTGTACTGAACTGTACAAACCCTTTGTACCCAGTAATGTTACCACTATTTTTAATGTTCTGAAGTGATCAAAGATGGAAAGTGTCTATATATGCAATTAGGGAAGGGCTGAACAAATTATGATATATTAATATAATGGAATATGGTTAGAATCACAACATTTGGATGTTGGGAACTACTGTCTTCCTGCATTTCTTCCTACCTATTTGACCATTCCTCAGTCTCCTTTGCTGGATCTTCTAGGTCATGCCCTCAGAGTACCACAACTCTCTGTCTTGTTCCATTTTCTCTTCTATCCTGTTTCACTTCATGATTTCATCAGCACTTACAGATTCAGTTTCCACCTCTGCTCTTGATACTCAAAATCTTATTCAGACAACCTCTCTGCTAACCTCTAATCTCCAACTCCAATTTCAACTCAAATTGTATCTTCCACAGACAACAAACTCAGTATGTCCATAACTGAATTCGTTATATTTTCCCCAAAACCCTCCCCCACTTCTAAATTTCCCTTTACTGTTAAGAGTACCGCTATCCTCCTAGTCACCTAGGTGTCCCATCTAGGTACAATCCTCAACTCCTTACCCTCTCTCCTCATATCCAATCTCTTGCCAAGGCTTATCAACCTGCTTTTGAAATCTCTCTTAAATACTCTGATACTTTCCGCCCTTAGTGCAGGTCCTCATCACTTTACACCTGGACTACTGAAATAGTCTGTTGGTAGATCTACCTATGACAAGTCTACCAGCTCCAATCATCTACCCAGCTGTCCAAAGTGGGTTTTTTTGGAGGGCAATTGGGGTCAAGTAACTTGCCCAAGGTCACACAGCTAGGTTTTTGTTTGTGTGTGCGTTAAGTGTCTGAGGCTGGAACCGAACTCAGGTCCTCCTGACTCCAGGGCCGATGCTCTACTCACTGCACCACCGATTTTTTTAAAAGCAAAGGTGTGCCTCAGTAAACTTAAGTGGCTCCCTTCCATCTCTAGGATCAATTATAAAATCTTGTTTGGTGTTCAAACCCTTTCTCATTTGCCAGTTTACCTTATGAACCCCTTGAACTCTAAAATCCAGTGACACTGGCCTCCTTGCTATTCCTGACACAAGACACTCCATCTGTTCCAAGCATTTTCACTGGCTGTCTCAGTGTGCCTGGATTGTTCTACCTTCTTATCTCTGCCTCCTGGCTTCCCTAACTTCCTTTAAGGTCCAGCTAAAATCCTTCTACTGAAGGCCTTTTCTGTTCCTTATTTCTAGTGCTTTTCTTCTGTTGATTATTATCCTGCATGTAGCATGTTTGTACTTAGTTCTTTGCGTGTTGTCTTCCCTATTAGAATGTCAGTTCCTTGAGACAGAAACTGTCTTTTACCTTTCTTTGTATTCCCAGTACTCTGCACAGTGCCTGGCCCATAGAAGGTGCTCAATAAAAGCTTACAAATCTACTGACTGATCTCAACGGCCATCTGGTCCAACCCATATCGAAAGGTCATCTGCTCTATAACATTACCAAACAAGTAGGCTCTGCTTGAAAATTTCAAAGGCACCACTACTTCTAAAGGTAGGTTGTTTTAATTACTGCCACACAGAATTTGTTGCAAGGACACTCAGAGACCATCTAGTCCAACTCATACTTGAACAAGAATCCTTCCACTTGCTTGAAGAATTCTGTTGAAGAAGCTCATTTCCATTCTGGACAGCTATTATTGTCAGGATGTGTTTTCTGACATCAACTAAATTTGCTTATTTGGAACATCCATCCACTGCTACCAATTCTACCCTCTAGAATCAACCAGAAGTCTAATTCCTCTTCCATGTGATAACCCTTTAAATAATCAAATACAGCCTTCCTGTCTCTTTTTTCAGTGCCCTTAAACATGGTACAAAGATCTGAACACAAAACTCCAGATTAGGTTTGATCAGAACAGAATATTGGGAGCTATGCCTTTTTAATCCAACCTAACATTGCATTGGATTTTATTGGCTGCAGTTTGCATTCCACTAAAACCTCCAAATCTTTGTTGTTGTTTTTCGATTTTATTTTTGGAGGGGGAAGGCAGGGCAATTTGGGTTAAGTGACTTGCCCAAGGTCACACAGCTAGTGTTAAATGTTTGAGGCAGGATTTGAACTTGGGTCCTCCTGACTCCAGGGCTGGTGCCCCCTAGCACCTAAAACCTCCAAATCTTAATAACAAGTGCTATCTAGTCATGACTGCATATTACACTCATGGAATTTTTGGTGTTAAATCATTTCTTATTAGATACAGCCCAGTGCCTCAGTTCAGTCATTTTAAAACTGGGGTCTAGATTTCTGGGAATCTGTGAACTTCAATGGGAAAAGGAAGATATTTGTTTTCACTAACCTTCAGCTTAAATTTAGCATTTCCTTCAATATAAATTGGCAATAAACATTATACTGAAGTGGCCTTAGGTTTTACCAGACTGCCAAGGAGGTCTGTGACACACAAAAGGTTAAGAAACCCTAAATCTAGCTTGTCAAAATTCTTTTGGATACTGTATCCCTCCCAGTTTTGTTTAATGTGCAAAGTTAATAAACATATCTAAAAGTTGTTGTTAAAATGTCAAACAGAACAGGGTCAAGTTCAGATCCCTGGGGTAGTACCCTAAAGACCTATCACTCTGCCAATTAACCATTAACTACTCTGACTAGTAATCCAAACAGTTTTTAACCTACCTGACTATATAATTTCCTAATCCACAGCTCTCCTCTCCACAAGAATAGTATGACATTTTATCAAGTTTTGCTAAAAATTTATAATCCTGTCAAAAAAAAAGAAAATAAAATTAGTTTAAGATGATCTGCTGATAAAGCCTTGATAGATTTTTGTAATCACTCCTTTTCTGTCTAGATATATTCAACATCTCTCAATAATCTATTTTGGGGTATTCCCTGGCTACCACTTGAAATCAGAGACAATGCTTATGCTTCTCCAGTGATAAGGTGCCTCACCCATGATCTTTCAAATGATGGCTGATAATGGCCCAGTTCTTTTTTTTTTTTTTTTTTTTTGCTTTTTTTTTTTGGAGAGCAATTGGGGTTAAGTAACTTGCCCAAAGTCACACGGCTAGGTTTTTGTTTGTGTGTGTGTTAAGTGTCTGAGGCCGGAACTGGACTCAGGTCCTTCTGACTCCAGGGCTGACGCTCTACTCACTGCGCCACCTAGCCGCCCCTATGGCCCAGTTCTTTACAAGCAAGCTGTAGTTGGGTCAGGTGCTTGAATTCATTCTAGGACAACTAGGTACCCCTTTAACAACTCTTTATGTGAAGGGCCTCAGTCCTCTGTTGTTCATTTCTCTTGCTCTGTCTTTTCCCTTTTCAAGACCCTTAGTGCAGCAACAAAAGAATTGAGCAGCTCTGCCCTTTCTTACTAAGTGATCCCATCTGTCCCAAGACAAGGTCTTATCCCTCTTAATCCTCTTTATAATGTAGCTAAAGACTTTCTTGGTGTCCTTAGTTCACCTTTACAATCTCACCTTTTCTGCACTTTCACATCCTTTATGTCATGCTCTCACACTCATCTTATTTGTGTTACATGGCCTTCCATCTTCTGGATATCCAAATAAGTGGGTGAATCTAAGTTGGTTGGTGGGAACTCTATGCATCCACATTGATTTCTTCATACAAATCCCATTTTTTTCTTTTTCATTGGAACTGTTTCCCTTTAGGTCTTTAGAATTTTACTCTTAAGCATCTCTTCTTCCAAAGGCTAAAGTATTATTATCCATGGGATCCTACCAATCACCACTCTGTATGCTTTGAAATCTGCTTTCCCAAAATTTGGGCCAAACTGTGCCCAGATTTCCTCTCCTGTCACAAAACCTTAGATGGAGTTGTCACATCTTTCCAAGCTTCCCCCACCCATTTGAGCAACCAGTTCCTCCTTTTTTAGAGAATCAAGTCCAGAATGAGTTCCCCCTATTGGTTCTACCACCATTCATTCATTCATTCATTTTGGAAGACTGAATATTACAGAAAATGAATGCATCCAAAAAGGTCCCTAGATAGATACACTTTTTGACAAGAACATAAATATGGGAGACACTTTGACAACAATTGCTCCATTAAGCCCAGGTTTTTTTGAGTGTGTTTATTTTCCCCCAAAGATCAGACTTCAATAAGGGGAAAGTAAAAGGAGAAAGGAAGGGAGGTGATAGAAGTGACACAGGAAGAGCATTAGAGACTAAAGTATTGGAAATATGTATGGACAGGCTGGCATTTAAAAAAACCAATCAGGCCTACCTCCACCCCCAATCAAGGCATCACAAAATATAGCCCCGGTCCTAATGGGGTCAGGTTCCTCTGATAAGCAAATGTTTTTCCTTAATTCCTAGAATAGCTTCAGTTTTGAAGAAATCTAAGTAACAAGCCACCATCCCAACAGCCACTGCTTGGGATGCCTTCTATTTGAAATGTATTGTTCTGTTACTCTATAGCCCCTCAACATGCTTCAGTGAGCTAGAATGTTTCCAAAATTCTAGCGTGGGAACAGGTAAGGAACAAACCCAACTCACTAAATGAGGGTTCCATTCAGATGCTGTTTACTTGCATGCCACCCTTTTGTCCAAGATGCAACTCAAGGACAAGGGTCAGAACATGATCAAAGGATTCAGAGATGGAAGGGCCAGGTCATTTAGTCCAACCCCCTCACTCTGCAGCCCCAGTGGGCACATGGGGAACTTGTGTACCAACATGATGCCTAGGCAAATACTGGGTAAACAAGACTGAATCACAAATCAACAGGGCATGGCAGAGGCCTTGGCTAACCTTCAAACCAGTTTTTGCTCATATGTGAAACCAGACATGTCAAAATGCCCACCAGGAGAGGACCTTTGTGCCAAGCTGACCCAGGTCCCATGTCCCACTTCCAAAAGACTGCCTGTGGACACCATCCCCTTGGCTCTATCTACTCCTAAGACTTGAACCTTGGGATGAGTTTATATATCAGGCATGTAAATGGAATTGTGGTACATAGGATAACCTAGGAACATAGGCTAGCAACTTCTTTAGCCCTAGGTGCCACCTCCCCCTCCCCCAGCTCAATATCTGTAAGAAGAAAAAAAAAATGAGGGAAGAGTTGCAGAGAGAAAAATGAGGGCTTTAGAATAAATGTGCCTCTAACCATGCACTCAGCACCCCAACCCCTTAATGGCCCTAGGTCCGAATTTTTTTAACACAGACTTGTTGAAGAGGCTCCACAGGTGACCCCACTGGTCAGAATGGCTCATGTTCACAAGACAAAAACAGCCCTAAGCCTTTACCAGAATTGAGGATAGAAAGGAAAAGACATGAACAAAAGACCATTTGACCAATTTTGGAAAAGAGGCCACACCTCCATGCCCTAACTTAACTTAAAAGTAACCCCTGATTACACCTTTGAAAGCTTAAAGATTTTGTTTAAAAGACCAAGAGAAAAGTTCCCTTCATACACATAAGAGACATTGGATGAACTCTTCCAATTTTAACCTAAACAGCTGGACTATAATGCTCTAAGCCATATAAGGAGAGATGTTTCATTTAAAGGTGTTTCCCCTACTCTATGCTATTCATATGGAGACAAAATTTGGTAAAGTTCCATTCGTCATCTTCTTCATCATCCTCCTCCTCCTCTTCTTCCTCCTCTACCTTTTTCCAGGCAGCTTTAGCTGCCTCCTTTGCCCCAACGAACTTCCCTTTTGACTTACACTCTGTGACATCCTTCTCTTAGTTCTTCAGTTTGGCTTCCTTAAGGTTGCTTTTCATTGTCACTCAAGATTGTTCCACATTTTGCCAAGCTTCTTTGCCACAGCCCCAACAGATATGCCAGGGTTTGTAGACTTGATCTTGAGAAGAAATCTGAACAGAACAGGAAGAAGCCAGATGGTAGCTGTTTAGGTGCATTAGGATCCTTCTTCTTTTTGCCACCCTTCACTGGTCCATAGTCTTTCATTTCTCTATCATATCGTACCTTATCAGCTTTGGCTATCTCATCAAACTTTGACTTCTCTTTCCCCAACATAGTCTTCCACCTCTCCGAACACTTTTTTAGAAAACTCTGCAAAGTTAACAGGAACCTCTGGATTCTTCTTCTTATGTTCTTCCCGGCAAGTCTGCACAAAGAAGGTGTAAGCAGACATCTTACCCTTCAGGTTTCTTGTGGTCCCCTTTAGCCATGGTGAACTCTGTATTGTTTGCTAGTCTCTCCACCACCTTTTACAAAGGACTATCACCAGGGTAAACCGAGATTATTAGTTATTTTTTGAAATTTCAGCAGATGTCTGAATAATTGAAGTCCTTCATCACTACAATATGTATGTATGTATGTATGTATGTGTATGTTCTGCTTCTTTGATCTTCACTCACATACTCCATCATGTTTTTCCACTAATTCCTGAATTTCTTCAAATGAATATACCTTCCTAAAATCTGTTAAAAGATGGTGGAGCAGCACCTATCCACAAAGCTTCTCCAACCAAACCTAAAAAATGCACTGAATTCTGATGGGGAAATACAGAAAAAGTCACCATGATTTCTTCATCCAGCCCAGGTCAGCATAGGGAGACAGATCTGCTGACACTGAGAACTGGGTCAGAGAGGAACTATGAAGGCACTCTGAAGCCCATGGAGAGGCTGTGCACTAGGGCAAGAGGAAGTCTCAGATCCATGTGGGGCACCTCCAAGTCCATACTGGTGCCCTGCAACAGTGATAGGTGCCAACTTGCAACTTTGTCACCCACTACCCTGTTCTCAGTGCCAGGCAAACTGAGAAGGGCCTGCACAGGGTGTCATGCCTGGATAGGATGGCTTTAGGCAGTGTATGGAGAAAGGAGAAAGTTCAGAAGCAAGCAGCAGCACTTTGGCTCAGACCACAGGAGTAAGGTGAAATCTCAGTTCCAGTATTTAACCCAGTCTGTGGAGAAATAACCAGAACCTGCAGTTGTGTTGTTCTAAACCAGTAGAAATTCTTAATTAGCTGAGTCTAATAACATTTTATGAAATGAAAACCCACCAAGAACATCATAACTAAAATCCAGAGCTTCTACATCATACAAAAAAACCCCCCAAAACTGTAAGTAGTCAGAAAGGCAGAATTCAAATACTACTATCACTATTCATATAGCCACAGTCAGGATCATGAATGGTTTAAGTAGTCACCACTATAAAAGGAACAGAGAACTTAAAATATGAAATATCAAAAAGACAAAGGATATATAGACTTACAGTCAAGAACGACTTACCCAGCAAAATTCAATATAATGCTATTTGGGAAAAAAATGGGTTTTAGTGAAACTGAAGATTTCCAAGTATTTCTGATGAAAAGGCCAGAGCTGAATAGACACTGAAATTCAAACATAAGAATTAAGAAAAACATAAAAAGACAAACAGGAATGAATAATTATAAGGGACTAATGAATAAAACATTTACATTCAAATATGGGGAGATCTATCTTCTCTGAACCCTCTCACCAAGGGTCACAGAAGGAGTTTAATTAGTAAAGACCTAGAGGAGTGGTTCTGTTATGTTACAATGATCTTGAGAATGAAGAAGGGAAGAGCAGTACACTGGGGAGAGGGTAGGAGGGAAAGAAAGGATAGGGATAATTACATGAGGATACTCAAAGTACATATCTACACAAGAAGAGAAGAGGAGGTGGAGGGAACCTGACATCTTGAATCCCTCATCTGAACTGGTAAAAAAAAAAAGGGGGGGGGAGAGAATATACACAACAGGGAAATGGAAAAAAGAGGAGGAGGAGGGGGCTTTAGGAAAGTAGATTAAGGAAAGAATTCGCTCTAAGCAATTCTAGAGATGTACAAAAAAAGTCAATCAGAACATATTTTTACATTGGCCATGTCAAAAAAAAGATTGCTTCATTCTACATTCTTAAATCTTTCACCTCTAACAAAATGGGAACTATGTTTCATCCTTAATCCTCTGGGATTGTGGTTGGTCAGTACATTGATGAGAGTTCCTAATTCTTTCAGAGTTGTTTGTCTTTATTGCTGTCTTTGTATAAATTGTTTTCCTGGTTCCATTTACATTACTGTGCAAAATTTCTTATAGGTCTTCCCAGGATTCTCTAAAATCATTCCTTTCATTTATAGCTCTCTTTGAAGTAGCAAAGAATGGGAATCTGAGGGAGTGTCCATAAATTGAGGAATAAATGAACAAATTTTGGGATACTGTGCTAGTCTTATCAGTGTAATAATCATCGAGGATTCCAGGACTAATGATGAAACTGGTAATCATTAAGAGAAAAATGAAGAGCTGAAGAATAAGACAATGAGAAGGAAGGAAAAGGAAAGTTAAGAAAAATGATCTCACCTAATTAGATGAGTGCATTTATAGTACAGACATCCACACAAACAAGGAGGAGGGAATGGGGAGAGTGGCTGATGGCTTCAACTTCACTCATGTGAACTAGTTAAAGGAAAGAATACACACAAATACAAAGAAGTGGGTACAGAAATACATTTTGTTCAACAGGGAAATAGGTAAAGGGAAGCAAAGAAGAGGTAATTAGAGAGAGGATAGATTAAGGAATTAGTCCTAAGCAAAAGAGACTCTTCACAGTTTACAAAAATATTTGTAGCTTTTTCAAGGTAGCAAAAAATGGAAAACTCAGGGGGTGCCTATAAAATGGGAAATGAATAAACAAGTATGGTTTAGAAAGGTAATGGGATACTATTGGATTGTAAGAAATGAAAGAGATGATTTTAGAGAATCCTGGGAAAACCTATAAGAAATTTTGCACAGTAATGTAAATGGAACCAGGAAAACAATTTATACAAAGACAGCAATAAAGACAAACAACTCTGAAAGAATTAGGAACTCTTATCAATGTACTGACCAACCACAATCCCAGAGGATTAAGGATGAAACATAGTTCCCATTTTGTTAGAGAGGTGAAAGACTTAAGAATGTAGAATGAAGCAATTAATTTGTTTTTTGACATGGCCAATGTAAAAATATATTCTGACTTTTTCTTTTGTTCTCAAGTTGGGGCTTGGTGGGGGAGATGGGGTTGGCATGTGAGAGTGAGAAGGCAAAGTTTTGCTGACTAAAAAACATAATTCCGGGGCGGCTAGGTGGCGCAGTGAATAGAACCCTGGCCCTGGAGTCAGGAGGACCTGAGTTCAAATCCAGCCTCAAACACTTAACACAAAAACTAGCCTTAGGCAAGTCACTTAGCCCCAATTGCTCTTCTTTCCCCACTCCAAAAAAGCAAAAAAAAAAAAAAAGACCAAACACCAAAAAAATTTTAAAAATACACAATGCTATCCTATCCCCTTCCCTTTTACTTATTCTGTGTCTTTTGAATAAAGTAATCCCACCCAGATCCACAGATTGATGGGTTTCATTCTAAGCTCTCAGTGATACCTATGAGGTCAAATTTGCCAATTAGTGTTTGAATCTTTAGTTCCTCATTTGTTGCCTAAGACTTGGGCATTTATTGATAACTGAAATTATGGGTTTTACTAATTTTTACTGTGTCTTAAAAACAGCAAAAGGACTTAACACTTACTAGCCGTGTGACCTTGGGCAAGTCAACCCCAATTTCCCTGTCCAACCCCATCCAAAAAGCAAAAAAAAAAAAATAGCAAAAGGGATAGTCAGAGAAAACTGGGAGGTGAGAAACAGGATGACAATTTGCACAATAACTACAACACTGTAATAGAAAACAATTCTGAAAGACCTCTAAGAATTAGGACCAAAGCAATGACCCAAAAGCACGCTTCCTACTTCTTGGCTGAAATGTGAACTAGAAGTGGACATGAGTTATTTTTAGACGCAGCCAACAAGGGGATAAATTTTGCTTGACTAAGTTATAAGGAAGAGTTATTGTGGGAGTGGGAGGGATGGGACTACTTTTTGGGGGAATAGGGAAGGGTCAGTGATACAAAAAACATATAAAGTGCATCAGTGAACCAGTCAAAAATAACTAAAGAGTACAGGAGTCCCAGAGAGGGCACAGACAAGAAAGTAGAACTAAAACTATTAAAAGCTATACATAGTAGAAAAAAGTATGTAAAAGTTCATAATAAAAGAATTTTTTAAAAAACCTAGCATGAAGGACAGTTCACTTGGAATAGAGAATATAATAGAGGAATAATTTTAAGAAGCCTGAAAAAGTTAGAACCACACTGAACAGCTTTAAATACCAAGGAAAAGAGATCGTATCTCATTCAGAAACAGTAATGAAGTACTCAAGGTTCTTTAGCAGAAAAAATGAACAATCTTTGTGCATGATATTTCAGTGTTAGGTATTCAGGTTTCTACGATATTTCCTACCAACAATGATAACTAAACACTAATGATACGTAGAATAACTAATTACAGAACTGTAGAATGATAATAACTAAATACTAATGATATGTAGAATAAATAGTTTTGAAACCAAAATCAAGTAATACCACCAGTTTTATTTAAAAGTGCTATATGGGACAACATATGTCTTAAATGTGGGAGATTTTTGCTTAAGTCCTTTTACAGATTACTTGTTTGTGATTTTGGGAAAGTTACTTAACTTCTCAGTGACCCAGGAAATGCTCCAAGAGTTTCTAAGTGCAGAATTGGTGTCAGAAGGTTTTCTCACAGGTTAATTCCATACATTGATAAAATCACACATCTACTTTAAAAAAACTTTCCTAGTGACAAACCTCATGGGGTTTGAGATGTGAAAAGATATATAAAGATATATAAACAAAAAGAAATGCTACTCTCTTTACTAGCATTTTTACTATTTGCCAAGATTAATGTATTGTTAAGATCACATTAGTCTTTCCCAAGACAATCCTAGATTCAGAAAAAAAAACATGAAGTTTATTTTAAAGTGAAAATTTATATTGATTTCTATTTCTCTTGACTATGTACATTTTTTGTGGTAGATAAAGAGAATAAGTATTACTATCCTCATAAAGGTTACCTAAACCACTGCAAATCACTACATAGCAGTGATAGTACAGGATGAATATTCTAATTCTTCAATGCTAATCTAGAGTTTTCTACTAACTCTGTTTATTATAATTATTTAATATCTTTAGTTACAAAGACCCATAATTAGCTTTTGTACACTCTCATTAAGGATCAAAAATGACAATTTATTTGAAGAGTACAGTACAATGTCCATTACTAGTATATGAGACTTTCTTCTGAGTAATATAAAAGATTTATGAAGATTCACTGTGATACTTATATAAGGCTCTTTGGTTGATTGGAAGAAACCTCTTTGTCAATGAGGTTGCCTTCACCTTCCCTGATAAGTTAATATGTCTAGTCATACAAAGATTAATTGCCCTGTTCACTACAATAATCAGAATCTTGATCAGTACTATTGTCCTTAAGATGGTTAGAGAATAGATTGGCAATTTTTTTTCAGGCTGAGCCTCACTGGTTCATGGGATCAAAGACTGCAGTACCTAAAGATGACTTCATGAGGTTGGGGTTTGATCCTTGGTTTTGCAGGTCTAGGAACTCGATTTGATATTTTGCACAATGATGGGTCAGGCTCTGAGGAACTAACAAATGCTAAATTCTTAAATCAGAATGCCAGTTTTCAATGGCAGATATATTTGGCATGATAGCTGAGAAACTCATTATAGAATGTTAACTTTGCAAAAAGGACTGTAGAAATCTAATCAAACAATCTCATTTTACAGATAGTTTTATGAGTGCTCCTCCTCTTCCCTCCAAAAAAACCTGGGAGGTAAGATTATAGAGTACAGAAAAAAGTAAATTTTTTTTGAAAAAAAAAAGTAAAAATTTTTTTGAAAAAAATTAAAAAGCAAAATCCCCCAAATTCTTAGTTTCTAAAACATTTTCTATTAAGACCACCAAACAGCTTATCAGGTAGGAAAAATGAAGCAACTTTCTAAAGATCATTCTTGATACTTATACATGAGCTACAAGACGCAGATGAACTCTAAGCTCTGAGAGCAGGGATATATCTTTGGATCCCCACCCAGTGGAGAAAGTTAGCTTGCTGCGGAAAAAAAAAATTATCAAGTTTTATATATTATAGGCATTCTAAAATTAAAATAAAGCTTAATCTTCCTTCAGTTATATTTTAAATTACAAATAATGGAACTTTTAAAAGATACTAGGGTCAGGGCAGCTAGGTGGCGCAGTGAATAGAGCGCCGGCCCTGGAGTCAGAAGGACCTGAGTTCGTATCTGGCCTCCGACACTTAATCCACACAAACAAAAACCTAGCCATGTGACCTTGGGCAAGTTACTTAACCCCAATTGCCCTGAAGGGGCGGCTAGGTGGGCAGTGAGTAGGAGAGCCAGCCTCGGAGTTGGGATGACCCGAGATCAAACCCGGCCTCAGAAAATGAGCCCCCACGCATAAATAATGACTAGCCGTGTAACCTTGAGCAAGTTACTTAACCCCAATTGCTTTAAAAAAAAAAAAAAGATACTAGGTCTCTAAACAGTAGCATTAACAGCAACACATTCACAATCTCTCACTTAGGATGAATTACTTTCTGGAAAAATGTTCACAGATGTTGCCGCATATCGGTTTCTATTTGAGAGCAGCACTTGAGCTTGACCCTCTATTCTGGTAGTATGTTCTATAGGAACTGGCAGCAGCCATTCACCAGCACAGCTGATTAGCTTCTAGCTAACATTTCTCAATGAAAGTTGAAGGATACAAATTTGGGATAGGAAGGGAAAAGAACAAGCATTTAAGTGCCTACCATGTGCTAAGCACTTCACAGAGATCTTCTCACTTGATCTCACAGCCTGTGAGGTAGGTGCTGCTGTTATCCTCGTTTTACAGCTGAGGACTTTTGAGGCAGACAGAGGTCAGCAAACTTGACTCAACAAATGCTTAAAACCTGTTATGTACAAACAGTGCCGAATGCTAAGGACACAAGGACTAAAATATCCTTGTTCTGAAAAAATATTCTGCTTGAAAATGAAAATTTGAGTGACTGCTGATAACTGGGGAAGCTGAAAATTATCAAGATACCTTCTAACCTAGCCTCTATGAACTAAAATATCAATAGTTTAAATAAAAAACAGTGCAGTTTATGTTTTTCTTTTGAAAAAATAAAAGCAGCATTTTCACTGCCCCTTTTAAAATCTTCCACTGTCATTTCAATGGGCATCCTAATTCCCTAAAGGGGAAGGCTCACAGAATTCATCAATTTTTAGATGAATTCGATTCATATAACTTAATTCTTAACATCAAAGTATAGATTTTTGTTTGGCTAATTAGCAAACCTCTCATATACTCTGACCCAGGAATCCTACTATTGGATTTATATGAACACACAGGGAACACTACGAACAGTAAGAAAAAAAAAGACCTATTTATATGAAAATATTTATAGCAGCATTATTACTAACATCAAAAATGGGAAATTCTTATATGCACAACTCAGGAACAGTTGAATAAATTGTGATATATATGTAAAATAACATTTATCACATGGAACGGCAAATATAAAGAACTGAGAGAAATATGGGGAGACTTGTATAAAGTAATGGAGCATAGACAAATCAGAAAAAATGTTGCAGCCACACTAGCCTGCTTACTATTCTATCTCCTCAGTTGGCACAGGCTGTCTCTCTGACAACCACTCTATTAATTTCCTTCTCTCAGAATCTCTTACTCCCTTTAAGGTTTAAAGTCAAGTGCTACCTCCTAACCAAATCCTTCCCCACCAGTTTGTGATCTCATCTGTTTTGCTCTCTCCTTTCTGAAATTAGCCTGCATTTGTTTGTGTACAGATTGAAAACAATATCCTCACTCCAACGTAAACAACTTGAGGACAAGGACTGGTTTTGCTTTTATCTTAAACAGAAGGCACTTAATAAACCATTTGTGGAATTGAATTGACATAAGGACTAAAGCTAGTAGCATGGCACAGTAGAAAGCCTACTGGCTCAGAGGTCAGAGGATTTAGGTTTAAATCTCAATTCTGACATTTATGACCTGTGTGAATTCAATCAAGTCACAATCTTCTTGGACCACAGAGTTTTGTAAAGTGAAGAGGAGATTAGACTAGACCAGATTTAGGTCGATGGGCCTGTGATCATACACAATTACTACTAGCAGCTAGATATTAATAAAGCCCTTAAATTGGAACAGAGATCAAGAATAGTGGGCAAACTTAGTACTCACAGTCTACAATCTCCTTTAAAGAACATGAGTCGATCACAGGGTACCCTACGTTTGAATCGTTATCAGTAACAATCACTTCAATATTGTTACTTTTAAATGTTTGGGGGATTATATTACAGGGGATTCAACTGGAAATACGTGAGATGGAGGAATTGTGGATATTCCCTGAAACAGCAGCTATTTTTTTTTTTTGCATTTTGGAGGGGGAAGGCAGGGCAACTAGGGTTAAGTGACTAGTAAGTGTTAAGTGTTTGAGTCCGGATTTGAACTCAGGTTCTCCTGACTCCAGGGCCAGTGCTCTATTCACTGTGCCACCTTGCCACCCCTATTAAATTTTTTTAAAACTATGCTTCTTCAGAAACTGCCTATTTAAAATGATTTTTTAGATACCAAACCAGGGAGAGGAAAAAAGGTAGTGGTGACAAAACCCAAGGTATGCAGAAAGGTTATATACTATATTTCCTAGTTGCCTAACTAAAATCACAGCACCTTAATGTGGAATTACACAACTATGATAAAAATCCATGAAGCAATAAATGCATGGCATAATTTGGAAGCCAACTCAGGAAATCCAATCCATTCATAGGAAACTGCATGCATAGCTCTAGAAGCCATGTGGAATAAAATAATATATAGTACTAGTCATAAAAACAAGCTAAATAATATTTAAAAATCAGTCTCTAAATATAAGTTTCTCTTAGTGTTGACGTTTTTAGAAAGACTTTCTTATTAAGTTTATCTCTAAAATTTTAAGTACTGTCAATTTAAAAAAATACTAGATCCTTCATGTTCTTCACATATGTAGCTTTTCTTCCTACTCCCAATTCACCACAGTATATGAAGCCAATGTTTCTAAAAGTAAGTGTGGAAGGAAAGATAAATATACCTTGAATAGAATGATACAGATGAAAATCAGATTGAAATAGGTAAAATACTATTGTATTTCTTAAATCAACTAGAATAAAATTTGAAACTGACAATATTGGGCCAATGAACTAGAAACAGTTCTCTAATATCATGTCTAAAGAATTATTAACTATGTTAAGGGAACATGGATATACCTATTACCCAAGCAGTTTGTGAAATGGCATAAAGGTTGAAAAAGAACAAACAGGAAAAGAACCCTTTTCTAGAGATCTTATTTTGTAATTAACAAATGATATTGGATTTCTTCCTTAAGTTTTCACCTTAAGAAATCAGAATTGAAAAAATTATGACAATAAAGTCATTTCCACACATGTAAAGGGAGGTCCATCCAAAACAAGGTATTGCTTCTATCTTTACTAAATGTCCATAAAATGTTTGTGAAAATCCCACAAAAATTCATCCTGTATTTTCAAATTAAAGTTTTCTAGTCTGCACCACACAATTATAACATGATGCCATTTATTTAACAAGACTCTGAAAGAATCTGAGTCCCCAGATCAAATATATACATTTTTTAATATTCAAAATATTTACATGGTGGAACCTTTCATGTTTCCATTTGTTAAGAACAGTGTTTTCAAATGTCCCCTCAAGATGAAAGAAATCTAGTAACACAGGGTCACAGTTAAGCTTTTCTAAACAGGTCAACCTGTTTTCCTCCCTGGTAAAGTTCTGTCCTACAGTAAAGACAGCCCATGGTATGTCTTTATGCACATCATCAGATTTTTAACCTGAATATGTAGAGGTAAAACAAAGTCTCCATTTATGTGTGTGTGCGCATATATATATATAATTTTTTTTTTAAAAGGTTTAAGCCATACAATCTCCTTACAATTTAAGAAAGAAAAAGGAAAAGAAAAATCAAGAGTGGTCAAAAAATGCCTAAAAGGATGCCAAATTATTTTCTAAATTGTTATGTCCAAATCTATTACGGTTTTCTCCTACTTCTCACAATGTTGAAATTGGCTCTTTTTTTTTTTTTTTAAAGAAAAACATTTCTTATAAGAATTTTTTTCTTAAAAAAATTTTCTTTAAAAGATGAGAGGTTGTTATAAGGAGATATTAAATGGAGCTATAATAGTTAAAGCCAATGAATGTAAAAAAGTGTGCTCTAGAAATTAATGATCAGCCTAAAGAAATGTAAAAAATTCTGCATGACTCATTCTCCCTTAAGAGAAAAGCTGAAGGAGCCAGCTAAACAAGGGAACCCCATCCTGTTCAACAGAATGCTGCACCATAATAAAATCCCATACATTGGGACACTGACAATTCAATTGTCCAAGACATTTAGGTTGGCACAATATCACTACTTTCCCTTTAGGATCCTGAATCATGAAACGTTTAAGGCAGCTGCCCCTAAGACAAATAAGGAAAAAAAGAAGACGTTCATACATTCTCTCATGCTCACACACACATTTTAAAGAAGAGCGGATTGCCCACTTGACACATTCTTACATTCTAATTTAAATTCTATACCTTAAACAGGACTTGCCGTTTCTGACCAGTTTTTAAATTAAAAAGGGCATGGGGGAGGGGCATAATAAAAGATGGCTGATACTCTTGCAATAAAAAATGATTATCTTGGTTTTTTAACTGGTACAATTCAACATTAAGTGCAATTTTGCAAAAGAACCAGGGAGTCATTTTAATATTTACAAGGAACAAATTAGCAGAACAAGATTATCAGAGAGGCGTTGTACAGTAGCTGCAGCTTATAAAACATACCAGTAATTGTACCTGGTGAGTTATAAAGAGAACCAATGTAGGATTCAGACAACTCTATAACCGAGGGAGAACAGAGGGGTCTTAACAGAGCAGAGGACCAAAAAATTTTTCACATTTTCTACATTAAAAAAAAATTACAGATCTCACAAGTGTCTTTGAGGACAGATAAAATTCAAAGTCCTTTGAATGGCGGAAAAGGGGGAAAAATTTGAAATGGAACCTAAATGTAAAAACAGTTTTACTTCACAAGACCAATTTTCTTGGCTTCTGTTTCATATATCAATAATCTCCACATTTTGACTATAAAAACTTCTGCTTCTTCATCTAGTACCTACAGGAGAGAGAAAAACAATTTTTTGATTAAAACAAATAATCACAACCATGACCAGCAGAAGTAATTTTAATGACCAAATTTGAAGAAGTATGCACTCAAATGTTTTATTTCCAGATATTACTGAAAGAGGGAAAATTGCCTAAGGGGAACGTAATACTAGAATAAATGTGAGGCAGGATCTTCCCCCATATGGTACTTTTATCTATAATCTCATGAGATTTCCTTCCACAGACACAAACTGCTACTCATCTATAACTTAATAAATGGTCTTTGATAGTAGAGGTTGTGACCCCAAAATCCATCACCCTGGAGCCAACGTAACAAGTAGCTTCTTTTCTCTGAATTCTAGTAAGTTCAGGCAAGGGATATCCTCTTTCCAGCTCAGTAGGACTTGCTAGAGACTGAGCCCTGTTGGAAGAACCTTTCAGAATTTCATCATGTCTACACACAGGGAGTAAAGTACTAAAAAAAAGATAACTTTTAACAAGAAACATCACTTAAGAATTGTGGCACTATGGGTCTTCCTTGAACTGACAGATTGTAACCCTCTACAACTTAGTAAACAGTCAAGAAGGGCTATGGCTATATAAAACCTTGGTTTTAAATAATTTATAAGTTAAAAAAAAATACATATCTGTTACAAAGAGAGGCTTATAAAACATCCACAGAGGAAGAGCCGTAACTACTGCCAAATTGATTTCAGGGTGCCTTTGTGCAAAGTGTTTCATCTATATTTTCTCATTTACTCCAACAGCATTCACAAAAATCAAATATTTCCATTCAACAGATAAAGGAAACATAACAGTTGACAAATTTAAGGTAACAACTTTACCAGCAACAGTGTCTTTTCCTACCTGCTGGTCAAGATATTCTTTTAAAAAATTATGCTATCAATCTGCTGATTTTTATTATTCAAATTGAGAATGAAATTCATGCTACAGAAAATGCCAAGCTTACATAAGCAGATAATGTAGCCAAAGGTCATTTTATTAATACAAACCAGAAATGGAGACTATACAGCAAATTAAATCCTCAGACAAGATCAAACCCCCCCTTTTTTTAAATAGTTCAACATCTTCCCCTTTCAAAACAACTTTTGCTAGTGATGCTATGAAAAGACAAATATGACAGAACTTAGTATTAAAATACTGAGTCAAAGGCAAGCTGAAGAAACAACACATACTCAGAAAAAATGAGGTCACTAATAAATGAGAACTGTGAACTACATCAAACTAAAACTATTTTTGTGTACCACATACCACTGCATGACAATACTCAAAAATTTCATGAAGTGAAGGGCACCAATTGGACCAGTAATTCGATCAGGCTTTGTATCAAATAAAGGACTAACACTAATAAAAAAGAAATTTCTGACTATAGCATTGTGCAATGATGCTTGAGGCAAATCTGCAAGCAACTTAAAAAGAAATCTTCTTGGATACAACATATGTCAACAATCAGTGAAATTCATTATGTACACGATGTTCAAAGATGGAAATTTTGTGAAATGGGAAAAGTAGGACTTTCAGATAAGGATATGCAACTTACCATGGCAACATCATCTAATATACTCTGTGGTGAACTATGAGCCATAACCTGAAAGAAACAAAAAATCTTGAGTCTAAAAACTTTGAGAGGGAAAAGTGATAATGATAGTGATTTTAAGAAAATCTCTAAAATAATTTAAATGGTTTTCAACTGAATTTAAGGAAACTTTGTTGTATTTGATTTTATGGCCCAGAATTCCACACCTCCTTATCTGATTCTAGGCCAAGGCTTAACAGTGATATAAACATGCATGCAGGAAAACATCCACCATGAATATACTTCATGTCAAGAAGTCTTTAGAAATGACTTATAAACACTTTAGCACTCCTTGAAATGCCACATAGAATAATACACTTTTAAAAATTTAAGTTTTGGGGCGGCTAGGTGGCGCAGTGAGTAGAGCGCCGGCCCTGGAATCAGAAGGACCTGAATTCGGATCCGGCCTCAGACACTTAACCCACACAAACAAAAACCTAGCCGTGTGACCTTGGGCAAGTTACTTAACTCCAATTGCCCTAAAAGGGGTGGCTAGGCGGTGCAGTAAGAGCACCGGCCTCGGAGTTGGGATGACCCGAGATCAAATCCGGCCTCAGAAAATGAGCACCCACACATAAATAATGACTAGCCGTGTAACCTTGAGCAAGTTACTTAACCCCAATTGCTTAAAAAAAAAAATTTAAGTTTAAACTACATAAGTATTTTGTAAATATTTAAAACACATGAAATATACCATTCATAAGAAAGTCAAGTTCTGGGCCAGGTAGGTGGTACAGTGAACAGAGTACCAGCCCTGGAGTCAGGCGGACCTGAGTTCAAATCTGGCCTCAGACACTTAACACAAAACTAGCCATGTGACCTTGGACAAGTCACTTAGCCCCAATTACCCTGTTTCCCCCCTTCAAAAAGCAGCAAAAAAATAAAATTAAATTAAAATTAAAAATTAAAAATCAAGCTCTTAAAACCTCCACCTGAACAAATTGGAAGAAAAGAAAAATGTCTAAGCCATTAAGTCCCAGCTCTAGGAAATCCCCAAGTGGGGATATGGTACCAAAGTAATTACCAGGTGGTAATTTTTTTAAAAAACAGGTTCAAAAGTATCTACTTTAATGAAAACAAAAAAACCAAGAGGAGGCAACATAGTACAGTAGAAAGAGGATGGGTCTAGACTTAGGAGCCTAAGACTGACATTTCTACTATCTCACAGTTGAGCAAATCTCACATTACTGAGAGATTTTCTCTGTATCAAGTTCAAATGTTCCACTAATTTTACTTTTTCAAGATAGGCACTGGAACTGAAATCTAAAGATCTAAGTTTCAGTCTTAGCTCTACCGTCATAGAGATATAAGAACTTGTGACAAATTCCTTAACTTCTAAAGGTCAATGTCCTAATTTATAAAATAGGCATATACTTGTAATTAACTGAGTGGTTGGGAGAACCAAGTAAGATAATATATGTAAAACACTATTTACCTATAAAACTTTATATCATTTCAAGTAGTTATTATAGGTATACTTTAATACCCATCACAAAAATAAACTTCATTTGACTGATTTTTTTTCCCACAGTACCAGCAGATGGAAAGAGAAGTCCAGCCTGCTACATCCTCATCTCATTATCTAAACAGTATGTCATTAGTCACAGTCTTAAAGGGATATGTTGCTTTTACAGTAGTAATTAGATCTTGTTAATATAAAACACATATAAAGATAATTATATACGTATGTGTGTGTGTATACACACACACACACACACACACACACACACGAATGGGGAAAAAAGCACTTGGTCCAGCGTGTATTAGACGCTTAATAAATGTTTACTGACCAATTAATTCAACAAAATCACTACTAGGGATAAGAGAAAAATGATCCATATGTGTAAAATAATTATTTTGAGCAGTTCTTTTTGTTGTGGGCAAAGAACTGAAAAATGAGGGGGTGCCTACCAAATCAAGAATAGCAGAACAAATGGTCATTTATGAATGTACTATTATTGTGCTATAAGAAATGATGAAGGGGTCAGTTTCAGAGAAACCTAGGAAGATTTATATGAATTGATTCAGAATGAATTGAGCAAAAGCAGGAAAACAATACATAACAACACCGAAGATAAATACGGAAAAACTTGGGAACTCTGATCAATGCAATGACTGACCACAATTCCAGACAACTCATGATGAAACATTCTACCCATCTCCTAAGCAAAGAGGGATGGACTCAGGATGCAAACTGAGATATAGATGTATATGTACATACATATTTATATTTTTGACATGGCCAAAGCAGGAATTTGTTTTGCTTGACTATGCATATTTGTTGCAAGGGTTTTGTTTTTATTTCTTTTTCACTGGAAGTAAGGTGTAGGGAAGAGAGATGGAGATTTTTGTTAAATAAAATTTCTTTTAGAAAAAATAATAAAACTTGTTGGAAAAGAGAGAATGGTTGTACCCTTAGTTAGATGTTTTGCAAAACAGGACCCAAACAATTTTTGTGGTGAAAAATCATTGTTTCTCAACTGCAGGTGAAGACTATACCTCCATGTCTCAATAACATTCCAAAAAGCAAGGGCAGTAGATCTGGACCATGTTGTAATCATATACTGCTTCTTGCTTCTCACCACTATACAGAAAAGAAGCTGCGCAGGGCAACTTCCAACCATTTTGCTTTCTTGGTTTTATGTGCATTTTTCGAGTGAGCTGGTGGGGGTCAGTGGCCAGAATAAGGCTAAAGAAAACTTGCATGGCATAGTGGTATTGCAATCGAATTCCTTGTTTCAGCACAGTGGTAACCCTGAGATCTCAAAGGCAGAGCACAAGTTTGAGTAGGCCCAAATGAACTTGAAAAATTCAGTTTCATTAAGCTCAGAGAAACCCATCATCACATTAGCTACAAGGTGATTGATTTTTCAGCTAGAACAATTCTTAAAGACCACCTACAAAATCCAAGACAGTCTACCTTAGATCCTTAATATAAGGATATATCTTGATATAAGAAAGAAAGAGTAAAGCACTAACCTTAGAACAAACAAAATCAACTAATGTGGCTTCCTCTTCACCTATATATTCTATGATTTTCTTATTAATCCATGGTCTAATTCGACGTTCCATTAATGTCTGCATAGAAAAAGAGAAATGTTTATTTGAATTGCTTCAACATTTTTATCTTCAATATATCACTTATTACAGATTAAGTATTAGTAGAGAGGACCACAAGAAAAATAGTACCTCATTGGGTCTCAGGCAAAAATATAGAATTTGCATCCA
Source organism: Gymnobelideus leadbeateri (assembly GCA_011680675.1). Classification (NCBI taxonomy): domain Eukaryota; kingdom Metazoa; phylum Chordata; class Mammalia; order Diprotodontia; family Petauridae; genus Gymnobelideus; species Gymnobelideus leadbeateri. The sequence continues at coordinate 363,111 of WOXC01008502.1, read as the reverse complement.
ATGATATAAAAATTGTATTAAAATACAAAAATTGCAAATAACTTACTTATAGCTAATTGTGACCTACAAACCTAGTTTCTAATAAGAATGTGCAGGAAAAGGAAGAGAATTAATCATCATATAAAACTCATAATACATTTTACTATCACTTTCCTCAATGATATTACGACAATCAAATATTACTCATCGAGGACCTTGCTCCAGTCACTGATGACTGCCCATCAGAAGCAAAAGTAAGTCATATGGAACTGTTCTATTCTCCTGCCCCAACCTGCAACTGGCCAATTCCTCCCCTGCCTCCAATCCCCATACCTACTTTCAGTTGGATGCTACTCACTGCCCCTTGGGAACCTTCACTGGAGGTAGCCCAGAGCCTCGGCCCACTGTTCACCTTGTGCACACTACAGTCCCAACAGTGTTGGCCTTTCCATCTGCCATGAAGCTTAATAATACTTCCTCCCCTAATTAGAATGTAAACTCTGAGGAAAAAGGATTGCCCTCACTTTTCAATTTGTTTCACCAGTTCTTGGTATAGAGCAAGCACTTAATGTACATTTTTTTCATTCTATTCCATCTCTGACCCTCTCATCTAATTTTCATCCCCTGTGAGAACAAATATGGATGTGCACATACATTTATGCTTCACAAGTTGTGGAAAGACTTTTGAGAAGCTAAAGTACTACCTGAGAATTTTTTATCTGACCACCATCCTCACAAGCATATATTTAGCATAACATATATAAACTATGGGACCTTCTTTACAAACACCACTAATCAAAACCTAAAGAGTTTGACTGATCAAAGTCAGATATAAGCATAAAATTTAAAAATTACAACTCACAGAATCTACAATAGACCAATCGAGGGGATATGCGAAGAGTTCAGGTTTAGCTGTTGGGATTTTCTCAATTAGACTTTTGATATGTTTGCGTTTTTCTTCTGTGTTAACAGTGCCTTTGGTGGAACTTTTATCATCTTCACCATAATCTAAAGGAACCAGTTTCCTTTTCCGAGGTACGTCATCACTGTCTTCATCCTCAAACTTGTTGAAGACACTGTCCACAGGGAGCTTCTTTCTCTTTACAGAATTAGGTTGGCCAGGACTATTAGAAGCACCTAAAGTAAAAGGATGGTTTAATAATCCTCCAAGAAAAAACACTTTAATATCTTATTTATAGCCTGCTATCCCTGAACAGTAGCACGTATTATCAAATCCTGTCACAATTCTCACAGATCCAAATATGGCAGGACTGTGACATGGACCCCTCTGGCCATCAAATAAAGTCCATGCACCCCTTCTCAGATAGTTTTCAAATAGAAAGAATAAAAAAGATTACAAAGGAAATCAATTATATCAAAATATTTAAAACATGAAATTCAGAGAAAATTTATTACTCACAAGTCTTACATAATTATAATTTTCATTTCTCAGAGTTTGATACAGATGCCCAAGTAAAATCTTGCCAATGTACTTAAACAATTAACCACCTCCAATTAATTCTTTAGCTGAGCATAAAATTCAGAGGTGGCACTGATACTCTTAACTGCTTTGATCCTAAAAGACCAAAAAGAAAACCGACATACCCAGCTTAAGACTTAATCCTATTTTTGGCCTGTGTTCCTCAGGTTGCTGTTGATCAGGTGAGTTTTCGTGGGGAATGATAATGCCACAGGGAGACTCATCCCCAGGAGTATTGGGAGTTGCATTGCCACTAGCAGATGAAACTGATGGGGCTGAGCTGATGGGCCGCAAGGTTGGCTTAAGACAAGGCTTTTGCTCTGGCTCCTCCTCCTCTTCCATGGGCTCTTCTCGCTTTTCCTCTTTCTCTTGCTTTTCTTCTTCTTCTTCCTCAGACTCTGGCTCCTGCTTTATTTGTGGCTGTCTGCGCCTTTCAGCTTCCTGTTCCATCTATAACCAAGTAAAAACTGGATTAATGTATGAATTCAAATTCTCTTCTTCCCCCAAACAAGGGAACATTTGACACAAGAATTTTAAAAAAGCAATCACTTTCTGTATTAGATAATCTGAACATATTCTGTACAAGGAGCTATGCTAAACATTGCACAAAATGTTATAAAGCACAAAGTACCTCTTTTAGTATAATAACTTTGAAAGGAAGACAAAGCAATTAAAGTTTTCAAACTTTTATGAAGAAAATTAATGGGGAAAATGACCAAAAGTATTAAATGATCCATACATTATAATAGGACATCTCAACTGAATTATCTATGATCAGTTTTTGCTTACCAAGGATCTAGAGTTACCAGAGTAACTCTACCTATAATGAATACAATCAGATATGCTGGACAATTCTGTTAAATAATAATAAATCATATTATACAAAATATGATATGAATAATTTATAGGAAATCGTAAAGGCATAACAAATAAATATATCTGAAGAATAGCAGAATCCTGGGGCGGCTAGGTGGCGCAGTGAGTAGAGCGTCGGCCCTGGAGTCAGAAGGACCTGAGTTCGGATCCGGCCTCGGACACTTAATGCACACAAACAAAAACCTAGCCGTGTGACCTTGGGCAAGTTACTTAACCCCAATTGCCCTCTAAGAAAAAAGCCAAAAAAAAAAAAAAATAGCAGAATCCTTTCAAAATTTCTCTGAAAAACCACCTAAAAGGTAGTATTGTGGATCACATTATGAATTTTTTTTTTTCTTTTTGGAGGGCAATTGGGGTTAAGCAACTTGCCCAAGGTCCCATGGCTAGGGAGTGTGTGTGTGTGTGTGTGTGTGTGTGTGTGTGTGTGTGTGTGTGTGTGTGTGTGTGAAGTGTCTGAGACCGGATCTGAACTCAGGATCTCCTGACACCAGGGCTGGCACTCTACTCACTGCGCCACCTAGCTGCCCCACATTATGAATTTTTTAAAGCAAATTTTTACAAATGGAAACTTCTTCTAACTTATTTTTTTATTTTTTTTTGCTTTTTGGACAGCAATTGAGGTTAAGTGACTTGCCCAAAGACACATGGCTAGCAATTTTGTCAAGTGTCTGAGGCCAGATTTGAACTCAGGTCCCCCTGGCTCCAGTGTCGGTGCTCTATTTAGTTCGCTACCTAGCCACCCCGTAACTTAGTTTTTAGAAACAAACACTTAGACATGAAAAAAAGACATAGTAATATCAATTTCCTCCTCTGTAAAATGAACTATATAACAGTTTACTCAGAGGGAAGCATTTTTCAAGTCTTAAAATGCTGAATAATATGAGTTCTTATGATTACTGCAAAGAATGCAACCTGAGACATTGCTGTTAACCAGAAATTGATTTCTTATCTTAGTTAATTTCACTTAGTAAAAGAACAAATTAAAACATTTTATCTTTTCTCAAACGTTCTAGGTTATTTCTTACTCTTTGGAGTTCTGCATCTGGGTCTGGATGTCCTTCTGCCAGAAGACGCTGCCTTATTTCTTCTAATTCCTCCTTTTCTCTCTTCCGGTCTCGTTCATCTGCTTCCATTTCTTTCTCCCTGTCCCGCAATCTTTTCTGAAGTGCACTACCCCTATGAAAGAGAAGAGTCTCAATGCATACCTGGCTTCTCTTCTAAAGCTAATAAGCAAACAGTGAAAGAATGTTTCCAAATAACCCTATTTTTCAAATAAAAACAAAAGCTATGATCCCGAGAACAAGGGCCACAGCTTAAAAGTTCTCTAATATTTCCTAAAACATCAAGATAAGTCTCAACACATACTAAGACTTTTTCAGTGACAAGCACCATCAAGAATATGATTTCTTCTAAGCCATATTAGAAAAAAATCTGATTTTTAGAAAAGCGTTAACAACTAGTATAGTTTTCGGACATCAGTGAGAGGGGCCATTTCTTGTCTCTCTGACTAGGAATATAATATGATTCCGCTTTTCTTTTGACTCTAAGGCAGAACACCAGTACTATGAAAATAGTCAGTAGTTTTGAATTTACTGCATTCTTATTATTAATATAGTCCCCACAACCTTACTTGAATGATGAAGCTGTTCTTCTTGGGAATACTCCCAGAAGGAACTGGCTATGCAGGACAAAAAATGGAAACAGTGGATAATACACAGTAGTTACCCAAATCTTGGAATACCATTCCTGCCTTTGTTCTGGTTCTACTCCTGACTGTAACTGAAAACATTACCTGTATCAGTAACATGACTAACATCAAACTCAGATGCATCATACATGTATTACAATCTATACTGTTCCATTTGCTATGATGAACAGTAATCAGGTTAAAAGTGTCAAAAAGTCGGCCACCTTCCTCCTTTCATGAAAGGAGGGAGACCATGGGTGCATAATGTTGCATACAATGTCAGAGATGCTCCTGGTTGAGGTGTCAGCAAGTAATGTAAAAACCAAAAGACATCAATAAAACATGTTAAGAAATATGTTAAATACTATGAATTATAGGTCAGAAAGCTGGATGTCAATGCTACAGAAGGAAGTCCCCTGATGTTTTATGGGCAAGGATAAGATCCTGCTTCAGGCTCCACAGGCAGGCAACAGTTTTCTGCATGGTTCCCATGATCAAATTTTTCAAAACCTTAGTGTCAGAAATCTGTATAAATCCCTAGGTTCCCCTGGGAAAACAAAACTCATTTTTATTAATTTTTAAGTAGCTGAAAGCATAACGCTTATTTCAAGAAAGGTACTTACCTATAATATTTAGGATCATCTCTGTCATCATCATAATCTTCCAAAAATTCTTTTAGCCGTTTGGCTTCTTTTGCCTTCAAAATAAAAACCACACACACACACATAATAAAACCTTTATAATTACCATAAGATCTCATGGATATAAATTAAATTTAGTTTTGATTAAGCCAAATTAAATTACATTTATTTTTCTAAATTCTGAGTCAGACCAAAATATGCAAGGTGACAACCAGTGAAATGAGAAACATGCATGTCAACCCAAAATCTCTAAATACATACTCTAATAACTTTATTATGAGGGAAACTATTGAAGCTATAGGGATCTTAGCTAAATACAGAATTGGGCATGAAAGTCATTTTGTAAGGGGTCCATCTGAAAATAATGCCCACTAATTTTATCAACAAAACAGAGTTTACACTTTGATTTATACTCTGATTTCTAATTCCTACCCCAAGAATGTAAGGTATAGGGTGTACCAAAAGTCTTAGTGCAGTTGACTGCACTAAGACTTTTGGAACACCCTCTATAACAGAGAGAAGCACAAAATGGAGGTATTATAACAATACTCTCCCCAAAGAGAAGAATAAAAAAAGTAATAGAATTTCAGCAAAGAAAGAACACATGGAACATACTAGTAATACAAACTAAAACTGTTTTTTAAAAATTCAAATCTTTTACTTTTAAAAACTCCATGTATCTCAAACGAGTTTAAATCCAGGACACAATGTCTATTTTTAGGATTTCCTTACATAGCATAAAAAAAGTAGATAGAAGATATGAACAAGTCCAAAGCCAGAAAAGGATACTGCATCACCTGCAGCTACATAGTTCTAAGACCCCACACAAGCTCTCAAGCCTGACAATGAGTAACAAGCGCCAAACGGGCACATCAAGCTTTACCACACAAGCTCCTGCTTAGCAGCTCTGGACACAAACGCTCACCATTTCCCGTCGTCTCTCTTCTTCTCTTTCAGCCTCTTTCTCATACTCTCTGGTTTTCTTCCGTTCTCTGATCTCCCAATTCTTAAGTCGCTAAAGGAAAATGTCATAAGTATTAAAAAAAATTACACTCCAAGAATAACCTTGTCCTTGCTCGCAGACAGAATGAGCCCCTGAGCAGAAGAGTTAAGAAAAATGCACCCTGGCTCCTATTACCTCTTGATAAGCAGCTTCCTTCTCCCGTAATTTCCTCTCTAGCTTGCGCCGTTCATAAGCATCTTCTTCATCCTCTTCTCGGTCTCTTTTCTTGTCTTTTTCTCTCTCTCGTTCTCTTTCTCTCTCTCGTTCCCGTTCCCGTTCTCTTTCCCGTTCACGCTCCCGTTCTCTCTCTCTTTCCCTCTCCCGTTCTCGTTCACGGTCTCTGCTCTTCTCTCTATGTAACACATGGTATAAAAACCATCCTCATTTCTTAAAAAAATAGCCCAAGAGTGGAATAGTTTATAAATGTTGATGAAGAGCTATATTCCTGGATCATATTCTAATCAATGAGTATTCTATTAGCATTCTTCTTAGTATTCCAAGAATTTTAGTTGATATTTTTAGTATGGACCTTTGATTCATTCAGGGTAAAAGGAGTTCCTGTGAGGAAAATGCTTCTAATAATCTGCAACAGTTTTGCAACTTATAGTTTTACCAAGTCACCTGGGCACTAAGAGGTTAAATGACTTGTCAAAGGTCACTCAGAAAGTCTGTGCCAGGGGTGGGTCTTAGAAACAGGTTTCCCTGATTCTGAGGTAATATCTATCCTACTACCACATCTATGCATTATAATTTTTTTTATCATTAAAAGTAAGTCAGGGTGTAAGAGAACAAAATAAGTTATGCAGTAAAACTGTACATGGAAGATTCCAACCAGCAGGATAATGTATTATACTAACTCTACTTAAGATTTTATGATTCAAAGCTACATGGAGCATTAGACATCATCTAGGTCTAGAGGTGTCAAACTCCCAGCCCTCTGAGTGTGGCCTGAACCAGATTAAAATGAAATTCGGAAATATAAGTAATTTTATATTTATAAAATAATTAGCAATACAACATAACAAAGAATGTTAATTTGTGGTTTTCTATTTGAGCTTGATACAACTACTCTACTTCTATAATTTTACAAATAAATCTGAGGCCTAGAAAGCAGAAATAACTTGCCTGAAAGGTCACCAAGTTGGTAAAGAACAGAAATGGAACCTCTAAAGTCAAGATCTTCCTGGACCCTCTATCCAGCCCTCTTTTTTCTACTGATTCTCTTATGAATATTGATTATATCTCTGTATTTGGATGATTATTTTAATGTTATTTTATATATATAAATCACAGAATAGAAGAGAAGTGAGCAACTTAAATAGTAAATAAGCCAGACTGCAAAAGTGAAAAAACTTCAGTGCACTCCTGGCTTTAGGAGACAGGAGGAAAAGCAATTAAAACAAACACACATCCCACCACCTCCCTGAAATTTATATGTGTGTGTGTATATATGTATATATATATAATAAAACCAAAAAACATACTTTTAGATTATGTCTGATTTTTTTTTTTTAAGCTAGTCATTATTTGTGCGTGGGTGCTCATTTTCTGAGGCCGGATCTGATCCCGGGTCATCCCAACTCCGAGGCCGGCGCTCTTACTCACTGCGCCACCTAGCCGCCCCATGTCTGATTTTTTTAAACTTCATTTATAGCAATAGGATAGCCCTGATAATTATTCTGACCATCAAATGAAGCACTAAATCAGGGGTGGGGAATCTGTGGCCTTGAGGCCACATAGGGTCTTCTAGATCCTTATGTGCCACCTTCTGACAGAATCTAAATTTTAAGGACAGCATTAGTTCACAGCAATTATCAAAAGGAGGTATAACTCAGTATAACAAAGCTGGTAAGTTCAATGTAAAAGAACTTCATCATTATGGTTTGAGTGGAGGTGGGAAGGAAGTTCTGCTTAACCCAGAGTTGATAAAAGTCAATTAGTCAAAATATCTTAGTATGCAAACATCTTCATTAAGTTTTTACTATGAAAATGTAGAAAGACATCACCAACTTTTTATCTAAATAAACTACTTGTGCCTCAAAACAGATAATGTAGCTAAAAGGTTCCTTAAATCCTAAGCCCGTAGAAGAAACTAAAAACAGTATTTAAAAAGTAACTATATATTCTCATAATACTTAATAAAGTCACAAAATGACAATAACAAAAATTAAGCTATAACTTGGTCTAATAAAGTCTAATAAAGGTAAAGAAATAATACTTCTGGCTTACACTACAAGGTAGAATTACCACAAATTTTAAATTACAACCAAACTGTTTTACCATAATGGAAGTAGGTTAAAAATAAATACTCTGGGGGTGGCTAGGTGGCGCAGCGAATAGAGCACCCACCCTTGAGTCAAGAGGACCTGAATTCAAATCCTGCCTCAGACATTTAACACTTACTAGCTGTATGACCTTGGGCAAGTCACTTAACCCCAATTGCCCTGCCTTCCCTCCTACCCAAATGAATGAATGAATGAATAAATAAATGCACTCTTAGAAATCCTTTCTTATTCTCTTGAAGCTGAGTATGATAAAAAAGAGGTATCAGGAATAGAGAAAGTAAATGACCTGATGTCAGGAAAACCTGGGCTTCAAACCCCACCTCTGATTGGCCAAGGGTATTTCTTTGAGCCTCTGGCAAACTCACCTGGGAAATACCACAATGATACATCTAAAGACACTTACATTCATTTCTTCTTAAATAGATATATGAAAAAGAGCTAATGGATGACCTCTTTACAGTATAAAGGAGGTGTGAACATGGTAGGGATTTATCACAAAGAAATCAAATTCCCTTCTTATTTTAAGATCCTAGGTATTTTGCATATGCTGTGTTGATTTAGGGTTGGTCTGTGCATTTAGAAAGATTTGATTTGTATCATTTAACTTTTTATTTATTGCATAGCTAGACTAGCTAAAGTGTTGAGTTGTAAGTCAGTAGAAAGGTTAACTGATACAGATAGTAGGACAAAGAAACACAAAGAGCTCAGTTGTAACTAATCTCTCTTTTCCTATCTATAACACATTGCTATTGCCTTATACAAGATGTTTAATAAATGCCTGTTGAATTGAATTAACTTAGCACAGTATTCAGTTCTTTTGTCAAAGGGATTAACTTTCTACCATGAAGAGAGGACCAAAGAAGATACTTCCTTAGGGTTAATTGTTTACAGAATTCTCTGAAATTAGACTGACAAAGCATTATTTTAACAAGCTTTTAGAATTTGAGAGATTATAACAGAAGGCACAGAAGTGAAAACCAAGAAATTTGAATATGTTTCAGTTCTTTCACTAATGAGGTGACTCTAGAATGTTCAATTTCTTAGCTTCCTGACCTGTCAAAGGAAGACATCTTAACTATATGATTCTAAGAGAATAAATTCAATGCCTCAGGAGCCATACCTACCTACCTACCTATTTTTATTTTATTCTAGCACCAGCTAACAAGCTATCTAAGTATGGAATAAGGTAGTTCTGCCTTGAACTCCAATTTTCTAATAAGTAAAATGAGTGGATGACTTCTAATATCTATTTTCCAACTCTAAAATTTTTTAAATTCAAGATAAACAATTTTGTATACACAACTCTTCTTTATTAGTGGGATATAGTAATTGGTCATTTGTTCTTCATATTAAAGAAACCAACATTAGTCCAATGGATAAGTCTCTAAAATTCTTAAGTCCTTCCAAAATAAGCAAATCAATGTTCTTATCACCTCTGGAGAAAAATCTGTGTTAAAATGTGGCACTTGAGATTAAAGTTTATTCTCTAGCTTCTGAGTATCAAAGTACTAGAAAATAGAAAAAATAATGCATAAAACTCTATCAAGTGGTTATTTATAAATATATATGCACATATACATGTTTGTATATAGATATGGACACATACATAATACAGAGGCACTTCATCAGTAAGGTAAGACTAATTGTTAGATCAGCAGTTGTGATGGGTGGCCCTGAATCATTCACAGGGGGTTGGAGGGGATATTGCATCGCCAAATCCACATTATAACCAATTATATATATATTGTGATATGTTAAAAATGCAGCCAGACTAAAAATAACTTTGTGGTTATGTCTTGCTCTGAACTTAACTAGCACTCTTGGGAGAACAAATCCGTGACTTGGGAATCATTAACCCAAGCTCTAAACAGAGAACAGTAAAAAATAAATAAATAAATAAATAAAACCAAAAAGATGAACACAATGTGCCTTTCATTGATGGCATTAGGAAAACACCCACAAGTGCCAGTGTCCAAGGGACTTACCGTGATCGACTCCGATCTTTATTACGGTCTGAGCTCCTTTCTCGGTCCCGGTCCCGATCTCTCTCTCTGTCCCGGTCTCGGTCTCTCTCCTTCGTCCGGTCTCGGTCCCTATCCCGCTCTCGTTCCCGCTCCCGTTCCTTCTCCTTTTCTCGTTCACGTTCTCTTTCCCTTTCTCGTTCCCGTTCTCTCCTTTCTCGTTCCCTTTCACGTTCCCTCTCTCTTTCTCTCCGTTCTTTCTCAATTTCCTGTCTCTCTTTCTCCTTTTTGCCTTTCTCTTCTTCCAGTTTCTAAAAACCAATAAAAGAACTTTCAGAATTAATTTTTTAGCTGAGGGATTCAGATTTTTCCCGGCGCAACGCCCAATAATGGGAATGGATGCACCAAAACCAGTGGTGCTTTAACATTAGATATTTAACATGTTAACATTTTATCTTATAAATGATAAATCAAAGTGCAGCAATCACAAGACTAGAATTCGTGCAAAAGCATAGAATCTAAACAGACCAGCAATCTCCACCCTTGGATGCTGGGAGATTGTATGAGTGTGGCTGGCCTTTCAATAAGTACATGATGGCTACACTGCAGGTAAGAAGTGTAGTGGTTCAAAAGCTGAGACAAAAGTCTCCAGAAACACAATGAACCACTCAGCACTTGGCTACAGCTGTATTTTGTGCAAATAAGTAACGAGAAAGCAGTTTGAAAGCTAGAAAATATGAAATGTAGCGCCAAAGAACTCCCAACCCAGGAAAAAACTGTAACTCAGGGGCTTTGGGAAAAAAGAATGGAAATAATTCATTAATACTGCTACAAAACAACTAGAATAGTTTACTGTCCTCTGGTTTTCCCACCCTCCAGAAAGGTATCTAGCTAGATCCAGGCAAGAGCTATACTATTATCTACTTTATTCCCACCATAACAAGATGGACAGCCCACCAAGTATCAAAAAGGTTGGAAATCACTAATTTCAAACAGAGGCTAAAAAGGGTTATTTGCTACAGTTTTACTGAAATGTATATAAATTGTATTTTTCCATTTAATAAAACAAAAAGCAAAGCAACATATCTATGCCCAGAATTCCTATAAGACAATAAAAATACATCAAGATAATGACAAATCCATCCTTGGAAGCAATTGTGTGTTAACTTACAGATGCTGTGCTAGGACATGGACCGCCAACACTGGATTAACCTTGCCTATAAGCTATGTTTCTGGGAGGAAGAGCAAGTACATGGTTCACAAATAAACCAAATAACAAAGACAAAGTTTGTCAACCTCAAAGATTGCCAGTGCACCACACGGTTTTTACACATACTCAGCAAAAAAAAATCCCCAAACAGGAAAAAACAAAACAAAACACGTTTATCCCTTTGGCTCCATGTTTAGTGCCACTGCAATGAAATAAAATTTCAACAATAAATGTGCATTTTTCTTTTCTTCATCATGTAAAGCATTTAAAACAACTTTAAAAAGCAATCTTACCTGTTAAACATTCTTCCCTCTTGTCCATGGATAAGAGAACTGACAGAGAATTATGAAATAAAGCTAATTCACAAGGGATCAATCTATCCAGCTACTGCGCCAGTCTGTATTTAATGTGAAATACAGGCAAACCCAGCACCGAATACATTGAGATTACAAAAGGAAGAGAATAAAAATGGCAGAAAGCTGACAGAGATGAACAAAACTGAAATCCTATTTAAAGGGGCAAGGAAATTCATCCTTTGAAAGATCCTAATACCAAGTTTTAATTTACAAGATGGGGCTAGATTACGTGAAAACTTCGAAAGTAAACTTACCTCAATTTCATATACTTATATAAAGAAATGTGTCTAAATACTGAGATGAGGGATACTTACAGATTATTTTAGCTGTTCCAATAGTAATTTCTTTGGTAGTATTCCTGGATTTTTCTCCTCAAAGCACACTTTATTCAGTATACTAATTCTTTCTTTAGTGTATCTTTTGGCTTATGTAAATTAGGCTTAGTTTTTTAGGTCTCATTTCAAAAGTTTTCTTCTTGCAAAGCCAATGAAAGAACAGATAAATCTAATTTATAAAAGGTATTTATCTAATGGATTTCTATAAAGACAAAAGGTCTAGAGGAAAATGAAATGGGGCTAGGAAAAGAAATACAGATGTAGGAAAGGAATAAAAAAGGAGAGGTAAAAGAATCATCAATCTTACCTTGTGTTCTCTTCAGACTCGTCCGTGCTGTAAATGGACGCCCCCTGCCACGCTGATTACCCTGACAGTCTGTGCTTATTTAATAAACTCATACCAAAACATGCAAAGGTTCACTGTGCTCATTACTTTGTCACTGATGTTCCAAAAGACCCCTTTAACCATACCACCCAAATAAAGGAACAACCATTTTTTAAATCTTTTTGGAAATCCAAAATAGTCCCCAATGAAATATGTCTAAGGCAGTAATATGCCTGACAGCTTCTCAAACTCTGAAGCATATATATTTTAGATTGATTTTTTAAACCACATGATTTTATCATAATATACTACTGACATGACAGGGCTTATTTAACAAATCAATGAAGACAAAAAAGGGGGGGAAACCACACACACACTTCTATAACATTTTCAGTCTTACTTGGTCCCCAAACTTGAATGCTGAACTTTGACAAAAAAAAAAAAAACACTTCCCCACTTTTTCATTCCCAAAATTAATTTTGGGAGAAAAATAACATGTTTCTTGTCACATTCATAGTTGCTGAATAAAGCACTACAAAAGTGAGATAGGGCTAGTCACAGTGGATGACTTAGATTTGTGGGGTTAAACCATTTCACCAAATTCCAACTCTGAATTTCGAAAAAACTAAAACCAAAACCAAAAAACCCACAACAAAGCTATGTGAAGAAAAAAAAACACTTATCAACATTTTGCTGCTGAGTTACTGGCTACTCAGTCCTAGGGGAAGAGCTAGTACCATCTTACAGCTTAAACATTAAAATACATTTCATGCAAAATTTGCTTTTCATGGTCCATAAGCATCACCTTCAAAACCGGAAAACATTCACAGATGCGCTAACATTGAGAAGCTTTTGTAGACAAGGCTTATAAAAGGGATTTACTATTGCACAAATATTCATTTCCAAGCCAGTTACCCCTTTGCATATTTTTCTGAGGGGGCATCCATAAATATAATAAAAAACAGAAGCTCATACTTACATCCTATTCCTTGTTACTTTCCAAGCTGAGAGTTTCATCTTGCATTAGTCACCATATGATCTCTATCATAATGGTGGGGGTCAATGAATAGATTAGCTTTATGGGAATTTACAGTTCTTCCATGCATCTAAATTTTGGTAAGTCTGGTAACCACTGACCTACTTTAAAAATTTTCCCCCTCTCAAATTAAATCTATGCAAATAATAACTCTTAAATTTAGCTCTAAATCAAACTGTCTTCCTCTGATTAAGCTACACAATTGCCCACAGAAATACACTAAAATGTATGTTATCCTGCTGCCCCCTTGAATTGTTATAAATCTTGAACCTGATGTTTAGTTTGAAATTTATGGAAAACAAATATTCTTTATTCACATTAAAGTGAGATGACTGCAGAGCAATCATTAAATAACTGAAAAACTAAACATAAAATGTACAGGACCACTTGAATGTGGAACTGGTCTTTGGTTTTTGTTTTCTATCTACATATCTATTATACCTACTATAAACAGCATTTTTAATGAATTCTAATGAATGTTGATTTTAAGTGGTCTTTTTTCTTTCTGGATTCTGCAAAAAGTCTAGTTTGGTATCAAATGCAAAAACAAGAATACTACCTTGTGTGTGTCTCTGAATTTACTGATCTCTCGTGATATCAGGTCTCTTTTGTCTTCTTCCATTTCTATAGCATTTATGTCTTCCTAAAAGACAAGGGGGACAGGAGGGAAAAAAAGAATGAAGGTCAATCAACATTGATACAAAGAGACAAGAGAAAAGTCGAAGGTTAGAGGTTTTGTACCAGTCTTGTAAGAGAAAAAAAAAAGCCCTTCTGCAGTATCAAACCTGACAATCTGATGTTAATGAGTGAAAAATCAGATGGACAAGAGTCACAAATCTGGCAACTAGCAGTAAATATAGTCATTGTCAAAGCCTACAATGTAAACGAACCTTGGTGATGAGTGGATAAGGGATCAGTGGGGCCACTGGAAATCTGCGGAAAATCTGCGGAAAAATCCACGAAGATTTTTTTTTTTAAAAATAGAGTTCACACTACTCTGAAAAACAATGTTCTGTATGTTTGTACTGTAAGCAATACTGTATTGCTGTGATATCATTTCCTTGTCAAAGTTATTTGATACTAAAAAATAGACTTCACTCACTCTCCACACCTCCCCCTCCCACAAACCCTCCCCCCTCATTCAATGGAACAGGGAGGGACTCAGTAACTAACATTTAAGCAGAAATTTTCTCCTGAGCCCCTTCCAGGAAACAGTGGATGCTGACATGAGCAAACTTCTCCCATAATTCTTTCCGTATAGCAGATTCTCTTTCCCTCCCAACCCAAGCCAAATGTGGAAGCTTCTGAATATTTTCCTCCCTCCCCATTAAGGGAAGGTGTGCTGAAGGAGTCAAACCAATAGTCCCACTTCCACTGGGTCTCTGAGAGAACTCAAGGACCAGCACTCCAAGTGCCTGGCAACTCCCTGTTATATCTGCCCTGTTTAAGGCTGGATCAGAAAGAACTGACCAAGGAGAATGAAGGCATTTAGCCATACATAAAACTGCTCAAGATCATCTGTGAGGTATTAAAATCCAAAGAATAACATAAACCTTAAGTGTGACTTGGTAAATAATCACATTATAAAGGTTTTACAGTGCTTCTAAAATGGCATAAAATACTATTCATGCATATAAAGTATTTCCCATAAATGTAGATAAAATTATTTCCATTCAACGTTTCTCAACAGTATGCCCAAAGAAAAGGGTAGGAAAAGACCTGAATATTTCCTTTTCACAACCTGGATTTCCTATTCCTCAGACTAACTGAAGTGGAGAACAAAGTAGGAATGTGACACTCAAGACCCTGGGGAGGAGTGTTTCATCTCGCGCTGCTCTTTCAAATTCCTCCAGCTAGATAGATGTTCAACAGCATTATTGTCCATGGAGGGCTATGAGGCAAGGTTTCTAAAGGAAAGGCAGCTGAAAATTAAAGGTGAGTGAAGATCCTCAGTGAATGAGACCTGGTTTCCCGCTTGGAGCAGAGAAAAAAACAACCATGAAAAGGGGATAAGGCAAAGTGAGGTAATCTCCATTCTAAGATCTTTAGGGCCAGCCCCCATAAAGGAAAAACTTACTTTGTACATAATCAGTTACTGGTTTACCCTTCATCACACATTTTTTTTTTAAAACAGAACTAGAAGGGCGTCCCCTTATATAGGCAGAAGCCTCCATGCCAGTGTATTTCTGTCACAAATATATGAAATTTGTGGTCACAAAAATGAGGAAGCCAACTTCCTAAGGCATGATAGACAGAAATTAATTAAAAGCTTACTATATTCTAATATAAACACTAATCAGTTTCTTTTCCCATCAGAAGTTTGAAATTAGAGCAACTGTATAAGATAACAGATCATAAAAAGTAAATCGAAGAAATAAATCTGTTTTGTCCGAAATCAATAACACATACGTCCTCCTTCTTTTCCTTTTTCTTCTTCCTGGGGTGAGAGTCAGATTCCTGGGAGGGGGCATTGAGCTCGCTGGAGTATTCCCGTATTAACACTTCAATGGCCCCTTTAATGATCTGATCTCTTCTTTTTGTTTCTTCATCTAAGGCTTCATCGTCATCATTTGTAGTCTCTGGCCTGGCATTCTTGGGAAACAAGGCAAATTCAGAAAAATCACCAACCTAGAAAGTGAAATTTATTTTGAAGCAAGAGTTGGTAAAACCCAGTGTTTTCTCCAAAACACTTGTCTGGGAGTCCTTGTATGCAGCGCTATTTTTTTTTATCAACTTAGCAAAACTAGGCTTTGGTTTAACATCTGGGATTTTTTTATCTTGTCATTTTCCTCCCATTTTAATATTTAAGAATCCTGGGACCTAGGCTACCACAAAAAAAATCAAGTCTCAGGACCATAATTCAATATAACTTGTGTACAACAAAGATAAAAAGTTCCTACAACTACAGATCCCCCCACATTTTCTTTCTTAAAAATTAGGCCAACTATAAAGGTTTTTTTAAAAAGCAAACTTTCTGTATTTCTTAAAAATCATTGTTTAAATCCACATATTCTATTCTTTCTCCAATATAAATCAATACTCTCCTAGAGACAGCATAGTCTTCAAGGTAGGCCTAGCTACTTAACACTACTTCCTTCTATAAAAAACCTGTCTCTGATGTTCTGTTAATCTTTGCCCTTGAATTGTATTTGTTTCAACTGTAAACCTACCAGTTAAGGACAATCTGGTTTGTGCTGTACAAAGATTAATGCTTATTCAATTGGTTATGATTTCAAAAATTAAGGATTCAAAAAGAATACCCAATATATTATTTTCTATGTGCTACAGAATCCTTAAAATTTGAAGAGTGAGGAAGAAGTAATAAGTAGGATAGATATAAAACAAATTGTCCATTTTACTGTTTTTTCTTAAAAGTATCAAGTAGAGATCAATTTACCCGCCCTGTATTGGTAGGGTCACTGTCAGTTATAGTCAAAAGCCATGATGCTGTTCCTGAATAAACACTCTGATTATGTTGCCTCATGATCCACAACTCACATACACATGTAATCTGATAAGAGTCAGAAGCTTTGCAGCTCACTTTAATAAGAAAAAAAAAAGTTTTACCTTCCACAAGGCTGTTGATCATAATTCAACAAATGTTTACTAAGCACTTACTATATGTAAAGTGCTATGAGAGATGCAAAGATACAGACTACAGATTTTCTAATAACTTGAGCAGGGGGTTGTTTCTCAGTTAGAGAATATCATTCCATAACTTAACAGTTCTTAGTTATTATGTGCATCCTAACAGACATAGCCAGGGAACTGTGTTGCTGCTCAAGGAAATCCATAAATAAATGACTTCCTTAAGATTCATGATTTTATATACAGCGTATGCTGATGTTTTGAAAATCTAAAAACTAGGTTCAATGAAACACTTTCATAAACAACATTTTTCACTAGTTAAGTCATACAATGAACTCATTCCCACGTGCTATGGACTAAGAAAAAAGACAGTAGTAGATCAAGAAAAACACAAATCTGGGGAGAAATCCTGGGCCCACTTGCTACATGCAGAAAAACTCATTTTCTTAGCTGATTAATACGAAAGATGTTAGGAGTGGTTCAACACTCCTAATGGGCAGGTAATATACAAATATTGGTGAGCTAAAGCATTATTTACAGGCTGGCTAATTTTGGTGAGCCAAAAAATACATATATGTTTACAAGACTACGTAAAAGATTTTAGCCAAAGAGCAGGCAAGGAAATCATATTTACTATCACAAAAGAAGTAGAATGGAAGAAAAAGGAGATGTTCAAGTTTTGGATTGGAGGAAAAGTTTTTCCCCACCTTCAAGCAAAATCCTCCACTCAGACATCCCCACTTCTTAGGGTACCTTAAAATGCCCTTGAATAAAGTCATCCACCCACTCACCTACCTTAGTAATTTATGTCAGACGAATAGTAGTAATAGTAATGATAAATAACAACTACAACAATTCACATTTTTAGAACCTATATACTTCTATAAGGGGAGAACAAGCTGCTTAAAATTGTGGGGGTTAATTATAATTTGTTTTTACTTACAAAGCTGTCTTAATGAATTAGTTCTGTTTGGAATAATCTGTACCAATGTTTTCTCTGGAAAGTTAACCTTGTCCAGCATCCCCTTCCTACCTTCATCCCAACCTGGAACAAGCAAACCAAGAGTCATCCACCCACTGTGGGTGAATAAAATATTTAAAATATCTACATACTTTTTTAAAAGTATGTTCTTTGGTCATAACTATATATCAATATGATCTAATGAAGCCCTGCATAAAAATTTCAAACATTTCACTCCAAACAGGACAGCTGACCTACTGGAGTGACTCACTGAGACACATACCCCATTGGATGCTTTCCTCTTCGCTTTCCATTCATCTAACTGTGCCTTGGTCTTCGCATCAACTTTAACTAGGAGCTTCTTCTCGCCGATCTGAAGATCATGCAATAATCGAAGGGCACGGAGGGTAGATTCAGGCTCTTTATATTCACAGAACCCAAAGGCTAACAATGGATATGAAGGAATATGTAAAAATATCAATGTATTAATGAATGCCAGGTTTTAAAAAATGCTTATGCATAATTAAAGCAAATTCATTATGTGTATATGCTTACAGTTTGTGGGTTTTAAAGGTCCCTTTTATAGACTCCACTATTCATTGGCACCTCCACCAAAAGGTAGGAGAGGGCAGAAGAAACTCAAATCAGACAATTTCCTATGGTTAATCTCTGATAAAATTATAGTTGGAGGCTGAATTTAATGACTAAAATAAGGGTTTATCTCACCTATGGATTTCAATTCATACTATCCCTCTGTTTCCCATGTTATACTAGTAAAAAGCCAACTGGCAGTTTAAATATAAGAAAAACAAGCATTTTTCATTTGGGGAAAAAAAGAAGATAAAAGAACCGTAAAAATACTCAATAAGTGATGGGAAAATTCTCTATAATTTTTTTAAAGGTAAAATAAAAAATTTTGAAAAAACAAAGAATGTTTGCTATTTTCTCAATTTCTTGAGTTTTGAGGAATTTTTTTTAAAAATGCATATTTCTTTCTACTTTACTATCACTACCACCCTTGAATCAAATAAAAGGGCTCTCATATGGTTGGGTTTTCATAGAAAAGTACAAAGTGACAAAACCCTGCTGCTGCTTATCTTCCTCAATAGTTCCATCCTGATTATGAAGACTCATTTGAAGCTCCCTTCCCCTTGCCTAATAGGTTTCTAATACAGGAAGGAAAATACCAAAATAAAATGTCAAATAAAACACCAAAACAATAAATTGATCTATTATGTCCTTTTCTTTTGTCTCCACCTGGATGTACTGACTCCCATATCCCTGCCACCTAGCTCCAACCCTTAGTTGTTCACTTCCCACCTACAATTCAAACAAAGAGGATTAACTCCCATAAAGAATTGTATCCATGCAGCATAGTAAAAGTGAATTATTCATTTAGCTTACAACAAAGGCAAAAAAAAAAAGTTGATCTACCTTGAAGTTTTCCAGATGCACCTTGAACTCTCTTCCAGCTCAAAACTAAACCACATTTCTTTATTTTAAAAAAAGAAGAGAAATAAATATTATTTATAAAATCTACTAATTTTTAATGCAAAGAAGGTTACATTTCCAATCAGACTAAAATGAAGAAAGGAAGAAGAGGAAAAAGGTATAAGGACTTATTTTTACTAGAATTCTAAGAAATTCAAATTTTTTTGTTAGGTAAAACAAACCTAACACTTGCAAGAAAGAAAAAATGAATTTTGCTATATCTTCATAGAACTACCTACCCTTGTAGGTACCAGCAATTTCCACCATAAAAGTAAAAGCTAAAACTTTTTAAATTAATGTGGTATTTAATCATTAAAATGTTTGTTTAGAAGTGACATAAAAACTAAAGTTTTACTATCATCATTTTAAAAGTGAGGTGTTGAAAGAGTTCATCAAAAGAAAAGTAGGTTTAATCTCATCTCTATGACACAATCTATGTTACCACAGGTCAAACACTTAACCTTTTTAAACCTAGGTCTCTGCAAAATGATTATAAAAGTTATACTAACTACATCACAAAGTTGTTGTGAGGATCAGTCGAGTATATAAATGGTTCATAAATGAGATGTAAGTATTCATTAAAAAGCATTCTTCAACTTACAGCTAGGAGCTGCCTAATGAGCATATCAGAGGCTTTTTCAGAAATGTTGCCAACAAAAACTGTAGTTGTGGGGCCACTGTTTTCATCATTCTCTTTGTTCTTTAGGCCTGGATGATCTTTTCTGGCTCCCAAATGCTTTCCAACCATGGACACAGTGGGTACTAAAACCTAAAGAGGAAAAAGAAATAATAAAATGTAATTTTGTCCTTTCAAGCAGCTGTCTACCAATTTAAACATGAACTAAAGCAAAAGATTCAGCAGTGTAAATATACAAAATAACACACTTTATATAGCTATTATTACTGTTTTGTAACTGGTTAATGTCTTCCTAAAACCCTTAAGCAATGTTTATAGCACTTTTCATTAAACCAAGCAAGCTGTTTTCTTATGGAAGTTGTATATACCTCTAACTTTTACTTCTAATTCTTCCCCAAAAGAAACATAAGAAAACTAAGAATGTTTTTTTTAATTTCCTATTAGTTCAGAAAGAGAAACCAATAAACTCATCCAACAACATTAAATCAATTCAGTAACTTAATTAGGACAGTACAAAGTAGTCCCTGAGTTTAAAAGACCCATATTCACAAAAGGGATAGGTCAATCTGAATCCTTAGGGAAAAGCACTTAGGGATTTTAAGAGAATCTCAGAAGAAGATAGAAAAACAAGGGATCTGACTGCAGAATCTCCAGCCCCAAGTCCTCTCTTAATCCCTCCATAGCCTAAAATTCTAGGAATCAAGTTTTGTATTGGCAGAAAAGTTATAGAAACACAAATCATCTGGGAGGGTTAAAGGACTTCATTAATATATTAATCAGCCAATCAGTGTAGATTAATTCAGACTACTTTCCTTTTAATAGTGATTTTCCTTTAGTAAAATGACAATAATACCTGCACTCCATACTTCATAATGTTGCTGTGAAGAAAGCATTTTGTAAAACCCTAAAACACCACGTATGTGTGAAGTATTAACACCTGACTGAAAACAGCTGGACTAAGAATGGAAACTTTAACACGAGAGAAAGAAAGATGGGTAATTCTGGAGTTTGTAACAAGGTATATTTTTAGAGAATGGGGAAGCCTGGATAGGATGCCACAGTTTAGGTTAATATTAAAGCACTGACTATGTGAAGAACTAGAGAAAGGTATTGAAGGTGAATGTGAGAGAAAAAAAGAAAATCTTAATGTACTCTAAAATAAAGCTGGGGCTGGCTTGATGCTCAGGAAAAATAAATGGAGGAAACTCTTATTTAGGTATTCTATTCCTAGGACCCTGACTCTTACTGTTAGTACAACAGTCCAGTTATGTTATAGGCTATTAAAAATATACTTTTTCAATCTGACTTAGGAACCTAACCATGACTTACAATGTTTCTTTAGGAATGTGACCCAAGTTCCAAACAAGCTGCTTAAAAATTAACTTCTGGAATATAATTCAATCATAGAAACTGATGATACACATGATTTCTAATTATTCATGTTAATAGCAAAAAGATTTGGGGTATTATTCCAAGCAGTGAATAGTTTAAAACCCTGTAGCAGACTGTGCCTAATAATTAGAACAGCTTTACACATCACAACTTACAGGAATACAGGTAGAAACAATATTCATGGTTGAGGGGAAATGACTGAAGTCAAAATCCACTCTGGCAATGATTCACCTAAGAATTTTAAAGGGAAACGGGAAGGCGGGCATAGCAATTAATTTGTTCAATCAGTATTTGTTGAATCTATCTAATGAAATGCATAAACCTGAACAAGGCAAAAGTACTGAGGAAAGGAAAAAAGCAAAAGGGACACTACAAAATTATTATCAAAACTGTTAAGACTTTACCTATATCACCAAAATGAACAGGATTCTATTTTTTTTGCATTAGGAAAATTCGATTTAATCCATTTTCCCCCCTCTAAAACATAAATTCTTTTTGACTGAAATAACCTTACAACATATTCTTTACAACTCAGACAAGGGTTTCATTTTTAGAAGGTATCATTATACACTTTAAAGTACTGATTTTTTATCATCTAAGTTTTATTGCTATCTCTGAACAGGCATCTATCAAGAAAGATCCATGAGAGCCATCAAAATATGTTGGGATCTAAAGACCTGGATTAAAAGTCTAGCTGTACCAATTATTAGTCCTCTAAGCTTGGAAGATACTGCATTTGACATCCAAGAACCTAGGTTTGAAACCCAGCTCTTCTACTTACTGGCAAGGCTCGTAACCTCTTTGGGCCATAGTGGACTTCTAGCTCTAAACCTATGATCCTATGAATGAATTTAAGTCACTTCACTGTTCTTCGCTTCAGTTTCCTCATATGTAAAATGAGCATAATAGTGCTTATACTAAGCTACAGTTTGCAGGACTGTGGTAAGGAAATTGCTTTAGAGATTGTAAAGTACTCTATAAATATGAACTGCTATGATTCTAAAATTATAGCTGTAACTTGCAGGAATTTGCATTGACACAATGTACACTAAATTATGAATAAATAAACCTAGTGTGATAAATATGTATGCAATAGAATCCTGCTTCCTGGGGTTCATAAATTATATATGACTTATTTGTCCCTTTGCTATTTTCATCCTTTTCTGAACCAAACAAATGATGAATTATAACTTTCTACAAATATCACTCATTTATGCCAACATGAAAAAAAACCAAAAAAAAATTTGTTCAGCATGGTAAAAAACAGGCTCAAAGTCAAAGCGATTATCTCATATGGCAGAAGCCTTTAGGCTTCAGATCAAAACCTTTAGATTTGGGAAGATATAAAAATATTTCTTCCTACCAAGAATCCCTCTAATTTTTTTTTAATTTGTGAGTGAGAAGTCATATTCTACCAGCAACAAACTATGAGAATGAACTTGAAAAAAGAATTGAGTAGTTATCAAATAAAATGTACTAAGTTAATCTGATTTAATGATACATCTAATTGTTATTTCGTTATACAAGAAATAGGTACAAATAATAAGTAGTCCATATGTAATTAATCTAACTTTTTCTAATCAAGCCAAGAATTTCTGGAATTAACTGGGGAAAGGAAGAGGAACTAGATGGAGCAGAAAGTTGCTCTAAGGAAATCCTAGATCTTTAATTCACAGGGAATCTGATTTTTCCAGAAGAGGTCACCTATGGCACAAACTCTCGTTTCCCCTTCTTCCTTTACCCATTTCCTCTCTGGAGGCTGAGATCTAGTCAATAAGGAGAATGAAGAAAACTATCCTTTCACTTAAGCTAGGGTGGATAGGTTATGAGAAATTATTCCTATCTTCACGTAGTTGAGATGCTTTGAGAACAGGAAATGTTTACCTACTTAGGGGTAAGGGAATAGTGAAGATAAACAATTTTGGAACATGGAACTTGACAGGAAAGGGAAAGCCTGAGGGCAGACAATACCTTTTTTTGTGGGGTGGGGTGGGGGGGAAGGTAATGTACTTTGGATAACCAAGGACCTACATGAAGACAATGTTTTACTAGGGAAAAGGAAAGGAGAGGGAAAGGGAGAGAAATAAGGAGACAGAGACAGAAAGAAGACAGAGGGAAGGAAGTGGGAGCGGGGGTGGAGGTGGGGCTGGAACGTAGAACAATGTTCAAGACAAAACAAAAACTCTCAGTTTACCTTCTTGGAGTTTTGTGCTGCAGGATGCTCCCATCCACAGCCACACTACCAAGTGTAAAACAAGAACAACCTGGGAACTAGTCACAAAGCATGTGCCCAGGTCTTGCTGTGCAGAGCACACACAAGGTGTTCATGAGAGTATTCTGTGCACTTGTACTAACACATGCAACTTGGCACCTGGGTGCTGCAGCGCTGGACTTATACGTCACAAAGGTCTGAGTTCAAATCTTAAATTTACTTTAAATCCTTAGAAACTTAGTTGTATAACCCTAGGCAAATCCCTTAACCTCTCTCAGACACAGTTTTCACATCTATAAAATGGGGATAATAACAGCAACTACTTCATAGGACTGTTATAAGGATTAAAAAATACATAAAAACAGTCTATACACCTTAAAGAGCTATATAAATTTGAACTATTATTATATAACCACACAAATTATGCTTGCTACTCAAATAATTTGATACAAACTGATGAGAGTCTTCAGGTAAGAATTCTGATTATTCTTTTTCAAATAAAATTTTAAGTTATATTTTTTGTTTTTGTCCTTGCCTAAATTTGCCCCTCCCTCCCCTTCCCAGAGAGCCATTCCATAACAAAGAAATTTTTTTAAGAAAAAGGAAAAGGAAAAAAAAACAAGACTGATTGATATATATTTATTGTTATACAAATAACCTAACAATATACGCAGCATTTCTAATTATTATTCTAAAAGTATGTATAAGCACAACAAAATTAACCTAATTTAACAATATTTTTAGCTTTAAAAAGGGTATTCCCTATTCCTCCTAAAATTATACTTACAGTTGGAGCAGGAGTCATAATGCTCATTGGTACAGGAATCATTGGGGTCCCTTAAAAAAAAAAAGAGGAAAAAAGTAGTATATCTATAAGATTCTTAGAAAATGAAGTCTATCTTTATTACATGCAATGGAAATATTACTCAGAAATCAATACACTACTCAAATTCTATATATTGTTTGAAATATAACTAATGAAAAGGTGGCACTCACACAAATGCTATCATTTTGAATGCAAGTTGATATCAGGCAAGTCTAAATGGCATTACATGCAACAAAAAGCTATTCTTAAAGCAAGCAAAGTTTTACAACATGCACAACTTTCTCTGTAAGAACTGAATAAAAATCTGCATTTTATTGTCAATTCACCAGGTTCAGCAGATTCCCCCAAAACTATGTTAGGTAAATCAACCATAAATGTGAATTCACTTATGTGGGTAACAGTAATTCTAGTACTTTCTTTGCAAGTTAAAAAAAAAATGGCCCCGAGAAATTAATTTGGACTAACTACAAATGGTAACTGCTACCTTTAATTAGGGGCTGCTGATAAATCAAAGAAGTTTTAGTTAATTCTAGCAATATGATAAATTATTACAAAGGCTAATTTTTAAAACCATTCTTTTGGTGAACCATCAAGTTAAGAATATTCTAACCTGTAACATATACAAAATAAAATACAATGACCAATACTGGTTTCAAAGGATAAATATGAAACTGGGCTGGGGGAGGGGGTGAGGGTGGAGGAGTGGCCCAGGGAGAAGTGTCAGGGTCTAAAAATGCTGAATGTTGCTGACACTGACAGGGTTACAGAGTGCTTAGTTGGTCTGATTATTTTTCTTTGTTATAAAGGAGAGCTCTACAGGGGTGAGGGGTTATACTGAAAAATAATTTGGAATAAAAAACAAGACATCAATAAAACTTTTAAAACAAAACAAAAATATACACTATAAATCCAAGTTTAGGAAGGTTTAAAAAATGTTTTTAAATAATGTAAAAAGACTTCTAGTTACCCCGACCATTTATACTAAGGATTATGGATTAAGGATTACATTAAGGATTCTCTTCCATGTAAGCCTGGTGTAAATTTTTACATTTATGCCTATAAATGCAAACTAAAAATTAAGATATAAATAAAAAAGAGGCTATGTTTACTTATATTAATTCATTTTACAAGAATCAATTCATTTTACTAACCCATTAATCTGTTTTATAAAAATTTCCAATGCATTTCAAAAGGATGACTTAAAATTTTAGGAAATATGCAGATTTTATGGTTTATGAAAAACTTTTCCAAATAAAACCACAAAATCAGAGACCAACTTCTGAAACTAAATTTTTCATTTTAAACTCCCCAATCAAAAACTTGTAAGAAACTAAAAACAAAAAGCAAAAGAATTGCTTTACATCCCAAGATCTGAAACATTATTCTTTCTTGCAAATGTAAGCATCACACATAAACATACAGTCATAAAATAATTCAAAATGACAGTACACAGAAGGAAAAATTCATTTCCTCTTTTTTATAAACTAAAAATATTGAGTGTATGTCTCCTCCCCATCCTGACCTACCAATTTCACTAGAAATAAAATTATTAGAAGAAATCATGCCTATTACTTCAATACAATTTCAATACATCAAGAAATGTCAATACTTCAACTATTTTATACCTTCTGCATATAATTGTTATAATAGATTATTACAAAAATTGGCAGTGCAATCATACTGATTGTACATGTCAATCAGATACAACAATTCTGAGTTACATTAATTTAGCATATTAAGTTTTCTACATTTTAAACTATTAACAATGTATATAGCAAGCAGCTGATGATGACTATATAGTTAGAGACCACTTAGGCAAAATTTGTTTTCCAGCAGAAATACGCTGGAATTGGAAGTGTAACAGGATTTACACTACCTAAATAAGAATGACTTCACTTTCTAAATGGAAGAGGAAAATTGGACATCTGGTTTGGGGGTCTGCTGACCCATAGTATAAGAAAAAAACAAAGTTCAACTTTTTTTTTTCTTGAAAGAGAAACATGCCCTACTTACCTTCTACTTCCCTTTTTAACTTGGTATTGTGTTCATCAGAAAAATATATTACACTTAATATTTCTCCTCAACATCTCAAAGGGATTTAAAAGTTCTCATTTGTCTTAACAAAAACATTGTAAGATATAAAATGAGTATTTACCTGGACCAGGGATATTTAGATACTAATTCCCCAAGGGTCCTCTTTCTGTGATTCTGAACAATCAGGCTGGAAATTACATCTAGAAAGCCCTACTTCTCAATAAATATGCATCTTTACAAAAGGATCCAGAAGAACATTACTATTAAGTACACCTCAAGTACATCAAAGTTTTATTTAAGAACACCATGATTAGATGTATCACTAAATCATCCATTAAGGTTAGCCAAAAAGAACAATTTTAATTACTAATTGGGAGGTCACTGAAGGGTTTACTATCTCAAGTATCCTACTTACCCTAACCTTCCTCTTTCCCTTTAGATCCTCAAAACACTCCTTCCTTACCATATATCCTTGAGATTTTCCATTCCCAAACTACTGATGAGATGGAATGGTTGCTGCTGATTTGAAGTTTAGGTTAAATAAAAAAAAGACAATAGGTAAAACATGCTTCCTCCAGTCATATGAAGTTGGGAAAACTGCTGCTTAATTTTCTACTTTTGCCTTCAAGAATGAGGAACTAGGGGCAGCTAGGCAGCACAGTGAATAGAACACCTGGAATCAGGGGACCTGAGTTCAAATCCAACCTCAGGCACTTAACACTTACTAGCAAGTCATTTAACCCCAAGTCCCCTGCCCTCCACCCTCCAAAAAGCCCCCAAAAAACTAAAACTAAATACATATGTGCAACTGAATAAAACTCCACTGATTCCATGTTTAATGTGAACTTCTGATACAGAATATCCCCTCCATCTTTTACTAGATTAATAAATTTATTTTCTTGGGCACAGAAAGCACATATAAGAAGACTGGCCTAGATAAGGAACTGATAATAAGCTAAGAAGATTATCTTCCACAAGTAGTTTACATTTAGAAGACTAAAGATCTAAAGATTGCTATTGCTTAGCATACTGGCCTATGGGAATCACAACACTATTCAGTTGCACGTATGGAAATGAGCTGACTTCCAGAGGCTGGTTTTCAAAAGAGGCTAAATTAGGTTCTAACACTGGATAGCCACATGGATACAAGAGTTCAAATAGTCAGTTAAGGTCTTAGGAACTTATGTTTCAACCCCCCATGTGACTTTCTAAGAGGAAGGAAGTACATAACAGTTGAATCTGAGATTTCCAAAGCTTCTGACATCAAGTAGTGCTGTACCTGCTCTGTTTCTAAGCCACAGTTAAGAGTCATCAATGAAAGAGACATTCATGTGGAAGCTGTAAAATTCCAACTTAAGAAATTAGTACATGATTTAAAGCCTCTCTAAAAGGTAGAAATACTACAGTCATTACAAGGAAATTAGAATAACTCCTTATTTCAGAATGACGTGGACCTGGGTTCCATGTGGGAAGAAACTACACCCAATTAAATTCTTTGTTTTTTAAATTATCCAATAAAGTAATACCTAATTATTAACTTTTTGTAAGTTAGTAGAGAAAGCTCTCAATGTCTTAAAAAAAAAAAGTCTTAATTATCAACTACTTTTATCTTACTACCAGGGTCTGGAGTAATTATCTAAAACATGGCAAAATAAGCCTTATCTTAGAAGTTATGATAAAATTATGTCCTAGAGGAGGTTAAAAAATTAAGACATTTTTAGATGAACCCTAACAGTCTGGATAAACATAAATACCATGAAGCCATCAAAATCAACACATTCAAATCAGAAATTTATCTAAAACTTTCCAAAAAGACATTCCTAACAGCCACAAAGGTATTCCTTCCACAATAACAGAACCAGCTTACCTGGAGGCACAGGTGGAGGAAATCCAGGAAACTGTGGGGGCGGGATACCTGGGGGGAGAGCTGGGATTCCCATAGGAGGTCGATTCAAGTGGGGAGGAAAAGACATTCTTACTGGAGAAATCTTAAAAAAATAAAATAAAATAAAAATCTCAAAACACTTGTAACTATTTTCCCTCACAATCCACTAACATTTGTAAGCTCCAAATTTGGAGTAAGCTCCAAATTTACCTTAAATGTGCCAGCAAATGATGTTTTCTGTCTATTCGTTTGCAAATGAGTAATCCTTAAATTTTAATACTTTTCTAAAACATCAGTCCAGTCCATGGCCCAAGCTTAGGATCAACTACTAGAAATAAGTCTTTTAGAGAAAATGTTTTTAAAGTAAATAGTTATGTCTAATTTAGGAAACAGGAGAAAAATGCTGCAGGATTTCAAACACAATCAGCCAGGTAAAACTACACCGGATTCAAATCAAAAGAGCATAATGGCCTTAAGAGTTGCTTTTAGCAATCGGTTGTAACCCAAGGGTGATGGAGAGAGCACTGGAATTGGGAGTCAAGAATATCTGAACTTGGGGCGGCTAGGTGGCGCAGTGAGTAGAGCGCCGGCCCTGGAGTCAGAAGGACCTGAGTTCGGAGCCGGCCTCCGACACTTAATCCACACAAACAAAAACCTAGCCATGTGACCTTGGGCAAGTTACTTAACCCCAATTGCCCTAAAGGGGCGGCTAGGTGGCGCAGTGAGTAAGAGCGCCGGCCTCGGAGTTGGGATGACCTGAGATCGAATCCAGCCTCAGAAAATGTGCACCCACGCATAAAATAATGACTAGCCGTGTAACCTTGAGCAAGTTACCCCAATTGCTTTAAAAAAAAAAAAAGAATATCTGAACTTGAACCTAGCCTGAGACACTTACTAGTCATGTGACCCTGGGGAAGTCATATAACTTTGCTCAGTCTCAGTTTCTTCATCTGTAAAACAGTGATAAAAATTGCACCTACCTCCCAGGGATGTTGTTGAGGATCAAATGAGATAATAATTGTAAAGAACTTAGCACAAATGCCTGACACACAGTTAAGCACTATATAAAGTTTAAGTTATAACTTCTCTCTGCTTCAGTTTCCTTGACTGTTAAATGGAGATAATCATAGCATCACAGGAACTGTGTAAATCTTAATGTGCTATGTAAGTACTACCTAGGCCAAAATTTTTTACCTATCAAGTAGTTATTCCTTTCCCTATTTAAAATTAACAAGGAGGGATTCCTGCTCAAGTCTGGATTCAACTGGATAATATCTCTAAGATTCTAGGTATGTCTAGGTCAGTAACACTGGTTCCTTAATACCAGGGTGACCTTGGACAAGTCCTTAAGCTCACTGGACTTCAGGTTCCTCAGCTGTAACAAGAGAGTGTTGAACTAGATGCCCTGTGGGATCCCTTCTGTCTCTAAAACTGATCCTATGAATCATTTCAACAGCTCTAAGCTTTCATGTATCCAGTTTTCTTAAAAGGAGATCATATATGCACTTTTAATAAAGTGAACAGAAGCATGAAAAGCATATTTTAAAGTACAAAGATAAAAGTTCCTATTTCCTTATTTTACTCTCTATACTCAGAAGCCCTAACTACTGGGAAAGGGCTAAAAAACAAAGCTGAGGGTTACAGGAGGAAGGCTCTGCAGTCTAATACATGCAACTGATTGCCAAAAGTACACATTGATACTGTTAAAATTAGTTTTTGACCATCAGGAGGACCTTAGGTTAGTCAGGGGTGGGGAACCTGTGGCCTCAAGGTCACACATGGCCCTCTAGGTCCTCAAGTGAGACCCTTTGACTAGATATAAATTTCACAGAGCAAATCCCCTTAAGAGGATTTGTTGTGTGAAACTTGGGACTCAGTCAAAAGGCTATATTGAAGGACCTAGAAGACCACTTGTGGCCTTGAGAAAATTTAAGAAAAGGAGAAAACAAAATGCCTATTTCCTTTTCACTTGCACTATCATTTTTCCTCAAACTTTGCTCAATTGCATTTTTTACTACAATTTATTTCCTAAGTTTGGAAAACTGCAGTTATTCCACACACAAAAAATATACTTTTAATATCTGAATTTTCGTGCATATTTCTGGACACCATGTCTATAAGAAAAGCACACACCTCAACAATTTCTTCTTGGATGTTCCTGCTATAGGTACCTCACATTGAAAAATAGTGATTACTGGAAAGGCTATAAAATGAATCTAGTGTGAAATGTATGAATAGGACTTATCAGACCTTTCTAAAAATTAAAAGTAATAAATCACTTAAGATTTTTTCCTTCAACATTCAATACAAATTACAGTAAACATAAGATTTTCTTTTTCTTGGTATTTAGACTATAATTCAAGTTAGAGTTGTTTTATACATATGTCTCATTCTTACTTAAGCAAGTAGTTTCTTTCTGGAAACCAATACCTCCATTCCTTTATTCATTTTTTTCCCAATGAAACATTCTGCTTTTAATCTACATTTTTTTTGGAAAGGAGGTCCATAAAAACACTTCTAGGAGCTGCAGAAAAAATAATTTCCCTTTCCCATTCCAAATCTGGAATTTAAGAGAGATTTCACTTCATAGGAAGCAGAGTTTCTAAAAGAATAGACATCAAAAATCCTCTTCTAAGAAAACCTGAAGATTCCCCCAGCCTTAACTTTCTCCTTATGAGATGGAGTAAGAAAATGAAACAAATGGATACCTTGGTTCATATGGCATTTTTAGGAAATTTATTTCAAGAAGGAAAATAACCCTTTCTAGGCAAAAACCTGGAATAATCTCAAAATACTTATTTCAACATCTTAAAATTAGGAGTCAATCACCTAATTATTTCAATGAAGGTATTTTTTTTTATTTTGGGCTCTGAAAAAAGCAACTTTGAAGCCATGAGAAAGATTAAGAATATATTATACATTATCTGGAATAAAAAGAAAGGTTACTACTAGGCTGAGAGTATCTTCTGAATTTAAACTTTATTTTTAGTAAAGCATTAATACTAAATTTGGTATCAAATAGCTCCCACAAAGGAATGTCATAATAGTCTCATCCTTAAGATTTCACCCACCAAAGTGAAAATTAATTTATTCTATGCCAGTCCCTTCACAATTCAACAAATGAATATTTACCAAATGGAAGGTATTGTTTTTTAGCCTGAGAAGACTAAACATAAGGAAGACAAGAGTTTCTGTCACCCAAAGAACTTTGCATAAAATTTTTGCAAAAGTATGCAAAGCACTTTACATTTTATCTCATTTGATCCTCACAAAAACCCATGAAGTAGCTTCTATTTTACAGGTGAGGAAACTGATACAGACAGCAATTAAGTGACTTGCCCAGAGTCTTACAATAAGTGTTAAAGATCTTTAACCAGAGATTTTCTAAATACACCCCCAAACATTTTACCTAGCAGGATATTAGTATAATGAAGATTTTAAATATGCTTCCTTGTAAGAAACTGCTCAGGAGACAGAGTAAAATTTTTCTAGAAAATAAACTAAAACCACCTCTGTTTCAATATATGCCAAAAACTTGTCCAGTTTTGTAATGTTAAATGCTTTAGTTATCTAAAGATAACTAAGGGTATACAGTAGAGAAAACTACACAAAGAGCAGATTAAAGATGGCAACATTTAGAGCTCCTTGTACTGTATCTTTCTTCCTTGAAAAAGGGAAAGCAAGGGGCGGCTAGGTGGCGCAGTGAGTAAGAGCCCCGGCCTCGGAGTTTGGATGACCCGAGATCGAATCCAGCCTCAGAAAATGAGCCCCCACGCATAAATAATGACTAGCCGTGTAACCTTGAGCAAGTTACTTAACCCCAATTGCTTTGAAAAAAAAAAAAAGGGAAAGCATTGTCAATTAGAATGACTATTTTTTTTGTATTTCACAGGCCATTCAAGTAAACTGTGAAAGCAAACTGTTAAAGGCATTACAGGAAGAAAAGACTAGGGATACATTATTGGTGGAGCTGTGAACTGGGTTCAGTCATTCAGGAAAATAATTTGGGATTATGCTAAAAAATTAACTATAATATCCATACCCTCTAACCAGAACTTATGGCACAGTGCTTGGCACGTAGTAGATGCTTAATAAATGTTTGACAACTAACTTAAAAAACCTGCTGCTAGGCATATATCCCAAGCAGCACAGAGGTGAACACAACAGACGTCCCTCATTTATGAAAAAGCTTAATAAATTGTGACACAAGGGAAGCTCGGGTGGCACAGTGAATAAAGCACCAGCCCTGGAGTCAGGAAGACCTGAGTTCAAATACAGCCTCAGACATTTAACATTCACTAGCCGTGTGACCTGGGGCAAGTCACTTAAGCCCAACTGCTCTGCCTTTCCCCCTCCAAAAAGCAAAAGAAAAAAAAGCGACACATGAATGTAATGGAATATTAGTGCAACATAGGAAACTGTGAATGTGGGCAACTCAAAGAAACAAGCAAAGACCTAGATAAACTGATAAAGCAAGTAGAAAGATAAACAAGATAAATATATAGATATATTTTTACTATGACAATGAAAGTGGAACTTAACATAAAA
The DNA here is from genome assembly GCA_011680675.1 of Gymnobelideus leadbeateri. Classification (NCBI taxonomy): domain Eukaryota; kingdom Metazoa; phylum Chordata; class Mammalia; order Diprotodontia; family Petauridae; genus Gymnobelideus; species Gymnobelideus leadbeateri. Next base: position 330,363 of record WOXC01008502.1, on the reverse strand, counting down.
AACATTTGATTTCATTTTTTAATGTTATTTCCATTTTCAATGTTTGATATCTCTACTCTAGGACAGTTGTGTCAAACTCATATAAAAAGGGATTCTGGAGGGTGGCATGATGACTTAGAAAACCACAAACTGACATCAGCTTCAGGGTTGTTTTTTTTTTGTTTTTTGTTTTTGCTTTTTGGAGGGGGAAGGCAGGGCAATTGGGGTTAAGTGACTTGCCCAAGGTCACACAGCTAATAAGTGTTAAGTCAGAGGCCACATTTGAACTCAGGTCCTCCTGATTCCAGGGCCGGTGCTCTATTCACTCCCCAATTATATTTTAATTTGGATCATACATACTTAGAAATTTCGTGGGCTGCTTGCACTCTAGTTCCCAGTATGACACCTCTGCTTTAGAGGACCTGGGTTCAAATCTCACCTCTGGTAATTACTACTTAAATAATTTTCAGTAAACCTTACCCCTCTGGGTTTCAGTTTCCTAATCTATAAAATGAATGAATGGACTAGATCCAGGCCTTTGAGATTTCTTCCACATCTAGATCTATTACCATGATCCTGTTATCTCATCAATTTTAGAATGACTAAGCAAATCATTATACATGAATGTAATAGATATAACAGACATGGTAAGAAATGAATAAGAACTAACGTAAAATGATATAAGCAAGACCAAGAAAATAACATCTACAGTAACTGCAATGTTCTCATTGTATTTTCCCTCCTGAATGCCTTTCTCCATGCTCTCAATTGCCATTTATGCCCAGTGAATTTTCACTTCAGACTCCCCCTCACCATTCACCTTCTCTCTTCATGCTCCCCAAGCTAACAATGCAAATGCTTTCTATCTCAAATGGGCTCTCTCACTGCCACACAGCCATCTTTTTACTCCTGATCTTTTATCCCAATCTCCAACTGTTTTAAAACTGCTTTGCAATATGCTGCAATGGAAAGAGGCTTTAGAGTTATAGGACTTAGGTTCGACTGTCATCCCTGCCATTAACTACCCAAGCAATCCTGAATACATCACTCAAACTCCCTGCAACTTGGTTTCTTCATAAGTAAAATGAGGGGTTTGGAAAAGATGGCCTCTAAGTTCCCTTTCAGCTCTAGATCTATGATCCAATGGAAACTGTGGTCTATAAATGTAATGAAATTACTGCTGAACCCTAAGAAATGATGATTATGAAAAATTCAGGAGAGGAAAGCTTACAAACTAAGTTAAAAGGAACCCAAAAAAATAGCAATTTAAAGGGGGAAGAAAAAAAGCTGAAAACTAATTATAATGAACAAACTTGGCCATGGGAAAAAGTTGTTTAAAAAAGTACTTCCGTTGCTTTATTAAAGAAGTGAGGGATTAATTAGGGTTATGGAATATTGCATATGCTGTTCCAATACGCATTACTGAGTAACCATTTTTTATTTCCCCGTTTTTTAAAAAATCTGTTACAAGAGATGGTTTGCTGGGTAAGAGAAAGACAGGAATGATATATTCAGAAATAAAGGTATTGTAAAAATGAAAAGTAATAATAATTTTTTAAAAACACCCAAATATAATAATTTCAAAGAGATGTAAGAAACTGATAAATGATGAAGTAGAACAGAAGGTTCTAAAACTACAATAATGTAAACTAAAAAGGAGCCAAACACTAAATGACTATAATAAAGATCTTGGCAAAAGAAATGAGGGAAGCATCTCCTTTTTGCTGAAGGTGAGACCCTATGCTACATATGCTATTAGGTGAATTCACTGTATCAATTTTTTTGCCTAATTGTTTTTCTATGAGGAAAAGTATGCTCAGAAATGACTGACATAGGGGCGGCTAGATAACCCCAACTGCGTAAAAAAAAAAGAAATGACTGACATAAAAAGGAATTAATTTTTTTAAAGGAAAAATAAAATAAAAATGAGGGGGCTGGATCACCTAACTATAGGGCTCAATCCTTATAACTCTAAATTCTCTTCTCTGCTTTATTTAGAGGCAGCCCTGAAACAGTGGCTAGAGCACCAGGCCTCAAGTCAGGAAGACCTGAATTCAAATCCAGCCTCAGAAACTTACTAGCTGTGTGACCCTGGGCAAATCACTTAACTTTAGTTTCCTCAACTGTAAAATGGGGATAAATAAGAGCACCTATCTCCCAGGAATGTGAGGATCAAAGGAGATAATATCTATAAATGCTTAGCACATACTCAGCAGTACATGCAGTAGTCACTTCATGAGTGCTTGTTTCTTTTTTTTCTTTCCTTAAAAAAACCAAGGCCATTCAATTTCCCTACACCTATGCCACTCCTCAAAACCTCACTTTATTTAATCTAGTTACTAGAGGAGAGGTAGTTCTCACCTAGACCAGCCACCTTTTAAGAAAGCAATCAACTCTTACTGTCCTCACATAAGATCAAAAATTTAGAACTGGAAGAGACTTTAGAGGTCATCTAGTCCAAGTCCTTCATTTTTCAGAGGAGTAAAATGAAAGGTGGAGTGGTTAAATGACTTGCCAATGTTCACACAGGCATTAAGTAGCAGAGCTAGGATTTGAATTCAGGTCCTCTGATTCCAAATGCAGCAATCCTTCCATTGTACCAGTCTCAACTGCTGTCTTCCCACTCATACTTTTGAACTCCTTGCAATCAGGTTTCCCATCCTACTCAGGAAACTGCTCTCTCCATGGTTACCAATGATCTCTTAACTGCTAAATCTGATCCTCTATGAACAGACAGTTCTCAAAGGAAAAAATTCAAACTATATTAACCACAATATGAAACAACACTCCAAATCACTAATAAAAGTAAATTAAAACAATTCTGAGATTCCACCTCTCACCCATCAGATTGGCAAAGATAACAAAAAAGGAAAATGATAGTTGTTGGAGTAGCTGCATGGACACAGGAACACTAATGCACTAATGGTGTGAAGGGCTGCAATCATTCTGGAAAGCAATTTGGAAATATGCTCCCAAAGTCACAAAATAGGGCATTTGACCCAATTATGCAAACTATGACCCAGCAGTACAGTAGGCCTATAATCCAAGGAGATAAAGAAAAAGAAAAAAAGGACTCATATAAAAAAAAAATATATATATATATATATATATTTATAGCAATTCTTTTTATAATGGCAAAGAACTGGAAATTAAAGGGATGTTCATCACTCAGGAAATGGAATAACAACTTGTCAAGGTAATGGAATATTGTATTGCACCATAAGAATTAACAAAAGGGGCAACTTCAGAGAAACCTGGGAAGACCTATATTAACTGATGCCAGCTGAAATGAGCAGAGTTAAGGACAATTTATACAGCAATGACAAAAGATTCTGATCAATGCAAGAACTAAACACAATCCCAGATGACCAATGATGAGTATGTTGCCCACCTTCTAATAGAGATGTGTAATGAGATATATTTTTGGTCAAAGCCAATGTAGAAATTTGTTTTGCTTAATGATGCAGATATGTTACGAGGGATTTTTTTCAATTTGGGGAAAGATATGGAAGCTGGGGGGTAGGGAGGAGTGCTAGAGATGGGTCACCCTTATGCCCCCCAAAACAGGATCACTGAAGCATTTTTTTTTTTTTTTTGCTTTTTGGAGGGCAATTGGGGTTAAGTAACTTGCCCAAGGTCACACGGCTAGGTTTTTATTTGTGTGTGCATTAAGTGTCTGGAGGCCAAATCTGAACTCAGGTCCTTCTGACTCCAGGGCGGACACTCTACTCACTGCGCCACCTAGCCTCCCCGCACTGAAGCATTTTTTAAATGTACAGAAAACAAAGAATTCAGAAGAAAACACAGACAAGAAAGATAGCTTTGAAAGTTAGCTGTTGAAGTTAATATATATATATATATAGCTAAATATAAATAAAAGGAAAAACCATACATAACATTCAGTTTCGTGTTCAGTTCTTTCTGTTCTACTTTGTGCATATAAAAGTTCATTTTATCTGATGTTTCTTAAGTTCAAAATAAAAATAAATAAACCCAATCCTCATCCTCTTGAACCTCTGTAAAGCTTCTTATGATGCTGACCCCTCTTTCCTAATCCTAAATATGCACTCTACCTTTGGCTTGTCTATCCAGCTACTGCTTTTCATCCTCCTTTCCAAATTCTTCATCCAACTTCCAGTTTCTAACATTGACTTTAAATCTTCTCTTCTGGGTCCTCTCTATTCTCTCCTTTGGAGATCTAGCAAGTTCCTCTGGTTCCTAAGAATGATTCCTAAGTCCTTATCCTGAATGCCAGTTATACATTACCAACTACCTCCCAGACATCTCCACTTGGATGTCTCAAGGACAAGGATGTTCAAAGACATCTCTAGTTCAACACATCCAAAACAGAACTTATCTTTCTCCCAAAAGCTGTCCCTATTTCTGTCAAAGGTGTTATCAATCCTTCTGGTCACATGAGTTCATGACCTCAGAATAATCCTTGTGTCTTCACTCTCCATATACTACCAGTATCAACTGATAACTTTACTTTTACAACATTAGTATTTTTCCCTTTATCTCTATTTATGTTACTTCAGTCCCTCACCACATCTCTCCTGGACTACAGCAACAGTCTCTCAATAGGTCTGTTTCTAGTCTCTACTCTCTAATTCATCTCCCAAAGTTGCCAAAATAATCTGCCTAAATCAGAGACCTAACCATATCACTTCATTATTCAAATCTTTTCAGTGTCCAAATCATTTACCCTTTGTACCTAGAGTAAAATTCAAACTCCTTAGCCTGGTATTTCAAAACCTCCATTACTTCAATCCAATCTATCTTCTCAGCCTTATTTCACATTTCTCCCCTTCTGCATATTCTATGTTCCAACCAAATTGGAATACTAGCTGTTTGTTCCCCAAACTTAACATATTATCTATTATATTTGTGAAAATCACCCCTCATTCCTAGATTACACTCTCCTCATCTCCAGGTCTCAAAATCCATACTATTGAGTTTAACTGAATGATCTCTTAGATCATTTTCCATGCCTCTGAGACTGGTGAAATCTATGGCCTTCCTTCAAGGCTCAACTGAGGTCCTAACTCCTACACAAGCATCTCTACCTCTCCCCTCAAATTACCTTATGTCTACTTATCTGTGAACATGCTGAATCTCTTCTCCATGATTTCCAAGTAGAATATAAACTCCTTCCCACTCCCCTTACCAGGTGAATTTCATTGACTCCCTGTTGCTTCTAGGATCCTCTGGTACTTAAAGCTCATCCCCCCAAACCCCTTCCTGACTTTCTGGTCTTCTTACACATCACTCCCCTCCAAACTCTCTACTGGCCAATTGCCTATACTTCATAGGATACTTCACCTCCAGTCTCCCAAGTTTGCAGTAGCTGGAATGCACTCCCTTCTCACTGCCCCCTCACTCCCCCCACCAAGGACTCAAAATCCTTGGCTTTCTTCAAAACCCACCTTCTACATGAAGTGTCTAGGCTGCTCTCATTTTCTCACCCACCTCCTTCACCACCATTCCAGCCCCTGCCCCCCAGGTGCTCTTCCTCCCTAAATTACTTTATAGAAATTTTGTATATATACTTATATTCATACATGACTTTCCTAAGAAGGTCACTAAGAGCAAATACTATTTCACTCTCCCCGGAAATTAGCATAAATTCCTTACACTTAGCTGGCACAAAAAGCTTACTGACACATGGAAGGGGAATGCTTCATTTTTGCCTTTGTGTTTCCAAGATCAAGCAAGTGACTAAATACAAACTAAAATGAAAAAAAGAAACTAACCTTCTCCATTCCTTACTCCCTCGCCCACCAAAAGCAACATTAACAAGGACACAAACTAGTAACAAAAGTTCAGCAATAAGTTTAAAATGTAGAAATAAAGGATGTTAAATTTGTTTTTAGAATGTCTATTTAGACCACCAATTGAGGTGTCAAAGACATAGTGACATAGTGAAGTTTATGTTCTTTCTTGGAGATACTTAAGGATAAGGTATATTATAACTGAATGGTAGATGACTGGTCTAGATGACCCACTGAATTCTCTTGGGGGGCTTAGATTATCTTTCAATATGACCTTTTAAAAACTCAAGATGTCAAGATAATGTTTAAAAAACATTTCATGGATGATTTTTCTGCTGGAAGAAGAGTCCCCTCCCACATTAACAACTACTTGATATTACCAGTCTTATTCATATTACTTCTTCCTACTGTGGCAGTCAGGTCCAGGAGCTGCAGACAGAGCCAGCACATCTAGCCTCTAATCTCAGCTCTGTCACTAACTAGCTGCACGATGCTGGGCAGCCACTTGCCTCTCTGGGCCTCTGTCTCCTCATCTGTAAAATGACTCTAAGGCCCTTTCAGCCCAGAACTCCAAGATTCTCAGAAAGCGAGCCCGGAGGGAAGCGCTACCCGGGCTTTCTTTGTCCACCTCACACTACCCACAATCTGCACCCCTCCAGAGCTCTTCTTCTGGGAGCAGTGGCCTGAGTTCCCCGAGGTCAGGGACTGCCTGTGGCATTTCTCGGTGTCCCCAGGGCTTAGCACAGCGCCTGAAGGTACACAGCAGGCACTTAATCCATGCTGACGGACTGACACCTAGGTGCAAACACACACATCGGCACAGATGCCGCACTAGAGTCCAGACCCAGGAAGGGAAAGAAGAGAAGGGAGGCGGTGAGGGAGAGGAAAGGGGAAAGGGGAAAGGGGAGGGGGGGGGAGGTGAGGCATCGGGGCAGCTGCAGAATGGCAGGTGCCTGGAATGAATGGTAGGTAGAGTTAAGTTTAAAGGGCAGAAACCCTGCCGGCCAGTAACAAGAAGGGCCCTGCTGAGTAACTCTGCGTCCGTGGGGAGCGATAAGCTGGGGTGTGGGGGATTATAACGGGGGGGGAGCTAAAAGGAGGAGGTGGCAGGAAGGGGCATACACTTTGCAAGGGCGTGCGTGGGGCAGAGGCTGAAAAGGGGAGGGGTGCCTGCCCACCCACCTCCTCGTGGCAGGCAGCCGAGCCCCTCAGCGGCGCAGCCGGGCAGGGCCAGGCCAGATGAGCTGCAAAGCCCTGCCAGGAAGCTTGGGGTCTCCACAGGGGCTGCCCGGCCCGAGGCGGAGCCGCAGGCTTAAGGCGGTAGAGACGGGGAAGTCCTCAATCCTGGTCCCCGTCTACCTCTCCTGTTCCCGGGCCCTTTCCGACACTCGCCGCCGCCCGCCTGCCTGCCTGCCTCCCTTCCCCGGGCCGGGCCCAGCCCGCTTCTCTCCGCTCCGTTCCCTCCCCTCCCCTCCCGTGAGCTCCGCGGCGCCCACTCACCCGCCGCTGAGGAAATGGTACCGTCTTTGCGGCCTCTAGGGCTCCGGATTATGAGTGGCCGCAGCCGATCCTGGAGTTTCTGCGCGCCGTTCGCCCGTGTGATTGATACCGAGGCGCCTGCCTGCTCGCATAGGCCGCAGAGCCAGCCGTGTTGCGCGGGGTGCTCACGGACGTCCTCCGCTAGGCCGGCGTGCACTGCGGCCCGAAAGAATTGGAGGCGGGAACCATAGAGAACAGCGCCTTCAAGAGACGCCTCCGTTGAGCGACGCCTCACCACGCAGGAGGCGGATAATCATAGAGAAGGCTGGGAAGGCTAGAAAGGCCCGGATCGAGGGGGCGGTAACTTCCGTCGCTCGCCGCCATCTTTGCTTGGGGACGATTGGTGTTTGCTACGCCTTGACGCCATCTTGAGGTCAAGGTGGCTGAAGGAATGAGCTGCTGTAGGACCCTCATCTGGAAGCTCGGACTCCTTTTTCGTAATAGCCCCTGGAACTTCCTACCCCGGAGGGGTTCCTGATGCTCCCAGATTGGACCCCAAGAGCCAGCGATCCCAGCCCGAAGTCAGAGCCTTGGCCACTTTTCAGATGTTCTTTCTACAAGGAATCATTGCCCCAGGTTGTGATTGGTGAAAAAAAAAAGAAAAAGAAAAACCAGCGTAGAGGGCTTTGGGCTGATGACGCGATCAGAGCTGCGAGGCCTGGCCAGCTGTGTCCGGCCCGTAACTTGTGAGTGCGCTCACCTGGGTTTGGGGGAGGTCAGGAGGGGTTTGCTATCGGTGCCCCCCCCCCATGACTGAGAGACCCGGGCTGCACGTGACCGGCTTGACCTGGGGGGTTGCCTGGGGACTGAAAGGCGATGTTTGCATAAGATTTGGTCTTTATGTGTCTTTCTTTCGGGACGTTTCTCTCTAGTGGTGGCTGTTGCTCATCTTTGTCCAAGGCCGGGTCAGCTCTGCCCCTTGGGGAGGGAGGAAGCTGTAGCCACCCCTCCGGGCTTTCTGCCGCCCTACTCCTGCTTCTTCTCCCCTAAGGTGCCTGAAGACAGTCCCATCATCCCCGACTCGCAAGGCCAGTCTTCTCGTTCTTTTAGCTGATCTTCCAAGCCGCACCTTCCCAAGGCTCTTAACCCTTTTTCATCCCCATTGATATTCATTCGGGCTTGGAAACAGGAAGACTCTTCTTCCTGAGTTCAAATCTGACGTCAGACACTAAGTTGTGTGACCCTGGACGAGTCACATCACCCTGTTTGCCCAGATTTCCTCATCTGTAAGAGCTGGAGAAGGAAATGGCAAATTACTCCAGTATCTTTGTCAAGAAAACTCCAAATGGGGTCTTGAACAGTTGGACACTACTGAAAGAACCAAACAACAACAATTATTGCATAGACCTTTGATCTAATCCAATTCATCTAGCATTTACTACACATCTGCTAAATTCCTGGTACTCACTGATGGTAGGGATGCAAAGATAAAACAAAAAGCAGTCCCTCATCTCAAGGACTTTACATTCTACTAGAAGGATACTTGTAAATGCATTTTTTGGATAATTTGACAAAGGATATGAACTAATTATTGAATGACATCTCTAGGTATTCTAAGACACAAAGTTAAGGAAGGAGTACATTTATAGGCACAGGAGACAGCTCAAGCAAAGTTATGGCAGTAGAAGATGAATATTAAGTTTGGGAAGTAAATAACAAGTAGACCAGACTAGGTAGAACTTAGAATATGTGGAGAGGAATAATTTGGGATGGTTAGTCTGGAAGTGTACCAGGACTTCAAATGCAAATATAGAATTTGCATTTAGAAGCAAGGAAGAGCCATTGATAGTTCTTAAAGATGGCTTGATTTAAAAAAAAAAAAACAGGTCAGATTTGTAATTTAGAAAAATTATTTTTTCAGCTTTCAGAATATTTCCCTCCTGCCTATTCTAGAATTCTGCTCCATTGATCAGTCTCTTCCTCTAGTAACTCCTTCCCTAATGACTACAAACATGTTTAAATCTTCCTTAGCATAAAAAACCCTTTTCTTAACCTTGCCATTCTTCCAAGATACTTGCTATATAATATAATCTCTCCTCTGCTAATCTAGTAGAAAAATTAATCTATACTTTGCTTTCAGTTCTTCACCCATTCCTCCCCATGCAATCTGGCTTCCACCCCCAGTTACTGTTGAAATTCCTTTCCAACATCACAAATGACTTCTTATAAATAAACTTCACAGGTACAGAATAGGGAAGAGATGACTATGCAATAATTTGTCTGAAAAAGATCTGGGGATTTTCATGGGTTACAAGCTCAATATGGAGCCAGTACTGTAATGAGGCAACTAAAAAAATCTAATGTATTCTTGAGCTACATGAAGAGTAGTTTTTAGGAATAAGGATGTGATGGCCCTTCTGTACTCTACCCTAGTGAGGTCATATCTAGAATATTTTGTTTGGTTTTGGGTACCACTGTTGAAGAAAAGATATAGATAAGTCACAGAGAAGGACAACAGAATGGTAAATGTCCTTAAGTATATGTTGTACGAGGTTGAAAGAGCTGAGAAAGTTTAGCCTGGAAAAGAAAACTCAAGTGGGGCCATGATAGTAGCCTTCAAGTATTTGAAAGGCTGCCCTGTGGAAGAAGTATTAGCCTTGTTCAATTTGGCCCCAGAGGGCAGAACCAAGAAAAATGGGGTAGAAGTTACCAGGGAGGCAAATTTAGCTTAATGTTCTAACAATTAGACCTGTCCAAAGTTGAGTGGGCTTCCTTGGAATGCTAGATTTCCTTTCATTAGGATATTTCTGTGAAATACTGAATGGCTCCTTGTCACACGTGCTTTTTAGTATGGCCTGGACTAAATGGCCTCTGAGTTCCCTTGCAACTCTAAATTCTGTGATTTTTTTTCTTTCTTCTTCCTCTTTGACCTTTTTTTTTTTTTTTTTTTTTTTTTTACATCATTTGATACTGTTGGCAACTTTCTCCTTCAGGAGTTGTTAACCTTTTTTGTGTCATGAACCCCTTTGACTGTCTGGTGAAACCTATGGACCCCTCTTCAGAATGTTTTTTAAATTCATAAAATGCATGGAATTACAAAGGAAACGATTAAATTTAAATACAGTTATCAAAATACAGCAAGTCCATAGACCCTAAGTTAAGAATCCCTGCTCAAGATATTCTCTTGGCTTTCATTTGTTTCTCCTACTTGTCTGACTGCTCCTTCATAGTCTTCCTTCTGACCCTAAGTGTGTATTCCCCAAAGCTCTAATCCTTCTTCTCTATGGTCTTTTTCCCCTTGATAATCAGTTCAGTTATTATTTTTATGCAGATGACTCCCAAATCAGTATCTGCAGTCCTAATCTCCTGAAATCTAGCCCATATTACCAACTTCTTCCTGGAAATGTCCACCTGTTTGTCCCATCAGCATCTTACACTCAACATTTCCAAAATGGAACTCACATTTCCCACCAAACCCATCCCTCCTAGAAACTTATCCATTATCATGGTGGCACCACAATTCTTTGAGTCGTCCATATTCACAGCCTTATTCCTCTTTGTGTTTTGTCTTTCCATTCTATAGCCAATAATTTGCCAAATCTTGGAAGTATTTCTATGGCATAGTGAATAGAGCAGTGGGCCTGGAGTAAGGAAGACCTGAGTTCAAATCTGGATTCAGACATTTCCTAGCGGAATAAATCTGGGCAAAGCACTTAATTGGCCTGCCTCAGTTTCCTTAAATGTAAATTGGTGATAATAATAGTACCAACCTTGAAAGATTGTTGTGAAGATCAAATGATATTATATTTGTAAAAAGCACTTAGTACAATGCCTGGCATATAGTAAGCAACAGGTATATAAATGCTTATTCCTTTCATCTTCCCTGCCTTCACATTTCCTACATAGTCTACTCATAAAACTGCCCTAGTAGTTTAGACCCTTATCACCTTTCCACTGGATTATTGCAATAATTTCCTAACTTTGTTTTCCCTGTTTCAGATCTCTTCCCCTCACAATCCTCCATATGGCTACCAAACTGATATTCCTGAAACAGATCTATCACACACTCTAGCACTCAGGAATTTCCAGTGGCATAAAATATAAAACTCCTTAGTCTGCCTCCCATCTACCTTTCCAGTCTTAATTTATATTACTCCCTTTTATGCATTCTCCATTCCAATGAAACTGACCAACTAGCTGTTCCCTGAACACTGCATTCATTTCCTACCTCTATAAATTTGCATAGTGATTTCTTGTGTGTAGAATGTGCTGTCTTCAACTCCAAAGCATTTCCTGATTCTCTCCCTCAAAGTTGTTAGCTCTCTCTCCTTTTTGAAATAACTTTATATTACTTGATATTTGTACTTTGTATTTATTTACTTATTTTTGTCTTTGTACCCTCATCCCCAGCACCTGGCACATAATAAGTGGTATTTAATAAACGTTTGTTGAATTAAATTGAAACACATGTCCTTGGGCCCTCTTACCTTCCTGTAATCTCTGTCCTCAAAGTCATTTACTCCAAATCCCAGCTAAAATTCCACCTTCTCCAGGAAGCCTTTTGTGATCCCTCTTAATTCTGCTTCCCTCTGTTAATTATTTCCTGTTTATCCTGTATATAGCTTGTTTGTCAGTTATTTGCATGTTTTCTTCCATTAGATTTTGAGCTCCTCTGATAGCAAGGACCATCTTTTACTTTTCTTTGTATCCCCAGCATTTAGCACAGCTCCTGGCATATAGCAGATGCTTCGTAAATGTTTATCAACTGACTGACAACTAGATTATCCATATATGACTAGAACCCTTAAGGTATGATTCTACCCAGTAAGCAAAAAAGAGAAATAAATTTTCCTTGAAAACTTTTGCTGAGTGGAAATCAGACAATTCACTTTTGCTATTTTTTTTTTTTGCAGTGTGTATGGTGAATATATATAAAAAGAGAACTGGAACTCCAGCTGAATAGTTGTTATTTATGATCACTGAATGTTATGATGTAATTTATTATTGCTTTATATATTTTCAATTGAAAAAAATCAGGAAAAAATTTACCTGCTAGTCCAGCAACACTGATAAAAATTAATTGAATAATTATTAACATAATTATTGTTTACAAGTATCCCCTACACCTCTACCCACCCTGTAACATAGGTCAAAAATAATGAAATAGGGCCAGCTAGGTGGCACAGGGAATAGAGCACTGGCCCTGGAGTCAGGAGGACCTGAAGTCAAATCCGACCTCAGACACATAAAACACACACACACACACACACACACACACACTAGCTCTGTGACTTTGAGCAAGTCACTTAACCCCAATTGCCCTACCTTCCCCCAGCAAAAAAAATTTAATGAAATACATGGTTCTTATCAAAAAGTTGTTATTTTAATGAGAACCAAAAGGGATTTTATACCATCAATAAATGAAATAAAATAGTTTAAATATTGTTTATTTCATTTTTTATTGTCCTTTTTCATTTTAATTTTTTGTATAAGCAGGATGAAGTAGTGAATTTAAAAAAAATTCAAGTTCATGTCCCAACTCTGACACATACTGATCAAGTGACCTGACTGTGTGATGAGTTTTGAACTCTCAGAGCTGTGTATGACTTGTAAGACTTTAAGTTGCATAAAAGGTGCCAGCCTGAAGGAAGGAATTTATCTGAAAATTTCCTAAATCAAAGAAATCACAAGTCGACTTTATCTATCTTATAATACATAAATATGTTCATAATTTATAAATGTAATATATACATGGTATAGTCACAGCAAAATCAAAAAGTCTGGATACCACTGTTCATAAATAATTATACCAGTTCTTTGTTTTTCCCACTTCTTTTCGTTATAGCACTTAGTAGCACTGCCACTAGGCGGGGAAGAAGCGGTGGAAGGATAATTAAAACTTGCCATTTTCCTACTTAATAGAAGATCGTTTGATGGGTTATACTGGATGGTTGAAAAAGAATCCTGTCATTATCTAGCATCAGGCTAATGACTTCAACCCCTGAACTTAAGTTCATCAGCTTAATGTACACCCAGAAGGCTGGTCATAAGAACATCTTGTGTTCCTGTGTGTTTTTGCATGCTTTAGAAACGAAATAGGGGAAAACTGGTATGAAGAGGAAATAGGTATTTTCCCTTTTAGCTCCAGTTGTCAGTTTTTTAAGAAAACCATATCTTGACCACTTCCTATATTAGAATTGACAGAAATCTATGTGGAAGAGTTGGTTTCTGAGCGTCCTCCTCGCCCAGGATGTAATATGAAGCAAGGGGTATTTTAGGAGGGATTTAAGGGCAAAGAGGCATCTGCCACCTGTGTCTCCTTTTTCCTTGATGGACTTAGACAAATAGCTGATAGATACGCTTAGCATCTGTCATCCCTTTACAAAGTATCGAGGTGTTTTCCGTGACTGAATTTAAAGGACAATGTGAGCCCCACTCTGAAGCCTTAAAAAACTGAGCTCACCAGCTCCGGGAGTCATTCTAGGTGGGAGCCAGCAGTGGAGGAAGAGCTCAACTCATGAAAAAGTAATCACCTTTGGAGGATAGGGAAAAGGAAGATTTCTTTTTCTTCCCCTACCCCCTTTGGCAGTAGCTTGTGGTAGATCTACAGCAGTTAACAATGACAGACACTCAAGACTAGAGATTCTTAATATTTTTTGTCATAGACCCCTTTGGCAGCCTGGTAAACTCTTCTCAGATAATGGTTTTACTGCATAAAATAAAACCAACTATTCTGAATATTATTTTCAAAGTATTTAAAGTACATGGATACCAGGTTAAGAACTGTTTTAGATAGGCATAAGTATTCAAGCAGCCTCAAAATGGACTCTAGAGGACTACTTGCAGTCGAATCAGGCTGCAAAGTGAAACAGTTCTTACAGGCCCAATAAAGCTACCCACCCAGCAGAGACCTTATACACTGGTACTCCAAAAGGAGAGAAAAGATGTGTTAATGTCCAGTAGTACCAGGACTGTGCGTTTTCAGTGTTCCATGCAATGTGTCCATTCTTCCCATAGATGTTCTGTATATTTATGGAAGGACTATGGAAAGATAAGCATACTAATACCTTGTTGGGTGTGCTGTGATTTGATCCAACCAGTACTTTTGACATCTTTTGAAAGTGCTAAATTATATATATATAATTTTTCAATAAATTCATTCCAACAAACTTATTAAGCATTTACCATGTAAAAGATCCTGTTTGGTACTGATAACACAAAGCCAAAAATGTAGTATTGATAGTACATGAAATGAAGTTCAACTTGATACTGATAATACAAAGGTAAAAATTAAGTAGTCCCTGCCTTCAAGGGCTCACATCCTACAGAAGATTGTAATAAATACTCAACAGAGCCCAAATAAATGGGGAAAATCAGGAGGTTTTGTAGGAAGTTGGCATTTCTTTAGCCTTGAAGAAAACTAAGGATTCTAAAAGGTAAAAGAAAAAGGTAATTCTAGCAATTGAACATAGCCAATGTGAACTGGAATTCCCAATTCAGTATCCTTCATCTAACTTTTCTAAGGTCAAAAATATATAAATCAACTAAATTATGTCGAAACATTTTCACATTGCTCCTAAGCATATTTCTATTCTATTTATTTTCGGTATAGGTATTAATCCTCCTTAAATGCCCAACTCAGAGCTTTATTCAAAAATGGGAAAAACTCCAGCTGTCTGAAAGTCTATACCAATGGGACATAAGTTTTTTTTTTTTTTTTTAGGTAAGCAGGAGAGACTAAGGTCAGAGAGGATTGTTGCCAGAAGGTTGACCACCTAGCAATGAGTTTTATCGTGGTCACATGATAAAAAAGATGGAGGACTAGACATTTTTTCTGATCCTATCAGACTTCTCCAAAACAGAAATTATGTGTCAAAGGTAAAGAAATTCAGGCTATCTCCATGATTTAGGACAAAAATCCAAAAGAAGGTTTAAAAAAAAGTGAACTGATATCCACATTGAGTTCATTGAACCTTGAAGCTAGTAGCATGGGTTGTAGCAGAGCTGAGCTAAATGACACCCTAGTCTCCTCTCCCTCTTTCCAGCTCAGTGAAGATCCTGGTTCAAGACTGGGGAAATCTGTTCAGACCAAAACAGACACCCAGCCTAGACATTGATAACCCCAGAGCAACAGCACTACAGCCCCATAGCAAGAGCTGACTGTTGGTGTCCTGGAGGACATCTCCATAGGACCAACAAGGCCATTCTCTGAACTGCCAATGTGGGGTCAGAAAACAAGAACAGAGGGAGCCAACCAGGGCACCTGGACAGGAAGTGAGAGAGTGGTGGCTGTGCTGAGCCCATTCCCTCCACCAAGCTGGAGGGAATGGGCTCAGCATCTAGCTGGGACCAATTCTGTGCACCCAAAAGTCACTTGGAGCAGAGACTTAGGCTGGTGAATGAATGATGCCCAGTGTGAAACTGGGCTGAGATGCTTTGAGATGTGGCCCCCAAAGAAACCATCATCACAATGAACAGGGTCAAAATAAGATGTAAGAAGAGGATAATTAAAGGGGCGGGGGGGGAAGGACTTAAGTTACTAATGATCTCAGGGAGAAAAAAAAATCAAAGGCCTTGAACATGAGAGATAAATCAGCAGAGAAAACATTAATGATAGAAGGGAAATGGCCTCCAGATCTAGCAAATGTGATATCTGTGAACAAATACTGCAAAACAAAGGAAAACAATCCAACACCAGAAGATAGAAGACCCTCTGGAACATGAAGAGAACATGAAACCCCAACATGCTGTTCCTCTGGTTCAAAAGAGAAATGAGATTGATGAGACAAAGTTTCCATCCTACACAGCAAAAATAGTGGGCTGACTAGAAAAATTAGAATCTAAGATAGCAAGTCTCACCAAAGAATGGATTGTCAGTATGTCTAACTGTTGGGCTCCAGCTTGCTGATTGTGGAATTCTGCTAGAGTTGGTCCCTATTGATGCTGACAAATCAAAGATTGGGTCTGTGTGCCCAAAAGTACAGTGTCTACCTTCCTGTTGACTCTCATGACTTTTTTCTTTTTCTTTTTGGAGAGAGGAGGGCAAGGCAATTGGGGTTAAGTGATTTGCCCAAGGTCACACAGCTAGTAAGTGTTAAGTTTCTGAGGTTGGATTTGAACTCAGGTCCTCCTGACTCTAGGGCCATTTCTCTATTGACTGCGCAACCTAGCTGCCCCCCAACTTAGTTTTTTAGAATCAAAATTTGAAGGGAAGTATTTCTGAAACTGTGTCTGCAGATGCTTCAGATGATCAATTATAACTCTTACAATTAAATCTTTGGGAAAATTATATTCAATTATAAAATCATAGCTGTAAACATTTCTAAATAACAATTTTCCTCCTTATTCTTCATATGTTAACTTTTTTAGTAAAACTTTCAATTTTATCTTTTAACATAAATGTTACAATTTTTTCCTTGAAGCAACACGTTTAAATAATTGAGTTTTCCGAAAATATCTGACAACAGTTTTGAAAGGCATAAGTTATGAAAAAAATTAACAAAATTGGATTTCTGCTCAATCAAAATTAGAACAATTTCATCCTTCAGTTTCAATAATCCGTTTAAACTTCACTCTTGAGAGCCACCTTATCTCTGCATGTAGTAATAAGCTTTTGTAATCAGAGTCCATGTTTTTCCAAAGGTTTGAAAACAAACAACTGTTTAGTGCGTGATTTTTAATGAAGTTAATGATTTTGATAGTATCATGAAGCATAACATCTAACTGATAATATTTTCTTGGCTACAAGTGCCTCCCCATGGATCATGCAGCAAGTAAAAGTGATGTTTTCATTGCCACCAGCTTTAACTTTTGCTACAAATCCAAAATTCTTGCCTATCATTACTCCAGCACCATCTGTACAGACTCCAATGCAATTTTCCCATTGTAGACTTTCATTTGTGAAAGCTTCATCAACTTTGAGATATATCTTCCCCTCTTGAGTGTCCTTCCAAAGGGTGGCAAAACAATGATTCCTCATGTATGCTACCTTCATAAACATATTTTACATAAACTAACAAATCTGCCTTGTTAGAAATATCAGTTGTTTCATCTAACTGAATAGCAAACTTTGGGCTGCCCTTCAGTCTGATAATAAGCTACTGGAATTGGTCATTACTAATTTCAGAAATTCTTTTGGAAATGGTGTCATTCAATAAAGGAATTTTATGAATTTCATCCCCATACTTTTTCCCATGAACTATTTCTGACATTTTAATAGCAGCAGGTAACACAAGATCTTCTATTGTGTAAGGCTTTTTAGTTTTTGCTATTAAATAAGTTTCATAAGATACATATAAATACTTTTCAATGACAGTAACACATTTCTCAAAACATTGTTTTTCTTTATTTGGAGATTTTAAAAGTCACTCAAAATATTCCTTTGGCTATTGCAGTATGCTACATGCTTGATATTAAGTTGTCATTTCAGTTTGACTGGTTTCATGCTCTCTGTAGCCAAAATCTCATTACAAATTAAGCAAAGAGGTTTTTTCCACACCATTGTCATTATTAGAAGTAAATCCCTATTGCAAAAATGATTCAACATATTTTCTTTTTCTTGTCAATTTAAGTGTAATGCAACTTGGTAGTGAAGACTCTGCCATGTTGTCATCTGTATTTTTACCTATTCTGTTTAAATTTAGCCACTTATCCATAACTAAAAAATATTTGTTCCAAAATATAAACATTGCTAATAATTTTTCAAATAAAGACTAGATTTAGTTTATGATATTAAATTTGTGCTTAATTTAAAAAACTAATGTTCACACATGCATATACAGCAGTGATGGTGGAGAAATATTATTAAAGGGCTTTTGAAGTCTTTACTTAGTGCAGTTAAACACTTATGTCTGTAAAAGAAGGAAATAATTTTTAAAGTCAAACATTCTAACACAATACAATTCAAAGATATACTAATTTGATACATGCTGAGGAATGACTGTAAGAAAATATTAAAAATATTTTCTGGGGCGGCTAGGTGGCGCAGTGAGTAGAGTGTCGGCCCTGGAGTCAGAAGGACCTGAGTTCGGATCCGGCCTCAGACACTTAACACACACAAACACCTAGCCGTGTGACCTTGGGCAAGTTACTTAACCCCAACTGCCCTCCAAAAAGCAAAAAAAAAAAAAATTTCTGTAATTACATACTCTCTTTGCTTATAGATTTTTCCTTTATATTTACCAGATTGACTATACTAGTTCAGAGTACCTGGAGTGCTGTTCCTTTTACCAACACAGCCATAACTGCATCAATAGCAAGATATGCTGAATAGGTCCCTTGAAAATTTGAGCCAGCTTGGAATGGTCCATATACTTGATATCTACCAAAACTCTGATTGTGACCTTTTCTATAGCAGTTTCTCTAATCTTAACAGAAAGTGTCAAAGGCCTTCCCTTCCTCCTGCTGTGAGACAGTCAAAATTTTTATTTAGGGGGCAGCTAGGTGGCACAATGAATAAAGCATGAGCCTTGGAGTCAGGAGGATCTGAGTTCAAATTATACTTAACAGCCATGTGACCTTGGGCAAGTCATTTAACTCCAATTGCCCTGCCCTTCCCCCTCCAAAAAGAAAAAAAAAAAGAATTTTATTTAGGTGTCATTGGTACTCTCTTCCTTACCATATTGTGTATTGGTTGATGTCTATTCAGGTAGTATAGGCTTTATTTTTTATATTTTATTATATATTATATGATAATATAACATTATATTTTCAATGTTCTTATGACAACATGAGCAGGTTCATCCTTATGACATCATGAGAGGTTATCCACACCATGTTTCTCTGCCTCAGTCCTGTGCCACCCCTGAGTCACACATTCCAACTAGGATTCCAACTTGCTTGTTTTGTAGATGGGATGGCTCCACTAAAAAAGGACTGTAGTTTTCTGTACCAAATCCCCTTTCATAGGTCTAGTGGACAGTTGTCTGTAGTGTCTCTCCTTAACTAGTGCTACTGCACCTAGATCTGCTTAGAATTGATACTGTCAGGAACTTTGATCCATTGGAGATGAGGCATGTGCCATTCTAGATGTTCCTTTTGCTATAAGCATCCTTCTTTTATCCTCAGTTCAGTCATTAGAGGGTTCACATTCTCAAACAGTCCTATTCACAATTATTTCCTTGGGAGTGCTAGAATGTATTACTGTTTCAGAGGGTGTACATAACATTATTATTCTTTCCATATTCCTTGACCTATACTTTACATCTCTCCAATGTGTTCTTAATACCATATCATGTCCACTATGGTTAGTCCCCCAAGGCTCTATCCTGGACCCTCTTCTCTTTGATTTCATCAATCACGAATTCAGTTATTTCTCTATGCAGATGATTCCCAGACCTATATATCCAGGTCTAGTTTCTCTCCTGAGTAACAATCCAGTTTTGCATTATCAAATGAATGCTGGATGGTTCCAAATGCATGTCCTGTAGACACCTCAAGGTCACATATTCATAGTCAAATTCATCTTTTCCCCAAAACTCAGCCTTCTTCTGAACGTCCCCATTACTATCAAAGGTACCACCATCCTTCTAGTCAGTGAGGTTTACAAGTTTAATGTAATCCTTAACTCCTCACTTTCTCCCCACATATCATCTCTGTCTCCACAACATCTCTCACTTATGTCCATTCCTTCCCACTTACTCTAGTTCACACCCTAATCACCTCTCACCTAGACTAATTGCTCTTCCTACAACAAGCCTTTCTATACTCCAATCCATCTTCTAAATATCTGCCAAAGTGATTTTCTTAGGGAAAAGTCTATGTCACTCACAGACATAACACATTCCCCAACAAATTCCAGTGATTCCCTCTTGCCTCTAGAATCATATATAAATTCTTTTCAGATTTAAATCTCTTTACAATCTGGTCTTTTTCTGCCTTTCCAAACTCCCTAAACATTACTCCATTCTTCATACTCTAATCCATCTATACTGACTTTCTCAATGGGGCTTATAGGGTATTCAGGGAAAGGTAGCACCTCTGGTGTGAGGGCTTGTCAAGCTCTTTTTAGGGCTGCTCATCCACCTTTGGTGTCCACTTGTCACCCACCTCTCACCTGTGGCTCCAAAAAGCTATAGCATGCTCAGCAGCCACATACTGGTAAAACTGTCTGGGCAGACGGGGTGAAAGTAACTGATGGGCTTCAAACCAACTTCTGAATTAGGGGAATGTCTACCCTAAGCATGTGATGACTTCCCTGGCAGAATGGGTGGATGGGAATAGTTTGTTCCAGTGGCCACAGAGCAGATTTAAAGCACTTAGGGCTTGGGCAGAAATTGAAGATGAAAGGTCATCCCCTGTATCCTGAGCCATTGCCAGTTGTCTTGACTTTTGTTGTCCAGTTGTCACAGGACTTTGATGATGCTGCAAGAGAGTGAAGCTGATGACCTTTGTGCAATTCTGTCTCACTTAAATCTAATTTGCTTGCTAGTCAACACATTGAAAACAAAGGACAAACAACAGCATTGGTCTTGTCATGATACTCTACATGAGTCATGACTTCTATACGTGACACTCCTTCCTCAGTTCTGATTCTTGGAATTCCTGGTTCCCTTTAATCTGCAATCAAGATCCACCTTCTACATGAAGCCTTTCCTTATGCTCCTCAGTTGCTACTGTACTCCCTATTCATTTTGGGTAGATGTGTTCTGTAAACATACATGTTAGTGTTGTCTTCCCCCCCAATCTTGCATCTTCAGTTACCTTTCAGATACTTCAAACTGGATGTCCAGTACACATATTGCATTGATGCTACAACATTTTAAGCTAAATGGAACAAATTATCTTTCTCCCTAAACCCATTTCTACTTTCTACCTTTCTTATTATTGTAGAGGGCAACACTATTCTCCCAGTCCCTCAGGATTGCAACATCAAAGTTATCTATTACCCTATCTATCACACTATCTTTCAGCCCCCGTATTTAGGCTATTGCCAAGGCCTATCATTTTTAGCTCTGCAATATCTCTCAAATGTGCCCCCTTCTTTCCTCTAATACTGCTATGATTCCAGTGCAGCCCCTCATCACCTATTAATGGATTTGCCTGCTTCATTTCTCCCCACTCCAATTCATCATTTCAGTCACCAAAGTGCAAGTCCAACCACTTCACTCCCCTATTCAATAAACTCCAGTGACACTCCCTATCACTTCCAGGATCAAATCCAAAATGCACTGTCAGCAATCATACTGCTAAATAGAGATTCTAGATAAGCCACCAGAATATAGCACCTGGGGCAGCAATCCTCCCATATATATGGCCCTCAGAACTGCTACTCCAGACTCAAGATACTCTGTGAGTACACATCAACCTAAGACCATAGCTTACAATCCCCTCCCCCCAGTTGTGTTTATTTTTTCCCCTAGTCAGATGAATGACACAATTAGTTCAAAGCAAAGGTATTTAATGAAAAAAAATACTAAGAAAAGTTGCAAAAGAACATTCCCCTTAACAAATCTGGGGCATATTCTCCCATAAATACACGTGTCATCATTGTGGAGAGAGTACAGATAGGAATCCTCTTAGGAGCACTTGTGGAACACACGAAGAGACAACTCACATCTCTTAATGCTGCAGCACTATCAATGTCTTCTGATGATGTCATCATATTGCTATCATCAAGCAATTACTATGTTTAGAATTGATTCCTAATAGCAGCTTTTGGGTTTCTTTTCAGGACCACTTGATGATCATCTCAACTCCAATCTGCTAGGGTATGTATGCTAGAACTTCTTTTTGATAAGAGTAGGAGGACAGCTTCTTAATCATAAATAGTTAATGAAAACTAGGCTTGATGCTCCCGAGCTAAGACTATGTTTTTTTTGTGTGTAGAGATCCTCTAGATAACTATCTCAGGGTTAAACTTTCCTAAGATCCTCTCTGTCTTAGCAGTCAAATGAACTTGAGAGAAAAAAGGTAAACTAAGGAAAAAGAAGCAAGGTCATTATTTTCCATCCACCTACCTAAACTATATTCTTACCTTAGGAATTACATATATGTCAGCAGCAAAACGCCAGTATTTTGGAACTATATTCTCGCCAGTGGAAAAACCCCTTATGTCTTCTTAAGTTAGAACTTAAGAAGAAATAGAACATTTATTAAGCTCTTATTACAGAAGCTCACATTCTGCTTGGGGAAGTCACAAAAGAGGCAGTTGGACAGGGTAGGATGGAGAGGAAGCATATGTGGTGGTATAGTATGGAGATAGCCTGGAAGTGGGTGTGGAGGCCTGATTTAAGGCAAGAGATGGCAAAAGCTTACCTGTTATCCTAGGGGCAGAATCCAAGGTTGGGGCATGTGTGGGGTGAGGGGCAGGGGAATTAGGGGTGATCACTAGAGAGGAGACATGGAAATAGCTGGGAAGAATACAAATAGTTAATGTAAATGCTGCAGCATGAAAAGGGCATGAAAAAGGGATTTTGATCCTGTAGCTGGGGCAACCTGAAAAAAATGTTTAAATCTCTGTTTTAAATTAAAAAACATTTACTAAGTATTATGTATATATACATATATATACATATACACATACATACATACACCCTTGTACATATAAATAACATGCTGCTGAGAACTGAGGATGCAAAGGTAAAAACAAAACAGTCTTTGTCCCCAAGGAACTTAGATTTTGCTGGGATAAAACAGGAACATAGAGAAGTAAATACAAATTAAGTCAGATGGAGACAAAGTACTAATAACCAGGAGGACCAGGAAAAGCTTCCCAGAGGAAGTGATGCCTAATTTGAGCCTTGAAGGAAGACAAAGATTCTAAGTGGAGATGAGAAGAGTATATTTCAGGCTTGGGAGACATCTCATCCTGTGTAAAAGAATATGGAATGCCAAGTTTGGGGAGTAGCTGCTGAGCCTGTTTGGCTGGAATGAGGAGTATGTGAAGAGGAGTAATATGGAATAAGAATGGAGAAATATCAGATCATAGGTTTAGAGCTCAAAGGAACCTTTGGAGATCATACAATCCACTTTCCTTATCATTATGAGGAACTTTAGTTCTTCATAGATGTTCTATGACTTACTCAAGGAAAGGCTACTTCATAGTCAAGATTTGACCCTAGGTCCTCTGATTACAGATTCTCCATTTGCTTCTGCACTTCTGTTGGGTGAGCAACCTAGTCATTCAGGTTTACAACTTTGTCATCATCCTTAATTCTTCACTCTCTCTTATTATTCATAGCCAATCAGTTGCTAAGTCTTGTCATTTCTTTTTTTAAAAATTTTTTTTTGTTTTTTTGGAGAGTGGAAGGCAAGGCAATTGGGGTTAAGTGACTTGCCCTAGGTCACACAGCTAGTAAGTGTTAAGTGTCTGAGGCTGGATTTGAACTCAGGTCCTCCTGACTCCAGGGCCAGTGCTCTATTCACTGGGCCACCTTGCTGCCCCAAGTCTTGTCATCTCTACCTCCACAACCTCTCTTACATCTCTCTTTTTCTCTCCTCTCACAGGGTCACTAGCCTAGTTCAGGTATACATCACTTCTCACATCTACTATTTCAGTAACCTCTTAATTTAAACTTCCTATTTTCAATCTCTCCACTCTCTAGTACCTCTTTCACATGGCTGCTAAATCAGTATTCCAAACACACAAGTATAACCATGTCTAGGATCTCCCCAAAGAGAGAAGTAGAAATGCAATCAAGGTACAATGTAAATCAGGTACTGAACAGCTATTTATTTCCTGTTCTCCAAAAGAAAGGTTTAATATGCACATGACCCACAAATGCACAGTGATAGAACCACTTTAAAAAGCTGCAGCAATAACAGCTCCCCCAGGAAGTTGATACTTAAAAGAAGATTCAGTTTGAAGGGCTGCTTGAATAGGTATTTTACATTTCATCTGAACTTCATACTGTCCAAACAGTTCCTTCCAGGTCTGTGTCTTCTGGCAAGCCAAGCTACATTAGGTTCATCCCTTTTTGGTAGTCATTTTCTCCTTCAAGAAACACAGCTAGTACCAGCCGAGGTTACAGAATCTCCTGACCTCTTAGACTCTCAAGAATGCCTCCAAGGCTGAACACATTCTTCTTGGAATTGCTGCTTGGCTATCTATGGTCAGGCAAAGAAGCACAAAATAGAAGAGGCAGCCAGAGATTTAGGCTCAGGATCATGTACCTGAGTCTGTTTTAGCTTCCACATGGGATCAGTTATCCCATCCAACCCTTCTCCACTCCTCACAGGGAAGGCCCAAACGTACATGATGCCACCTGGAGAGTCACAAGGTTTTTAATGGTCCACTGAGTAGGTCACTTTCATTATCTTAAGTGTCCACTCCTCTCCATCCCCTTTCAACCATCATGGGCCGTGAAAGGTTTGATGCATTATTCCAAAGCAACATATCTGTCGGTGTTGTATAAAGTTAGAGAACAGCTATATATTTCCTCCACTATAAAAGAAATACTTAAAACACAAAATACTCATAAACATGCCCTGACAAATATTTAAATTATGAAAGAGTAGCCTGTTACTTTTTTTTTCCTGTGAGGCTGACACTTGGATTTTTGTGGGACTGTTGAGTAGATATATCACTTTTACCTATATCTTCAACATCCTCAGATACTTACTTAAGGTTCATATCCTTTGGCCATTGAGGCACATACATCTCATTCTCTTGGAGATAGCCATTTCCTTGAGAAGAGTAAAAGAGAAGATAACTCCTGAGCCAATGATTCTGCACCTCTGGATTTCATGAGTTAGCCACCATGGCTAGAATGGTCCTTCTCTCAGGATTGCTGTTTGTCACCCTGTGCTCACGGAAAGAAACAAAGAAGAAGAAAGAAGAAAGAAGAAAGAAGAAAGAAGAAGAAGAAGAAGAAGAAGAAGAAGAAGAAGAAGAAGCAGCAGCAGCTTGAGATCTGACCTCTGGTTCTCATGACATATGATTGCCTACTCACTTGACCCCATGTATGTAAAGTAAAAGAATGCAAGAGAGCAGTCACTTCTTTTAAAGATTACTGAGTGATTGGTTCTTCCTGACTCAGAGACCAATTCTTTTTGGCACAAATTACCGCCCCCCCCCCCACCAACCCCATCATGGGGACCAAAGATACCAAGGGATCATTGCATTAACCCAAAGCATAAGTACTTTAGTGTTGCACCAATGTGTCTCTCTAGTAAAGGACCATACCCAAGCATGCTCCATAGGATGACTCCCAAATCCAGCAGATCAGGGGAGCTGATTATTTTCATTACAATTCAGTCACTCATTCATTTATCCCACAAAACTTTATTAAGCATTCACTATGTACCAGTTACTATATGAGGTGCTGGGACTCCAAAGACTAATAGTCCCTTCCAGCAAGGACTTTACATTTTATTGGTGTAATGGTAATGTGATTTGAATTTAAAGATCCCTTTGTGTTGGCAAAGGTAGCAGGTACTTAGCACTTAATAATTGATCAAGCCTCTGTTGGGGAAACAGAAGGTATGAACTCCCATCTCCTGTTGCTGATATAACAGGAAGGGGTTGGCAGAAACAGAAAGCTAATGCTATGTGTATATAAGGAAAGCCCCACAGAGGGAGAGTTAGATCTTATTGGAGCCAGCTTTTGGAAGCTGCTGCCACCAGGGAGGCTTGAGAGGAAAGGCCCCTG
The DNA here is from genome assembly GCA_011680675.1 of Gymnobelideus leadbeateri. Classification (NCBI taxonomy): domain Eukaryota; kingdom Metazoa; phylum Chordata; class Mammalia; order Diprotodontia; family Petauridae; genus Gymnobelideus; species Gymnobelideus leadbeateri. The sequence goes on along the minus strand of WOXC01008502.1, from coordinate 304,544 downwards.
GAGGCTTTGGAGAGAATGATTTTGATTTGAAGAACCTGGATGAAGTGATTTTGATTCTGGTAACCAGCTGAAACTTCTGCTGAGTCTGAGGGCCAGCCAGAGCTGCAGGAAGACTGAGGAAGCATGACTGTGATGCTGGTACTTTTCATGAACCTGTTTGTGGCTTTGTTAAGCCTTGTCTTCCCAGGAACAGAGACTGAAGGATTTGAGATGGACTGGACACTGTGAGCTCCAATGTGGAGGAGGAACTGCATGGAGAGCTGGCCAAGGACCTGGGAGCTGTCTGCCTTTGAACCCAGGTGACAATTTGGTGAATCCAGGTAGGATCTGGGACCATGGAAAGGAATCCAGGGAATCCGGGAAATCACCCTGAGTCAAGCTGAAAGAAGACTTTACTTGGATACTGTGTACTGACTGAGAAATTGTAAATTTACTAGTGACCTAGGGGGTGAAGGGTCTGTATATTTTCTAATGATTTAATAGTGAACAATGAAGGATTTGTATGATTGTACATAGTGATTGATGACTGAATAAGTAATTGATTTGTAACCTAGTATGCCCCATGAGTGGAAAACTTTGACTATTGTACTTTGTGTTCCTTGAGAAGGTAAACCTCCTTTAGGATGATCCAATGCTTGAGTTACTAAATGATTGTTCTTTGTTTAAAACTTTGTGACCACTGTAGTGGAAACTATGTGACCATTTTCTGTGATAAGTTGTTGTGAATGCTATATTTTGATTTTCTTTGATAAGTTGTAATATTGTGAATGCTGTATTTTGATTTACTGTGAATGTTTTGCTTTGATTTGTTATGGAATAAATAGAGTGTTCACTGTACTGTGTAATCAGAACTATAAAAGCTGTTCACAGTAGCATTCTTCTGGAAAGCTGCTTGTGCATGGCATTACAATTGGGTAAAGAAACAATATCAACACAGATAAACAAATACAAAATACAAAATAATTTGGACAGGCAAGTATACTAACCACTGAAGGGAAAAGGATATATTTAGTGTAGGAGATGGCACTCTTTCTGAGCATTGAAAGAAGCAAGGGATTTTAGAAGGTAGAGATGAGTAGGAAGGACATTCCAAACATGGAGAATAGCCAGGGAGGTAGAATGTCATGTGTGGGGAACTATAAGTATGCCAATTTGGCTAGATGTGAAGGAGAGTTCAGTAAACCTATGTAACCTGGGTTTCAAGCCCATTTACATAAGACTCTTCACTCTTCATTGCTGAAAAATTATTACTCACTGCTCTGTGTCTGCTTGAAGAGGGCTGGTAAGAGCTTAGGAGAGGAAAGATCATTTGTTTTTTCAGCTTTCCACGTTTGAGAGAGGACATACACACACACACACACACACACACACACACACACACAGTTCCAGGCTTTTTTTAGAGAGAGGTCCCTGCTGGGAAAGAAAGACTCTGGGAAAAAATCAATATATAGGGGAACCAGCATTTTGATCATGTCTTTGCTATCAATTTACTACGCTAAAGACTTACCTCTTTGGGTAAGATTGAATCCTCTGTCTTTGTCTGTGTCTTCATTGAGGTATCTTACTCTCTGTAGGATAGTACATTCAGTCCAGGTAATGTCTGGTATATTCTAATCTGTATACTCCCCTTATTTCTGTTTGCTACTGTTTTGGATAAATGGGTTCATATACTATTTGCTATGTATGATGATTTTTGTGTAACTGGCATTTGATGGAGAGTTAAACCCTCATATAGCTTGGAGCACTCTTTCCCAATTAAATGGATAGCAACTAGAAGTATAGCTTGAACTTAAAAAATTAAAAAAATATATTTTTCCTAAACTAACAATATATGGGAGTGGTAGTGGAGTAGATAGATATAATTCTAACTCACTATCTCTCCTGGAGGAGAACAGAGCATCCAGGCTCATAACTCCAGTCTCTTGCTCCCCTCCTGACAGGAATCAACCTCTCTGGCTATATACCAGATCTCTGTTGAAAGAACTCAATGAGATTTTATATATATATATATATATATATATATATATGTATATATATATATGTATATATATATATATATATATATATATATATATATATGTATACATAGTTGTTGTTCAGTTGTTTCAGTTGTACCCAACTCTTCATGACCCTATTTTGGGCTTTCTTAGCAAAGATATGTTTGCCATTTGCTTTTCCAGCTCATTTTACAGATGAGGAAACTGAGGCAAACAATATAAAATGACTTGGTGTATCATACAACTAGTAAGTGTTTGAGGTCGTATTAGAAATCAGATCTTCTTGACTCCAGGCCTGGTGTTCTATCTACAGCAACATCTAGCTGCCTGTATACATACATACATACATACACACACATCTCTCTTTACATACATATAACTACATCTATATATCAATTTATATGTGCTTTTTTAATTAATTGATTAAATGAGTTTGGTAAGAAGTTTCATTCATGAGTCTACAAGCCAACTTTTTTGCTTGAATTATTATATGGGAATAAGGTACACCTCTATGGCCTTTTGCACTTAGAGAAACATTTATTAATTCTTATAGTACTCTTGGGAAGTATTTATATCCTCTTTTTTTTTTTTACCAGTTAATTAAAAGTCACTGAAGAATAAAGAAACTTATTCAAGGCTACCAAGAAACTTCCACAGTATTTTTTTTTAACCAAAGCCACATGCTGTTCAGCCTTGCCTTGGCATGTTCTATTTTATATTTATGTGTGTCAAGTTTTATGCCCTCTACTAAATTATAATTACCTAGTCTTTGTAATCTCTAATTATTCAGTGCTATACTACTCCTACCTCTACCACCACTATCACCTGACATTAAGATAACCCTTTAATATTTGCAAAGAACTTTCAGGTGCTTAATAAGTCTTGGAAAAAAATGTTAGTGGCAGACCTAAAAAGAAAATTCCAGAAAATCCAACCAACTTCAAACGTGTGATGAGCTCAGGTTAAAAAAATTTCCCTGCTAAATTTCCTCTTTTTAACTCCAAATCATCTTTTTAAATTAAAAAGGCAGGGGCACAATGAATAGACCACCGGCCTTGGAGTCAGGATGATCTGAGCTAAATTTCAACCTCAGACACTTGAAACTCTTACTAGCTGTGTGACCTAGAACAAGTCACTTAACCCCAATTGTCTTGCTTTCCTCCTCCAAAAAAAAAATTTAAAAAGGCATTTCACTTCTAATGTATTGACCTATTAATTGGCATAAAAAAAGCTCTTAGCTGGTTTTGAATATGCTATCCAACTCTTGAATGTTTCTGCCTAATCTTGAAGAACATACATAGTTGCTAGCAGTAGAACCTTGCTGCAATATAGTGATTCATTATTTCACAGCTTTGGTTATGCCATTCCTCATCTGCAAAATGGGGATAATAATAGCACCTACTTTACAGGGCTTTTGTGAGAACTCAATGAGATTACATAAATACACACACATATATGTGTGTATCAGTATATAGATATGCTGATATATACACGTGTTTGTATATAGAAGTGTACATGTATATATACCTTTACAATCTGAAATGCTATAGCAATGTTAGTATATGTATATAAATATGTATACATGTCTATATACACACATACATATGTGTATGTATACACACATATAAACTTTTAAAAAGTCTTTGCAAACTATGAAATATCTAAATGTCAGTTATTATAGGCAGCTAGGCAGTCATGTTGAAGTAGCACTGCACTTAAGTGTCAGAAAGATCTGAGTTCAAATTCTTCCTTAGACACTAGCTATGGGGCCCTGGACAAGGCATTTTGTTGAGGTTTAGGGGTGCTAGGACCCTGACGTAGCAACACACAGGTCCTGCCTTAATGAATTTGACTCAAGCCTTCTTTCAGCCAAAAAACCCGAAGTTTATTAAAGATCCTCCATATTGGGTAGATTCTTAAGGAATCTGAGCATTTGTGACACTTGTAATTGACAAGGAGCCAGATTGAATCTGAGCACTTTAATGGAGGATGAGATAGATCTTATATATAGAAAGACTTGGGAGGAAGTTAGGGTTGGCCAAGTAGTCTGTAGGGATTTCCAGGAGAGGTCTAGGGAGGATCTTTTTTTTTTTTTTTTGCTTTTTGGAGGGGAGGGGTGTAATGGAAATGCAAATTTAAAGATCTTCCCTGCCCCTAGCTTAAGTGCACCTGGAGCCTGTGGTGGGAGGCTTGTTTTTCAGGAAAGCCCACACCTTGGTACTTTGTGATTGGGCAGTGGGTCTAGGAAGTTGTTACAATCTCTGAGCCAGGAGAAGGCTATATAAGCCCTGAGGAGAGGCTTTGCTTGGGGCTCCCTTTGAGAAGTGTTGTGTGATTGTACCAGATGAGACTCTGGGAAGCCGTTGTTGAGAGCCCCCCCCCCCCTTTGAAAACCCAGATTTGGTATTGATATAATGGTAGGACAGTTTGGAAGCCTGTCTGTTCTGTAACTCTGAAGTTTGGGGTGCTGACCTTTTTCCCCTGAACTAGGTAAGGTGTGTTTGTTTGATTAAAGTAAGCTTGTCAACCCATTTTGAGTTGCTTTCCTTTTGAAAAGCAGATCTAAGAACCTGTGTTGGCAGTCACTCTGGGGATATTGGGGTGCTTGCTGCTACAAAATGGCGACAAGGGATGGGATCTGCTGAGTAAAAGGAAAGTATGGGGGCTGGGATAATTGTTTGTTTCCCAGTTGTGGTAGCTGTGATTCTGTGGAGCCATGGAGCAGGAGAGAAGAACGGCCTGCATGCTGACTTTGCTGAGCTGAGAGCAGAAATGGTGAGCTGCCTGCATGGAGACCTGTGGAGAAGCCTGGAGCTGCTGCCTTCTGCTGGAGGAGAAGGAACCCAGTAGTTTGGAGTTCAGCCACAGGACAAGATAAGGACTGTGAGACAAAGCAGGGGCACTGAATGTGTTTCCTTGCTGCATCCCACAGTTTGGGACTCTGGGGGAGGATGGACTTGTGACTGGTGGGTGGGGTGAAGTGCCATGGACCCCAAGGACCCCACTTTGGTTTTGTTGCCTAGTTCCCCCTCTGGATTTGGAAGCAGGGGAAGGACACCCCCCTCCTCCCAAGAGAACTTTATATGATATATACTTTGTATTTTGTGAATTGATGTGAAAATGCAGTGTACTTTGTTTAAGGCCCAGTGGCCACTTTGGTAACTTTAGATGTACCTAGAAAATATGACTTAAGAAATGGTTAGTGGCTAATTGAAATGTAAATTGTCTATGCTATGGGCATACTTAGTAAGACTTTACTGAATAAGTGACTAATTGTACTTTGAGATATTGTTACAGATAAGAGACTAACTGAGCTAATCAAGACTTTGCCCCATGAGTGGAAGACTTGTACTTTGAAAACTGATGTAACTGATTGAGTTAACTTAAGAGTGACTATTTTTTGATTTTACTGATAAATGACTGAGTTAACATTTGCCCCATGAGTGGAAGACTTGGACTATTGTGTTTTGAGGTTATATTGTGATTTTCTTATGTACCTGGAAAATGTGACCTTAAGAGATGTTTTAGTGCTAATTCAAATGTAAATTGTGTATGCTATGGGCTTGAAAGATCTTGGGGCCGAATGTAATGGAAATGCAAATTTAAAGATCTTCCCTGCCCCTAGCTTAAGTGCACCTGGAGCCTGTGGTGGGAGGCTTGTTTTTCAGGGAAGCCCCCACCTTGATACTTTGTGATTGGGCAGTGGGTCTAGGAGGTTGTTACATTCTCTGAGCCAAGAGAAGGCTATATAAACTCTTGATGAGAGGCTTTGCTTTGGGGCTCACTTTGAGAAGTGTTGTGTGATTTGACCAGATGAGACTCTGGGAAGCCATTGTTGAGAGCCCCCAGGCTTTGAAAACCCAGATGTTGATGCTTCCCTCTCTGGTAACTGTGATTTGGTATTGATATAATGGTTGGACAGTTTGGAAGCCTGTCTTTGATCTGTAAGTTCTGTAACTCTGAAGTTCAGGGTGCTGACCTTTTTCCCCTGAACTAGGTAATGTATGTTTGTTTGATTAAAGTAAGCTTGTTAACCCATTTTGAGTTGCTTTCCTTTTGAAAAGCAGATCTAAGAACCTGTGTTGGCAGTCACCCTGGGGATATTGGGGTGCTTGCCGCTACAAGGGGGGAGGGAGGGCAGTTGGGGTTAAGTGACTTGCCCAAGGTCACATGGCTATTAAATGTTAAGTGTCTGATTTGAATTCAGGTCCTCCTGACTCCTGGGCTAATGCTCAATTAAGGGGCGACACCTAACTGCCCCAAGGCAGGATCTTGATTGAAGTGGCCAGTAGGCTGGGGTGACTAGAGGTAGGAAGCCGGGAATCAAGAGAAGGAGTTTTATATGGGATGAAGGGTGGGAGGTAGTTGAAGGGATCCTAAGATAAGGATAATAAGATATAGCCTCAGGCTATAAGGCCAGATCAACTGGGAAGATTCAAGGAGAGTTCATGGGGGTTCCAGAGCCTGTACCCCATCAATTTCACATCTCTCAGCCTCAGTTTCCTCATCTGTAAAATGTGGATGATCCTCACACCCCAACAGGGTGGTTGTGAGGATCAAATGAGTTAACCATAAAATGCTTTGCCGACCTTAAAGTGCTACATAAACGCTAGCCATCCTTATTACTGAAATGGGCACTCGGACAGAATCAACAGGCCAAGACCATCAGTAATCGAATTCAGGGGAGCTGCCCCGAACCCCAGTAGACACACAGTTTAAATAGTCCAAAAGCCACCATCGTATCAGGGGCAGACTGGTCAGGCAGGATATGGGGCGGGGGCACTCTTAGATAATTGCAGGTTGTTCAATGACTGAAGGGAGGATTCTTGGGTTTACAAAGCTTACTACTTTAGCCGGATGAGATAAGAGTGGACTGGGGCACACTGGGTTAAAGTTGTTTGATAACCTAGCGGAATGGAGGATTCTTGGGTTTACAAGAATTCAGGATACAAAGATGGGTCCCTCGTAAGCCAGTGAAATGTCAAGGCATACTACTTCAATTACCATTGGTTAAATCCTATCCCTGCAAATGTAAGGGACACTGTTCCTTCAGAGCAGGATCTGGTGTGTTTAGTTTGCTTTCTTTGCATCTCCAGAGTTTACTTAGCACAGTGCCTGGCACATAGTATAGGTACTTAGTAAATAGTTGTTGGCAGCTAGGTGGCAAAATGGATAGAGTGCTGGGCCTGGAGTCAGAAAGATTTATGTTTCTGAGTTCAATGTGGCCTCAGACACTTACTGGCAGTGTGACCCTGGACAAGTTACTTAATCCTGTCTGCCTCAGTTCCTTATTTGTAAAATGAACTGGAGAAGGAAATGGCAAACTACTTCAGTATCTTTGCCAAGAGATGAATTTTTTTTTTTTTTTTAAGCAATTGGGGTTAAGTAACTTGCTCAAGGTTACACGGCTAGTCATTATTTGTGTGTGGGTGCTCATTTTCTGAGGCCGGATTCGATCTCGGGTCATCCCAACTCCGAGGCCGGCGCTCTTACTCACTGCGCCACCTAGCCGCCCCAAGAGATGAATTTAAAGGCCTGTCAGGTTATCTTCAACCTGATTTAGTCCATTTGTTCAGCCAGGGGTGGGGAACCTTCAGTCTCAAGGCCACATGTGGCCCTCTAGGTCCTCAAGAGTGGCCCTTTGACTGAATCCACACTTCACAGAATACATTTCCCTTAATAAAAGGATGTGTTCTATAACATTTGGACTCAGTCAAAAGGCTGAACCCAAGGACCCAGAAGGCCACAGGTTCCCCACCCCTGGCCCAGATAGTTTTTACTGTGGTGTGGAGTCACAGGTGAGAGGTGGGTGGCAGGTAGTAGATACCAAAAGTGGATGAGCAACCCTGAAAAGGGCTGAACTCCCACCAGAGTTCATAGTCCTTCCTGAACATCCTCCCTGAACCTGCTCACCTCTCTGGGCTTTTAGTTTCTTCATCTTTTGTAAGGGAAATAATGCTTGAATTACCTGCCCCAACTGGGTTGTAATGAGGTAATCTGTGAAAGCCCAATCCAAAAGTAAGGTATCCACTCCTGAAGGCTCCTGAGCATCTAGTGGACCTACCACAGGGTATGGCCTTTAGAAGGAATTCAATAAAAGTCTAAGAGTGGTTTGCTAGGGGCCTGGGGGGAGGGTGTGGGAGTGAGTTCTTTTGATGGTGGGTTATTTATTTATTTGTTTGTTTCCCCCTCCCTCACTATTGAATGAAAATTAAGCCACTGGGAGACTCCTGGTTGTAAGAATTAAGGGGAGGAATCATTATTGCCCTAGAAAATACACTTGAGCAAAGCTCGAAATCAGCCTTTTATTTTCAGTCATCATCAACTTGACTCTTTTGGTCTTTTTCTTGTTTGTAATTTTTTAAACTGGGGGAGGTGTATTTCTGTGCATGCTCCCCGCAAATTAATAAAAGTTAATAAACAAGAAGACTAATCATAATAACGACACATATTTCAGCTCTCTGACACAATCCCTCCTTCTTTCTCCAACCCAAACCATCCCCAAGTCCCCAACCTACTAAAAACTACCATCACCCCCTACAAACTCCAAATCCCGAAAGCCTCCGCGTGCCTCTTCACCCTTTCCTCCTCAACCTCTCTCCCAATACTACTTTAGTTCAACCTCCTTCCCTCGTCCTCTCCATTTCTGGGACATGTAGTCTCGGCGCAGGCCTGCGGCGACGCAGGAGCCATCTTACTCCAGATCGGGACTCCAAATCCCAGCAGGCCAAGCGCCATCCATCAGCCCCTCCCCTCCCTTCCCCCGCCTCTCGGTCTTCTCCCGCTCTCCCTTGGCTCAGCTCCGCTTCCCCTCCCCTCCGGGGCCCGGCTCTGCCCTGCTCGTGCCTTCCTGTTAGCCCGGGCTGGGTGAACTTCACTCGGATCAGCTGATCCGAACTGACAACAAGAGGGAAGGAGGAAAAAAAGGCGGAGGAGGAAGCGGGAGGTCGGGATCGAGAAGGGGGAGATGGAGCTGAAGCTGGATCTGGATCTGCCGGCGCCGTAGGGAGCTGCCCCCACCCTTTCCCACGCACCCCGGGACCCCTCCCCAAGCCCCTCCTCCACGCTGCCGCCTGCCGCCGCCGCCTCCTGCCGAGGGGCCCCAGCTACTTTATGGTGGGGGCCCCGGGTGTGACGAGGACTAGGGGCCCAGGCCGCCGGGGCTGGGGGGTCGGGCCAGGGAGCGAGGCCGCCGCGGGTGGGGGTGGGGTGGACGATGATGTGTAAACAATGGATGGGTCTGAAGCTCAGCCTGGGTGCGGGGGGATTTTGGGGGAGCCTTCTTTGTTCCTAGGCGCTGCTCCTGCCCCTCTTGGGGCGGGAAGGTGGGGGGCGTCTCGTGGCTGCCGCTGCTGCTGGAAGGAAGGAGGGAGGGAGGAGAGGAGGGTGGGCAGGGAGTTGTTATTTGTTTGTTTGTTTACAAAGTCCCCCACTAGTTGTGAGAGTTTGGGGGGGCGGCGGTGGTTGTGGCTTGTTCCCCCCCCCAGCATCCCTAACTCCCCCTCCCCCCCTTCCAGCCCTGACCATGGCTGAGGCTGGGGGGACCTCCACGCGGAGGAGGGATTCCTCTCTTGCTTTGCTCTGCCTTGTTTATCTGGAAATAGGGAAAGTGATTGATGGATGGATTCTTGGTTGGGGAGGAGTGAATATGCGTTTTGGTTGGAAAACTGTTTCAAACTTAGTGGGTGGGGTGGGGCAGGGCCTGGGAGAGTTCCTTAGGAATGTAACTGTTCAGGCTAGTGTTAAAAAAAATCCCTCTTTCTTTCGCCTGTTGTTTTTTGTTTTGAAGTGGAATGTTGGTCTAGAAATCTTGACAGGCAGTGATGAGTCTGTCTTTCAGGGAAGCGGGACAGAAAGATAAACAGTGTTTATTGGAAAGATTCTCTGTTGCTCGTTTTGTGTAGTGAAGGGAAGGGATGGAAGGAAGTACCAAGATTGTTTTGTGTTTTGTTTTTAAACGTAAAATGGTGACTCTTGGTTTTGTCTTTTATTAGACATCTGTCTGGAGTTGAAATGGAAACATTCCAGTTACATGTGCTACCCTGGCCTTTGGTTGCAGTTGGATATGGAGTTTAATTTTTGTTATAGATTTTTTTCCCCTTTTGTTTTTATTGTTCAGGAATATATATGGTATTGGTGGTGCTTTCTTTCTTTTTCTTCCTTTTGGTGACACCTCAAAGGTACCAAACTGTTTGGTTAATTAGTTAAATTTTGAATTCAAGAGTAAATAAGTAGATAATATTTTACTGGAAAAGAAGTCAGAAAAAGATTCCTTGGACCTGGTTTTGGGCTCTGAGTTGCCTTTAAAATCAACAAACACTGTGTCTACTACGTATTAGGCACTGGGCCTACAGATGAGTTTAGCAGTAGTTTGAAAGGTATAATTTCTAGTATTGATACAGGCTTACTTGAGCTTTTTTGGTTGATCATGTGTGCAAAAGTGAGATCCCTTTCAAGAATATGACCTGACATTGAATCAGTCTTATTTTAAAAGTTTACTTCTGTTTTTACATGTGTGAAATCTTCTTCCTTTATTCTAGGCATCCCATGAAATATTGACTTGAGGTTGGATTATCTTGAAATCCACCTGACCACTGTCTTACATCACTAAAACCACAGGACAGGCCTACCAGAGGAATCTACCTTGGTTGACAAATTGGGCATATCTGACAGACAAAGAAATACACCTTTTAAAAGTTGAATTTTGATAACTTTTTCATCTGTACTTTATGGATAATGAAATCAAGCCAAATCAATATTTCTGCTGATACAAAAGTCTTGGATGAAGAAGGTTTGAAAATACAAACATTTGTGAATGAAAAAAATCATAATTTTTATTTTATTTTTTTTGGGTAAGACACAAATCTTTTAGGTCTACAGAATCCTGTGGAATTTCTGTGCAGTCATCCGTGGGAAAGTCCACTATAGTGTGCTTTTGGGAAGCAGCTAATAAGCATTGTATGGTGTGTGTCTCCTTTCTAAACTCATTATGAGTGCCCAGGCTTCCCCAGCAGAAAAGGGACTGAACCCTGGACTGATGTGCCAGGAAAGCTATGCTTGCAGTGGGACAGATGAAGCTGTCTTTGAGTGTGATGAGTGCTGCAGCTTACAGTGTCCCCGCTGTGAAGAGGAACTGCATAGGCAGGAGAGGCTCCGGAATCATGAGCGACTTAGGCTCAAGCCTGGCCATGTCCCTTATTGTGACCCTTGTAAGGGCCCCAATGGGCACTCCCCTGGGGTTAGGCAGAGGGCAGCAGTGAGGTGCCAGACCTGCAAAATCAATTTGTGCCTGGAGTGTCAGAAAAGGACTCATTCTGGGGGTAGCAAAAGAAGACACCCAGTTACCATCTACCATGTCAGTAAGGCACAGGAGCAGCTGGAAGAAGGCATGGATGAGGAAACTAAGAGGAAGAAGATGACAGAGAAGGTTGTGAGTTTCCTCCTAGTGGATGAAACTGAAGAAATTCAGGTAAGTCTCTGGTTATAGCTGGATTGATTTTTTAGTGCAGATAACTGAAGCTTGAGATCTGGGACAATGGTTCTCCACAAGTCTAAACCTTTCCAAGAGGTGGAAAAGTTCAGGTTGCTCCCAAGATTATGAGGATTTTAAATTGTTTTCTGATAGATAACATTTCAGTAAATTCATGAATAAATGTCGCTGAAGAACTGTGTGTTGTATAGGTGTGAGGCAGAGAAGGCATATTAACAGAGCATCTCATGGTAATATTAGAAAATAAAACTTAGAAATGTTATTTTCATTTTTGAGTGATCTTAAAGGCTTTGCTCAGGAAAGTATCTATAGATTGTGACTCCTTATTTCCTTTATGGTAGAGTTATGATTATTCATTATAATGTCATGCATTGTAATTGTAATGGAAAAGCATCTGCGATCATTGAAACTTGATCAATAGGAAATACTTTGTGAGATTGGTGGAGTTAGAGTGATGACATTGCATTCACTTGCTATGATCAGGACTGTTCCTTCCAGACCAAAACACCTCATCATAATCCAGAAATTTTTTTTAATAAACTTTCCAAAATTATATTTATACTGTATATGTCTATACTACGTCTTATGTTTTTGATGTATACTCTGCCAGTCCTCACCGATTTCACACTTAACCTCCTTCCTCCGTTCCCTTATCTCTGGAGGAGCCAATAAAATTATGAAGTGATTCATATCCCATTTTGCTTCTAATCAGCAGTGCCTTGGTGGGGTGGGAGTATGAGTTATAAATTATATCCACTAATAAAACATCTTGTGATTGGAACAACTTGGATCTGTGTGATCCCTGTTAATTTCTTTATCGATTTCTTTTTACTATTTCTCCTTGGAATTCAGCCACAGTTCTAATTGCTATATCATACTTTCATAACAAGAGGATGAACTGAGCTGAACCACTGTCATTTATGCATGATGTGTTGGTACCAAGTTTAGAGACAGCAAGAAAGGGACTTTCTTGGGCTATTAAATCAGGACTAGAATAAGTGTCTTTTGAGGGGGGATTTCTTCCTAAAACATCATAGGCTGGGAAAGAACCTTAAAGAAATTATCCACTTTAGTCATCTGCCTTCTGACAGGCCTAAATAGTCCATACAGATCATTGCTCATTCTTCTTTAGGGGATTTTTAGGGATATAAAGTGTTCTCTGATTGGCAGTCAGTATTTCCATGGGACACATTAGTATATACTTTCAATTTAAAAAAAAAAAAGGAAGACTAGATTAACTCCTCAACTAAACTGTAAGCTCCTTGAGGGTAGGGATGACTTCTTAAACTCCTACTGCTGTACCTTGATAGGACTTTACACAATGCCAATCACATTTTAGGCATTAAATAAATATTATTATAGACTCTTCTCATCTAGTGCAATCCCTACCTGAGCAGAAACCACCTTTACACTATCTCCAACCCAAATTCAGCAATTCAGTAAATGTTTCAGTGCCTGATCTAGGGCTAAAGAGCTGAAAGGAACTCAAATTTTACTGCATACAATGTATTCAGAGTTAAGTGAATACAAGGGAACTTGAGGAGAGGGAGAGAACTAATTGCTAGTGGCAGGGGAGTAAGAAGAAATACTTGGAGAAGGTGGCACCAGAGCATTCGTGGGAAATGATTCTGAGAGATGAGGGGAGTACATTGGAAGTACTGAGGGTTCTTGATTACTTAGAAAAAGTTGTTTCTCTTGAAAACTTTGTAAGTTGAAACTTATATCACTTACTATTTTTCCTGTACAGATACACTTGTAGAACTTAGTCCTTTCCTTTTTTTTTTTTTTTTTTTTTTTGCTTTTGGAGGGCAATTGGGGTTAAGTAACTTGCCCAAGGTCACAAGGCTAGGTTTTTGTTTGTGTGTGCCTTGTGTCTGAGGTCTCAGGTCCTTCTGACTCCAGGGCCAACATTCTACTCACTGCGCCACCTAGCTGCCCCTATTTTTTTTTTTTTAACCAAGCCAGGGGTTTTTTTTTTTTTTGCTTGTTGATATTGCTCTCACACTACTGATAGCATCATCCACTCAAAGCCTAGTGACCTAAGATCTATTAGTTGTGATTTAGATGTTAGTTGATTTGTATCAGAAAATGTCAGAATAGTTATGGAAACAGTTCTGTTTTAGGAAAACCCTTTGTTTTGCCTTGAACCATTTTTATTTGATGAAAAGATACATTTATTGCATCCAAAAAGCACTTTAATTACTTTATACCCACATTTCTTCATTCCTTCCCTCCTCCCCCTGCTTTCCAAGGCCCTAAGACATCCATGGAGTGCCCAGTACTCTGTATAATTCAGCCTTTTGGGTATGTCATGTGCATTTTAATACTTACTGAGGCTATCTCAGTTTAGCTGTCTAAATGGACTTTTCCAAAAGATGTCCCCACATTCTTTGGGCTAATTGTGCTATAACTTGAATCATTTTTTAATTGAATAGTTAATGTGGTAATGAATTTGATGGAAAGATTGAACATTGGTCTTAGAAGCTTGCCTGTTATGTAGTAGCTAACTTCTGTGTTCCCACAGAGTGTTTTACTGGTAGGAACACTAAAGTAGGAGTCCAGAAGACTGCTATTGATTAGAGACTTTGATCAAGTCACTTAATTTCCCTGGGCCTTAGTTTCTTCATCTTTAATAAGAGGGGGTTGGATTAGATAACCTCTAAGATCAGCTCTAAAATTCTAAGTCATTCTTGGTTTCTCATACAGAGAAAGTTATTAATTAGCTTCAGGAGTAGTGTCTGAACCATGTCTTAGATCAAGGGTTCTTAACCTGGGGTTCATGAACTTAGTGTTTTGTTGACAAAATTTCAATATATTTGATTTCCTTAATTTCATGCTTTTTAGGAACATTATTCTGAGAAGGTATCTGTAGGCTTCAATAGACTGTCAAAGGGATTATATTGTTACATATGCTAAAGAAAGGCTTTTAATTGTATAGAGTTCTAAGTTCATACACCAAAGAAAGTTAAACCAATACATTTAACTAGTTTCAAAGTATCTTGGTTTAACCTTGGTATTATTTGATAAATGTAGCCCTATTTGGAAAAATCTGAAATATATCCCTATACTTATTTGAAAATAGAGACAGATTAACCAGTGTACAGTTTTCTTACCTTCTCTCAGCCCCTCCAGAGATAACCAGGTGCTGAAATTACTGAAATCAGCATACTCAGCATTTGGCCATATGCTAAGACTTAGTCTGGGAAAATGGTTATTTCTAGGACTGTTTTCTAGTTGTTTCCATCCCTTCTCTAGATTCTGTCAGAATTTGAGGAAACCACAGTGTCTAGCTAGTCTACCACTTTGTTTCCAGAGTAAGTAACTGATTTCTTCTAGACAGAGGTGGCATCTGAGATTCTAGTAACTCTGTTAATAAGGGGGCTAGGAGAAAAAGTGAAGGGAGTACTTATAAATACTTCACTCTCCTTAGATTGATCTTGCAGATAAGTTCAATTAACTTTCATACAAACACAATTTTTGATCCACTTGTCCCCAAAATAGACCATTTAAAAAATTCCTCCATCAAAAATTGATCTTTAATTTTTTTTCTTTTTTTTATAATACCCTTTTTTTTTTAAACATCAGTTAGTTTCCAGAACAGCACTCTCTCCTCCTGTTATTGGTCTGTCCCAAGTAAGAAAGGAAAATATTTTAAGCATATAAAACAGCTAAGCCTGACAACCTATGCTTTGTTCAGTGTCTGTTGTCTGCCACCTCTTTTAAGTGGAAAGATTTGTTACTATGTACTGCCTTTTCTGGATCCAGAAACATCCTCTGAATATTTTCTGATCACTTCAGTAGACTGAGTTCAGTTGCCTTTTTGTGCAATTTGTATTTAACATTATTGTAATTATATCTGTTGTTCATTTGGTTTTGCATTCTTTGCTCAGCTTCACTTGCTATGCCTTGTCATGTTTCTCTTGTGTTCCTCATATTTGAAAAGTTTTCTTTTTCCATCTCTTTAACCCCAGCTAATGTTTTTCTCACTACCGTTTCATCTTTCTCTTTGCTTCCCTTTACAGATTTCCTGTAACCATACTCATCCTGAGATGTGTGTGTAGGGGAGCAGTGATAATTTACCAGTTTTCATTTGTTTGTTTATCTGCTGACTGACATCCTTTCTACATCATTAGGAGAGCCAAAGAAGTTTTCATGCCAGAAGTCTCCTGTTCCTAGGTTAGGTACTATCAGTTGCTGCTGAACATGCAGGATGATAAAAAAGCATAGCCTTATTTGACCTAAGAATAGTTAATAGAGGGGTAAGGAAAGTAGACATTGTAGAAGACACTTTCCTTGACCCAGGAATAGATAGTTGATGACCTTTTGAGTTGAAGAGCCTTTTGGTAACTGGAGTTTATAAGTGGAATGTTCTTTATTTCCCCCAGTTAAGCTAGTGATGGTTCTAGGCTGCCTAAGACTGCTCCTTTAAGGGGACTCATCATATGTTTGGCTGCTTCACTTGTTTACAGTCC
The DNA here is from genome assembly GCA_011680675.1 of Gymnobelideus leadbeateri. Lineage (NCBI taxonomy): Eukaryota > Metazoa > Chordata > Mammalia > Diprotodontia > Petauridae > Gymnobelideus > Gymnobelideus leadbeateri. Next base: position 288,585 of record WOXC01008502.1, on the reverse strand, counting down.
CAGAATAGTGCAACTCAGAATGCTGTGGCTTCACTTCCCTCCTTTCCACTTCTCCACCCTCATTGGTTAAACCAAGTTTGGTTGTAGTGGGATAGAAGAATGAAAAGTAGCAGTATATATTTTCCTATCACATGGGAAATCCCTTGCCACAAACCTATTGTTACAGGTTTGCCACATTCTTTTGCTCAGTCTGTTTTAGTCCCATCAACCCTACATTCCTTGGCTTTTCACATTACTGAGGGAGTAAATTCAGCTCAGTTTCTAGTAAGGGGAAGCACTTTGGAATACCAGCTATTTTCATCTTCGTTAACCCTGATGTGCAGGCCAAAAGCAATGCAGGCCAACAAAGTAATAAAAGGTGGAGTTGTGATTTCCTGTGTCTTTCGTAAAGGTCCAGACTTTGCCACCTTGATTGATAGTGTAAAGGTCATTTTGGGGAAGGATCAAATCATGACTTAAATATACTTACTACTTTTTTCCTGTCTGCTGTGTATGACATGGTTGTTCATTTAAATTAGATTAACAAAAGTCTTCCATGCACCATTTTGATTCTCCCAAAATTATCCTTTATTTCTAGTCTTCTAGCTTAGCTGCTGCCTATAAATATCTTCACATTTCTCCCATCCTTATAAAACCTTTGTTTGACATTCTCCCTCCCCCCAATTTCCTCAAGGTTTTGGCATATATCTCTTTTCTCTGTTCCTTGGCAGAGAAAATTATTAAGCCATAGATACTCTCTTTATTACTTGCTTAGATTTTTTTTTGATGAAGAGAGTCTTAGAGGACTAATGTAAAAAAATATTTAATATATATTCCTTCTAGTTTGCTTGCTCAACTTGATTCAGTTCTTTTTAGTCATCTCTTTGAAAACGTTGAACTGCTGGATCTGGATCAACATTTGTGTTTTGTGGATGTATTACTTTTGTTTCCACATAATTCCCTTCCCCTCTTCTACTCATTCCTTGTATCAAAGAATAAAATCAAGGGTCGGGGAAGCAATTTTGGGAATAATCAGCCTGTTACCCAAGTCTGACAGTACTGCATTTACCTTGTTCTATAAACATGGACCAGTTAAAGAAACTCATTGTTGAGAATAGATTGAGCATTTGTAGCCTCATGTGGGAAGAGAATATACATAGCCATAGGGAACAAGCAGTGGATAGTGTGTTGGACTTGGAGTTAGGAAGAAGTGAGCTCAAATGCTGCCTGAGACACTGGAAGGCAATGGATAGAGCACTGGAACTGAAGGCAGGAAGACTCTGAGTTCAAATTTGGCCTACCTGTGTGATCCAGGGTAAGTCACTTAACATTTCTCAGTCTCAACTAACTCATTTATAAAATGAGGATGGTAATAGCACCTACCTTACAGGGTTGTTGTGAGGATCAGATCAAAGGAGATAACATGGGAAGTGCTTTACAAACCTGTAAGTACTAGATAAAATTAAGACTATTATTTTTTTAAATTAATTTATTACTTTAGTTTCAGTTAACAAGATTCAATTCCATAGTTCCTTGATTTTCAAATTTCCTTTACTTCCCTCCCCCCTCCCCTCACGACAGCATATAGTCCAGTATAGGGTCTGCAAATGCATTCATATTAGACATTATTCCAATTACAAAGGCGTATTGTACTAGGTGGGATGAAAGATGGCAAGGAAGAAATAAAACCAAAAAATGAAAAGAACAAGATCATTTAGTTTGCTTCCATCAGGATTCAGGCTCAGTTCTTTCTAGTTATATCTCTGGATGGCGCATTTCTCACTTTCTTGAGTCATTCGGGATTAACTTATATCACTGCATTGCTGAAAAGAGTCCAGTCATAGTTGGTCATCACAGATATGGTATGTCTGTGATTGTATACAGATTTCTTCTGATTCTACTCTTCTCGCTCAGCATCAGTTTGTATAAATCTCTCCAGGTAATTATGAAATCCGTCACCTCTTCATTTCTTATAGCACAATAATATTCCATTACATTCATATACCACATCTTGTTTAGCCATTCCCCAATTGATGGGCACCCCTTTAGTTTCCAGTTCTTTGCAACCACAAAAAGGGCTGCTAAAAATATTTTTGTACATATGGGTCTTCCTCCCACTTCTATGATCTCTTTGGGATATAACCCTAGAAGTGGTATGGCTGGGTCAGAGGGTATGAAAGTATTTATAATCCTTTGGGCATAATTCCAGATTATTCTCCAGAATGGTTGGATAAGTTCACAACTCCACCAGCAATGTATTAGTGTTCCAATTTGTCCACATCCTCTCCAGCATTTGTCACTTTCTTGTTTTGTCATCTTAGCCAATCTGACTGGAGGGATGTGGTATCTCAGAGTTGTTTTGATTTGCATTTCTCTAATTAATAGTGATTTAGAGCATTTCTTCATATGCTTATAGATATCTTTAATTTCTTTCTCTGAAAACTTCCTGTTCATATCCTTTGACCACTTATCAATTGGGGAATGACTTGTATTCATATAGATTTGGCTCAATTCTCTATAAATTTTAGAGATGAGTCCTTTATCAGAGACACAAGTTGTAAAAATTCTTTCCCAATTTCCCACCTCCCTCTTGATCTTGGTTACATTGGCTTTGTACAGAAGCTTTTCAATTTAATGTAATCAAAATTATCCATTTTGCATTTTATAATGCTCTCTAATTCTTGTTTGGTCCTAAAGTCTTCCCCTTTCCACAGATCTGTCAGGTACACCATTCCTTGCTTTCCCAAATTGCTTACAGTATCATCCTTTACACCTAGATCATGCACCCATTTGGACTTGATTTTGGTATATGGTGTTAGATAATGGTCTATGCCCAGTTCTGCCATACTGTATTCCAGTTTTCCCAGCAGTTTTTGTCAAGTAGTGCATTCTTATCCCCAAAACTGGGGTCTTTGGGTTTATCGAACAATAGATTGCTATATTCATTAACTGCTGGGTCTCCTGCACCTAATCTATTCCATTGATCCACTACTCTACACCTCTGCCAGTACCAAGCAGTTTTGATGACTGCTGCTGTATAATACAGATTAAGATCTGGCATAGCTAGTCCATCTTCCCTAGCATTTCTTTTCATTAATTCCCTTGATATTCTAGACCGTTTGTTTTTCCAAATAAATTTTGTTATTATTTTGTCTAACTCCAGAAAGTAGTTTTTTGGTAAATTAATTGGTATGGCACTAAATACATAGTTTAGTTTGGGTAAAATTGTCATTTTTATTATATTAGCTCGACCCAGCCACGAGCAATTGATATTTTTCCAACTATTTAGATCTGCTTTTATTTGTGTGAGAAGTGTTTTGTAGTTGTGATCATATAGATTCTGGGTTTGTTTTGTCAAGTAGATTCCCAAATATTTTATAATGTCTACAGTGTCTTTAAATGGGATTTCTCTTTGTATCTCTTGCTGTTGAGTTTCATTAGAGATGTACAGGAATGCTGAGGATTTATGTGGGTTTATTTTATATCCTGCAACTTTGCCAAGTTTTTTTATTGTCTCTAGTAGTTTTTTACTTGATTCTCTAGGATTCTCTAAGTATATCATCATAGCATCTGTGAAGAGTGATAGCTTGGTTACTTCTTTACCTAATTTGATTCCTTTGATTTCTTTTTCTTCTCTAATTGCTACTGCTAGTGTTTCTACTACCAGAATGAATAAGAGGGGTGATAGTGGACACCCTTGTTTCACTCCTGATCTTATTGGAAAGGCTTCTAGTTTATCCCCATTGCATATAATACTTGCTGATGGTTTTAAATAGATGCTATCAACTATTTTAAGGAAGGCTCCATTTATTCATATACTTTCTAAGTGTTTTTAATAGGAATGGGTGTTGTACTTTGTCAAAAGCCTTTTCTGCATCTATTGAGATGATCATGTGGTTTCTGCTAGTTTTATTGTTGATGTGCTCAATTATACTGATGGTTTTCCTAGTATTAAACCATCCTTGCTTTCCTGGAATGAATCCTACCTGATCAGAGTGTATTATTTTTGTGATAAGTTGTTGGAGTCTTTTGGCTAATATTTTATTTAGAATTTTTGCATCTAAATTCATGAGGGAAATTGGTCTATAATTTTCTTTTTCTGTTTTATCTCTTCCTGATTTAGGAATCAGTACCATATTTGTGTCATAGAAAAGAGTTTGGTAGGACTCCTTCTTCACTAATTTTCCCAAATAGTTTATAGAGTATTGGAATCAATTGTTCTTTAAATGTTTGATAGAATTCACTAGTAAACCCATCTGGCCCTGGAGATTTTTTCCTAGAGAGTTCATTGATGGCTTGTTTGATTTCTTTTTCTGAGATGGGGTTATTTAGGTAATTCACTTCCTCTTCAGTTAATCTGGGCAACTTGTGATTTTGTAAATATTCGTCCATTTCACTAAGATTGTCATATTTATGTGCATACAATTGGGAAAAATAATTCCTCATTATTTTTTTTGATTTCCTCTTCATTGGAGGTAGATTCACCCTTTTTATTTTTGATACTCATAATTTGGTTTTCTTCTTTCTTTTTTTTTATCATATTGACTAAGGGTCTATCAATTTTGTTGATTTTTTCATAAAACCAGCTCTTGGTTTTATTTATTAATCCAATGGTTTTCTTAATTTCAATTTTATTAATCTCACCTTTGGTTTTCAGTATTTCTAATTTAGTACTAAATTGGGGATTTTCAATTTGTTCTTTTTCTAGCTTTTTCAATTGCATGTCCAATTCATTGACCTCCCTTCTCTCTGCTTTAATTAAGTATGCACTCAGGGATATAAAACTTCCCCTGAGAACTGCCTTTAATGCATCCCACAAATTTTGGTATGTTGTCTCATTGTTATCATTCTCTTGAATGAAATTATTGATTGTTTCTATAATTTCTTGTTTGACCCACCAATTTTTTAGGATTAAATTGTTTAATTTCCAATTAGTTTTTAGTCTATCTTTCCATGGCCCTTTATTGCATATACTTTTTATTGCATCATGATCTGAGAATGATGCGCTTAATATTTCTGCCTTTCTGCACTGGATTGTGAGGTTTTTATGCCCTAGTACATGGTCTATTTTTGAGTATGTACCATGCACTGCTGAGAAGAAAGTAAATTCCTTTTTATCCCCATTCAGTTTTCTCCAGAGATCCATCAAATCTAGTCTCTCTAAGATTCTATTCACCTCCTTAACTTCTTTCTTGTTTATTTTGAGGTTAGATTTATCGAGTTCAGAGAGGGGGAGATTAAGGTCCCCTACTAGTATAGTTTTGCTATCTATTTCTTCCTCTAATTCCTTTAACTTCTCCTCTAGGAATTTGGATGCTATACCACTTGGTGCATATATATTAAGTAGTGATATTGCTTCATTCTCAATGGTGCCTTTTAGTAGGATATAGTTTCCTTCCTTATCTCTTTTAATTAGATCTATTTTTGCTTTTGCTTTATCTGAGATAAGTATTGCTACCCCTACTTTTTTTACTTTAGCTGAGGCATGATATATTTTACTCCAACCTTTTACCTTTACCCTGTGGGTATCCCTTTGTTTCAAATGTGTTTCTTGTAGACAGCATATTGTAGGATTATGGTTTTTAATCCATTCTGCTATCTGCCTCTGTTTTATGGGAGAGTTCATCCTATTCACATTCACAGTAATAATGACTATCTGTCTCTTCCCCTCCATCCTATTCCCTCCCCTGTTTATGTTTTTGTTTCTTCCTTCTCCCTTCCCCTCCTTGAGGTTTTCCCTTTTGACCACCCCCTCCCTCAGTGTTCCCACCCAGTGACCCCCCCTTCTTGACCTACCCTCTCCCCTTATTACTGTTTCCCTCCCTTCTAATCCCCCCCTTTAGTCTCCTCTTTTTCACCCCCACCCCTTACCCTTCTGCTTTCTATAGGATGCAATAAGTTTTTATACTTATCAGAGTGAATTACTCCCCGTTTGATTCCAAACCAATGAGAGTAAATTTCAAACATTGCTCCTCTCCCTCCCTCCTTTTCCTCTATTTAATGAATTTATGTGTCTATTCACATTAGAATCTTAAACTTCACTGATTAAGTTGATCCCTCTTTGAACCAAAACCAGTGAGAATAGTGTTTAAATGATGTTCCTCTCCCTCTTTCTTTCCCCTCTTCTATAGTGTGTTTTAATGCCTCTTCAGATGGCATATTTTACCTTTTCCTATCTAATCCTTTCCTTTTTCCCATTACAGTCTCTTTGATCCCCTTAATAGTTTTGTTTTTTTTTTTTTAGACATCAGGTTAGTGCATTCATACCCACACCCTCTATCTAAGTATAACCCTTTTGAAGGTCATGATAATCATAAAGATTTTGAATATTGACAGTTATCAGCTCCACATATAGGGATGTGAACATTTTGCTCTTGTTGCATCCCAAGTAATGAGCGTGTGTGTGTGGGTGTGGGTGTGTGCACTTATGCATGTGTGAGTCTGTGTTTCTCTAGTTTACCTTTTTATGTCTTTCTTGAGTCTTGTAATTGGAGATCAGATTTTCCATTGAGCTCTGGCTTTTTCATCAGGAACATCTGGAAGTCCCTTATTTCATTAAACGTCCATCTCCTTGCCTGGAAGATTATGCTCAGTTTTGCCGGGTAGTTAATCCTTGGTTGTAGTCCTAGCTCTCTTGCCCTACGAAATATCAAATTCCAGTCCCTCTGCTCTTTTAATGTAGAAGCTGCTAGGTCCTGTGTGATCCTAACTGTAGTTCCTCAATATTTGAATTGTTTCTTTTTGGCTGCTTGTAGAATTTTTTCTTTAATCTTGTAATTCTGGAATTTGGCTCCTATATTTCTTGGAGTTTTCAGTTTGGGATCTCTCTCAGGAGGAGTCCAGTGAATTCTGTCGATAGCTATTTTATCTTCTGATTCCAGGACCTCAGGACAGTTTTCTTTGACAGTCTCTTGGAGGATGTTGTCTAGGCTGCTTTTTTTCTGGTAGACCAATAATTCTTAGGTTGTCTCTCCTGGATCTATTCTCTAGGTCAATTATTTTTCCAGTGAGATATTTTACATTTTCTTGCAATTTTTCGATTGTCTTGTTTTGTTTGATTACTCTTGCTGCATCATAGAGTTCTGAGCTTCAATTTGATTGTTTCTAATTTTTATCAAATTACGGTCTTCAGTTATTTTTTGAAGTTCCTTTTTTAGGGAGGCATTTTCTCCAATTACTTCACTGAGACATTTTTCCAAGTTGGTCACTGCCTCCCTGATTTGGTCTTTAAAATTTTTCTTAAGCTCCTCCAGGAATGCTATTTGGGCTTGAGACCAGATCATGTTTCCTTCTGTGGTCTCAGGTGTGGGTAGAGAGTCTATATTGTCCTGTGTATTTTGTTGTTCTTGCCCTGCATAGTATGCTCGAATAGACTTTCTTGCCTTCCCCTTCTCCTTCTCAGCTTCTTTTTTTCCCATTGTGACTTCCTGTTTCTTAGTTTCTCAGGCTATGAGTTTAGGGCCTGATCCTTGACTTTGAATACCTCTGGGTGGCTAGTTTATGGCTAACAAGACTATTATTATTAAGCACCAACTCTAGAGACACTAGGAATATACATGAAGATGTTGGAGTCACTTACGTAGAGATGATAGTAGAACCTACAGATGCTGATGAAGTTACTGAGAGAGTACAGAGAGAAGAAAGGAGGATCCAGGATAGAATCTTGGTAGTAAACCTAGTGAGGGGATGTTTCATTATGGGGATAGTTTATTATGGCTGATGATCCAGCAAAAGAGGCTTATAATATTAGATAGGTTATAGGAGAAAGTAGTATTACTAAAAAACCAGAGAGGAACAATTCAAATACTGCAGAGAGGTCAAGAAGAATGAAGCCTGAGAAAAGACCCTTGGATTTGGCAATGAAGAAATCATTGCTAACTCAGTACAGAAAAACTCAGTATTGTGGATTACATATCACTGGTCTGTGCAGAATAAGATTGGGAGGAGAAAGATGGAAGCAGAAACAAGATTGAATGGTAGGGGCTACAAAGCCCAAAACAATGGCATAATCTCCATTGGAAACTTATGGTTTGTCCATCTGGTTCCTATCAAAGAACCATCAAAAAAAATCCCTTCGGTATTCACTAGACTATGTTGGTTTTAAATTTTTCATTATTTGCTTAAAAAAAATTTTTTTTTTGCAAAGCAGTGGGCCATTAACAATATATATATATATATATATATATATATATATATATATATATATATATATATATATATATATATAAATAGATGTAGTATAGAACATTCTGGGTTCTCTCCCCTTCATCCTAATGGTTTCCCTGCCTTTAGGGAAAAAAAACTGAGTGAAATCCCTGAAATTTCTGAAGAGTGAACAGAGCCTATGATTACTGAGAAACATTAGATTGAATATGAACTCAACAATGAGAAAGACATTAAAACTCCCTCTTATGTCTTTAATCTGTGCTCAGTCATTTGAGATTGAGATTGAGATCTCTCAGACTTTGTCATCCAGTTATTAGTGCCAGAATTATTAGAACAGGACTTTGAGCAGTTTCCTTGGGTAACCTTTCTGAATATTACAGGGTCCATTTAAAAGTTGACCTATATAGTATATGAGCTACTATGACTCAGCTTTTCAGTGGGCCACCTCGACATATTTCCTGTTCCTTCTGGTTTGTTTTGCTCAACTTGATTCAGTTTTTTCTAGTCAGTAACTTATTTGAAAATGTTGATCTTCTGGATTTGTACAAGGGATTAATGTGACCAGGAAAGGGGGATTCTGTGGGTGTTATGTCTATAATAGATTCTTTGAGCCATAAAATACTGTAACAGATGGGTGTTTATTAAGTTGGCCTTAAATGTTTTCACTGTAGATGGGTCTCCTTGCAGTGCTGCCATTGACTTTGACCTGGAGGCTCTTTTGAGAACTTGGCTTCCAGTATTGTACTTTATGGGGAATTTTTTTTGGCCCTCGAAGCTTCTTATAAAATCACTGAATCCTGGGGTTAGAAATCCTAATTGATTTTGCCTTGATATATCTGAGATAAGAGAAAATTAGATAAGGAGTTCTAACAGAAGGAGTTGAAATAAGGATATATTAAGTCTTAGCTGAGGAAAAATGAAAAGAACTTTGGGGGGAAAATTACTTCATAGGGAATCAACCTAAAGCAGGAAAAAGTGTGTTTCTATGGGGATAGGAAGACTGTCTTGATCTTTTGATTGAAGTTTATTTGGCTGTTTTGTACTGCCACTTGAGTGGAGCTCCATAGATGTATATATATTAGTTTATTTTTCATCACCCAGACTTTGGCTTGACTTCACTAGAAGATGATTTTACTTTCTGGTTATTGCTGGAAAGAGAGAGAGAAAGAGAGATTGAGAGAGATTGTGTGTGTGTGTGTGTGTGTGTGTGTGTGTGTGTGTGTGTGTGTGTGTGTGTGTTTGTTTCCTTCTCCATAGGGTTGGACTATAGCCAGCAGCTTCAGAAGGAATATGATTCCAGTCACAAAAGAACTGAGAACCTAACACTGGCATGTAAGGAGACCTCAGCTCCCTTGGCCTGCTACATTATAATCTACTTTTCATTGGGTTTACTGAACTGTTATGTATAAAAGATTTAGGGACAGAAGGGGTCTTAAGGTAACCTAGTCCAGCCTCTTCATTTTACAGATGAGAAAACTGAGGCTCAGAGAAGTTTAAATCATTTGTTACAATCATATAGGTAATTAAGTGGCAGAGTTGAGATTAAGAATCAAGTAACTGCTTTATTACTACTTGGTGAACTGTCTGAGAAACAGTGGGAAAATATGGTCCTATTTTTCAGTGTAGGTAAGTAACTTGACTCAGTTTTTGAGTCTGGGGCACAGATAGAGCCTCTGCCCTACTTCTGCATTCTTCCTTCTTAAATGGGTCTATAATTTTTAGTCATTTCATGTCTACATTATCATTTTTCTCCTTGAAGAAAATAAAAGTCCTGCTACAGCCAACTCTTTATCAGTGTGAATTATCTGCAACAGTGTTTTAATCTTAGATTAGCTTCTGTCCATTTGGTATGTACCTTAAAAATACAAACTAATTTGAATGTTAATTTAAACAACATATTTGGCAAGGTAAATCTGTCACCGCTTTGGGGGGAAATTTCTTATATTCTAGAGCCAGACATAAATGATTATCTGCTCCTTTGAATTATCCATGACTCTGTTTTACCTTCATTATTATTACAGATAATTGATTTCGTTTAAATGTAGTCTTAGATCTGAAAATCTTAAGGAGTCAGTTTCATCATTTCACTAGTTAAGAACCTTTTGTCAGTTATATAGGTCTGACCAAGTGTTTGTGAAGCTTCAGTGGCTTCCTCTAGGCCCTAGAATAAAATACAAACTTCTCTGGTATTTAAAGCCCTTTGAAGCCTAGCTCCAACCTGTCTTTCCAGACTTATTTCATATTACTCCCCCTCACATACTCTGTGTTCCAGCCAAACTAGCCTGCTGCTTGTTCCCCTGTACACGACTTTCCGCCTCCTAGCTCTGTGCCTTTCTAAGACTGTCTCCCATGCCTCAGATGCTTCTCCTTCTTACCTCCTTTTCGTTGAGCTCCACCCAAGTTTAGCTCAAGTGCTGACTTCCTACAGTCTGCCTTTCTTGATCCCATCCCATTTTCTCCCCCCACCAAAAAAATTACTTTGTATTAATTTATATTTACTTATCTGTGTACATGTTGTTTCCCTACCTCCTCCCTCCCCCCAGTATAATTTAATCTTCTTGAGGCAAGAATTGTTTTTTAATTTGTATTCTCAGTATCTGATACATAGGTTCTTATTATACTTGTTAAATTGAATTGAGTACCTGCACTGAACTGTCATTTAAAGGTAAAAAGACCATGTAATGATAATGTTCCCTTGGTCTTCTATTGCACCTTTCTTTTTTTTTTTTTTTAAGCAATTGGGGTTAAGTAACGTGCTCAAGGTTACACGGCTAGTCATTATTTATGCGTGGGTGCTCATTTTCTGAGGCCGGATCTGATCTCGGGTCATCGCAACTCCGAGGCCGGCACTCTTACTCACTGCGCCACCTAGCCGCCCCATGCACCTTTCTTTTTAAAAGCATAAATTGATTTTGCTTGATATACCCTAATGGTATATCAAGGGGTTATCTCCTTTTTAACTGATAGAGAATTTGAGACAACAGGGAATTAAAATAAATTGCATAACGTCACATGGTCTTTGGAGTTAAGACAAGACCCTCAGTATCCTAACTTATTTTTTTTTTAAAGCAATTGGGGTTAAGTAACGTGCTCAAGGTGACACGGCTAGTCATTATTGATGCGTGGGTGCTCATTTTCTGAGGCCGGATCTGATCTCGGGTCATCCCAACTCCGAGGCCAGCGCTCTTACTCACTGCGCCACCTAGCCGCCCCTTTAGGGCAATTGGGGTTAAGTAACTTGCCCAAGGTTACACGGCTAGGTTTTTGTTTGTGTGGATTAAGTGTCTGAGGCCGGCTCCGAACTCAGGTCCTTCTGACTCCAGGGCCGGCACTCTATTCACTGCGCCACCTAGCCACCCCAAGCCTGATATTCTTAATATCAGCTATCAAAACCTGTGCTAGACTTTCTTGTTGACAATTGAGAAAAGCATGGAGAGGCTATAGCTTTCAAAAACTGTGGGCTAAATAAAGTCTATAAAGTTTTTTAGAAGAGATTTGTGAGAATATTATCTTATTATTTACCTCTGGGAGTTCTAGCTAGTTCTCGGAGTTGTTGAACCTTACCTTGGAAAACTCACTCTTCATATATAAGTGGAGAATGGAATAGAGTGAGTTAGGTGTGGTTGAAGAAACTGAATCACCATTCTAAAAATAAATCCTTCGAAGACTAGGTCCTGTGGTTCATCTCATCATTAAGACGTGTAGTTCTTTCCTAGCAGAGAAAGAGGAATATTGTGAGCAGTATATGAGAGAATGTGACCAGTAGTAATTAAGTGAAATATTGGAAGGGAACTCCTACCCTCTCAAATAATGGAATGTTTTGGGGGACATTGGAGTGGAAGAAAGTGAACTTTGACCTCTTAGATAACATGTTTGATGTACTTGTTATATTTCTCTTTAGTCCACAGGTCTTAAGGGAACAATTGGCTGAGAAGTGATGTTTGTGTTTACCTGTGAAAATGTATATATACGTGTGTATATGCACTGTCCGTACGTCCCCAATCACATACACATACACTTATAATCTTAAGTATTGCATTGGGAAAATGTTTGAGGGTTAGTAAGAATTAATTACATTTCAGTAATATTTTGGCCTTTCAGACAAAGACAACTTTTCATCTCTTTGACATGATTTAGGTAAAGCTTTGCCTAAAAGCAAGATGAAGAATTGAGATAATCTAATGTGCTTTTCTTTTGGAGAGGGGAAGGCAAGGCAGTTGGGGTTAAGTGACTTGCCCAAGGTCACACAGCTAGTTAAGTGTCTGAGGCCGGATTTGAACTCAGGTCTTTCTTGACTTTAGGGCCTGTGCTCTATTTACTGCACTGCCTAGCTTCTCCTAAAAGTACTTTTTAACCTATTCAAAACCCAGAATCTTCCTTCCTTCCTTCCTTCCTTCCTTCCTTCCTTCCTTCCTTCCTTCCTTCCTTCCTTCCTTCTTTCTTTCTCTCCTTTCTTTCCTCCTTGCCTCCCTTCCTTCCTGCAATAAAAGCTCAGGTAGGGGAGAAATAGGAAACTTACCCCATTTTTCATGTTTGCTTCTGTCTTCCAGGATTTTTCATCCTGGGGCAAATGCAGCACAAATATAATGCAGATGACTTTGATCAGGTTAGTATGGTGTAGTGGAAAGAACCTTAAATTAAAGTTAAAGACCTTTGCTGCTTACTTCTTGTGTGTGACTTTGATAAATCACTTAAACTTTATGGGCCTCAGTTTTATCATCTACAAGTGAGATGAGCTAGACCTTTAAGATGCTTTCTGTCTCTAAATTCTATGATCCTAAGTTATGTTTAGGTGTGAAGGGACAAACACATATTTAATCAGTTCAAGCTCTTGGATCAAAGGGAAACAGGCAGGGCTGGTATCCAGACATGACAGCAGACTGCAGAAACTGGGAAGAGAACATCCAAAGGTCTACCAGGGTGAGAGAACAAATAGGGAGTCAGATTAGGTAGCAGGAATGAAGAACTAGGATAAGGAGACTGGTGAGCCAAGAAGTCAGGTCAACAGAGTTAGAACTGGGACCTAGAAACAAAAATAATAAAGGTATTTGTATCAGAGTGGGGGGTTTTGAAAACCTCTATGTGGATACATACTTATACACACACACACACACACACACACACACACACACACACACACACACATACACACACGTAGAAAGTATTTCTTGACAAGAGCAGGAACTCTTATTCTCCATCTGGAGGTTAAGGTAAGTGAACTGTATGATCAGAGAGGGGTGGGATAAAAGGCACAGTCTCAGCCTTGGAAATTTGCTGTCCTGTTCCATAAGGAATTAGAAGTTTTTCTAAAGGAACTTCAGTTTCTTTAGCCTATGATCATGAAATGAAACCCTAAGATATAGATTGATGTAGTGGATAGTGTTGATCTTGGATTCAAATCATGCCTTAGACACTTAGTAGCTGTGTGATCCTGGACAAGTCACTTGTTAACCTTTCTGAGACTCAGTTCTTCATCTCTAAGATGAAGGGGTAGGTCCCTTCCAGGGTTGCTTCCAGCTCTAAATCTAAATGCTCATGGTGGTTGTGGCCCCACATACAAGCCAGACTGCTTCTCTCCAGGTTAACTGACTTGTGGTGTTTGAGAATGTTGAATTCTACCCACCCAGCCCTGGCTTTGGCTTTAGAGGGCCTGGGTTTATAGTCTTTCTTTTTTTTTTTTGCTTTTTGGAGGGCAGTTGGGGTTAAGTAACTTGCCCAAGGTCACACAGCTAGGTTTTTGTTTGTGTTAAGTGTCTGAGGCTGGATCCGAACTCAGGTCCTTCTGACTCCAGGGCCAGCGCTCTACTCACTGCACCATCTAGCTGCCCCTATAGTCTTATTTCTTACTTCCCTAGTTAATTGTGGACAGATCACTTAATCTCTCTGGGCATCAGTTTCCTGATTTATAAAATTTCAATTCAATTCTATTCAGTAAACCTTTAAATGCCTACTCTATGACAGATACTAAATGCTAGGGATACAAATGAGAAAAAAAAACAGCCCCTGGCCTGAAGCTGTTTACAATCTAGTGAGGGAAGACAACAAGAAAAAGGAAGCTGAAAAGTGGGCAAAGGACCTGGGTGACTGGTGTGGGGGCATATTCCCTGGATGAAGTCAAGCAGAGCAGCTGATAGAAAATGGTAGTACCCAGAAGGTTGTGATTCCTCTATAAAAGAAGGCTTTGGGAGGAGTTTAGTATTTTACCCTCCAGTCCTCCATTCAGAGGGGAAAGGCAACTAAAAGTAAGTTGAGGAGTAGAGCATCAGAACCTGAGTCATTCTTGGTAGTGATAAGATTTCAGATCCTAGGGATGGAGAGGGGATGAGGGGATTGGACTAGATAGCTTATAGGGTCCCTTCAAACTCTTAAGTCAGTGGCCTTACTCCTAGACCTGGTGGTGGTTGTTTAGTTGTTTTTAGTCCTATCTGACTTTTTTTTTTTGGAGGGCAGTTGGGGTCAAGTGACTTGCCTAAAGTCACATGGTTAGTAAGTGTGTCAAGTGTTTGAGGCTGGACCTGAACTCAGGTCCTCCTGACTCCAGGGCCGGTACTCCACTCACTGGGCCACCTAGCTGCTCCTCCTGTCTCTTCTTTATAATCCCTTTTGGGATTTTCTTGGCAGAGATACTGGAGTGGTTTGCTATTTTTCTTCTCCAGCTCGTTTTACAGATGAGGAAATTGAGGCAAATAGGGTTAAGTGCTTTACTCAGGGTCACACAGCTAGTAACTGTCTGAAGCTGGATTTGAACTTGGATCTCCCTAACTCTAGGTTCAGCACTCTGCATTGCATCAACTAGCTGCCCCTGACCTGGTAAGAATGGAAAAATATTAACTGAGTGCTATGGAAGCTAGGACTGGAGTGTCTTTTGGCTGGCCCTCTGGGTTCTGGACCTTTTATTACTTACTGTAGTTTTAAGTTCACAAGAAAGTAAGACTAACGATTCAAGTGCTGGTAAAAGTTACTAGGAATTCATCTTCAGGAGATACTGTTATGGATAAGATTCTGCTAAATCTTTGCTCTTCCACATGAGAAGGGGAGAAATGTAGAAATAATCATTGATTGGTTCAAAGGTTAGAAATTGGCTCAAATTGTTAGAATTTTGTTGTTTTTGGTAATAGGTTTGACTTCTCATAGCAATTTTATTGTTCTGGTGAAAGAAGCTGATTCGTTTTTTTTTTTTCCCACTGCCTCAGGGACAGATTTCCATATTTCTAGGGATATGGTGATTATAATTAATGTGAATTAGCTGCTTCTGTGGAGAATTTGAAGAAAGTCTTTTGTGGAAAGTGACTCAAGAAAGAACCATAATGACTGAATTACTTAATTCAGTAAACTGCCATGATTTCTGCTCCCAATACAATTCACATCAGCTCTTTCCCCAGCCCCTTACATATCTTTCAAAGTCCTCTTAACGGGGTCAGGGGGGCCCCAAGCTATATTGGCATGATGAAAGTCTTATTTTCCTCATTTGTAGTAGCACCTACCTCAAAATGAGATCACCCTTAAAAAGCACTCTATAAATGTAGCCATTATGACTGTGATCAGGGTAGTAAAGGTGAAGGCCCTTGGAAAGGCTTCATGTGGGGAAATTCTTATATCTCTTGCCAGTTTTGTCAGCAGGTTAATAGCTAGATATTTCTCAGAATGTGGCCTTCTCTGAATTCTCAGCACTGGCAAGGTGGTGGTTAGGAAGTCATATTTCTTAGGCAAACCTGTGAAAGGGCTAGAAGCAGTCTGAGTCTAACTGGAGATGGGACCCTAGCTGGAGATGATAGATAGTGATGGGATAGGATACTGCTTTTCCTTTTCCATCTCTCCTCACTTCATTGTACTGTGATGGTAAAGGATGACCATCCAGAATAGGTGGTATTGAACTAACAAGCTTATAAAAGAAGGTGGCAGTGTGCTACAGTGTAAAGAAGCCTGGACCTAGAGACAGAAGACCTAACCTAAAGACCTGGATCTGTTACTTAATAGCTGAACAAGTAATTCAACCTGTATGTGTACCTATTTTGTAAAAATGGTGATGCTATTTGCACATCTAGCCCATGGATTGTCATGTGAGGAGTAAATTTCTTAACAATTAGCCTTCTAGAAATGAAAAGTGGTGTCTGAGGAGAGAGTGGGTTATTCCTTATAATGAGTTTTCAAGAGGAAGGTTCACAAGAACTTTTTAAACTGTCAGATTCTCTGTATGCTAATTATACAAATAACTATATGCTGCTGTTATGATTAGCTGCATGACCTTGGGCAAATCAGTTAACTTCTCTGAGTGTCAGTTCTGTGATATGTAAAATGGGAATGTTACTTCTAGTGACTTACCCTCAAGAGTTGGGAGTCTTAAATGAGATCATGTATGTAAAGCACTATGTAAATATAAAGTTATTAATTAAGTTAATGAGTATGAGATTGTTCTATTTCTCTCTATCTCTCTCTCTTTTTTTTTTTTTTTTGCTTTTTGGAGGGGGAAGGCAGGCAGTTGGGGTTTAATGACTTGCCCAAGGTCACATGACTAATAAGTGTTAAGTGTCTGAGGCTGGATTTGAACTCAGGTCCTCCTGACTCCAGGGCCAGCACTCTATTCACTGAGCCACGTAGCCACCCCCTTATTTTTCTCTTAAGAGTGATGCCAAGTAAGACCACTGAAATGCAGTCAGAGCAAATAAAATTTCCTTCCATCCCTAAAGAAACTCTTATCTTAAAAAAAATGTTTTGGGGGCAGCTAGCTAGGTGGTGCAGTGAATAGAGCACTGGCTCTGGAGTCAGGAGGATCTGAGTTCAAATTAGGCCTCATACACTTAACAGTTACTAGCTGTATGACCTTGGGCAAGTCATGTAACCCCAATTGCCCTGCCTTTCCCCATCCAAAAAAAAAGGACAAAAAAAGTTTTGTTCTTTTGTTTCCCCCTACATCACTATTACTACCCAGTAGATCCTTCCAGCCCCACAGTAGAATTCTTCCTTGTAACAAATAAATATAGCTGAGCAAAACAGATGAACATATTAGCCTTATCTGAAAATATATGCCTAATTCTATACCACCTAGCAGACTCCAGTGTTCTGGTGTCTTCCAGTGTTGTATTCTCCTTTGCTTTAATGTGGTCATCCTGTAAGTTATTTTCATTCTTCTTACTCCACTCTTTATCAGCTATATATGTCTTTCAGAGTTTCTTGGAATTTGTCATTTCTTAAGTTGCAAATACAGCATATAGCACAATATTTAAAGCTATCCAAAATGGATGGCCATCTGCTTTCTTTGCTGTTGCAAAAAGTACTGCTTATAAATATTTCTCGTGTATATGAGATCTTTTTTTTCTCCTATCTTTGACTTCCTTACAGTATATACCTAGTAAATGGTATTGCTGGTTAAAAGGAGATGGGTACATTTTAGTGACTTTTTAAAAAAAAAAAATCTCAATTCCAAATTGCTTCCTAGAACAGTTAGGTCAGTTCACAACTCTAACATTATATTAGTATATCTGTATTACCACATCCTTTCCAACATTTATCATTTAATTCTTTTGTCATCTTTGCCAGATAGATGAAACCTCTAACTTGCTTTTAATTTGCATTTTTATTATTAGTGATTTGCAGAATTATTTCCAATGATAATAGCATGCATTTCTTTTTTTTAAACCTGACTGTTCATAGCTTTTAGAAATGTATGCTTTTGATCACTTTTAACCTTTTCTTCATCTTTCTCAGACACAGTCAAAGAACCAGTCCTACCATCACAGGACTATTTCTATTCTTTGGCTTAAGGAAAAAAGGCCAGATCCCAATGATGAATTTATTGATTGATATATTTTATTTTGACACATCAACTACTTTACAATAAACAATTCCCTTTTGTACCTTTTGATTTAAAAAAGAAAATCAGGCAAAGCAATCTTAGCAGTCACTACTGATAGCATATATCCTTATGAACTTCTTACAGTTTGCCACTAACAAAAAGAAGGAAGTTTTCTTTTAATCTTTGTTATCTGGTCTAGTCAATTCACCATTATATTTGACCAGAATTATGGCATCTTTTGTCTTTTGGTCATTCATATTATCTTAGGCAAGTATACATTTTTCTGTTTTTGCTTTCTTTTTTCAATTAATTCATACACATCTTCCCAAACTTCCCTTTTCCCTTATATTTGTCATTCTTTATGTCACAGCGATATTTCATAATATTAATATTTTATCATTTGTTCAGCTGTTCCTGGATTGATGAACTCCTGTTATGTTGGCAGTTTTTTTCTACAACAAAAAGTGCTGATATCAATATTTTGGTTTATGTAGGACCTTTCTGTCATTGATCTTTTGGGCGTATATGCCTAATAATGTTATCACTTGGTCAAAGGGTTTGAATAATTTAGGAAATTTCTAAATTGCTTTCTAAAATGGTTGGACTGATTGAGAATTAGTGTGCTTGTCTTCTCACAACCCATCTAGGATTAGCTAGTTTCATCTCTTTCGTTCTTTCTCACTTAAGTGTGAAGTGATGTTTCTAAGTTGTTTTAATTTGCATTTCTCTTTGAAGTGATTTGGAGTGTTTTTATATGGTTTTCATTTGCATTAAAAAAACAACAACTTTCTATAAAGATGATGGTAAAAGAAAAATTAGGACCAAAACATTGCATGTGAAATACCTTGCATTTGTATAGAGTTTTTAACTTTTCAGAGTCCTTTACCATTATTTTTTTTTTCATGTAATCTTCAGACTACTGGGTAAGTAAAAAAAGATGGTTTTGGTTACATTTAGGAGCATAGGATCATAGACCTAGAGCTAAAAGGTATTTAAGAGACCATTTTACAAATGAAAAAACTGAGGCCCAGGAAGGTTAAGAGATTTGCCCAAAGTCACACAGGTAGTAGCAGTCAGCAGAAGTAGGGTTTGAACTTGAGTCCTCAGATTCCAGAGCCAGTGCTTTTTTCTCTGTACTATGCTGCTTCCACTATTCACCAGACACCTTTATTAGCTCTCTTCCTAATGCTGTGTAGGTACAGAAGTATGGGCCACTGTCCAGATGGTTTGAAAGGTTCTGTGGGAGGTGGGTTAGGGAATCTATTAGGAAGGAGTAAAAGGACTACCTTCTTTCAAAGTGGGTCCCACTGAGGTTAGAAAACATAAATTTGTGGTAGATCCAATGAGCTAAGCTGTATGACTTGTTTCCATCTCTGTTCAATAGTACCTGAATAGGAGTAATGGAGGGTTGATGTTTATCGTGGCTTGAGGGGTGATGGGCAAGAGAGTCAAGAGCAGAACACAATATGGAATTGAGCTGGTTAATGAAAGAGGTCCAGACTGGGGAGGGAAGAAGGTGAAGTCAGAACAGGGTTAGTGGCCTGAGAAAATACTGAGATGTGGAGGAAATGTAGGTAATGAAGAAGGAGAAGAAGATGATGACCGTGATGTACTTTAGGGCAGGGGTAAGGTATAAGGGGAGATTGAATGATTGATTAAGACATAGGTAGAGATGAGGTGATTGATTATGATCAGGTGGTTTTTAATCATAGAAATGTGGATGATGGCAAGGCTAACCCTTTGCGTTGCTGAGGTGTTGTAGATAGTCATGGACCCCAATGGGAGTTGAGGAGATTGATGCTTTGGGATGTTAGGGTATTTGATGGAAAATCTACTTGCATGTTGAAGTTCCGTAGTATAAGGGCAGGAAGACAGTAATCCTGATACAGATCTCCTTGAGAAAAGAAGGGGAGTAAATAGACAACAGATCACATTGTTGATAGACAACCACTACCAGAAGTCATATTCAGATTCCTCTGCCTAGCTACTTAAGGTCTTCCACAATCCAGGGCTTTGTTAGGTTATTGATTTTTATTTAGGTTCTCATAGCACACGCATACATATATTTATTATCTTTTCAAATCTTACAATTTTACCTATCTCATATATTTCACTCATTGCTTATCACATATCAAACCTTGTATAGGGTCAAGAATATATATTATAAATGCAGCAATACCTAATTAACCTAGATATTAAACACAACATAATTTAGTATTCTAAAACTACTTCAGTACTATAGGCAAAGCTAGCCTTCATATTGTCCCTTTTTTGCCCCATCATCATATGTCGACATTGTAGGTATTTGCAATTGGTGTGTGCCTTCCTTCTTCTTTGCCTGTATCTTCTGTGTTGTATATTGTTGGGCACCTAATGTACCGATATACACAAATATACAATTTATATGTCACCACTAGTAACATTTTTCTAAGCTTTAACCCAGTGCTAACCAAAAGGTCCCAGATTGTTGTGGTGTTTCCTCACAAGGTATAAAATATTCTCAATCTTTTGACCTTTTGTATGTCCCAGTCCTGGATTACCACAGTAACAGTCACATAGTAACAATTTCATTCCATTCTCAGAATTTATTTTGGGCCTTTGCTCTTAAAAAGACATTTCATGGGGAGGGTGTTGAGGCATTTTATAATGGTGTTAATATCTTATGAAATTAAAACTTTGGTGTTTAGTGTCTAAATCTAATGAGTTGGCATGTCAGAATATCATTGGAATTTAAAATAATACTAGGCTTATAGTCTCCAGTTTGTGACTCGAGTGTAACATTTTCTCCTGATCATTTTCCCAGCCCCCAAACAGTAAAAACTGTGTAAGTCCAGCTTCTGACCCAGAATTTCACATACAAGGGCACATTTCTAATTGGTCTTTGTCTTTTTTTTTCTTGCTGTTGAGAGGGAGAGAAGGAGCCCTCTATATCCTTTGAACCACTTCATCACTCATTTCAGTGTGGAAGAGTCCTATAATTAGGGAGTCTCTGCAGGCATGGATTTAGGGACTGCGATGAGGCACTGGACCTGTGATTTTAATTGATACGGGAAACTCCCAGAGTAGGAAGCTTCTACCATTTCAGCGTGGCACCTTCTCTGTGATGTAAAGTCTTCAAGAACTGCCTTTAGTCTTCAGTGGTTAAGTGACTTGCCCAGGGTTGCATAGTCACGATGGGCCTCAGATCTAGATCTTTCTGGCTTCATAGAGAGCTCTGTCCTCTTAAACCCATTGCCATTCCCGTTAAAGGCATCACCAAATTTTTCAGCCTCACAGATTCATAACCTTAGAATTATGAACTTCTCCCTCTCACTTAGTCCACATATCTGATCAGTTGGCAAAATTTGCATTTATATACCTCTCCAACATAATAATTTATTGTTCAGTCATTTGAGTTGTCTTTGTGACCCTATTTGGGATTTTCTTGGCAAAGACACTGGAGTGGTTTGCCATTTTCTTCTCCAGCTTATTTTAAAGATGAGGAAACTGAGGCAAATAGACTTAAGTGACTTGCCCAGGGTCATAGAACTAGTAAATATCTAAGGCCAGATTTGAACTCAAGTCTTCCTGACTTCAGGTCCAGCACTCTATCGACTGTGCCACCTATCTGTCCTCAACATAATAATAGCTAGTATTTATATGGCACTCTAATGTTTACAAAATCTCCTCAAATCACTTTAGGGACCAGGACCAGATATCTGTCTTGCCATCACCACAAGTGTTCCACTTTTGTGATTAAAAACTGACATTCTTCTACCTGTTCATAATCACTCCTTTGGTCCTTAGACCATAATCACTTCATCTCTCCTTATGCCTTCCCCTTTCCTTAAACTACTTCCTCTTCCTCATCTTCTTCACCTTCTTTCTTTTTTGTTACCTACACTCCCTTCACACTTCAGTACTTTGTCAGGCAATTTGCCCGGGTCTGATTTCATCTTCTCCCATCTCAAGTCTCAACTTTCAAAGTGATCTTCCTAAATTGTAGTTCTAACTATGTCACCACTCTACTTAATAAACCCAGTGACTCCTTAGTACTTTAGAATCAAATACAAAAGCCTGTGTTTGACTTTTAAAACCCTTCATAACCAACTGCTTCTTACCTTTCCAGTCTTCTCATACTTTACTATCCCTCCACATAACTTACAACCCAGTGATACTGCCTGACTTCCTTGCTGTTCTTTCCACAAGACACTCTGTCTCCTGATGTGTACATTTTATTGGTTGTCCCCCATGCCTGGAATGCTTTGCCTCATCATTTCTATCGCCTGGATTTCTTGGCATCTCTGAAGTTTCAACTAAGACCCATCTTCTTCAAGAAGCCTTCTCTGGCCACCTCTAATGCTACTGCCTTCCTTCTGAGATTACCTCCAGCTTTATTCATCCATAGTTGTTGCATGTTGTCTTCCCAGTTAGATTGTGAACTCCTTAAGAGCAGGAGTCTTTTGTGTCTCTAGTCCTCAGCACAGTACTTGTTGACGTGTTGACTTCTCTTCTCCACCCCTTAATTCCTAGATGCATGCCCTCTGACCAAAGGAGACACTGAATCGTGGTTCAGAGCTGCCTGTCATGTGCCTTCTTGGCCTTATAAGTCTTGGTTTTCCTAAAAGGTCTAAAAGTTTTGAGTCTTGAATGGGCCTTCATAGCATTCCAGAATGCTGCCTGTTTGAGGGTGATTCAGTGTTTGAAAAGCTCATTTTATTAAATGTTCCGAGGTCTACTCTTGAACTTACATAGTGGTAAAATGGGATCACAGATTGGAAGCTATGGAGTCCTTATTTTTGCCAGTGCTTGGTGGTTTGGGAATGCACAGCTCCTGAGGTGTCTTAGGATCATAAAGGGACCTTAGTGAGCATCTAATTTAAACCCCTTGATAGTTGAGGAAACTGAAATCAAACAAGGTTAAGTGATTTGCCCCATGTCACATAGAATACCAAGAAATAAACTCAGATCCTTTTGACTACAAATTTAGTGTTATTTCCTTTATATCATGAATTCACCCAGTCAGCACTCTCTTCTTCCTCCTCCCCCACAATGAAGGAAGACATATGGCTATTCTTGGAGTCTATTGGCAGACCTAGAGTTCAGGGGTGGTTATATGTGCTGGCAACTGATGCATTTGGTTGTTGATGTGACAAGACTGGATCTGGTTAATTGCATGGTGTAATTTTGTATAATACACTTCCCCTAACTTTCTTCAAGTTTGATCTGTTCATGGGGTCCATTGGGTCTAGGAGTCTGGGCAGTGTGCTCTAGTTGGTTCTGTTTTAGGTTGTATAAGTTTGTTATCCTTGTTGTTGACAGCTCTTTTCCTTCATTGGGTCAATTTTAGGAGACACTAATGAGGGACACAAATGATTAAATGGGATACCCAGCCACCAAACCCTCAAGTAAGCACTTATTAAGCACCTTTTATGTGCCCAGTACTGTGCTAAGTGCTAAGGACAAAAATTCAGTGGTCTACAGTCAACAAAAAAAATACATTTCCTCTTCCCAAGAAGCTCATATTCTAATGGAGGGGGCCACAAATACATCTACTGAATAAATACAAAGTTGATAAATACAAGGGAGTTTCAGAGGTAAGGTACCAGGAAATGGGTTCAAGAAAGGTTTAATGTAGAAGGTGGTGCTTGAATTGTAACGTGAAGGAAGAGGGAGATTCTATGAAGTGAAAGTGAAAACTGAAGTTCATTCCAGGTATTGGGAACAGTCAGTGAGAATGTTGAGGAAGGTGTGTTTTGGAGTCATCTGGAAAGAATTCACAGGCTCAGACCATCTCCAACCCAAGCAAAGACATTTATTAAGGATTATGTTCTTAGTAATCGGGCTGTGCTCCTTAAAGGAACCAGCAGCTTAACAAAGCAAGAAAGAGCTTTTTTTTTCTTTTTGGAAGGGGGAAGGCAGGGCAGTTGGGGTTAAGTGACTTGCTCAGGGTCACATATTAAGTGTTAAGTGTCTGGGACCAGATTTGAACTTGACTCCATGGCCAGTACCCTATTCACTGTACCATCTAGCTTAGCCAAGACAGATTTTTATAGAGCAGAAGATGCAATTACATCATTACAGAATATATGAATATTAAATTATAGGAGGGATTTGTTCATATGGGGAAGAGTCCTAGCCTTGGTAGGACTGCACATAGGGTTACCCAGAATGCATATAGAAAAACCCATGGTGGGGGTATTAACATATGATGATATTGTAACAAGCCTCTCTTTGTCATAAGTTAATCTTAGGACAGTTCTTTGCTGTTATTGTACAGGCATCCACTTGATTTAATGGTCAAACATCCTGCTGCTTTTTTATTGGCTGGCTATTGTGGTCCTGTCTGGGACTAGATTGGATGGGCAGACTATTGTGGTTAAGATCATGGGCACACCTGTTGTTCTAGTGAGTCAGTGAGGTATATGAGATATTGGGTCTGGGGGCAGTGGCTAGCCAGGGGCAGTGGCTAGAATTCCAATCAGAAAGACCCAGAAACAAGAAATGGAATGTTGTATGTGAGGAACAAAACAAAAACGTTTGGCTCCATTACTGAGTGCAGGAGGGTAGTGATATTCCATGAGGCTGGTGAGATAGATTTGGGTCAACATGTAAAGGGCTAAACTAAGGAGTTTGTATTTGATTTCAGAGGCAATAAGAGGAAGCCAGTGGAGTAGATTGAATAGGGCAGTGACATGGTTGGATTTGTGCCTAATAAAAATACTTTGGTAGCAGTATGAGGATGAATTGGAGTGGGGAGAGATTTGAGGTAGGTAGGTCCTTTAAGCTATTGCAATATGAGATATTGCAATATGATATGATTTGCAATATGAGATATTGCAATATTGATATGAAAGCCTGAAGTAAGGTGGTAGGTATATGAGTAGAGGGATCAGATGTGAAAAATGTCGTACTTATTTTCCAGGGCTGCTGTAAGGATAAAATGGGATATTTGTAAAGTACTTTATAAACATTAAAGTGCTATAAAAGTACTGGCTATTGTTGTGTTATAGAAATATAAATGCAGGATTTCCCAACTGATCAGTTATGGACTGAGAGTTAAAAGTTCATAATTCCAAGATTATAAACCTGGGAGCTAGAAAAATGATGGTGCCTTAAATAGAAAAAAGTTTAAAAAAAAAGTTTTTGAAAGAGGGGGGTTGGCACAGCCTGGGTCAGAGTAGAAGGTGGTGGTGGAGATAATGAAGTCTGTTTTGGACAGGTTAATTTGAAATATCTCTGGGACATCCAGTTAGGGATGTGGAATTAAACTGCCAGGGAGAGAGTGGGCTGGATATTCTGACAGATCTGGGAGTCATAAACATAGAAATAATTTAAACATATGGGCCCTGATGAGGTCTTGAGAGAGAATATAGAGAGAAAATACACCAAGGAGCCTGTGACCCACAGTTAGGGGATGTGATCTGGATGATGTTGGACAGCAGAGCACACCAAGAACTGATCAGACAAGTAGGAGGAAAACCAAGACAGAGGCAGCTGCTGGTGGAGGGCCTGAAGTCAGAAAGACCTGAGTTCAGTCCCAGCCTCAGACATTTATTACATGTGTCATGCTAGGCAAGTCACTTATTCTGACAACCTCAGTTTCCTTGATAAAATAGTATCTTCCTTCTAGGGTGGTTGTGGAGCTCAGATGACATAATATTTGTAATAATTTGTATTAGGTGCTTAAGAAATGCTTTTTTTTTTTTTTGGAGGGCAATTGGGGTTAAGTAACGTGCCCAAGGTCACACAGCTAGGTTTTTCTTTGTGTATGTTAAGTGTGTGAGGCCGGATCCAAACTCAGGTTCTTCTGACTCCAGGGCCGGCGCTCTACTCACTGCACCACCTAGCCGCCCCAAGAAATGCTTTTTTTAAATGGCAGGGCTCATCAGCAGTGGCACATGAAACAGTTAGGTGGAGAAGAATGTGAGGCCTGAGAAAAGATCCTCAGATTTGCAATTCACGGGTGATTGGTAAATTTGGAAAGGGCAATCTCAAGTCTAGTCATAAGGTCAGAAAGCAGATTGCAGAGGGTTGAGAAATGAGTAGAAGAAGTGGAGATTGCTAGTAGAGGTAGCCTTTTCTAGGAGTTTGGTTGAGATAGGATGATACCGAAAGAAGATCCTCTCCAAAAGTCCTGGCTCATATTTATTTTTAGTTTTCAACATTAACTTCCATAAGTTTTAAGTTTTCTCCCCCTCCTTCCCCAAGACGGCTTGCAATCTGATATGGACTCTACACATACATTTTTTTTTAAAGCAATTAGGGTTAAGTAACTTGCTCAAGGTTACACGGCTAGTCATTATTTATGCGTGGGTGCTCATTTTCTGAGGCCGGATTCGATCCCAGGTCATCCCAGCTCTGAGGCCGGCACTCTTACTCACTGCACCACCTAGCCGCCCCTACACATACATTTCTATTAAACATTTTCACATTAGTCATGTTGTATAAATAACAAATGGTAAAAACCATGAAAGAAAAAAAACAATAAAACAAAACAAAAAAGAAAATAGTCTGTTTCATTCTGCATTCCAACTTCATAGGTCTTTCTCTGGTTTTGCCTGGCATTTTCCATCATGTGTCTGGCTCATATTTCTTCATCTCCAATTTTATTTCCTTGAGCCTATCATACTCAGACCAGTTAGCTGAGTTCAATTTATGGATCAGTATATATATATACTGATATATATATAGACAGACCTCTTAGGTCTAGAATTTGGTATGTCTTACTACAGGATGAATAGCACAACCGTTTCCTTTCCCCTTCATCTTGAATCATCAGATGACTTTGATTGGAGGATGGTAGCTCTCCATTTCTGAGTGGCCCTGGTATATTGGGCAGAGGCATCTGTAAACCCTAAATTGTCCCCATTCCTCTCATATTATCAGGTCACAGAGCTACCCTCAATAATCCATCTGCAGGGTCTGTGTTGTAGTCAGCCAAGGAGTCATTATGACTGGGGTGTGAAGTTTGCTATCTTGTTGAGGCCAGTTATAGGCAAATAACTCATGTACTACTATCATTTGATTATAGTGTGGTTGTATACTGCCTGCTCTATGGATGAAGAGTTTGCCATTATTCAATTAACAATTGGCAACTCTGACTTCAGTTATTATAATGTTATTTAATCTTTTGGACACCCTTAGTACCTAATAACAAGCTACCAATTGCATTTTTATTTGAAATAGTTTTTGAGTTGATGAAAATCTGACTTCTCTGCCTCCCACCTTCCCCTTCTCTTCCCTTTCTCCAATGAAAAAAACAAAACTTTTGTTAACAACTATATGTAGTCAAGCAAAACAAAATTCTCACATTAGCTGTGTCTAAAAAAAGTATGTCTCAATGTGTACTTTGAGCCTATCACCTTTCTGACAGGAGATGATTAGCATAAATCATCATCGCTAGTCATTTGGAATCATAGATAGTCATTATGTTGGTAAGTGTTCCTGAGTCTTTTAAAGTTGTTTATCTATAATATTGTTGTTATAGTATAAATTGTTATCCTGGATCTGCTCAGTTCATTCTGCATCATTTTATAGAAGTCTTCCCAGCTTTCACTAAAACCCCTTTCATAATTTTTTAAAAACTTTTTTCCTTATTTTTATTTTTGGTTCCAAGTTTTCTCCCTTCCTTTCTCTACCCCTCCCTTACTCATTGAGAAGGCAAGAAATATAATACCTAGCATATATATCCTTCATAATTTCTTCAGCACAATAATATTCCATCACATTCACATACATTCACAGTGGCTTGTTTAACCATTCCTCAATAGATGAGGATGCTTCAGTTTCCAGTTCTGTGCCAGTTCTGAGCTATAAATATTTTTGTACATATGGGTCAGTTTCCCCTTTCTTTGATCTCTTTATCAGTTGCTCCTAGTTGACACTAGGAAGGCAAAGCAGTTGGGGTTAAGTGACTTGCCCAAGGTCACACAGCTGGTAACTATATCCAGTGTCTGAGGTCATATTTGAACTCAGGTTCTTCTGACTTCAGAGCTGGTACTTTATTCACTGCCACCTAACTGCCCCAATATTAGTTGCTTCTTAAAAGATGTTTACTGCCCCATGGCGTCTGGCATTGCCCTGCCCCAGAAACCTATTGGTTGCTTTTGTCTGTTGCCAATGAGGGACTTCCAGAGCCATATTAAATCTTGATTAAACACAGAGACCTTAAATTCTGTGCCCTCATCTGGACACAGACCTAAAGACAAGACCATCTGAATTGTAGTCTTTTACCTTGCTTAAAACAAATGTGTATCAGGAATAGAGTCCTTGATTTGGAATCACAAAGTCCAGGATTCAAATCTTGTCTCTGACATTTACTAGGTGTGTAACACCAGGCAGATAATTTAATCTTTTTTTTTTTTTTTTAAAGCAATTGGGGTTAAGTAACTTGCTCAAGGTTACACGGCTAGTCATGATTTATGTGTGGGTGCTCATTTTCCGAGGCCGGATTTGATCTCGGGTCATCCCAACTCCGAGGCCGGCACTCTTACTCACTGCGCCACCTAGCCGCCCCTTTGGGCATTTGGGGTTAAGTAACTTGCCCAAGGTTACACGGCTAGGTTTTTTTTGTTTGTATGGATTAAGTGTTGGAGGCCGGCTCCGAACTCAGGTCCTTCTGATTCCAGGGCCGGCGCTCTATTCACTGCGCCACCTAGCCGCCCCAGATAATTTAATCTTGAGCTTCAGTTTCCTCATGTGAAAAACTTATAGTACCTACCACATAAGGTTGTTTTTTTTAATTTTTAAATTAAATTTAACTTTTTTCCACATAAGGTTGTTTTAAAGCTTAAGATTATGTACATAAAGTGTACAATCTTTTGCAAACTTTTAAAGGGCTACTTAAAATGTCAGCTGTTATTGTTGTTCCTTAGACAGTCACCACTGAAAGAAAGTGGCTTTCCTGGTTATTCAGTAAATGGGCCTTATTAGGAGCTGATGAATATACTGTGGCCAAAACTCAAGTCAACCAGCCATTGATGGTTTTTTTAATTTGGTCAGTGGAATATGATGCGGTAGCAGCTGGTAACTATCTTCTGGGCCTGATAACTTGTGACTCTGTGTTAACAGTCTACCTTTGGTCCCTTAAGACAACTCACTGGATCTGAATTTTCTTAACTGCAGACTGTTCCTTGTCTAATCATCAGGTTATTGATATAATATTGATATGATGTGTGATGTATGCGTTGTACCTCACCTGGCCATGTTTTGATAGACCAAGTTATGGCTGATTTGGATGTTCAAATGCCATTGTAAATGTATACTGCTCCCCTTGCCAGGTGAAGGCATACTGCTCTTGGAGGCCTGAGTAGATTGTGAATAAGAAGAATGTATTAGTCTAGTCTGTTGCTGCATACGGTTTGCTAGAGGACATGTCCATTTGTTCTGATAGTGGTACCACATCATGGAACTGCTAGAACCATTTGGTAGAAGGGCAGCTTCCATGTCCTGTCTGTCTTTGGTGTTGGTCAAAGAGAAGAACTGAATGGTAAAATAAAAGGTATTTTTTAACCTCTTTTTCCTGGAGTTTTGATGACTGCAGTTGTGTGCAGGTGATCCTGTTTTTTGTTTACATTTTTAGAAAGTTCATCAGTCAACAAGTATTTATTAAGTGTTTTTTTGTGTGCCAGGCACTGGGTTAAATGCTAGGGATGCAAAGAAAAGCAAGACAGTCCCTCCTCTCAAAGAGTATCACATTTTCATGGGGAGACAACATATTAACAACTAGGCACATATAAAGTATATACAGAAGGGATGAAGATAATTTGTAAAGGAAAATGCACTAACAGATGAGGTGGGACTAGGGAAGGCCTCCTGCAGAATTGGCAGAAGTACTATCAGCTTTTTCTTCACTTTGCCAGTCAGGATAGCCCTAACATTTTGGGTTAGAGAACCAGTATGGAGATTGTGCCAATTACTTAATATATGTGTTCCTGTATTAAATCTGGGATTTTTACTCTGGTGCAGTCTGGGATCCACTGACCTTATCCTTTGCCTCTTTGTTTAGAAGCACTTGATGGCACAGTGGATAGAATGCTGGACTTGGAGTCAGAAAGACCTGAGTTCAAAATCTGGCCTATGATGTTTACTACACAGGTAGTAACTCTGGGCAACTCACTTAACCTCTGCTTGCTTTCTCAGTTGTAAAATGAGGGTAGCATCTTACAGGGTTTGTTGTTGAGGACCAAATGAGATAATATTTATAAAAAGTGCCTGGTACATAGTAGGTGCTATATAAATGCTTATTCTCTTCCCTTCCCTTCCCCCTCTTGATTTTTCTCCTTAGAAATTTTGCAGTGGATAGAATTTCTCTAGCCATTTTTTTTTTTTTTTTGCTTTTTGGAGGGCAGTTGGGGTTAAGTGACTTGCCCAAAGTCGCACGGCTAGCAAATGTGTCAAGTGTCTGAGGCCGGATTTGAACTCAGGTCTTCCTGACTCCAGGGTCAGTGCTCTATACACTGTGCCACCTAGCCACCCCTCTCTAGCCATTTCTATTGGATAGGATTGTACTAGCTGGCTCTATTTTCAAATTTGGGTGGGTAGTCAGCAACACTGGATCACCTGTGTGTAGGTTGAAAGTGACAGGGGCATTGGGTATATCCAATCTATCTGGACCCTCCAACTCTTCCCTCCACGTGTCCATTCCACATCTCAGAGTCAGGGCCCTTTCCACTTCATGATTTAACCTTGAATGTAGAAACTGAAATGGTTGGGCATTAACTTTTCTGTGCCATTGTCCTAAGATTTGGTCTGGACCTTTTTTTTGCTCCCTCAACTAGCTCTTGACACCCTTCAGGGATTCTTGCAAAGTTAACTTACATGCCTCTACTTAGTCCTGCCAGTCAGTTGTGCCTGCTTTCCCTTAGAGTTGGCTTAGAGAGCAATAGACATCTTAAATCCTTGGATTCTTTTAATTTTTTTCCTTGTTGTGGCCTGTTCCCTGTTTTATGCCCCTGTTCCTCTCCCTCTCTATAGGAACTGAATGGCTTGTAGTAGATGATCTCTATGAATCCTTTAATCTAGGAGTCAGCTGAAATGTTGGACTGATGAAGTTTGATACCTAGTTAATAATAGCTTACATCTGTTGTTTTACCCTGTGAGATAGGCAAGTGTATTATTGTCCCCGTTTTACAGATGAAGAAATTGAGGCTTTTAGAAGTGAAATGGCCAGTTCATGGTCATGTAACTTAGATACAGGTTACTGATATTCAAGACCAGTTACTGAATCAGCAGTGGCTTCAGGAGAGGCTCAGAGTTGGTTTTGGAGGGTGGCACTGAACAGTGATCATGTGGTTGCTATTAATGACTTTTACCCAATTCTTTCTCCTCTCTTGATGAGGGGCCTTAGCTTTTAAGTGCTGATTCTATTTCTAGACATTTCATGCTTTACTGTCTTGTGTTGTTTTATAAGGTAATAAATGAAGAAGACTTTATAAAGAAACTGGACTGCAAACCTGACCAACATCTGAAGGTGGTTTCCATTTTTGGAAATACTGGGGATGGAAAGTCACATACCCTTAACCATACTTTTTTCTATGGCCGTGAGGTCTTCAAAACATCCCCAGCCCAGGAGTCTTGCACAGTCGGGGTTTGGGCAGCCTATGACCCAGTCCATAAAGTGGCAGTAGTAGATACAGAAGGGCTCCTGGGAGCTACTGTCAACCTAAGCCAGAGGACGAGGCTGCTGCTCAAGGTTCTAGCCATCTCTGATCTGGTCATCTATCGGACTCATGCAGACAGGCTGCATAATGACCTCTTCAAATTCCTTGGAGATGCTTCAGAAGCCTACCTGAAACACTTTACTAAGGAGCTCAAGGCCACCTCTGCTCGCTGTGGCCTAGATGTCCCTTTATCTACTTTGGGCCCTGCAGTCATCATTTTCCATGAAACAGTACATACCCAGCTGTTGGGTTCTGGTGAGTAGTTGCAGATGTATATTGATCTTGCTGAATACAAGAAAAAAATTAAGTAGTTGTTAGTTTGCCAGTATTTTCCTGGTGATTGGTAATATAGTGTTTTCTTTCCCCCTTCTTTGTGTATTTCTTTCCCTCTTATATATAGTATGGGCATAGTAAATGTTGGCTGTGTTCCTTTCCTTCCCCCAAAAGAAGGGAAAAAAGATGTGGAGGAGAAACTTTTTAAAAAAACGAAATCTTAGGAAAATAGTTTGTTTTTTTTTAAAGGGATTTGCCTAAGTATCACATAAAACATGCTTGATTTGGAGTCAGAAAATCTGGGTTTGAATGATGGCTCTGCCCATTTTCTGTATGTCCTTGGACAAATCACTTTTCTCTGTCTCAGTTTCCTTACCTGTAAATTGAAGGGGATAGACTAAGACTAATATTTCTCAAATTTTTTGGTGTCAGGATTCCTTAAAAATTATTGAGGGCCACAAAGAGCTTTTGTTTATGTGGGTTACATAATAAATAATATTTACTAATAAATATTTACTGTATTAGAAATTAAGATTAATAAAAATTTCAAATTTTTATTAACTTATTTAAAAACAATAAATTTATTATGAGTTAACATAAATGCTATTTTTATGAAAATAACTTTCAAAACAAACAATAGTGAGATGAGTAGCATTGATAGATGAGTAGCATTGATTTATATTCTTTTGTAAATCTCTTTAATATCTGGCTACATAGAAGACAGTTGAGTCTTAGCTTTGTTTCTGTATTCAGTCTATTGGGATATGTTGTTTTGGTTGAAGTATGTGAAGAAAATCTAGCCTCACACAGATAATTAGTTAATAAAGGAAGGAGCATTTTAACAGACAGATCACATCTTAGTATTATGAAAACTTTGGGGACTCTCAGGGGTAAGTCCTCAGACCACATATTGAGAACTGCTAGAGTAGAAGATTATTAAGGTTCCTTCTAGTTCTAGTTCCTTCTAATCCCTTTGATCCTATGTTAGATTGCCTTGACCATGTTAGATCTCATTTTCTTAAATTGTAAACTTCTTGAGGTACCTTTCCCACAGATGAGTATAAAAATTCATTAATATATTTTAAGTAAGAAATAGTAACAAAGTCTACTGTGGAGATCTGTTTGAATAATGATGTTAGATACTTGCCTTTTAAGTTGGTTAGGATAGGATAGGAGTAGTTACTATTTCTGAATTTTCCATATTATGAAGGGGAGTGGGAAAAGGGGGTGTTGATAGTTATGATGACACCCCCCCACCCAGGGGAAAAAGGAGCACACACACAAAAAAAAGAAAAAAGTATCCATGAAACATTAAAAATACAGAGAAGAAAGCAGAAGTTCAGAAAAGGGACACGGGAAATCTTAGTAATATATTTTTACGTTGTATCCCATACAATCCCTCTTTCATCCTATCCTTTGTGGAAGGAAATGTTCATGCTTGTTGATGTTTTCAAGTTCCTATTAAAAAAAAAATAAAGTCGGGGCGGCTAGGTGGCACAGTGAGTAGAGCACCGGCCCTGGAGTCAGAAGGACCTGAGTTCGGATCCGGCCTCAGACACTTAACACACACAAACAAAAACCTAGCCGTGTGACCTTGGGCAAGTTACTTAACCCCAATTGCCCTCCAAAAAGCAAATAAATAAATAAATAAAAGTTAATACATTTAAGAAACATTACCACTAATATATTACATAAACTATCCTTGTAATTTGGGGAATTGGGAATAATTATTTGGTTATCTGTAGCAGAATGGTTTTATGTTGCATGGACATGGAAATATCATATATAATTAACTCCATTTAGTAAAGACCTGATGTAAAATACTTATCCAGTAGTATACTAGTGGTCCCATTTTCTAACCTAACACTATAAAGGGGTCAATTCCAGAGGTAACATAATTTGCTCATGCATTCATCAGTTTTAATGTTAGACCTGATTTCTAGTGGGGGGGCCCTCCATATCCTATTTGCCAGGTAAATACCCCAAAGTAGTATTTTACTCAAACCAGGGAAACCAGGAAGGAATAATATAAAATCAGTAATATTTGTTTTAGGGGACCTGTATGAGTAAGAGAAAGATTTCTTTACTTGGAAAATAGAAAGGTTGAACCAAATGATTTTCATGGTTCTTTTCAGCTCTGTGATTATAAATTTAAGAAAAGGAAGGAGACTATTGTAAGATTTCTTATGTGTATTGGAATATTGAGCTTCTGTGTTATTGGAATATTCTATTTTAATCTTCAGGGCTTTGGGAAAGAGGTTCATTGGTACCTTTGGGTCTGTAATTGAGTCATCTTTTTATTTTACCTCTAGGTTGCATTATCAAGAATTCTTTATAGAAATTTGAGGTAGACTTAGAATAGACAAATTATTTGTAGTTCTGAGAAAGGGAGTAGAACTAGGAAAAAAGTGATGATTTGATTTGTCTTTTATTACATATGATTTCTACTTCTCTTTTATGTGATGTGGCTCTCTTCCTAGACTTGGAGATAAATGAATTATCTTCATTTTGTAAATGATACAGGCTAAATTATGGTAGAAATGTGTTGGCCAAGGGCCCATTTTGTGCTGATACCAAGCTTTGCTTCATTTCAGTTTGTGGCTTCTGATAAGCCATGGGAAAAATAGTGATTTCAGGCCCCTTGTGTGTGTGTGTATTCTTTCTACTCCCTTAAAAGGTCTAAAGGACCTATAGGAAGAAATAGCTGGGAATAGATAAGAGAGGCTTCCTTTTTGTCTTGCTAACTTTCTTAATGAAGTTAAGGAAGATGCCAACACTAACAATCTTCAGATTGTAAAAAAAAATTTTTTTAAAGCTATTTGCTCATGTACCTGGATTTGTGCGTTCACAGATCACCCCTCTGAGGTGCCTGAGAAGCTGATCCAGGACCGGTTTCGGAAGCTGGGTCGATTCCCTGAAGCTTTCAGTTCCATCCACTACAAAGGAACAAGGACTTACAATCCCCCTACAGATTTCTCTGGGCTCAGGCGGGCCTTGGAGCAGCAGCTGGAGAACAACACCACCCGTTCTCCCAGGCACCCAGGGGTCATCTACAAAGCACTGAAGGTCAGTGTATTCCCAATGACCAGCACTTGATCAATCTCATAGTGTTCATTTTGTGGCACAGCTATTGGGAGAGAGGTGGGCGGTTAGAACACATCAGCAATATCTAGCAGGTACCAGAGCTCCTTCCTATTAGTTTAGATAGTAGATGGAAATTAAGGTCTACAACCTGGGGAAAAGTGTGAGAAGCCTAGGCATTCTAAGAATAGGAAAGGAAAGTCAGCTATGAACTGTGCTGCTGGCCCCCTAGAACAATTCCATGCTATTCTGTCACCAGGACCCTCATCTTCTATCTCAAGGAGCTTTAAATCACATAATTTGTTTTTGTTGAGGTTTTTTTTTGGAGGGGGGGAGGTGAGGCATTTGGGGGTTAAATGACTTGCTCAAGGCCACACAGCTAGTAAGTGTGTCAAGTGTCTTGAGGCCAGATTTGAACTCGGGTCCTCCTGACTCCAGGGCAGGTGCTATTCACTTTACCACCTAGCTGCCCCTAAGTCGTGTAATTTGAAAGAAATCAGTCTCTAGGGCTTCATACACACATATATACAACATCAACATATATGCTTGTAGTACATGTGTACATATACATGCACACATATATATACACATACATTTTGTTCATTAAAATTCTTTTAAAGCATCTTTTTATATTGTAGATTTATTTATACTCTAGAACTAATGATATTATCCCCAATTGTGGTTGATATAGGATTTTTCACTGTGATATGGAAAGTCTATAGCTTGGGTTTAGTTCTTGCCTTCCAGTTATATACTATAGTGTTCCAGCTATATCTATCTGGAAAGCTCATATTCTTGCTACCTGCTTATTATACCTCCTCATCATATGGCATTTGTTAAACATTCACATGCATACTGACACCCTTGAGTCATTGGTTACTAGTCCACTGGCCTGCCCTGTATGAGAAAAACCAGTGGAACTTTGGTGCTGCAAGACTGAAAGGAATGGTTCAAGATCATAATGATTGGAAAAGTAGCAATTTATGCATTTCTAAGGCACATAATATAGTTCTGATATCCACTCCTTTTTTTTTTTGCTTTTTTTTTTTTTGGAGGGCAATTGGGGTTAAGTAACTTGCCCAAGGTCACGCAGCTAGGTTTTTTGTTTGTGTGTTTTAAGTGTCTGAGGCCAGATCCGAACTCAGGTCCTTCTGACTCCAGGGCCGGTGCTCTACTCACTGCGCCACCTAGCCGCCCCTCACTCCTTTTCTAATGTACATGCATACAGACTATTCCCCCTCCCCCACAATCCCATACATACCTGTCAAAGTATTCCTGCATTCAATATAGCCAGAGACAGAAATTTCTTAATAGAAATCTAAAAACCCTTGACAGTTCATGTTGATGGGAGCTTGAGGCTGCCATAATAGCCATTCTCAGATTAAATTATTTAAATGAGGCTATCAAAGGACACCCATGTGTGCTGAGGAGACTCTTAACTCTCTCAGAAATTTACTCCAGCCCTGTTTACTAGGCACATTTAAGAACAAGAGGAAGAATGTTAAGGTCTTTCAGGCTTATGATTCATAAAAGTTGTCTTCATGGGCTGTATGATTACGAGGACCCTGACCAAGTTGGAGTTATGATAATTCTTAATTATTGATGACACAGTGGTTTCCATAGTACCCAATGATCTTGTTGAAGTGGTGGCATGAGATATTGAATAATTGATTTTAACAGAGTTGTTTGAATGATGTAGTTTTTAAAATTTATAAATCCTTAAAATATTCTGTAAAAGTTTAGAACTGTTCTTCAAATTGGGGTTTAAAAGAGCAATATTGTTATACTCGTAGAAAGGCATAACTTAATGTTTTTTATTAATCAAGGTAATTAATTAATTAGAGATTAAAATCATAACGGGGATATTGGATTAGAGTTCCCATGATTCCTGGGTACCCACAACAGGTCTAATATTGCTAGCTTCTCGTCCCCTTTTTCTTGTTCCTTGTTAGTCTCTTGTCTCCTCAACTTCTCATTAGTGTACTTAGTAACCTGTGAGAGAGGTACCTGTGTCATAAGAGAATTTTCAGAATATGGGTATTTAATATGTACTTTTTGATGATGAGTTTGCTTTTGATCATAAGAACGTTTTAGAAGTAATTCACATTGAATGAATGACCCTAATTCAGAATTGTGGCACTAAATCTGAGATTTCTTGGGGGTTCATATGATGTGAACTTTAGTGGTTTTACCAATATCCTGAGAGCTTAATTTTGCCTTTTCCTTATAATATTTCCTAGTGTAGGCTGACCTCTTAAAGGTTTTAAAAGAGAATTACATTTGAATCATTGATATTCCATACCTCTATTCTACAGTGGAATTCAGAACAACCAATGGCCACCTTTCATCTCATGCTAACGGAGAAAAATAGCCATGGTTGAAATAGATTGGGGGGGAAAACCAAAGAGTTAATTTCTATCTTTTACAGTCAACTCCTTTCCACATATTGCATTATTAAAATATATCCAGAGGCAGTTTCCTTGCCCTTTGTGGACTTACAATAATCTCCTTGTCAACCAGCAAGAATCTTGATACTACTTACTTTTGTGAAATTTGCTACTGTCTAGTCGGGTTCTAGGTCCACTTCTATTCATCGTGTGTTTTCCTTGTCTTATGCTCTTTGCCCTTGCTTACCACAGTGGTGGCAGGAACTACTTTTGCACAGAAACCTGCTTAGTAGTGTATTCTAGCAGAACTAGTAAATTTGTCTTGCTTGTGGCAAAGGATAAACTTTTTTTGTGTGTGCTTTAAAAAAATTTTTTTTAGAGGGGGATGGTGGGGCAATTGGAGTTAAGTGACTTGCCCAAGGTCAAATGGCTAGGTTTTGTGTGTGTGTGTGTGTGTGTGTGTGTGTGTGTGTGTGTGTGTGTGTGTGTGTAGAGTATCTGAGGCTGGATTCAAACTCAGGTCCTCCTGACTCCATGCCTGGTGCTCCATTCA
The DNA here is from genome assembly GCA_011680675.1 of Gymnobelideus leadbeateri. Lineage (NCBI taxonomy): Eukaryota > Metazoa > Chordata > Mammalia > Diprotodontia > Petauridae > Gymnobelideus > Gymnobelideus leadbeateri. The sequence continues at coordinate 250,710 of WOXC01008502.1, read as the reverse complement.
CTGTGCCACCTAGCCACCCCAGGATAAATTCTTAAGAAATAGTAATTGTGGAATATCAGTATTAGACATCAGAATCTAAGGATTTTAGAGTGGGAAGTAACCTTGATAGTAAAAGAAGCAATTGAGGTCCAGAGGGGTGAAGTTATTTACCCTAAGTTGGTAATGTTCTATAGTAAATGGCAGAGGTAGATTAGAACTAGAACCCAGGACTTTTGACTGGAGAGAAATCTAGTGGATTTTCTGTTACATTATATTTCTTATGAGTTCAGACTGCTGCTGTATAATTGAAGTGGTTGTTTAAAGAATAATATTGGCTTTATATGACATTCTTCCTCAGGCCAATAAATGTAGGAAACTAGCCTTCAGATTTCATCATGAGATTATTTACTAAGTGTCTACATAATCATTATTGGGTGAAGTTGGGGAATCAGGGAGAGACAGACCTTGTATTAGCATTTTACAGTCTAAAACTCCAAATTTGAAATAGGAAATGTATTGCTGGCTCTTGTTTTAGTGCTAGCCATGTGGGTACAATAGAGAAAGAGCCATATTGTTGCCAGGACAACTGAAGTTCAGGATCATCTGGTCTCCAAGCAACCATTCCCAGCCATGCTACAAATGCTTTTCCAAGGGTATTTTTCAGGAGGGAGACCCTTCTCTGCCTTTCTCCTCCAGCCTTGGGACCTTGGGAGGAGGAGAACCCACGAAACCCAGGAATGATGTGAGATCTGGAATCTTGGATGGGGGAGCAAGTTTGGATCATGTGGTATTATCTACATTGAGAAAGAAAAATCAGGTTGCGGTTGAGGGAGGACAACTTTCATCCACTCTGGTACTTACTTAATAAACTCCCTAATATTTTTCTCCTTTGGGTTAAGTAAGCCAGCTGAAGCCTGGCAGTGCCAAGCTATTAAACGTTATCTAATTCTTCAGTGACCACTGTAGGAAATGATTTATCTTACCCACTTTCTAGAAGATGATCCTCAGAAATTCTCTGCACCTGGCATCTGAATTGATAACATCTGGTTTGCTTTGGAGGCAGCCTGCCCTCTTCTGTGATGTCGTAAGGAGTTGTTGCCTTAGCAAAGATAAACCTATGAAAAACAGGTCTGTTTAACATGACAGTTATTTTTATGAGCTTACTTCATGGGAAATCATCTTGTAAACTGAGCCCAGAAATCTAGAATGACCTCGGAAATCTAGCATCTTCTCCCTTTCTTAAATAAAAGAGAGTAGACCAGCAAGTACTTGAGGCAAAGATGATTCTTGCACTTTCATTGCTGGTGGGTCACAAATATTTTCCCTGCCATTAAATTTATACTAACAGTCTCCCAAGGTAAAATTCCATATCAAATGATGTGATTTGATAGAGCAAGTGTGTAATTTTCCTGAGTTATCATTTAGTAATAAGAAAAACTTTTTGAGTGAAAAATGATCTATATTTTATGACATTCCTTTTGATTATATTATAGTGGAAAGAACATCATAGTTGGAATTCATCTTCTAAGCCTGAAGAAGCACTCTTTTGATCTTGGCAAAAGCACTTAATAATTTTTATCCATAGTTTTTCCATGTCTAAAATATGTATAGTCATATTTGTGTTGCCATGGGGAGGTGTTTTGGGGAAACTGCTTTGTCATCTCTAAAGAACTACTGTATAGAATTGGGTATGAATTTCTTCCTGGACCTTGGGCTCCCTACCCCTTGCCCCCATTAAACATTTTAAAAATCACTTATAACTTCTTATAATTTCAGTTAGACACTCAGACTTCAACTGCTATTTACTCATGAAATCAGAGGATTTTATTGCTTAAGAACCTTTTTATTAGTGGGTTCACCCATAAAGGGGTGGACTCTGAGAATGGCATACAGGATCCAGTTTATCTTGCAAATGAATTTCCCGTTAGAAAGATAGCTTGGTATAGGGGAAAGACATCTGGACCAGGAGTTGGGAGACCTAGTTCTAGTGCAGATGATAGACACTTATTAACACTTCAAGACTTTAGTGGAAGCTGCCACTTTTTACCCGACAAAATGAAAAACAATAAATGGGGTTGAAGGGATGGTCTCCAAATACTTCTTCAAAAACTAACATTCTAAGATTCTGTCTATAGTGCAGTTATGATACTTATCCAGATTCCCAGTTGGCTTCATCTACAGGTAAAAAAGGAAACTTGCCTTTTTGGTGTTGTTAGAGAGGTATACCCAGTAGGACTCTGGACTCAAAACCCCCAAATAATCCTGAAATTCCACACTTGTTCTTTCTTTGAGGTATTGACCTGTTTAAGAGCTCTCTCTTGAAATGCAAATCCTATCAGCCCTTGGGTACAGCTTAAGTTCAGAATGTTTGTGGTGCCTTTCTTGATTTTTCTAATTCCTCTCCTTACCTAGAGAGTAATCTTTCCTTTCTGATCTTGAGATACGTTTTTGTTTATACTTTTCTTATGTACTTGTTAATTTTTTTTTTAGTATAAATATGTGCCTTCTTACAATTGTTATCTTATAGGAGGTACTCCATTTTATTTGTGTTTGTATCTTGTTAGCTGGAATAATTGATGTGTGTTGAATGAATGAAAGAAAACTCCTGTGAACCATAATATTTTAAGAGATTACAGTTGAGTTTCTCTTTACTGGGGGTTAGAATCTAAATTTAGTGGGGAAAGGAAAACGTCTATAGTCAAAATTACCTTACATTGTCTATAAGGTAGAGTATAGTAGGGTATCTTTAAAAAGTTTGTAGGTGGAAAGAGGGGTTAAGGCCTTTTTTAAAAGAAGACAAGTCTATATCAGCAATCAGTGATCTGAAATGGTTGCCATGAAAACAGTTGAGTGTAAATTTTATTTTTCACTACACCCAGCTAAGGTATTTATCAGGAGGCAGGTGGGAACCAGGACTTCTACTGAAATAGAAGAAAACTAAAACAGGTAAAGATTCAGCTGGCAGGGAAATTGATGATTAGGGAAAAATACTCTTGAAAGCTCTTCACATGTAAGTGTAAATATAATCATATTAAGGTGTAGGCATACTGTCATATAACTTACTCTTTCTGCTTAATGATTGAGGCCATAGAAAGCACAAGAAAGTCAGAGGAAACATAGCAGAGGCCTTCTAGCTGATCAGGAAGTTCTGCCAGACTAGAATGAAAAGATTGGGTATGAATGTGATGTAAAGGAGATTCTAGAATCATACAGTCTACTGAGATGGTCACACTGTGAGATGCATGCAGGAACTGAGAATAATTGAGAGAATCCGATTCATACTTCCCATCTCAGGCCCTGGGCTTACACTCATTAAGTGGAATGGATCACAGGCACTAAATAAACTATTTTTCTTCCCTCCCTCTCTTTCTCCCCCTCTCCCCTTCCCCATCCCCTCTTCCATCTTACCTCCCCCTTCCCCACCTCCTCCTCCATCTCACCTCCCCCTTACACCTCCCCCTCTCATCTCTCCTCCCCTCCTTTCTTCACTCTCCTTTTCTCTTCCTCTTTACTTTCTGTCCCTCCCTTTCTCTTCCTCTTTTTCTCCCTCTCTTCCCTCTCCATTCTTTGCCTTCCTCCCCCTTCCCCTGTCTTCCTTCTCTCTTTTTCTCCACTTCCCAATCCTGTCCCACCCATCCTGACCCCTTCAAGTCCCATTCCCACCAAGGTTCTATGCAGGCAAGCAACTTAAGTCATGCAGAGTGTTAAATAGTTGATACACTATGGAGTAGCATCACTGTACCTAAATTCAACTTATATGTTCCATGAAGAGAGGGAGAAGGAAGAAGAAGGAGATGGAGATGGAGACAGGCGAGGGGAAAAGAGAGGGAGAGAGGGAGGGAAGAGAGAAGAGGATTTGAGGGGGTGGGGGATGGATGAGATAGGATCACAATGCCCTAGGAGAATTGGAGCATAGATTTCAGAGCAGGAAGGGACTGTGGAAATCATATAGTCCTACCCCTTCATTTTACAGATCAAGGAAGCAAGCCCAGAGAGTTTCCAGGAGAGGGGTGCTGTTTAAAAGGGAAGGAAAGAGGGTACCAGACACAAACTTTGTCTGCCTCACTGGCCGTTATAACTAAACTCTCTGCTGGAGTCATTGTTCATGAAAGTCTGGGATGGTTTGAGGCCAGATTATAGAGGGAAGTGTAAGAGAAAACTGTTGAATGAGGTCAGCAACTCCCTCATGAGGAAGGAATGTTTGCTGGGGACTGAAGACAAGTTTCCATTTCCAGTGGCACGTGATCTTTTCAATAAGTATCTTTTGAATGTCTGAGGTGTGCATTTCACTGTCCTAAGCTTTGTGGGGGATAGAAAATATTCATGCTGTACAGAACTTACTATATAGTTGGGAAGACAAAATTTAAAGACCAAGCTATGTGATAGCTGGAGTTAAGTTATAGGACTCAGAAAGAGGGGGTGGTTTGGGTTGGAGGGGCTCAGGAAGGCTTCATGGTAGGTAGGATGTGGGATTTGAATTTGAGTGCTAAGATATGAATAGGATTAAAATAGGCAGGGGGAAGAGAAGAGAGGTCTGTATTGCAGGCAAAAAAATCTTATTTTATTGGTAGTTTTTCTTTTTTTGTGTCCTACCAGTTTCAAGCTGTGTTAAAGGGCTTGCTTTTCTTTTCAAAAATCATGCCAAAAGGGGGAATTTTTCTGTTTTATCATTAAATTGGATCACTTTATACTTGTCTGGGCTTTTAAAGTATTTATTTAAATATGCCCCATTGTATAAAGTTCTCCGCAGAGTCTGAAGTTTTTTCGCTGATATCGATATCTCTTTGTGCCCAAAATTAATCTTAACATTTCTTTCAATTAAAAAAGTTATTCCTTCTTCAAAAAATAATTTTCCTACCATTTTAAAGACACCTGAATGATTAAACTAATTGTTGAAAACCTGGAATTTAAAGTGAAATTGGATGCTTTTTAATGACTACAGAATTTATTCCTCTTTAGTTTGCATAACTTTGGAAATAACTGTTTGAAATTGCATTACTTTTTTCACAGATTCATGTATGTCTGACTAGGACTTAGAGGGGAAAAAATATTCAGCTTGAAAGGATGTGTAATGAGTAAATAGAGGGTTAGAAATGGAAGATGCCTTTCAACATCAATTTTTCAATTTGTCTCTCTGAACATTTTATCCTTCGACCTCGAATTTATTTCAACTCCAAGGAGGCTCAGCTGCTTCCTGTATTTTGGCATAGCAGTACTGATAAAAGGTTGCCAAATGTTATGATAATTCTTCCGTATTTTTTTGGAATAGTTTTCTTCTTCATCTTGACACGCTCTTAACCCTTAATAAACCATTCATGTGAATTGTGAGGAGAGGGAAAAGAAAGAGTAAGGAATCCAGGAAATCCTCAACTTTATAAGAGCTACTGGATCACAGTGAAAACTGTCACCTTTCTATGCCTTCTTTTCTTTTTTTTTTCTTTTGGAGGGGGGGAAGGCAGGGCAATTGGGGTTAAGTGACTTGCCCAAGGTCACACAGCTAGCAAGTGTGTCAAGTGTCTGAGGCTGGATTTGAACTCAGGTCCTCCTGACTGCAGGGCTGGTGCTCTATTCACTGCATCACCTAGTTGCCCCATCCCTTATTTTCTCATCGCCAACTTGACTATGCTAAGAGTGGGCGATTATATTTGTAATTGTCTGGTACTAAAGATCCAGTATATGACAGATCTTAACTTTAAATGGAATTTAGTGAAACCATCAGTTTCATGGCTTTTTGGAAGAAAGGGTTTAGTTTCTTTCTGAGGTTTATTGAAGTACTGATCAGGGATTGCTGGGCCATGATAGCTGCGTTTGCATTTGGTTGATCTCCATTTCCCAGGGGAGAAACCTTTTAGAGCAGACTAGTAATTTAGCCTTTCTATGAAGGACGTTCCTTTGAAGAGAAAAAAGGGCAGAAGTGTCTTTCCTCCTGAGTTACTCAGTACGTTTTTGCCTTCCCCCCACAATTCTGGCAGGCACTGAGTGACCGCTTCAGCGGAGAGATCCCTGATGACCAGATGGCTCACAGTTCCTTTTTTCCAGACGAATACTTTACCTGCTCCTCCATTTGCCTCAGCTGTGGGTAAGTGAAGACCACAATTCACCCTATCCACTACCAGAAGAGTGAGTAGCCCTTGCCTACTTTGTAGGACAAACTAAAAGGAGCCCATTTTTTTTAGTCATAAGGTAGTAATGCCTGTGGACCATGATGTCTTGTGAAGCTCAAAGCCTGCTTTAGAATTAACCTTTGAAAATTTCAAACCAGACTGGCAGCTGGGCAATGTGGGATAGAGGTTGGGTTGAATATCTAAATATTGATATCATATTGCATTTTCTAATGAGTAAGAGAGACAGTTCAATATAGGATAAAGAGCAGCAGACTTAACAGTAGGAGAATCTAGGTTTGAATCCTAATTTTGCTACTTAATTAGTTGGATAAACATTTATTAAGCATGTACTCTCTTCAAGGAACTGAGGAAAAAAACTGAAATAATCCTTCCTCTCAAAAAGCTTTTATTCCGCAGGAAATGCTGACATTTATATAATGTTTTAAGGTTTGTAAAAATACAAATGATCTCACTGACAACATTTTCTCTGCTCTGTAAATGAGGAAACTGAGACATAGAGAGGCTAAGTGATTGGCTAGTGTAAGATCTGGCCTTAAGTCCCAGGCCTTTCCTTGACTACTTCCTCCCTGTGTGACCCTGGGCAAATCACTCATTTATCTGGACATTGGTTTCCTCTTTTGCAAATGAGGAATATGCTATTAAACATTTTTATCAGTGATTTGGAAAAAGGCACAAATGTCACCTTAGCAGACACTTCACACAAAGCTGGCAAGGATCTGCTGTGTTACAGAATCAGAATCTAAAAAGGTCATGATAAGATTGGGATGAATCTAATAAGATAATATTTAATGGAGATAAATGTAAAGTGTTATACTTGGGTTCAATAAATTAACTTCACAGATATGCAGTGGGGAAAGCATGGATCATTTTTCTGAAAAAGATTTGGAGTTTTAGTTGACGAGAAGCTCAGTAAGAGACAATGGCTAAAAAGAGCTAATGTAGTCTTAGACCTCATTAATAGAGGTATAGTTTCAGGAATAAGAAGGCAGTTAGTTATCTTTTACTTTCCCACAGTCAATTCTCATTGTATATTTTGTTCATTTATGGATTGACCCATTTTATTAAGGACATCATTGATAAGTCTAGAGAATGTCCAGAGGAGCATAACCAGAATAGGCTTTGATTTAATACTGTGTAAGGATCAGTTAAAGGACCTGGCAATGTTTTGACTTCAAGAAGGTTAGGAAGGATATTATAGTAACTATATTCAAGGATGTAGAGGACTATAATATGGAAGAATGATTAGACTTTCTCTATTTGATGAGGTTCAGAGGGAAGAAGAAGAAAACAGTGGGTAGAAGTTTCAGAGTTACATTTAAGCTTGATATAAGAGGGGGAAAAACCTTTTAGAGTTATCCAAAAGGTGTAACTTGCTGTCTTTGGAGGTGGTGGTTTGCTTGACATTGGAACTTTCAGGTAAAGACTTAACTACTTGTCAGGTATGTTGTAGGAGAAATTCTTTTTCCAGTATTGGTTGGACTAGGTGGCTTCTGGATATTGGATTCAAGAGTCAAGAAGACCTAGATTCAGATTCCAACCCAGACATTTATGAGCTGTGGAACCCTGGGCAGATCACCTATAACCATAACCTCTCTATACCTTAGTTTCTTCATCTGTAAGATGAGGACCTTGGACTTGATGGCTTCTAAGGTTTCGTCTAGCTCTCTCAGTATGATCCTATGATATCAGGCTTTATCTCTTATTAAGCATCTTGTATTTCTTTGTCCTTTTTCCTAACAAGAAACGCCAAGTCCTGCTTTAGTTTTTTCCTCTTGGAAATGATTTTTTCTTCTTTTCACTCCATAATGTCCTATCTTTCCTCTTTGCACTCACAAAGTTGCTGCCCTAGTTCAAGTCCTAACCACCTCCCACCTTGACTGTAATGTTATAACCTCTTAATTGGCCTCCCTGCTTTTCAAGTCTTTTCTCCAGTCTGTTCTCCACAGCTACCCAATTGATACTCCTCAGGTACAGTTATGCCCCTGTCAGTTGTCTGCTCAATAAAGCCAAGTGACTCCTTATTCCTTTTGGGATAAAATGCAGTCTTGTTTGTTTGGCATTTAAAACCCTCTAGAATCTGATTTGCAGCCTACTTTTTCAAACTTATACATTTACTCCCCACATGTACTGAACAGTCCAGCCAAACTAACCTACTCATTATTGTCACTCCCACAGAACATTACATCTCCCGTCATCATGCCTCTGCATAGGCTGTTACCCTCATACCTGGAATGCATTCTGTTCTCACCTCTGCCACTTAGAATTCCTAGGTTCCTTTAAATTCCAGCTCAAGTCCTACCTCCTATATGAGTTCTTTTCTGATGACCTCCCAACAGTTGCTAGGACCTCTTCCTAAATTATTTTCTGCTTATAATCTATATATTTTCTCTTTACTTGTATAAATTTGTATGTACATATTTTTCCCCTTCTCCTGCTTCCCTTGCTCCTTTGTAAGCTATTTGAGGAAAAGGATCATTTCATTCATCTCTTTGTATTTGTATCCCCAGTGCCTAGTACAGAGCAGACACTTAATAAATATGTGTTGATTGATTTCTGTAGTTTCCCTTTCTCTTGACAGTTGGAAGTTGGAATGGAGGGCCATATGTTATCTGACCTCATTTCATTCATTTATCTAGAGACCCTCCAATTCCTAGCCATTTTAGTGTCACTATTTTTGGCCTGAAGTATCTTCTGTGATAACAGCATTAGCTCCCTTGCTTGTTGCATCACTGTTTCTTTTTGGATCATAGGTCTGGATGTAAAAATAGCATGAATCATGGAAAAGAAGGAGTGCCTCATGAAGCAAAGAGCCGCTGTCGATACTCCCACCAGTATGATAACCGGGTTTACACCTGCAAAGTGAGTAGCTGGGGGTTTTGTTTTTCCTGCAGGCATGCTTCAGAGACCTGAAGCTTGACACAGTCCATGAGCTGCCTCTTGTCCTCTCTCAGTGCTTTTGGAGTCTTAAGTGTGGAGTCCAAGTGTGGTATGATGTTACTGGTGCCTCTTATCAAGTATATTTAAGTGTTCATTTTTAGATGATTTTAGTTCTTTCAGACTTTTAGATGTATAGTTTAGAGATTGGTCATATTCACTACTTCTTTCTTTAATGATTTTTTAGGCTTTATATATTCATGTATATGCTCATGTTCTGTTAATTAACTTCCAGAGAATTGACTTCTTTAGAAAAATGATCCTTTTTTTTCTGACCATATATGTGATCCCCAATTTCAGTAGTGTTCCTGTGGGGCTGGGGTCTTCTATACACAAGAAGCTGATGAAGTGCTGTGTGTTTCAGGCCTGCTATGAAAGAGGAAAAGAGGTCAGTGTGGTGCCCAAAACATCTGCTTCTACTGACTCCCCTTGGATGGGTCTTGCAAAGTATGCATGGTCTGGGTGAGTAAAGGTAGCTGAGTTTCAGATACTTTGGTATATACATATCTCCTTCTTATGCCTACCTGGATAACTGTTCACCTCCATTCCAGGTATGTGATTGAGTGTCCTAACTGTGGTGTGGTATATCGTAGTCGGCAATACTGGTTTGGGAATCAAGATCCTGTGGACACAGTAGTACGGACAGAAATCGAACATGTCTGGCCTGGAGTAAGTATTCTCCTTTTTTTCTTATTTCTCCCCTGTTATATAGTAATAAATATAGAGAGTCATGAAGAAATATGACAGAGGGTCATATTTGGTGTCAGGAAAAGTCATTAATATATTGGTAATGAAGACTTCTGGTAAAGGTTGTGTTGTAAAAGGTTGTAGAGGCTCTTCCAGAGAAGGCTCTCACGCCGCCGTTGCAGCCATGTCTCTTGTAATCCCCGAGAAGTTCCAGCACATTTTGAGAGTGCTCAACACCAACATTGATGGAAGGCGGAAAATAGCTTTTGCCATCACAGCCATCAAGGGTGTGGGTTGAAGATATGCTCATGTAGTACTGAGGAAGGCAGACATTGACCTCACCAAGAGGGCTGGTGAGCTCACTGAAGATGAGGTGGAGCGAGTGATCACCATCATGCAGAATCCCCGGCAATACAAGATTCCAGACTGGTTCCTTAACAGACAGAAGGATGTAAAGGATGGAAAATATAGCCAGGTTCTGGCCAACGGTCTGGACAATAAGCTTCGTGAAGATCTGGAGCGACTGAAGAAGATTCGGGCACATCGTGGGCTTCGGCATTTCTGGGGCCTCCGAGTCCGAGGCCAGCACACCAAGACCACGGGCCGCAGGGGTCGCACTGTGGGTGTGTCCAAGAAGAAGTAAAGGGCCTCCCTGGCCTTGTCTGTTAATAAATAGTTTATAACAACAAAAAAAAAAAGGTTGTAGAGGAGCCCTGTTTTCCCTTGTTCTTCAGCATATAGCTGAAAAGGTGCCCAGATATAGCAGTGATAAAGAAAACTGAAGAGGAACAGAAGTTCTTCCATCTATCTAAGGTGCAAGGACTGCACAAATGCATGGCCAGAATTAGCAGAGACTGCTGGGAGGTGGGTGGCACTGGAGAAGCCAGTAGGAGCTCTGGTAAGTGGATATGAAGCCTGGAACATCTGGGAAAAGAGCAATGGCAAGCTTTGGTAAACAGGGCCAAAGCTGGCAGGCATTTTGAATAAGGACATCCCTGGTGATGGAGTGGAGAAAGATGGTCATGAGCTGGAATGAGCTTTGATAATCAGGACCCAACCCCTAAACCCTGACAGAACAGAAAAAGAAATTTAAGGAACCTGTATACACAAAGAAGATATAATTAACTACATTTTACAAATGATAGAGAACCATAGGGATTCAACTAGTAATCAACTGGAAATATTAACCAGTAAAATAGCAGGATATAAAATAAACCCATTAAGATATTAAGATCGATAGTCTTTTTGCATATTACTAACAGAAGTTGGAAGAAATAGAAAAAGAATTCTCATTCCAAATAATTACAGACTATATAAAGTGCCTGCGTATCCATCTGGCTAGTCATTACTCATGTGAATACAGGTACAAAATACTTTATATAGAAATTAAGAAAGACATTGCTCATGTTGGGCTATGCCTCCATAATAAAAATAGTGATATTACATGAATTAATTTACAAATTTAATGCCATGCTATTGAAACTACCAAGGAGTCATTTTGTAGACCTAGGCAGAATAATCATAACATTTATCTAGAGGAACGAAAGCCAAGAATTCCCGGAGGAGTAGTAAAGGTTGAATTAAATGGAATGAGTCATGTTAACCTTCAAACTAGAATAAAGTAGTGAGCATTAAGACAATTTCATACTGGTAAAAAAAAATACAAATATTCGGGGGCAGCTAGGTGGTGCAATGACTAGAGCATCAGCCCTGGAGTCAGGAGAAGCTGAGTTCAAATCTGGCCTCAGACACTTAACACAAAAACTAGCTGTGTGACCTTGGACAAGTCACTTAACCCCAATTGCCCTCCAAAAAACAAACAAAAAAAAACCCAACAAAGATTCATTGGTGGGACAGATTAGATAAAAAAAAAAATCTAAAAGCGATCTTAGATAGTAGTATATAGTGTTTGATAAATCCAGGGACACTAGCTAACTGAGGTAAGGGCTCCCTTTTTGATCAAAATTCCTGGAAAAACTGGAAAGCAGTCTGGCAGTAATTAGTTTTAGAGCAACCTCATACCATTTATTGTAGTTCTCCACGTGGAGAAATGAACGAAATACCAAAGGGTATTTCATGAAATTTTGGAAGACAAAAGGAGAGAACTTTCCCAAGAACGAGGAGGAGAATTAAAAAAAAAATTATTTATTTTTAGTTTATAACATTCAGTTCCACAAAATTTTGAGTTCCAAATTTTCTCCCCTTTCTTTCACCCTCCCCAAGACAGCATGCAATCTGATATAGGCTCTATATATACATTCACATTAAATATGTTTTCATATTAGTCATGTTGCAAAGAAGATTTATAACTGATGGAATGAACCACAAGAAAGAAGAAACAAAACAAAAAAGAGAGAGCAAATAGTATGCTTTCATCTGCATTCAGACTCCCTAATTCTTTCTCTGGATGGGGAAAGCATTTTCCATCATGAGCCTTTTGGAGTTATCTTAGAACCTTGCATTGCTGAGAAGAGCCAAGTCTATCAAAGTTAGTCATTATAGTGTGGCTATAGCTGTGTACGATGTTCTCCTGGTTTTGTTCCCCTCGCTCAGTATCGTTTCATCTAAGACTTTCCAAGTTTTTCTGAAGTCTGCCTGCTCATCATTTCTTGTATCACAATAGTATTCCATTACATTTATATACCACAACTTGTTCAGCCGTTTCCTAATTGATGGACATCCCCTCAATTTCCAGTTCTTTGCCAACACAAAAAGAGCTGCTATGAATATTTTTGTATATGTGGGTTCTTTTCCCATTTGTATGATCTCTTTGGGATACAAGCCCTAGAAGTGGTATTGCAGGGTCAAACGATATGCACATTGTTATAGCCCTTTGGGCATAGTGAGAAGGGGAATTCTTAACAAGGAATAGAGATTATCTAAAAAGATAAAATGAACAATTTTTATTGTATAAAATTGAAAAGCTTCAGTGCAAGCAAAATACATATATTGATAATATCAGAAGGAAAAGGGGTAGCTAGGTGGCATAGTGAATAGTGCACTGGCCTTGAAATCAGAAGGACCTGAATTCAAAACCAGCCTCAGACATTTGACAGTTAACAAGTTGTGTGACCTTGGGCAAGTTACTTAACCCCAATTGTCCCCCTACCCCCAAAAAAACAACAACAACAAAGAAGGAAAACTGTTTGGCAGGTCTTCACTGCAAATATCTCCATTAAAGATCTGCTATCTACCTATTTAGTGAACTGATACAAATACATAAGACTAAGCCTCTCCACAGTTTTAGGCTGGACAAAGGATATGAATAGACCATTTTCAAATGAAGAAATGCAAACCATGAACAACCATTTGAAAAAATGCTCCAATTCACTAATAAAGGAAATACAGACCCAAATAACTCTTTAAAGTATGACCCTTATATTCATCAGATTGGCAAAGATGATAAAAGAAGTAAATAACTGTTGAAATGATGGTAGGAGAATGAATACTTAGAGTACTTTTGGAAATATGAATTGGTATGAACATTTAAAAAAAATAAATTTTACTTAATGAGACAAAATATATTAGAAAACTAGGACATTTCCACTTCTCTAGTCAGTCTTATACTTTTCACATTTTCCAGTCTTTCCAAAATCATTAAGTGGTTAGTACACAGAAGAAATTAAGGGAATCAAAGGATGCCTTCTTCAGAAAAAGCATTTGTGTAATTGGTTATATATACATCAGTAAATAGGATAAGTTTAATATCAAAAAGGTTAAAACAAATTTAGCCAGATTATACATAATACCTTCCATTTAACAAATAATCCAGGAATAAATGTCCCCAAATGTCAAATAGTTCCTGATCTCAAAGGTGATACATGGTGTCACTCCAAAGTGCCAAAACTTTCTGCACAACAAAGTTTAATAAAGTCTGATTTTTTTGGGTACATTCCTTAAATCCTGAAAATAAACCAAAATCCTAAAAAAAAAACAACAACAACAACAAAAAAAAAACCCAAAAAACTTTACAACCTTTCAATGTAATCTGAAAATTCAAGATGATACTTCAGACTAATAATCCTCTATTAAATTTTTCCTGAAAACAAATGGCACATCTCCTAACCTTGTAACATCCAGCTACTTTATTTGACTAATGGAAGGAACCAAGGCAAATTAACCTATAATAAATTCACCTATTAATGCTGAAAAACAGAACAGTCTCTATGGTAAGAGGTATAGTCCGACACCTAATTATTATTAAAGATTGTGATAAAACATATTAAAGCATCACTTGCTGTATTTTTCAAGTTTTCATTTAAATTTACCTCTTCTAAAAGTTTAATGCTACATACAAATGAAGCCCAAATATCCCATCTAATAACTTTTCCCCAGTTTTTTTTGTTTCTCATTAAGAGATATTTTGACAACCAGTTACTACAGAGTCCTAGTTTTCAGTTTCAGTGAGAAAATTAAAAAAAAAAATCATAGCAAGAAAGTATCATCATCTATGGCAGTTATTTAAAGTTTGGGGGGTTTTAGAAATATGTATGTGTCTGTGTGTTTAGAGAGATCTGTGCACACACATAAACACACTATGTATAGTTATAAATTTTTGAAGTATTCCAGTGCTATAATTATGAATGTTTAAAAAAATTTTAGACACACCCTGAATTTTCACTACAGAAATCAGCTGCTTACTTTTCAGGTTTACAATAGGAGTTGTTGATGAAAATGTGATATCATTTGTTACAATGCTATAATAAGGTTGTAGTTTGAAGATAGATGCCTTGATATTCCAAGTGAAGAAAACCTGTTCTGAGAACAGTTGTTGGAAGAGAGTAGGCAGTTTGGGCCAATTAATTAATGCAATATCTTTTAAGATCTAATTATAACAAAGACAGGTTGTACAGGTAAATCATTTAACCCTGCAAAGTGGTATGACCATTCTTGAAAACGATTTGGAGCTATGTTGAAATCTGTATGTATCCTCAGACCCAGTTATACTATTATATTGTACTTTAAAGGAGATCATGAATAGAAAGAACGGTCATATATGTATAAGAATATTTATAGTAGCATTTTTTTTTGTTGTGGCAAAAAATTGGAAATAAAATAAGTGCCCATTATTTGAGGAATGGCTGAACAATTTGTGGCATATAAATGTATTGGAATTTTATTGTGCTATAAGAAATGAACTTTATTATAGATTCAGAGAAATATGAAGGCGTATATGAACTGATGCAAAACATGGTGAGCAGAATCAGGTGACTACTTATTTTTTTTGTTCCTAATGTTTTATTTTTTTCCAATTACATGTAAAGATAGTTAAAAAAATTTTTTTGAAGCAGTGGGGGTTAAGTGACTTGCCCAGGGTCACACAGCTAGAAAGTATCTGAGGCTGAATTTGAACTCAGGTCCTTCTCACTCCGAAGCCAGTGCTCTATTCAGTGTACCACCTAGCTGTCCCAAAGATAGTTTTCAGCATTTATTTTTATAAGATTTTAAACTCCAGATTTTTCTCCCTCCCGCCTTACCAAGACAGCAAACTATTTGATATAGATTATATAGGTAGAATCATGTTAAACATATTTCTACCTTAGTCATGTTATGAAAGAAGAATCAGACAGGAGAACATTTTAACTAATGGCCACAGTACTGTAAGGGAAAACAACTTTGAGAGACCTCAGAACTTTGACTAAAATATCAGGTGAAATCATGACTTCGAAAGATGGATAATAAAGCATATCTTGCATGCCTTGGTAGAGAGGTGAAGGATTAGAGATACAGAACCAGATATGCATTCTCAGTTATGGGCCATGCCTTGATTTATTTTGCTTGACCATACATATTTGTTATAAGTCAGGGCTTTTACTTAAGGGTTGAAGAAGGTGGATTGTTGAATAGTGATAGGAATGAAAAAAACCTTAGGAAAACATAAAAATTGAAAAGAAAAGAATTCCAGTATTACATAAATTGTTTGCAAAAATAGGGAGGGAGTCAGGGTCCACTCTTATAAATTTCTTTTTTGCGACAAATATGATCCTTATCCCTAATCCAGGGAGAGAGAACCCAGAGAAAGAAAATAAAAACATATATAACTCTAATGAATATTGATGCAATAATAATATTGGATAAGATACTAGCAAAGAAGCAGTTAATATTAATGAAATTAGAGAGAGTCAAGCCAACAGTAACTTCAGTTAGTGTAGCAGGATATAAAATAACCCATCTCCCTCCCCCCTGCCATATCATAAACCTTTCCGTATATTACCAATGAAACTAAGTAGAAAGGTAGAAAAAGAAATTCCTTTTAGAATAATGATAGAATGTATAAAATATCTGCATCTACCAAGACATATGTAGGAATTAAATGAATAAAATTACAAAACTATTTGATACTAGTTAAAAGATAAAGAACTTGATCACTGGAACAGCTGGATATAAAGAGTCAATATTGGACAAATTCTCCTGAGAAAATTAGAAAGCAGGAAGTGACAGGGGAGATTTCTTGATGAAGAAGGGATCAAGAGTATCATAGTAGATAAAATGAACAATTTTGATTACATAAAATGAAAATTTTTGCATTAGCAGAATCACTGTAGTTAAATGGCAAATGACTGACTAAGGAAAATCTTTACAGGAAAGGTTTCTGATAAAAGTCTGATATCCAAGTTACCTAGGGAATTGATACAAATACTTAAGTGTAAGAGCCATTACCCAAATAAATGAGAGGACAGTTTTCAAAAATAGAAATGCACGCTATCAACAACTATATGAAAAATGCTTCAATGAGAGCAATGGAAATTAAAGAAACTGAGGTTTTACCTGATACCTTCAGATTGTCATGGATATAAGAAAAGGAAAGTGATAATTGTAGGAGAGACTGAAAGGACAGGCACACTAATACATTGTTGGTAAAGCTGTGAATGTATCTAAACATTCTGAAAAGTGATTTGTAACTGTACCCAAAAAGTCACCAAGCTATGCATATTCTTTGACCCAGAGATAGCACTACTGTTGTTGACATACATCCTAAAGAGATTTTTTTTTTAGAGGATATTTGGGATTAAGTGACTTGCCCAAGGTCACACGGCTAGTTTTTGTGTTAAGTGTCTGAGGCTGGATTTGAACTGAGGTCCTCTTGACTCTAGGGCCAGTGCTCTATTCACTGCGCCACCTAGCCGCCCTGACTTTTTTTTAAAGAAGGAAAAGAGTCATATGTACAAAAATATTTATAGCAGCTCTCTCTCTCTCTCTCTTTTTTTTTTTTTGGAGGAAAGAGCAACAAAATGGGTACCATCAATTAGGGAATGAATGAACAAATCGCATAATCATTCTATGTGATTGTAATGGAATGTTATTGCACTGTAAAAAAATGATGGATTCAGAGAAATCTGAACTGTATGAACTAATGAATAGTGAAGCGACAAGAACCAAAACAATTTATACAGTGACTAGAGCCTTCTAAAGTTTGAAATACTTAAGAACCATGGTCAGTATACTAATCAGTCAGGACTCCAGAAAATAGTAATACTTTCCACTTTTGATGGAAAAATGATAGGCTAGGGTTGTAGAATCAGGCTTAATGTTTTCAGATATAGCCAGTGTATGGATTTTATTTTGCTTTACTTTGCTTATTAAATTACAAGATAGGGCATTTTTGGAGGGATATTGGGACAGGGTAGAGAATTAAGCAGGTTAGTGTCAGGGGAAGGATAATTACAGTGGGAGGACAGGTATACCGAGGCACCAATGAATAGCCAACCATTCTGGAAAGTAATTTGGAACTACTTCCCCCACAAATAACTAAATTTTGCATACCCTTTTTAACCCCAAAATAGGGCTAATACTGTCATACCCCAATGAGAATTTTTTCTAAAGAAGGAAAAGACCTATGCGTTCAAAGCTATTTCTAATTGCTTTTTTTTGGGGGGGGGGAGGCAAGGCAGTTAGGGTTAAGTGACTTGCCCAAGGTCACACAGTTGGTAAATGTGTCAGGTGTCTGAGATGGATTTGAACTCAGTGCTTTATTTACTGCACCACCTAGCTACCCCAATTGCTTTTTTTTTTTTAGCCAAGAACTTGAAATAAAGTGGGCAACCATCATTTGGAGAATGGCTAAAGAGATAATGGCATATGAATGTAATGTATGAAAAAAGGAAAAAAAGTATTAATAAAACATTAAAAAATACACAGAAGAGAGTAAAAGAAAGTTCAGAGAGGGGCATAATTGATCAAGGCAGTGTTGGAACTGCCATGTTAACTTGGAGGTTTTTTTAGTATATATTAAGTTTATCTGTAAGAGATTCATGAGGTGTTGCAGAAACCTCTTGTTCCCTTTTTTCTTTATATAAAGAAATGTTCATATTTTGATATTTTTTAAGTACACATAAAATTTTTAAATTTAAAAAATGTTCATGGTGTGGTAGGCATGAATGACCCTTGAGATCCTTCTCTTTTCTCTGTTCTTAACTTTAAATGATTTTTTTAAAATTCAGGATAAGAGAATACCCTTCCATTTTATTTTATGAAAATTTGATTCTCATATGGAATAATTTAGGAACAAAAGTTAGCCCTAGACTTCTTTACGCACAGAAATAGGATATGTCGTCACAACCCTAAATTCTTAATTCTTGGCTCCTCCACAAGGCGTTTCTTAAAGCTGGACTTTTCTTTCTGAACAGCTGTTGTTGCATCATATCCACTTTTGCTTTCTGAATTGGTCAGTATACTATGATCTCATTTCTACTCCGCCATCTTGACTCCGTCCCCCTATGATCTTATTTCTAGAAATGACCCCCTTTTTGGTTCAGGCTAGTCTGTTCTGAGGGCTTAGTATGACTTCCATTCCGTTGGACATTTTCCCTTTGGGCTCTTATCACCACAAATACCTTGAGGTTGATAGTGTTCTCTTCTTTAAGCCACCATCATTATAGAATATAGGTTATATTCTAGGAAATGAATACCTATTTATTTGGTCTTTGGTCAAGTCACTTAACCTCTAAACCTTAGTCTAATTTTCTCATTTATTAAAATGGCAATAATATTAACCTTCAGTGCGCACATCCTAGACTTGTTATGAGGATCAAATGAGATGCTCTTTGTGTAATGTTTTGTTCATTTTAAAATAATAAATTTAAAAATTTTCATTTCAAAATAATACATGCATGTCAGCTATTATTATTTTTGTTATAAGGATAAAATTTTTTTAAGATAAAAATTTTAAAAAGGATTATGTTTATGTGCCTGAATAATCGGAGGTTCTCTAGTAACATGTTTCTCAGTCTTCAATAATGTACATTTTAATCCTTGTTTTAGATTAAATATAATAATAAGTACAATTCATATAGTGGTTTCAAGTTTGTAAAGTGCTTTACATATTTATACACTGGATTTTATAGTGATTCTACAGGCCCTGATCCCTTAAGTTTGGGGTATGTCTAGTAAATTCAGTGGATTTGATACTTGTATAGAAGTGAGTATCATAGTTCTTGTGCCATCAATCTACCCAAATGGTTTTGTGTTCATTAGGATGTGAACTCCTTGTGAGTAGAGATTATTGCGTTCTTTGTGCTTTAATCCCCAGTGCCTAAGTACATAGTAGCATTAAACACATAAAAAATACTTGCTGATTGATTGATTGATTTTTGAAGTTTAATTGATGGTGAATATTCAGTTTATCAGAAGTATTAGCTCCTTTCTTTTATTTGATGGCATGACGCATACCCGTTTGTTTGTTTCAGACAGATGGATTTTTGAAGGACAACAACAATGCTGCCCAGCGCCTGCTAGATGGGATGAACTTCATGGCACAGTCAGTGTCTGAGCTGAGCCT
Organism: Gymnobelideus leadbeateri; assembly: GCA_011680675.1. NCBI lineage: Eukaryota > Metazoa > Chordata > Mammalia > Diprotodontia > Petauridae > Gymnobelideus > Gymnobelideus leadbeateri. The sequence goes on along the minus strand of WOXC01008502.1, from coordinate 231,207 downwards.
TGGGCCCACAAAGGCAGTGACGTCTTGGCTGACAGACCAGATTGCCCCTGCCTATTGGAGACCCAATTCCCAGATCCTAGTATGTAGTAGCGTCTTATGTGACCAGAGAGATTTGGACTTTTCCCCCTGTCAAAATCCACAACAAATGACTAGAGAGAGTATAACAGTGTGAGTTAGTCTGCCACTTTTTCCTTTCCTGTTTTAACTTGGTGACCTCAGACAAGTCATGTCTCCACTTGGGAGTGAGCTAATTAATTGTGGTAAAAGGGACTGGAATCTCTGGTCTCAAAATAGTTTAAGAAGCTTAAGTAGTAAGTTTAATTCTGTGACATCTTAGCCTGTAAGAAACTTTTTTGAAAAATTGCCCTAATTCTGGTTAAGAAAAACATATTATTGCCTTGGCCATATTACTACCACACTCCCTATTGGGAATAGTGTGGTTATGCAACTTTTGAGAAGGAGGTTTCCAGTTAATATTCATAGCTAATTCAACCCCAGCTCCACAGCATTTATTCTATGTATCACTGCCCCCTTTACCTGAACTGACACAAATTGATCTTCCTCTTTTTTGTTTCTGGGTTGTTAGAACTGCAACAAGTGTGCAACATCCTTTAAAGATAATGACACCAAACATCACTGCAGAGCTTGTGGGGAGGGCTTCTGTGACAGCTGTTCATCCAAGACACGGCCAGTACCTGAGCGGGGCTGGGGCCCTGCACCTGTTCGGGTGTGTGACACCTGCTTTGATGCAAGAAACATTCATTTAGGTAATGTGGGACAATGGAGCTACAGGAGCAGAGGGAGAGTACCTCCTTCCTTTGGGCACTGGGCTTTTGGGATTGGATATCTCCACTCTGGTACACTCCCAAAGTAGATAACTTTTCTGATGGTGATTCATGTGTCTGGTTTTGACTTATCCTCTGTACTCATAGTTCTGTGGGTGCTGCTTCTTGATATACTTAGTATATACCATTTCTAGTCCTTTAGAGATAAAATCAGCAGTAGGAAATCTTGGAGAGGCAGTATTATTTGTGTGAGAAAACCCTGGTTTATGTTCTCTTTTTGAAGATGTTTCTATAGTGCCCTTAAAGGAAATCATTTGTCTTTGATCTTAAAGGTAGGTTAGTAAATATTTTCAGGATGTGGGATAAAAAAAAACAAACCAGATTTTACCAAGTCCTTATAGCAGCAAGTCAAAGTCTCTTAAGCCAATCAAAAAGGGCCTAGGGGCAGGGAAGATCTTTAAATCTGCATTTCCATTACATTCAGCCCCAAGATCTTTCATGCCCATAGCATACACAATTTACATTTGAATTAGCACTAAAACATCTCTTAGGTCACATTTTCCAGGTACATAAGAAAATCACAGGGGCGGCTAGGTGGCTCAGTGAATAGAGCGCCGGCCCTGGAGTCAGAAGGACCTGAGTTCGGAGCCGGCCTCAGACACTTAATCCACACAAACAAAAACCTAGCCATGTAACCTTGGGCAAGTTACTTAACCCCAATTGCCCTAAAGGGGCGGCTAGGTCGTGCAGTGAGTAAGAGCGCCGGCCTCGGAGTTGGGATGACCCGAGATCAAATCCGGCCTCAGAAAATGAGCACCCACACATAAATAATGACTAGCCGTGTAACCTTGAGCAAGTTACTTAACCCCAATTGCTTAAAAAAAAAAAATAAAAAAAAAATTAAAAAAAAAGAAAATCACTATATAATCTCAAAGTCCAAGTCTTCCACTCATGGGGCAAATGTTAACTCAGTCACTTATCAGTAAAATAAAGAAATAGTCACTCTTAAATTAACCCAATCAGTCACATCAGTTTTCAAAATACATGGTCAAAGTCTTGATTAACTCATTTAGTCTCTTATCAGTAACAATCAAAGTCACTTATTCAGTAAAGTCTTACTAAGTAAGCCCATAGCATAGACAGCTTACGTTTCAATTGGTACTAAGTCATATTTTCAAGGTACATCTAAAGTTACCAAAGTGGCCACTGGGCCTTAAACACAAAGTACATTATCACATCAATTCAAAACAAGAGTCCAAATAAAGTTCTCTTGGGAGGAGGGGGGTGTCCTTCCCATAACACTGCTCCAGCCCACTGCTTTCAAGTCCAGAGAAGGAGCTGGGCAACAAAACCAAAGGTGGGGTCCTTGGGGGTCCATGGTACCCATAGTCACAAGTCTATCCTCCCCCTGGGTCCCAAACTGTGGGATGCAGCAAGAAAACACATTCAGTGCCCCCTGCTTTGCCACACAGTCCTTATCTTGTCCTGTGGCTGAATTCCAAACTCCTGGGTTCTTTCTCCTCCAGTAGAAGGCAGCAGCTCCTGGTTTCTCCACAGGTCTCCATGCAGGCAGCTCACCATTCCTGCTCTCAGCTCAGTGAAGTCAGCATGCAGGCCATTCTTCTCTCCTGCTCCATGGCTCCACAGAGTCACAGCTACCACAACTGGGAAACAAACAATTATCCCAGCCCCCATACTTTCCTTTTACTCAGCAGATTCCATCCTTCGTCACCATTTTGTAGCGGCAAGCACCCCAACATCACCAGGGTGACTGCCAACACAGGTTCTTAGATCTGCTTTTCAAAAGGAAAGCAACTCAAAATGGGTTAACAAGCTTACTTTAATCAAACAAACATATATCATTTACCTAATTCGGGGGAAAAGGTCAGCACCCCAAACTTCAGAGTATAAAGACAGTAATTTCAAAACAGAGAAACAAACAGATCAAGCAGACAGGCTTCCAAACTGTCCAACCATTACATCAGTACCAGATCACAGTTACCAGAGAGGGAAGCATCAACATCTGGGTTTTCAAAGCCAGGGAGCTCTCAATGGCTGCCCAGAGTCTCATCTGGTCAAATCACACAACACTTCTCAAAGTGAGCCCCAAAGCAAAGCCTCAAATCAAGGATTATATAGCATTCTCCTGGATCAGAGAATGTAACCACCCTCTTGACCCACTGCCCAATCACACAGCATCAAGGTGTGGTCATTCCTGAAAACCAAGCCTCCTACTACAGGCTCCATGTGACCACATTCAGCCTATTAGGGGGCAGTGTATACTTTTCAAATTAAAGAAGGTTCTCAGAGTCACTTAAGTCAATCAAAGTCTCTTAAGCCAATCAAAGGGCCTAGGGGCAGGGAAGATCTTTAAATCTGCATTTCCATTACAGTCTTTTGCCTGTAGCTGATGGTAACCTTCAAAACTTATGAAACTAAATTCAAACCTGGGATAAGAACCTAGAAGTTGTTTTTTTCTTTCTTATCTTCCATATTTCTTGATTTCACAAGGGAGCTGGTCTTTATCAATTGGAGATGAATGAGGATTCATCATTAGGCTTTTCCTTTAATATAGAAATATTCTTTGCACAGATGTTCCCGAGGCACAGGTGGATGAAGAAGGTGGGACACTGATTGCCAGGAAGGTCGGTGAGGCAGTGCAGAATACCCTGGGAGCAGTAGTAACAGCCATTGACATACCACTAGGTGAGCATGGGCAATTATTCACACCAACGTGGTATATTCTTAGCAAAGTGAGTTCTTGAATTATCTACTCTTTTTTGTTTTTGATTCAATTATATTTTCAGTTCCAGATTTTCTCTCACCTGCCTTCCCCTCCTCAGTCCATTGAGAAAGCAAGAAAAGCAAATAAATATAGACAAACTAAAAAATTTATGTACTATCTTTGCCCCCTCCCCCCAAAAGGGAGAAAATACACTTCAGTCTGCACTCTTAAATCTATCAGCTCTCTTTAAGTAGAAGTAGTTAGTATATCTAACTCCTTTTTAAGGGCATAGGTAATGGTTAAATAATACTTGGTTCTACTATTTTTTTTTTTTTTTGGTTTTTGGAGGGCAATTGGGATTAAGTAACTTGCCCAAGGTCACATGGCTAGGTTTTTATTTGTGCTAAGTGTCTGAGGTCACATCCGAACTCAGGTCCTTCTGACTCCAGGGCGGACACTCTACTCACTGCGCCACCTAGCTGCCCCTCTACTATTTTTTAAAAATCTGTATGAGAAGAAAATGATTAATACTTGTCATCTCTTCAGGGACTTTTGCTTAGATCTCTATAGTGAACTTAAGTTTAGTTGTTTCATGGCTATCTCTGGGAAGCATATAATCGAATCAGTGAAAGCTGCAAACCAAGACCATCATTTTTTGCAGAAAAGCAGGGTTTTGGGGAGAGAAGTGTGTGCCACAACAAAGTTTGGATGGGATAGATTGGGACTGGAGGATAGAGTAGCTTGAAAGCTTGAGGGGAATTTGGATTATAACCAGGAAACTTGATCTTTGGTAGTTGTCTCTGTGCTTGGGTTAGGCTAGATCACACTTATTTATTTATCAGATGTTTTATTAACTTCTAGTTTACATCATTCATTTCCGCAAGATTTTGAGTTAGAAATTTTCTCCCCGTTTTTCCCCTACCCACCACCTCAAAATAGCAATCCCACTGGATATCCTGTCTTCCAATCTGCTCTCTCCCATATCTTCTCCCATACCCCCTCTGACTTTCCAGTAGGGCACGGTGGATCTCTATGTCCCAGTGCCTGTATATCTTATTTCCCAGTTACATGTAAAATAATAATTGTGTGTGTGTGTGTGTGTGTGTGTGTGTGTATTTTAAAACTTTGAATTCCAGATTCATTCCCTTCCTCCCTTGTCACCCACCCTTACTGGGAAGATAAGCAATTCAGTGTACATGTGTAGCTATGCAGAACATTTCCATAGTGCATATATTGTAAAAGATTGACTATATTTCCCTCCCTCCTATCCCACCTCCCACTTGTTCTATTCTCTATTTTGATCCTGTCTTTTTTTTTTTTTTAAAGTAATTGGGGTTAAATAACTTGCTTAAGGTTACACGGCCAGTCATTATTTATGTGTGGGTACTCATTTTCTGAGGCTGGATCCAATCCCGGGTCCTCCCGACTCAGGGCTCAGCGCTCTTACTCACTGCACCACCTATCCCCGATCCTGTCCCTTTTCAAAATTGGGTGCTTCCAACTTCCCTGCCCCCCAGCCTGCCCTTCCTTCCATCATTTCCCATCTCATCCCCTTTCCCCCATTCTCCTGTAGGGTGAGATACCCTATTTAATGTGTATGTCATTCCATCCCTAAGCCAAATTCAATGAGAATAAGGTTGACCCATTCCCTTTTGCCTTCTTGTTCTTCCCCTCCATTGTGACCATTTTCTCTTGCCTCTTTTATGAGATAGTTTACCCCATTCTGTCTCTCCCCATCTCCTCTCATTATATTCCTCTCTCACCTTTAAGTATCATCCCTTCCTATTAAGTTGGTCCTGTGCCCTCTGTCTGTGTATACCTGTACACATATATACACATATTCACTTATGTATTCATATGTCCATATACCTTCCTATATAGACACACACACACACACATATATACATACACACACATACATATATATATATATATATATATATATATATATATATATATTTTTTATATATACACACACATTTCTATTCCCTTCAACTATTCTCATACTGAGAAAAGTTTCATCAGTTACAAGTATCGTTTTTCCATGTAGGAATGTAAATAGTTCAACTTTGGTAAGTAATTATGATTTCTTTTCCGTTTACCCTCTCATGCTTCTCTTGTTTCTTGTATCTGAATGTCAAATTTTCTATTCAATTCTGGTTTTTTCATCAAGAATACTTGAAAGCCTTCTATTCCACTGAATGACCAAATTTTCCCCTGAAACATGATACTCAGTTTTGCTGAGGTAGGTAATTCTTGGTTTTAATCCCAGCTCCTTTGCCTTCTGTTATATCATATTCCATGCCCTTCAATCCCTCAGTGTAGAAGCTGCCAGATCCTGTGTTATCCTGTGTTTCCACAATATTCAAATTGTTTCTTCCTGGCTGCTTGTAATATTTTCTCCTTGATCTGGGAATTCTGGAACCTTGCTATAATATTCCTAGTAGTTTTCTTTTTGGGATCTTTTTCAGAAGGTGATGGGTGGATTCTTTCAACCTCTATTTTGCCCTCTGGTTCTAAAACATCAGGGCAATTTTCCTTGAGAAGACTACACTTGATTTTAACTAATAAGCTTGGAAAACTTTTTCAAGAGGGTTTGAAATATTGGCTAGGGAGACAATATCTGCCTTTACCTTTAGGGATAAATGGAGCAGCTGGGTAGCATAGTGGATAGAGTGCTGGGCCTGGAGTCAGGAAGACTCATTTTCCTGAGTTCAAATATGACCTCAGACACTTACTGGCTGTGTGACCCTGGGCAAATCACTTTATCCTGTTTGCCTTAGTTTCCACATTTGTAAAATGAGCTGGAGAAGGAAATGGCAAACCATTCTAGTAGCTTTGTCAAGAAATCCCCAAATGGGATCACAAAGAGTTAGACACAACTGAAAAATGACTGAAAAAAACTCAGGGGTAAATGAAAATATTTTTGGACCCTCTTGTTTTTGACCTCTTCTAAAATATATCTTGGAGTCACTTGGTTTATAATACTAGAACAAGGAGACCTCCTTAGGCAAGGTAGTTTGTATAGAGGTACTGTCTTCTTTGTGCTGAATTGAGTCTTGTTCTGTGCTGGTTCTAGCCATAATTCTGTCTCTGTTGTAGGTCTTGTGAAAGATGCTGCCCGGCCAGCCTATTGGGTGCCTGACCATGAGATCCTGCACTGCCACAATTGTCGAAAGGAATTCAGCATAAAGCTTTCCAAACATCACTGCCGGGCCTGTGGCCAAGGCTTCTGCGATGAGTGTTCCCATGACCGCCGAGCTGTCCCCTCTCGAGGCTGGGACCACCCAGTCCGAGTCTGCTTTAACTGCAATAAAAAGCCTGGTGATCTTTAATGCCAGCTCCCTCTCCAGGTCCTTCACAATTTCTTAGGTTCTCAGGGTTAGAAACAAATCTCTTTGGGGGTCTTCCTCTCCTTGACCTGGTAGCCTATTGTAGTGTGTGCCCTCTTTCCTAGATATCCTTGGGGCTCTACCACCTCCATACAGGAGGCCAAGTGTCAAGTTGGAGGTGAATACATCAGATCAGGGCTGAAGGCCTAAATCCCTCGGGGTGGGGGGACTGGGCAGCTCATTTAAAGGTGAGTGAACCAGAATCCGTTGCATTTTATTCCAGTTTAAAAAATAAAATATAAATACATATATCTATAATTATAAATAAATATATATAAATACAAAGAAATTGAGTGCTGAGGATGCAGTTGGCTACTGAATCCTTAACACAAAGTTACCAGCGCAGGGAAAAATGGTAGCAAGAGTTCTTCCCTGCGAGGCTGGGCTAGGTCCAAAGCCATTGCATTGTTTGTTAGCCTTTTGCTTGTTCTCTTAAAGCATTTTAAAGCCTTTCTTTCCTTCCTATCTCATCTTCCTCACTTAAAGGATAGACTCTTCCAGCTGCAAAGGACACTAAGGCTTTATCATATAATGCTTTGGACAGCTGTATGAGGAATTCTACCCTTTGGTGTTCAGGAGGACTTAAATTCCTATTCCTTGGCTAAGCCTGTTTCAATCAGGAACCACCCACCTTCAAGTGCAGGTCACTAGAATGAATGGTGGGTGAGGGGCTATGCTTTTGGAATTAGGTATCAGCCTCTAGGAAAGTCAGGGTGTGGGTATCAGGCCACCTCTTGTATTTGAGAGCACAGGAAGAAGATAAGTTCTCCTCTGCTCCTTTTTAAAAAAGGTATCTTTACTTACTGTTGGGGTTTTTGTCTAGGCTTTTCTAAGATGCAGGAGACCCTTCTTCAAAATTTAGCACCTGGGTACCTTCCCTTACCTACTTATTCTCCTTAAAGCCTGTGACTTACTTCCAAGTGTTGTCCTAGGATTTTAATGCTTGTTTTAAAGTGTCTTATTCTTGGTTTCCAAACACTTGAGCCCTCCAATTATTAGAGGGATGACCGTGAGTAATCTTCCAGGGACAAAGAGCACAGATTGGACTGTTAAAGTTTTATTAAAACATACATATATATATATCTATATCTGTGTGTATACATGTCTATATATGCACAGACATACATACCTGTATATATGTTATAACAGAGCACATAGAAAACAAAATTCCATTATCTCTTCAGTCCTTACAAGAGGAATCAAATGGACTTCCTGTTTATCAAGGTACTGGAACTCCATCCCTAACTGTGAGGTGACTGGAAAGAGACTGTGCTAAAATAATCTTCCGTGGTGGATTTTATCTTCTATGGCCAAAAACTAATGAAAAAAGCAACAAAGTTCTGGACTTGAATTAAATAGAAAGTTTGCCCCTTATCGATGGATGGTGTGTGTATGTTGGAGGAGCATCCTATTTGAGAGACAGTTCATGATCATGGGTAGCCAGAATTGGGTCCTACTCAGAGACCTGTTCCCTTACTGTCTCCTTATAGCACAGTGGCTGAGGCCCTCCTTCTAGAACTGTATATTATTAAATTAACTGTTATAAAGGAATATTCCTTCTGAAATGTGCGCTGTCCTTTTTTTCCCCCTGACTTCTCCCTCCACGAGCCACCCCCCCACCCCAGTAATTAATACACACACTTCTGCATCCTAGTTGGTGAGGAAGCATTTACTGGCTCTGTTGAGGACAAAAAGTAAGGTAGGAACCTCGTTTCTATGAGAGTGTCAGTTTGGTAAATTTCTTCAGAAGGTTAGATGTATTACCTGCCATGGATGAGTGGTGGAGTGGGCATTCATTTAGTTTTAAAGACAACAATGAAGGGTAGGTTTAGTTTCCTTTAACTAATAGAAACATTTATTTTGGAATTATATGTAAGTATTTTACCCTTGCCATGCATAGTCTTTTGTGTGTTTGGATGTTACTTTTTTCATATTATGTTTATTCTCAGGTTTTCCATTAGACCTTTAATTTGTTACATTAGGTGCATGTAAAATCATACTTGTTTCTTTCTCATCCCCAACTCTGGTCAAAATGCAGCTTATTTTCTTTCTTGTAGCCATAACTACTTTCATATTCTTTCTTTCCCTCACTTACTTTCCCCTTTATTGTTCTTATTTTCCGTAATGCTTTGTCTTCCTTTTTTTTTTTTGGGTGGGAAGGGGGAAGACTGTGGAGGGTTGGCACGAGGTAGGAGACAGACAAAAAATTACACATATTAGAAGGACCAAAATTTAAGAATACCTTCAGGTACCAAGCTGTGTCAATTAAGGCAATGTACTTTTTTTAAATCCCAAAATTGGGGGAGGAACAGTAAGCATATATGAAGTTACCAGGTGCCAGGCACCATACTAAGTACTTTACATACTAAGTACTAAGATGAATATTATCTCCTTTGGTCTTCTCTACAGCCTTGGGAGGCTGGTGCTATTATTATTGCCTGTCCACAGTTAAGGAAACAGACATCTAGATGGGTTTAGTGATTTGCCCAGTGTCACACAACTAATCAGTTTGTTTCTGAGACTGGATTTTAACTGGGGTCTTCCTGACTCCAGGTGAAACACTCTGTGTGCTGTGCCAATAACTGCTTTTCTCTGCCAAGGCAAAGTAAATAGAAATACAGGATGAAAATTTATTTCCAAGTAAAATTAGAATATTTTTTTTGGTGATGTGCCCAATCCTTCTAGTGTTATGCATTTGGCGCATCTTCTCCCCAGTGTAATAAAGGTGTAGTTTGGGGACAGGACTTGTATGGGTCAGGGAGGTGACACAGTGGATAGAGTTCTGGGCCTAGGGTTAGGAAGATTCTTCTTCCTGAGTTCAAATCCAGCTTTAGACACTTATTAGCTGTGTGGCTCTGGGCAAGTCATTTGACCCTATTTGCCTCAGTTTCTGTATCTATAAAATGAGCTATAGAAGGAAGTGGCAAACCACTCTAATATTTTTGCCAAGAAAACTCCAAATGGATTTATGACGAGTCAGACACGATTGAAACAACTAATAATAATAACAAAATGTACTTGTATAAATATGTGATTGGCCTAGCAGGACTTTTGTGAACTTAGATGGGGGAAAAAATGACACCTTTATTTTCACTAATCTCTAAAATTTAGTGTGTGTGTGTGTGTGTGTGTGTGTGTGTGTGTGTGTGTGTGTGTGTGTGTGTATTAAATGTCTGAGGCCGGATTTGAACTCAAGTCTTCCTGACTCCAGGGCTGGATTCACTATGCCACCTAGCCGCTCCATATTTCTTTCAATTTTGAATGTATTCAGCAAACATTTTTCTCAGACATGGCCCGTAGGCTTCAGTAGGCTGCCACGGAGGTCCATGATATTAAAAATGTTAAGAACCCTTGGTCTAGATAAATGATTAATGACATCTCTAGCCATAAACTTTGGTTTGCAGTATAAGGTAATATAGAAAATAATTTGATCCTCTGCTTCAATCACAGCACCATAGAGAATAGGAAAGTGCATCCTATTAAAAAGTCTTTATAAGTGGTTTTTTCTCCTGTTACTTCCTTTTTCTACCTTTGCTTGGATTCTGAACAGAGAGTGGCATACAAAGACCTTAAGCTGTTGGTTTAAAAGATTTTTTCATAGGTAATGGGCATGTTTTCTAAGTTCTGAACTTGTTGCTCACACTTTATTTAGATTTATTTTTGTGTGTGGTTGACTAAATGGTTTCCTAAGCAATGGGACTCAAAGGAGTTCATCACCACATCCCCTGGGTGGAGATGAAAGCCTAGGGAATCTTTATAGTGTTGTAGCTAAATACTGCAGGAAAGATCCTTCTCCTAACATGGCAGCGACAAATAGGTCACAGTGCTCTAGTGAGACTAAATAAAGGAAGCACAATGAGAAATGTTTTTGGACTTGATAGACCTTGAATTATTTGGGCTTCCTACCTTGCCTGTTAAAATGTTATACTCATTTTGAACACTTTCATTATCTTGTGTTGACCTGCTTAGGATGGTACCTTCTTGGAAAAGGTAAAAAAGGAAATAAAGTTACCTGCTACTTTTTTTTTTTTTTTTTGGGTAGAGAGGGCTTTCAGGGCTTTCAATCATTGTCAGCCTGTTTCCTTTGACTAAAGTCTCCATAGGCCATTGTGGTAAGTGTCAGTTTTACCCCATTTCATTAAAAAAAACAAAACAAAACAAAAACTGAAGTAGAGGCTAAAAGCAGTCCTTTTATAAGAAATATAAAAACTAGGAGTCAAATGCTAAACTTTTTGTTTGTATTTAACAAATGATTTGTAGATTACTTTTAAACTGCTTTTTACTTTTTTTTTCCAAACTGGGGAAGAAATTGGCCTACAGAAAAAATCAAATCACACTTCTGAAATTTACATAATTAACTTTAATGGACATGTTACCTAATCATTCAGATAAAATTTCCTTTTGAAACTTAGGAAGTTGTCTTACCCCTGAGAACCTTTTGATGCCTATCTGTGTTTGTGTGTTGAAAGGGGTAGTGAGGGATAAGGGGAACTAATAACCTGGTGATATACTGTAGCTCTAGAGTTTCATCTGTAGTTGCCGTAAGTTAAATGCATTTATATGACTACTGCATCCCTGTTAGAGTCTAATATAATAATTTAATACAGAAATTCAAAGTTTTGAAGGTACCACATAAATTAAAATGCCATAAAGTCTTCAAATTTGGGGAAGAGGAGGAAGAGCTTTCTTAACTTTCAACAGTGAAAGAAAAATAGGGACTTTGGCTAAACAATTGAAACTCATCCGACTTAAGCTACAGTTGTATCTGATGGTGATCAGTCCATTGACAGTTTAAGGCAAGTAATTTATTTAATTAGCATGTTGAAATTAACCTAGAAAAGCAGAATAAAAAAGCATTGCCACTTACCTCAGAAGCTTGTAAGACGAACTTTATGACACTTGGTGTTATTTGTATGTGTTACATCACTACATTTTCTAACAGCAACTGACATCTTCCCTTTTCTGTACCCCAACCCCCCCCCCAAAAAAAACCATTTATTGTGTCTGGTTCAACTCCTACCTGAAAAACAGTCCTCTCTACAACACTGCTTAAATCTGGCCAATCTCTGTATTACGTGGTTCCGCAGTATTGGGGAGCCTGCTCTTATTTGAGGAGACTATCAGTTGCACTTTTGGACAGCTTGTTTCTCCTCCTGTTAACACTAAAACTTCTCTGCAGCATGAACTTGTTCTTACTCTTTCAATACTTTCCCCCATATTTTCATTTTCAAACTTCAGTACCAACATGAGATACTTTGTCTTCTCCACGGTGCTTTAACATTGGAAAATCACCTTTAAATGGTCTAATATCTGCATTGTATTTTATTATTCTCCCCTGTATTTCATGTTATCCTTCTGTAAAAACTTTCCTTTGGGTAGTTCTTCATACTTAGTGGAAAACTTGGCTCTAGAAGATCTGTGAGACAACATGACTTATATGGAAGTATTTTGCATGACTACAGGTGCATAGCCTACATTGAATTGCTTGCCTTCTCAGTGAGGGGCGTAGGGAAGGGAGAGAATTTGGAACTCAGAGTTTTGTTGTTTTTTTTTTTTTTGGAGGGCAATTGGGGTTAAGTAACTTGTCCAAGGTCACACGGCTAGGTTTTTATTTGTGTGTGCGTTAAGTGTCTGAGGCCGCATCCAAACTCAGGTCCTTCTGACTCCAGGGCCGGTGCTCTACTCACTGCACCCCTAGCCGCCCCTGGAACTCAGAGTTTTAAAAATGAATGTTAAAAATTGTTTTTACATGTAATGGGAAAACACTAAATTAAATTTTTTTAAAAGAAAAAAGCAAAAGAAAAAAAGGCTTGTGAGAGAAAAAAATTTTGAGAATCCCGTGAAGATGAATGAAAGAAGTTTTATGGAAGCAGTTTCCTTATATAATAATACATGTAATAAAAACCCTGAAATGGCAGTAACAAGAAGATAGAAAGAATCAGCTACAAGGTGGATGTCGGAGGGAAAAAATGGCTGAAGATTGGCTCTGGGACCTTCTACTCACTCAAACATTCCTCTCTGTTCTCAAAGCCGGGTTGCATGTTGGACTATCCTGTGATGATCATTGATTTTTTTTTTCTTTTTGGAGGGCAATTTGGGGTTAAGTAACTTGCCCAAGGTCACACGGCTAGGTTGTGTGTGTGTGTGTGTGTGTGTGTGTTAAGTGTCTGAGGACAGATCTGAACTCAGGTCCTTCTGACTCCAGGGCCAGCACTCTACTGACTGCACCACCTAGCTGCCCTAAAATTCTTTTTTTCCCCTTTTTCGAGGGAAGGCTGGGCAATTGGGGTTAAGTGATTTGCCCAAGGTCATACGGCTAGTTTTTTGTGTTAAGTGTCTGAGGCCAGATTTGAACTCCGGTCCTCCCGATTCCAGGGTCAGTGCTCTATTCACTGTGACACCTAGCCCTCCTCTGGGATGATTATTGTTGCTACAGTTTTAAGCATCCTGTTTTTGTAGTTAACTTATGGTAAAGTCCCAAGAGGAAATCCCACTAGCAGGAGAACTGAGACCCATGAACCAGAGCAGCTTCATGTCCTGGAGAAGGAAAAGGTGCTTTTGAGGATCTATGTGGAGAAGGGGTCAGATCAGAAACACAAGTGACTAAAAGTACTCAGTACAGAACAGAAGGAAACTGGCAGCCAACAGAACTGACAGGATGGGTTGTGAAACGGTGCCACTCACTGCAAAAGCTGCTCAGAACCCCTCAGTTGTGTTCTGAATGATCCTCTCCCCACCCTCAAGACCAGCCTGAGAGTAATTTTAGGGACCAAAGAAATCCATTTGCAGTAAGGGTAGAGTAACCCAGACAAATATGACTGGTAAGTTTTACTACAGTGGCTACTTCCACTCTCCTTGCAGCAGGATGCCAGGCAGCTGAGATCACCTTCTGAGAGGTGTCCAGCCCTGGGCAGATCTGAGAAAACAAAATGGGCAGCTAAGGGTGAGGAAGATCAAAAGGGCACCAAGCTTTCCTAAGGCAAGGAATTAGTAGTAAGTACATTTTTAGCAAGGGCACCATAGGAAAATAAACAAAAGTTAACTGAAAAGTGAATACAATTGGAGGGAAAAAGATCTGTCTCAGAAAACCAGTCCTTGGCAACAAAGGAAACGGACTCAGTCTCCCAAGGAAGATAACTGGCCCTAGAGTCAGGAGGACCTGGGTTTGGATCTGGCCTCAGACACTTAACACAAAAACTAGTTGTCTGACCTTGGGCAAGTCACTTAACCCCAATTGCCCTCTAAGGGCAAAAAAAAAAAAAAAAAAAAAGAAAAAACAACCAAAGAATTAAATAAAAATGTCAAAGAAGGAGGACCCAAATTAGAACTCTTAAGGAACAAATCCAGTCTAGCCAGAGATTAGAAAATATAGTACAAAATATACAGTATATGAATTAGAAAATATAGTACAAAAGTACACCCTATACCAGAAGAATAACAAAAGAATTGGAAATAAAGACGCCCATTGATTAATTGTGGTGGTACATGAATGTAAAGGAAAATCAATGTACTACAAGAAATAATGCAGATGATGAGTACAGAGGTGCATGAAAAGATTTAGATGAAATGTTGTAGAGTAAGGGGGCTCACTCTGAGAAGCGTTTTGTGATTTGACCAGATGAGACTCTGGGAAGCCATTGAGAGCCCCGGCTTTGAAAACCCAGATGTTGATGCTTCCCTCTCTGGTAACTGTGATTTGGTATTGATAATGGTTGGACAGTTTGGAAGCCTGTGTGTTTGATCTGTCTGTATACTCTGAAGTTTGGGGTGCTGACCTTTTCCCCCTGAACTAGGTAATATATGGTTGTTTGATTAAAGTAAGCTTGTTAACCCCCCCCCCCAAAATGTTGCAGAGTAATCTAAGCAGATCCAAGAAAGAAAAATACAGCAATGTAGTCACTAAAACAATTCAGGTGGAAATTGAGACAAAATAATAAAAAAAAATATGTTGCAAAATCACAAAGAATAAGCATGTCTCCAAAGAAGAGCTATGAGATGTTCCATTCTTTTACAGAAGTGGCAGGCAGGTCCATGGATGGAACATTGCACATATTTTCAGGCTGTTTCAATGTACTGACCAGTTTTACTATTAAGACTTTGTGGGGTTTTTTTTCTAACAAGTATATGTACACTACCATATAGTGATATATAAATCTGTTATTCCTAATATAGGGAATGACTCAGAGTGGGGAGAGAAGGGAATTGGAAAAATTCTAAATATACAATAAATTTTATTTTTAAAAATTACAGAATTAGAAAAGTGCAAAGATATAAAAATGAAAGAAAATAAAAGTACAACATTGGAAGAATGAGTACTTTTCAAGACAATACTGAATTGGAGGGTGCAAAGAAATAATCTGAGAATTTTAGTTCTTCCAGAAAAACATGAAAAAGAACTTGAGTGATATACCTCCAAGAAATCTGGCAGAAAAGAAGCCCAGAAACATTTGAAGCAGATGGTAAAGTTCAGATAAAGGGAATCTACAGAATGAATCCCAGAATTGAAACCACTGAGAAATGTTATAGCCAAATTTCAGAACTGCATAAAAACCAACTTTTGTAGGCAGCAAGGAAACAGACCCTTCAAATTCAAAGTAGGAAAAACTGGAATGGCACAGAATTAATCTGAATATTTAGAAATCAGAGAGAAACAGTTATATTTTGAAGAGCAAAAGACATCAGTTGGTATTCATATTTTATCTGATTCTTTGCCACTTAGATGAGTGACCTTGGGTAAGTCACTTAATGTTTCTTGACCTCAGTTTCCTCAGCTGAAACATGAGGGCTTGGACTAGATGATCTGTAAAGTTCCTTCTACTCACAGATGATCCTATGATCATAAATTCAGAACCTCATTAATACCTCCAAATGGGGAGAGGAAGGTTGCCTAGAAGGTAAAACGTAGATAATGTAGAACAGAGGATTGTATAACATCAAAAGGGACAGATGATAAGAGAAAAAGGAATAAAATTGGAGCTTCTAAGTACTAATATTAGGGACCACTTCCCTTGAACCCCAGTTTACTGAGGATTAACATTCTTGGGAACATGGTTTCCAAGAATTTTAAGGAAAAGTAAAAGAGAAAATGTAAGGTAAACATTTTTAGGAGTGTTATAATTTTTTGAAAGTTTGATATCTTTTGTGATATTCTATACCCATATTTCTCTACTTTTGTGAAAAAGGAATACATTTTTTCAAGCCTTTTCCATAATCAAGCTGGATAATGAGTATTTAGTGTTTAGTTTTTTCTCTGTTTACATTGAAATATGTAAAGCCAATCACAAGCATCTTTCCTGAGGACTAACTTTAAGGGTTTAATTGCATAGTATAATGAACTCTCTATTCTGTTAAAAACTAAAGCATAACCAAGAAACTAAAGCATGACATTCACAGCAACATAACTTATTACTAAAGTGGCCACATAGTCTTAAAACAAAACATTCAATATGTCTTATAGTCATCTTTAAGGGGTAGTTGAAAATCCAGGCAAAATCTTTTTTTTTTTTTGAGGGGGGAAGGCAGGGTAATTGGGGTTAAGTGACTTGCCAAGGTCACACAGCTATTTTTTTATTTTATTTTTTGTTAAGTGTCTGAGGGCGAATTTGAACTCAGGTCCCCCTGACTCCAGGGTCGGTGCTCTATTCACTGTGTCACCTAGCTGCCCCTAAAGTCTTCTTTCATCTTGACTTTGAGGCTGGCTTCCAAACCCAATGGCTCCTTCTCCATGGGTTGACCTCTCCCAACTCTTGCCTGAATTCACACGTAGGCAGCTTTCCACTCCTGTTCCATATCTCTACTCTCAGGGACTGCCCCACTCCAAGCTCTTCACAGTTTCTGTTTCTGGGAAAACAAAACTTAACAGGGATACTGTGGTTTAAACTCAGGGACACCAAAAACTCTTATGAGGCTCTACCCACCCCAAACTGTTGGGGTTTCATGATGTGTTGTGGTGGAACCATCTCATTTATGAATTCATCAGACCACCTCTAATCCAATTATAGGCATTTATTGAGATTTATGGCTCTCACGTAGCAAGGCTAAGTTCCAAGAGGAATCAGCAACTTCAGAGAAAATAAGGTGGATTTTTATAGGGTAAAGATGCTGATTACACAATCAAATTTATATAGAATATAGGAATAAGATTAATATTAAAAAGGCAGGAGGAGCTTTTTTTTTTTTTTTTTTTTGCTTTTTGGAGGGCAATTGGGGTTAAGTAACTTGCCCAAGGTCACACGGCTAGGTTTTTGTTTGTGTGTGTGTTAAGTGTCTGAGGTCGGATCCAAACTCAGGTCCTTCTGACTCCAGGGCCGACTCACTGCGACACCTAGCCGCCCCAGGTGGAGTTTTTTTTAAGGGTTTAGGTAATGGAGAAGGGGTCCCATCTATGGTTCAGTGGTTAAACATTCTGGTTGTGCTGCCCTCCAATTGGCTAGCTATTGTGGTCCTGCATGGTCAAGATAGTTCGTTCTGTATTATGATCTTTTCTTGGGTTAGATGGATGATTGTGGTTGAGTACAAGAACACATCTGTTTCTATGGGAATGGGTCTGGGGGTAGTGACTCAGTAGAGGTGGTAGCTGGGTTCCCATCACATGGACACACCTGCTGTTTCTGTGGGAACTAAGAGTTCAGGGACACCTCTTGTTCTAGTGAGCAATGAGGCATATATGAAGCTGGGACATTGTGTGTGTGGGGTGAAGGTAGGTACAGTGAGGCATATGATGAAATTAGAATATTGGGTCTGGGGGCAGTTTTATTGGGATTCCATCAGGGCCACAATCATATTTATACACATTATCAGCACTATCATCTCAATTTACCTTCTCTCTGAGAAACCAATACAGAACAAGAGAACGCCCAACACCACAAACAATTCTATCAGTTTTGCTTGCTCCCAGTTCTGCTCATGCTCTTGTCTGCTCCTTCCTGTTCCACCCACTGTGGGCTCCCATGTGAATATATTCTGTCTGTGAAGAAGATTCCCTTCAAATTCCCTTAGACCTGTTAAGGACAGGGAAGAACTTCAAACTTCCTTGGACCTATTAAGGGCAATATAATGTATACTGTTTCCAATCAGAGATTCTTGATAGAATCTAAGGTGAGACTCAAAAGCACTTGATTAGCTAAAACAACCCAGTAAAACAGTAAAAAATCCCATTTTGCTTGCCGTTACAGAAAAATACATAAGAATCATAACGAACATTTTCTATGTAAGTTCTACCCTGCTTCTCTTGAATTCTGTTGATTGTCACTAAATCTCTCTACATTTATATACCACAATTTGTTTATTCATTCCTCAGTCTATAGGCATCTACTTTGCTAACACAAAAGTGCTGCTATAAATGTTTTGATGTATGTGGACAGGGGCCTTACATATCAGTATCACTGTAGTAGTAGAAAAGATAATTGGAGAAAGGGCATGGTGGATTAGTTACAATGCTCTTATCTGAATTAGAAAAGGAATTAAAACAAAGCAACACAATAGACAGGAGGTAGAAAGTGAAAAATAATGCTGCATAGAAGGAACACATTTTAAACTGAACTTAGTGGAATAAAGCAAAATCTGTTATTTTAGATTTACAACCATGTTCTAAGAAAAGGAAATGAAAATTTATGATTTACGTAAAGCTTTAAGGTTTGCAAAATATCATCACAACAAACTTGGGAATTGGGTCCTATTATCCTAATTTTGTAGATGAGAAATTGAGGTGGGCTGAGCTTTGTGGCTTGCTGGGGATGGCACAACTAGTAAATGTGAGTGGATTTGATCTGCATCTTCCTGACTCGCAAGTCTTGGGCTCTATTCTCTGCGATATCTAACCAATAAAATCAAGAAAAAGCAATAAAACTATCATGCTTAAGAACACCAGAAAATTAGAAATATTAAGTCATACATTAATGAACATAAATTCTTAAAAGTTAAGCTAATTGCAAAAAGGCAAATATTTTGGCTGTATAAATCCAACCAATAGAAACAAGAAGGAAAATAAGAGGTGAACGAATTTGTTGAATAAAGTAGATTTGGTTGCTTTATTGATCAGTATACTAGAGAAAACACATTTTGCAGCATCCATTGTTAAATCTTAATGTTAAAATGTTAAAATGAGCATATTCTAAGAATCCAGGCCAAATATAAAAAGGCAGATATCATAAGTGCATCCTTTATAGGCCATCCTGCAACCCAAATTATAAAAACAATAGGAACAAAAGATGACTGAATTATGATGGAATCAAAGAATAAATAATGAAAACAGTATAATGAAACTTTTGAGAAATAGTTAAAATGATTGGGGAATTTTATGCCTCTGAAAACAAAATAGAAAAAAAGATCAACAAATTGAGCAGGTAAATAAAAGACTAGAAAATAAATCAGCACCTCTAGCATCAGTTCAGAGAAATTTTGAGGATTGGAAAAAATGCAAAAGAATTTTAAAAACATTTTTTTTAGAAAGGGTCTAACAGTAATTAGCGAAATTGATCAATAAAAGGAGAAAGCAAAATCAGATTACTCAAAAAGTTAGGTGAATACAGGATAGGAAATGAACTACTGGAGACTATTACATAAAATTACATCTAAGAATTCAAAGGCAACTACCTATAAAAATAGAAAATGCTTGTACAAAACAAGAGAGCATGACTTAATCTCAGAAAGAGAACTGAGCAAGTAGTAAATGAATTTCCAAAGAACCCTCCCCCATCAAATGAATTTACAAGTGAATTTGATCAAATACTTAAAATACTTCTACAAAGAGGCCCAAGATAGTCTAACAAACTCACTTGCCTCTAGATGTATCCGGACACCCAAACAAGGGAGAGAAATAACTATAGACCACTCACTAATAAATACTCATAAAATAAATTTAAATAAAAATTTAACAGGAAACTATAAAAAGATCCTAAAAATAATTGAACAAAATGGATTCATACCAGGGATACAGGGATGTTTCAACAATAGGAAATTATTATAATTACAAACTAAAAGAAAAAAAATATTTCAGTAGATGAGGAACAGGATTTTACAAAATGCACTATTTACAAACTCTAAAAAGCATAGTCGCAGAAGGGATATATATATATATATATATATATATATATATATATTTTTTTTTTTTTTAGCTTTTTTTTTTTTGGAGGGCAATTGGGGTTAAGTAACTTGCCCAAGGTCACACAGCTAGGTTTTTGTTTGTGTGTGCATTAAGTGTCTGAGGCTGGATCTGAACTCATGTCCTTCTGACTCCAGGGCTGATGCTCTACTCACTATGCCACCTAGCCTCCCCAGGGATATTTTTTAATTTGATCAAAAGTATATATTTAAAACAAAGAGTTCCATTGTTTGTAATAGAGAAACACTAGAAACTTTCCCATTATAAAAAGAACCAAAAACAAGGATGTGCTGAGCATTCTTCACTATTACTTAGTTTTGGAAATACTAGTTATTGCAATTATACAACAAAAACAGTTACCACAATAAAATCAAAATATTTAAATATAATCAAAGAGGAGACAAAATTATCAATATTTACAGATGATTTAATGGTCTACTTAGAAAACCCTGGAGGGTCTGTGAAGAAACTAATTGACCCAATTGATAGCAGCCTGCAAGATAAGTCCACAGATATAATTTTTATATAATCTTAACTAGGAAAACAATAATTTCATTTAAAATAACTAAAAGATGTATAAAATATCTAGGAGCTAAAAGGATGTGGTGGGCCAAGGCAGGGAGACCTTCCTTCTGCAGCAAGGCTGAGGAATAATTGGAAGTCTTGCAATCACCCAGCAGGACTGAGAGTGCTATCTACCCAGAGGCATGGAGTTAAACAGAGGGTGGAAAATAGTCTCCTTTATTGTCTTGAGTGCAAGCCTTTTATAGGACGCTTCCTAATAGCTTTCCCCTGTGGACATTGTGCACTACAGTGTTCCTAGGCCGGGGGCGAAAACACCATGCTCATCTCATCTTGAGGATCCAATCCTTACACCTTGGTGCCTGAACTCTAGGGATCTAGCCGATCTGGGCCGATCAGGGCCGATCTGGCCCTAACAGCAAGCTCTTTGCCTGAGGGGGCTTATTCAGCCTTCAGGGTCAGAGTCCCATAGTCCTGTGGTCCTAAACAAAAGGACACACAAGTTTATAGAACTTCAAAACTACAGAAAATAGTGGAGATAATTCCAATATTAAATCATGGTCGGGTGGTACCAACATCATGGCAATACTACCTAAATAATTTACAGATTAGTATAACTAGGCAAATAATTTGTAAGGCCTAGGATCTCAAGGGAGACAATGAGAAAGATTATTAATAAAGGGGACATAACATTAGCAGATATAATATTAAAGATCTGTATTAAAAGCAGTAACAAAACAGTAAATCAAATGAAGACTCTAGATCAACAAGAAATGGAAGCAATCAAAAACTACACAGCAGTGTTTGATGAGACTCAAGAACTTTACTGGGGAAAAGACTACAAGAACTGCTGGGGAAGCTGGACAGCAGAAATTAGGTTTTGCCCAACAGTTTATATCATAACACAACAATAAGCTAAAAATGAATATGTGACCTGAAAAGAAAATGTCATACCAAAAAATTAAGAGAAAAAAAACCATACCAAAAATCTTTCACAAATATAAATGGACAGAATTAATTTTTAAAAATTTTGAACTTATATGCCAAGAAAAAGGATTTTCACATTACATAGCAGAACACAAAACTGTGACTCAATTTCATACCACTCTATATAATAAATTTCCATGTTACTTTAATAACTTCCTTTTGTGTTTTCTTTTGAACATCTTTTCTATGTCCTTCTAAAAAATGTTTTAATCTCTATCCTTTTTTTGGCGTTACTACTGCAACTCCTTCTCCTTCCTTGACCCTTCCTCTTAGTAAAAGAATTCTTAACCAAGTAAGGGAAAAAGAAATAATTAAAGACAAAATAGACAGTTTTGACTACAGAAAATGTAAAAATCTTTTGTTTGAAATAAAACAAACATGAAAAATGGTAGAGCAGGAGAAATATTGACATCACATATCACTAACAAAAGTCTGGCATAATTCATAAAAATGTATATTTAAAATTGGTTTAAATATTAATATAAAAAACAGGAAATTGATTCAAATATGTAATACCAAGAGTCACTGAGTCCACTGAGTCAATTCCTCAGTGGATATGAACAGTTTTCAAAAGATGTGCAAACTATTTATGATCAAAGAGACATGTTTAAATCCTTAGAAGTAAGAAAAGTCTAAATTAACACCAAAGTTTCATCTCACTCCATGTAAACTGGAATGATGCAAAAGATGGGCAACACTGCGTAAGGGCAGTGGAGAGGCACACTGTTGTACCACTGGTAGTCCATCTATTCTGGATTTCAATTTGGAATTATGTAAGTTACTTTTCTATATGTGATCATGTTGCTGGGCATATATTTCCCAAGTTTTTCTGAAATTGTCACTTTCATAATTTCTTACAGTGAAACAATATTCCATTATCATTTAAAATAATTGGCCCCAGTTGTTGGTATCCAATCCTCTTAGTTTCTAGCTCTTTAAAGAAGTTCTGGCGCAGCTTAGGTGGGGCAGTGAATAGAGCACCAGGACCAGAGTTCAAATGTGACCTCAGACACTTGACACACATATTAGCTGTGTGACCTTAGACAAGTCACTTAACTTCAATTGCTTTGCCTTTCCTATCAAAAACAAAACAAAAAAAGAGTCCTAATAAATACTTTGGCATATGCAGATCCTTTTCTCCTTTTTTGAATAGTGTATAGGTCAATTACAGTTGCATATAATAAACTATGTATGCATAGGTTAGTGATTTGGGGCCATTAATTCAAGAAGTGGATTACAGCCCCACTAACAGTTCATTTTAAAAAAAACTTTTTTTTTTGGAGGGGGGAAGTGACTTGCCTGAGGTCACACAAGCTAGTGTGTCAAGTGTCTGAGGCTGGATTAGAACTCAGGTCCTCCTGACTACCAGGACCGGTGTTTTATTCACTATGCCACCTAGCTGTCCCTTCAGGAAGCCTCTCTAATGTTTGTCATTTTCCTTTTTGGTCAACTTGCTGACAAAACAAAGTTGTTGAGTGTGAGACAGAACTCCAGAGTTGCTTTTTATTTTGTTGGTTATTTTGAACATTTTTTCATGATTGTTGAAAACTTGGATTTCTTTCTTGAAAACTGTTCATATCCTTTGACTTTCTCTTGGAGGAATGGTTTTTGCTCCTTATAAATTTGAATCAGTTCCATATGTATCTTGGAAATGAGACTTTTTGCAGAGAAACCTGCAGCAAAAGTTTTCCCCTTTGGTTAATTGTTTACTTTCTTATTTCACTGCATTTGTTTATGGAAAACCCTTTAAATAATATGTAATTAAAATTGTCCCTTTTATCTTTTGCAATCATCTTTATCCCTTATTTGGTCATGAACTCTACTGGTAACGTTATGAAAAATATTCTCTTCCTTGCTTCTCTAATTTGTTATGCCACCTTTTATTATGACATTATTTATTATAGCCACAGTTAGGTGGCACAGAGAAGATAAGAGTGACAGATCTGGAGTCAGGAATACCTGAGTTCAAATATGGCATCAGGCACTAACTAGTTAACTGTAGGAGCCTGGAAAAGTCACTTCCTCCATTGTAAAATGAAGATTAAAAAAAATAGCACCTACTTCACAGGGCTGCTGTGAAGATCAAGTAAGGTATTTATACGGGAGTACTACTGCTAAAAACCCAGTGCCTGGTGCCTAGTACACATATAATGTACTTGTTCTCTGCCCTTTCATAACAGAATCATGTACCCATTTGGAGCTTAGCTTTGCATATTTGTGGGAGATAATGGTCTATATACTGACCTTATGCTAGGCAAACCACTATGACCTTGATGAGCCTGTTTCTTCACCTGTGTGTTTAACACATTACCTGTTGGGCTAAATGCTCTCATGGTCTTTTCCAGCTTTAAAAACTGTCATAGGACCTTATGTATGAGAATACAGTCAAACTTGTGAGTCAACTTTCAGACTGTTCTGGGCAACATACCAGTGGGAAAATGAAATGTTGGAGTGTAAAGGGCTTGTTAGGGAAGGGAGGGTGGGCAGGCAAGGAGAAGGGTCAGAGTAAGCTCATTCACCTGGATTCAGGCCAAGCAAAATGGTAGCTTCCCACCCTACATCAGGTACCATTAAACTGGATTCCTAGTTCCTCTCTGAACTAGGAATTTGTTATTGGCTAACAGAATAATAGCCACATAGAGCAATTATACTGCACAGCACTCTGCATTAAATTTGTTTTCCATTGGGAATACATCCATTAAATTTTAGTGATGTCAGCACCCAATATTTTAATAAGCTTGCTGTTAGTCTAGTCTGTTTAAGCGTGCAAAGCAACAAAAAGCATCATACCACATAACAGTAAAGATATTTTTATTTTTCAGTAGCAAAAGGTCCATGAAACTTGCTGACTTAAAGATACATCCCATCTATTTTAAGCACTGTAAATAGTTACATGTTGCTATACTTATTACGCAGTTAAGGAAGAAAACTTTAAAGCCAGTTATAACTTTAAAAAAAAATTATTTCCAAAGCTTGTGAAAGATACTGGAACAAATATCCCAGAGACTTATATGCTATATAATCAAGAAGGCTAAACTGTTACCTATCCCATAATGCCATATCCTATTCTTTAAAGACTATAAGAAGACTGTCTTTGACTTTCTTCAAGTCTTGTTTACTTAAATTGTCTGCAGAAATATCATAGTGGTTGTCTTCATAAGGCATGTGCACATACTTTGGGACCCAGACACAGATTAACTTCTAACTCATTCATTAGGTTTAAGGCAAGGCTTCTGGTCAATGAAAAGGAAAAATCTTTACTCAATCCTTTCAGTTCTTGGAAAGTCTTGTTTACTTTTTAAAACAGAATGAGATCTTCCAAGGGAAGGGAAATGGGCACCTTTTATGAAAAGGATTTGCACACTCCTTGAGCCCACAGAAGAATTAGACAATACATCAGTAGCTTTCCCACATAATGCAAGACTTATTAACCTGAACCCAAGAAGCTAAGAAAAAAAGAATAAATTGAAAGGACGGCAACAATATCAATACCATCAGACCTATTAATGAGTTTGTGTTGAATCGACTTACTCAGATCTCCATTCCATTAAGATGGGATCTATTGTTTCTCTGGTCTAGTGCAAACTCAATTATAGGAAAAACAGTAGAGATCTTGTCGAACAGCCAAGAGCAGTCCTGGCACTCCACGGGGGCCCCCAAGGTGGGAAGAGAAAACCACACTGGGGATGTCTTCCCTGGAGGATGGGTAAGGGGAAGGAATGGTTCTGAGCAGATGGGCATCACAAAGGCTCCAGATCCGTGTGTAGCAGTCCTGCCCCACTGAAAAGGGAAAAAAGGGCTGGTTAATGAACTTCTTCAAGATTCTCCAGCACTAACATGTACACGTAAAGAGTGTAAATAATACTGGTAAATGGAAAAATATGATTTCTAAACAATGCTCTAATATGAGTATATTGTGAGGCCCAAAGTGATAATATACACATCTCTGGACACCTTGTAGCTCAGAAGACTTTGAGAAGCTTGGCAAACTAACGTAGACTACTAGGCTTTTCTGAGTCACCTAGACTTGCTTTCTTTCCTCTGGGCCAAGGATCTGATATCTTAGGTGAGAGGAGGGAATGTACAAGTACATTAGGGGACAGTACAAACCAGGGTATGAGTGGAGGGGAGTTTATACCAGCAACTCCCTGGCCTTCCCTTCTTTACAATTCTTTCTCAAACTCTTTCATTTCTTGGACTTGGGGAAATAAACAAAATGGAAAAATTTGAAGATGTTTTCCACTACTGTATGTGTATCTTTAACTGCAAACCAGTTAATTCTCCCTGAAGCCTTGTCTCATAAAAAGACTCAGTTTATGTCTCCAGGGCTCATAATTCTTGAGGAATGTGTTGTATTTATTAGGCAAGAAAAACTGAATATGCTGCAATGTGCGCACTATTTGGAAGTCTTCAGAGGAAATATGTTTGGAACATAAGCATAGTGGTGGCTTACGGTATTATCCAAGAGGTTAAAGCCTTGGATTTGATTTTATATTTTTATATACATGTTATCTTGAAATCCTGTCCATTAGGATTTACTTATCAGAAAGAACTTGCTTTAGAATATGGACCTATGAAGATTATGTAAGAAGCAAGAGTCCAGGGTACAGGAAATTATTAAACTTTTCAAAGTATCTTTTGGTAGCTGTGTATATAACAGAATAAGTAGCATTTTTTGGGGGTGGGGTGTGGTGGTGATAGTGAAATACCAAATTCAAGTCTGTCATCTTTAGTCTTTTTCTACCCATCTCACCTATTTTGTATAACTAGATTTACACAAAATCTTTTCTATTTTTAATCCTTTTCTTCATTACTGAAAATGTGCCCAATGTCCATCACTACTCTTTCTCCAGTTTGTTCCGGTCAAGTTTATGTGCCCCAACCAATGGCCCTTAGCTCATCACTGACATGTTGTCTACAGCTAACCAGTGGAGACTACACGAAAAATAATGCAACAGGAGGCAGCTAGGTGGTGCAGTGAATAGAGCACCAGCCCTGGAGTCAGGAGGACCTGAGTTCAAATTTGGCCTCAGTCACATAACAAACAACTAGCCATATAACCTTGGGCAAGTCATTTACTTGCCCAACTGCCCTACAAAAAAGCAAAAAAAAAAAACCCCCAAACATAATAGAATGGCATCTCATATCATAAATCCTATACTCAAGGATAATTTGAAGTTGGGGGCAGGTCTGTTTTCAGTTGACTCCCTCAATATAAATGTGTCTTTCTCACATACCTGCTATCAGAAGTCCTTCTTCCTCATGTATATGCAGGGGCAGGTAGGCATATTCATTACTGTGACCCTCATATTGTTTCACACACTTATTTGCTCTCAAGTCCCATAGCTTGATCTGTGAGTTAAGGTCATAAAGGGAAAATCATAAGGAACTACCTACTTTACTAGGAATAGTTAAACAAAGAGCTGGAAGCTAGAACCAGACTCCAAGCTTACCTTAAGAGAGACATTGTGAATGTCACATTCGTGTTGGACAACGCACAGTCAGTGCCAAGAGTACTTGGGGCCTGCTGATTCCCACTTTCCAGTCCCCTAGGTCCCTCTTCCTCCTATCATTCTCTCTTTAAACTCTAGGAAGCGTAGTCATGCTCACCCTCTGCCTGGGGTGGTAGCAAAGCGAGGCCCCTAAAGCTCAGCTGACCAGACCTCATCTGCTTCCTAAAAAATCCACACGATAGCTTTCTAATGGATCTCTTCTTCCTTCAAAAGCAATCTGTATCAAGTCCACAGATGGAAATAAAGTGGTCTCTTTTTTTTAAGTGGCAAACCCCTGTGTCTGGGGGTCTGACCAGGGTCTAGACTGGGCCTCAGACACATTAATTATATGATCCTAAGGAAATCACTGAATTTTAGCTTCAATTTTCTTGTCTATAAAATGGGGATAATAATATCTGCGATACATTTCACAGGGCCACTGTAAGAAAGCAAACCTTAAAGTACTATATAAATGTGAGGTATTATTGACTGTTTACTTTGAGCAGGGCACTTCTAGTGAAGACCCTCTACTTAGGTCCCTCAGAATTTCATAACCATCTAGCAGAGGCTCAAGAAAAGTCAGCTTTGCTTCTGTACCTTCCCAGACATATCTGCTGCCATTAAGTGCTGCTCATTTTGTAAGACCCGAACAGATGTCACAGCTGAGTCATGGAATAAGCGGGTAGCTTTCCAGCCTTGGCCTTTACGACTTCGGTGACGCAGATCAATAGCGAAGACCTCACCAGAGCGGCAGCCATTGAACAGTAGAGGGGTCTATGTTAGAGAGGGAAGGAACATCTATGCTGAGTCATTCCATTAACATCTACTGCCTGCTTCTAAATGAACCATAACCACCATTCAATCCCCATGCTTCGACGTTCACAAATTCATAGTGAAAGGGGTGTTTGTGTGCACACACACGCATGTGCATGCACAGAGAAAACGTTGGGCTCCCAAAATAAGGTGAACTGATTAGGACCAGAAGTCACCTCAAAGAAAGCCAGATGTTTCCACATACATGAAATATACTGGTCATGTCAGGAGGAAGAGACCTGGCCCTCCATGCTCCATTCCCTTTGGTCTCACTTGAGAGCCGTATGCCAAGGCAACTTCAACACTGCTGTCTCCAGCAGGTCCTATCATAGCATTAGGTACAAGTTGGTGGGGGGTGGAAGAGGAATACCTGAAGATGGGGCAATGCGTATGAAGTATTAGATAGGAGAATGGTTTCAGTTATGCCACAGGAACCTCATGGGGGGATGAGGAAGAGCTGTTTAGATACTTTTCTTATTGCTCTCAAAGCAGTGTAGATGAATCTCAGAAGTATTTCTACTATATAGTAATTACACCATTTTCTTAGAGGTCAGAAATAGTCAAAACCATGAGTGATGACTTCTAAATTTAGAAATATACAAGTGTGTTTTAGTAATGTTATTTATTTACACATTTTTCCAATTACTTGTGCTGCTAGATAATCTGTGTACCTATTCAGTTTAGTCATAAACAAGAATTCACTGAAAGCCACACTTAACTAAGTGATGGTATGCAACCAGTAAGCCAAATTTGATTAAGTCTGGAAATCGTCTGCAAAATCAATCCACTAATACTTGAGTTATTTCAGAATTCCCCTTTATGGGAAGTGGTGATAGAGGGCATACAGGGGACGATGATCCTAGGTTTTAGTTAACTACCACCTGAACTCTTGATTAGATCTTTTCTTTAATTTATGGTTTTCATTTCTTTTACCTCTCTCTCTCTATGACTGAGAAGGAAAGAAAAACAAAACCTATTACAAATATGAATTAAAAAAAAAAAGAGAGAGAAGAAAAAAGATGCCTCAATCTGCACTTGATTAGATCAATTTTTAGTTTCAACCAACCTGAGTGGCAAACTGTTGTGCCAGTACATCACTGTTGGTCCCAAATGTCTGCCGATGACCAGTCACTGCGTTGGTTATAAGGACCCTTCTGGACAAGCCTAAGGGGACACACACAAGCGATCTTTGTGACTCTTCCACAAATTCAGGCTGGTAAAAGGTGAGGACAGGGAGAGATTCCGTCTTCTACTAAATTATTTTAGGTTTTAAGGACCAGGTCACAACTCACCTGTACTGAAGCAATTATTAGCCTGGGAGTTGAGGCACCATGCACAAGACCAGGCAGTAGAGATCTTAAAACTGCAAAGCATTCCAGGCTGGTCTCCTGCTGCATTTAAAAAGTTTTTTTTTTTTAAAAGGGAAAATAATTTTTAGGTAGGCAAACATGAAACAATATGTTAGCAGAATTCTGTATTTCCACTGCAGTGCCTATATCACATGTTATCATCTTTCCCACATACCTAGGAAACTTCAGAGATTACCAACTACTATCCATAAATTATGCTATGCCAGGTTTTCTTGTGGCTAGGAATAGAACCTTTCTGCATCTAGCTCTTGGGAAGCCTGCAAATATATTCACATATGGGTGGAGTCCATGCCAATTTTTCTGAATGCACAGTCTTAAAAGGGGAGTTGGAAGGTTTCTTCCCAGTTTCCTTAGCTATGATCCACAGGATATTTGGAAAAACAAATAAAACAATAATGTTTAACATTTATAAAACACTTAGTATGTGCCAGGCCCCATGTGAAGTGCTTTATAAATATCATCTCACTTATATCCTCATAACAACCCTGGGTGATAGGTGCTCTCCATTTTACAGATGAGAAAACAGAAGCAAACAGGTTAAATGACAGCTAGTGTCTGAGGCCACATTTGAATTCAGGTCTTACTGACTCTAGATTATATGCTCTATCCACTGTACTACCTTGCTACCCCAAACTGATGACTTCCTAGAAGGAGGGGTGTGCTTTCAGATTTAAATGCTTTCAAAAAGGCATACTATACCTATGTTTTATTTTCTTGTACAGGCCACTCAGACCATCTTTGCTTGGGAATCTGAAGTTCCCACTAATAAGATTAGGAGGAAAGGATTTACTCAAACCCTTTAAGTACACCAGGACTAATTTTGAGACCAGCTTAGGCAATGCCCCACTTTAGGATTAATGTATATGGAAACCACCATAATATTATCAATTTTGTCTCGAGGGTTAGACAGCCTTTGTTTCATTTCTAGCAGTATGCTAAACTTACTTAGGCTCTAGGGTTTTGTTGTTAAGCCTTTGCTAGACCCAAACGTTGGATAAATCCCAACACAGAAGTGTGTACAGGACTACTGATCAAAGGATAAATTAGAGCCTAAACTTCAGTATTTTTTAAAGCATAAGAAAGGATTAACTGTCCAACTTTTTAATTTTACAGATGAGGAAGGGCAATTCAGTTCCACAAATGTTTACTGAGTACCTGCCATGTGTAAAACAGATGGAAATTAAGGCTGAGAGACATCAAAGGCACAGGCTATTAGGCTGCACACTTAGGATTAGAATCTAGGTTTCCTGTGAAGCAATATGGCATAGTAGAAAGCAGATTTGGAACCAAAGACTTGGATGTGAATCTTGGCTATTTTGCTCCCTATCCATATGAGCTTGGGCAAGTCCCTTAATCTCTGGACCTCAGTTTGCTCATCTATAAAATGAGGAGGGCTGGGCTAAATGAGCCCTAATCCTACTATTCTCTACTTTATCTGCTGTTCTTCTAGCCCTACTAAAATATGAACCCACTCAAATCAAATTAGCACTGTACCTGGTCTGGTGTTGCTGAACAAGGAGGCAGGAAGTAAACTGGCACAGCCTGGCGTCTCTGCAATGCCCATGAGACAGAGCCTGAAGAATAACATTAAGGATAATAGGAAGAAGGAAGAATATCTTTTGGGGAAAATGGGGATGAATGTATTCTTGTAAACAGAACTATGAAGCCTCTGGACCTACAAACTTTTCATACAGCTATCTATAGCTGAGGGACCAAGAACATGTTTCTCCCTCTTCCTGCTTAGCAGACAAAAATGGGTAGCTAGTTGGCACAGTGGATAAAGGGCCAGGCCTGGAGTCAGTAAGACTCTCTTCCTGAGTTTAAATCTGGTGTCAGACACTTACTAGCTGGGTGACCCTGTTTGCCTCATTTTCTTCATATGTAAAATGAGCTGGAGAAGGAAATGGCAAACCAAAGTAGTATCTTTGATAAAAAAAAAAAAAAAAAAGAAAAACCCAAACCACCAAATGGGGTCACAGAGTTGGACATGACTGAACAGACAAAAGCAACTGTTTGCAGTCACCTCTTAAAAAAAATTTTTTTTTCTAAATGAAAATTTGCCTTCTCTCCCACTCATCTCTCTTTGATCCCCCAACAGAAAAAGAAAAAGGAAATCCCCATTGTAAACACATATAGTCCAGCAAAGCAAATTCCCACACTGGTCATGTCTAAAACAGAACTACACCTCAATGCGAACAGAATCCATTACCTCTACTAGGAGGAACGAAGGCTATTCACTGTCACTGTTAAACTTACCAGCCAACAGATTAGTATTAAGACCCAAGGATACAAGAAAATTGAATGTTTCACATATGCCAATGATTTTTTTGGGGCTTTATGAAGATACAAGTTTAAATAATTAAATTAATGTCACTAACTGTGACAGACTAAGAAGCTTTCACCTAAATTAACCTAACTACATACTTCTCTTAGATGACAGTATAGCCTGGCAATTGCCTTTTTTTTTTTTAACTTCAACCATAATTATATGCTTTACGGGTAGCAAACAATGTTATCTAACCAAATTTTTTTTTTAAGGCAAGATCTTTCAAAATGATGAATGCTGAACTGAGCAATAACTAGGCATACCTGGATATGTGATACGTATGCCATATTGCCTTATATAAGTTTTATGAGGTCAAAATCCATTAGGTCCTTATTTCAAAGACTGAGATAAATATTAATAAGCAAATGAATAACTTGTAGCTGGGTGATGTAAGTTATATATAAATCTTGTTGTAGTATTTAGAGTATAAGAAGTTGGAAGAAAACCCTTACCTATCTGTTTCATGTAGATGACCTTTTAGAACAGATAACTTGGTTAGAGCATGATTTTCATGAGGCTAAAGGTTGTAGCCTTAATTTTTCCCATAGAGCTCATCAGAATAACTGCAATTAGCTGTGCTCTCAAGTGTGTGCCACAGGTAGAGGTAGTAGTGAGGGGTTCAAGATTAGATTGCTAAGTACAAAACCCTAAGTGCTATTTGCAAAAGGCCTTTAAAGGGCATACATGGATGATATGTCAGAAGTATCATTTTTGTAGACAAAGGATGATGACTTCAATTGACATTCTTCTGAAATAGGTGGTGTACCTAAAACTACCACCAGAGGATAGTGAGAGACTATCAGGGATGAAGGTAGAGGATGGGAAGGAACATCAGCATTAGTATTTTTGGTTCTATTAAAGCCTAATGCAGATCAGATGTTATTTTCATAAAAAAGAAAGCATCTTAAAGTTGAAAGGTTGAGTTCATTCTTTTCCTTTTTGTTCTGCAAAGACACTCCTTTTTATATAAATTTTTTTTCACAAGAATGGGTAAATTTCACAATGAAGAAGCATAATTGTATAAAGGTGGGTCTTGCTTTTAAGAAAGTCTCTACATAGAATGAGTTTGCACAAAAAAATACATTGGGAATTTTTTTTTTTTAAAGCAATTGGGGTTAATTAACTTGCCCGAGGTTACACGGCTAGTCATTATTTATGCGTGGGATGCTCATTTTCTGAGGCCGGATCTAATCTCGGGTCATCCCAACTCCGAGGCCGGCGCTCTTACTCACTGCGCCACCTAGCCGCCCCTTTAGGGCAACTGGGGTTAAGTAACTTGCCCAAGGTTACACGGCTAGGTTTTTGTTTGTGCGGATTAAGTGTCGGAGGCCGGCTCCGAACTCAGGTCCTTCTGACTCCAGGGCCGGCGCTCTATTCACTGCGCCACCTAGCCGCCCGGGGGATTTTTTTTTTTCAAAGAGGAGAATTATACTTAGATTTCGCCTAATTTTAATCTAAAGTAAATCTAAGGCAGAAGCTAATTCATCAAAATGCAGTCATAACATTTTATCAACAGTTCTACTACATAAAGGGAGTAACAGACTTGACTCGTTATGTGACTTTGGGTATACCACAGATCAAACCTCATCCTATGAAACATAACTACAGAATATAATCTATAACATGTACTAGTCCTGTTTCCAGAAAGCAGCATTTAAAAAAGGTTCTAAGAGGTGGCTAGGTGATGCAGTAAATAGAGCACCAACCCTGGAGTCAGGAGTTCAAATCTGGCCTCAGACATTTAACACAAAAACTAGCCATGTGACCTTGGGCAAGTCACTTAACCCCAATTGCCCTACAAAAAGCAAAAATAAATAAAATTTAAAAAAAGTTCTAAGTACTTTGTTACATCCTCTGCATAGGTTCCCACTGCTATCTCCACATAAGAAGGGAAATACACAGAACGAGAGACACTTCAAAACGATGCTGCTTCATGGTATAAACAGGATGGTACCATTTGGTTGATTATACAAAAGTAATGGAAATTAAGTCAGGTATTCATTATAGTGAATAGTTTCTTTCAAAAGCCACTTGGCTATATCAAGTATCACAGTAGCAGAGAACGTGAGCGGAACTTTTCAGTTGTTGAGTCATTTCAGTCATGTCCAACTCTTCATGATCCCATTTAGAGTCTTCTTGGCAAAGATACTGGAGTGGTTTGCCATTTCTCTCTCCAGCTCATTTTACAGATGAGGAAATGAGGCAACAGGGTTAAGTGACTTGCCCAGGGTCACAGAGCTAGTTTAAGTGTCAGAGGCCATATCTAAATTCAGGTCTTCCTGATTCCAGGCTCTGCACTTTGCCCCCTAGCTTCCCCCAAATGGCACTTTAGCAGCTACCTCAATCCACCTTGTACTGGAACAAAACAAGACTCTTTCCCAACATCCACAAGTAGTTATCCAAGTAGTCATATAGACATCAAGTGAGAAAAAAGCAATGATCTCCCAAGGAAATCCACTGGGAGACAGCTCTGTTGGTAAGCTTTTTTCTTTATAACAAGCCTTAATCTGCAACCCACAGCTCTCCTTAATTCTGCTCCCTGTGGTTACCTTTCACTTTTCTGGTCAGTTCCCCTTACCATGAAGGGAGGGTAGCTGCCTTGAACTTTACTTAAAAGATATACTTTTGTTGAAACTCGTGGGAGGAGGGGCAAAGGGAAATGGAAGGTATAAAAGCTGTGCAAGGGAAGATTCTAGGGAGCTGTCTTAAAGGAAGCTGAAGGTCACATAGAATGAGTGGGATAAGTCAGCTCTCTATGAAGAATAAATCTTCCATGTCAAGATTAGCTCCCTTTGTCATTTTCAATGTTAATTACCTGTTTCTTTTTGCAGGCTTTGATGCTTTTATCAACTTTCTTTTTAATTCTAAACAAATAAAAGCCTTCTTGGATACTTATATTCATTTTTCTCAGGGCACAAAATGTTCCTGGGGAGTAGTACCTAAAGTGAGTTTGCTTGCTCCTTTTTCTACTCCATGAGAATTCTCTTGCTCTGAGTTTTATTTGGATGCCCCTTCTCTCCTAAGAGGTAGGATGTCTGTGCAGTGGCTTAAGTTTCTCTTATTTAGGCACCAACATCCTCACAGATGCTCTGTGTTTGTGACAGAGGGCAGTCTGCCACAAATGCTGAAGGATACAAAACGTGGGAATCTGGATGAGTCAGTGAGGCCCAGCATACAGAATTGACCTGGTAAGGAAGCACACAGCAAGAAGGGAAAATCAGTTATGACTACTGTTTTGCAACTTATGGTAAGGGTATGTTTCTTTATGTCTAAGAAATAGGGACATGTTTTGGTTGTCTTCTTCCTCTGAGCTGGTTATATTTCACATGGCTTTATGATAAGCGAAAGGCCCCAATGACAGAGATGAATTCTCAAGCTCTATGCAACTACTGTGATTGCTGAAACATGAATAAGGTTGTTGTTTGCTTTTTTACATGTGAGATCAGTGCTGGATTGATGGTCAAGGGGTCTAGAGAGTAAAATCATTTGTCTCCTCTCCCCAGTAAATATCAGCAAAGTTGGCTATATCCCTATGACACCTTTCCTTTAATACTTCAAAGAGGGAAAAGAACAGGATAGCTTTTAAGCTATATATAATTCTTCAGTTTTGAATGGGGAAAAAATCAGCATCAGATGCTTTGAACATAACATGGACACCATATTACTTCACTAGAACAAGTGAAAAAAAGGAGAAAGCAACAAAATTTCTCAGGAGAGGTAAACTGTATGGACACAACACATTTCACTTCAAATAATTCCCAAACTTCATTTATCCTATATGCTACCAAAAAAAAAAAAAAAGGTGTGTGTGGTAGGTCCATAGTTTTACTGAGCTATAGCTGGAAGGTTTGAAGCTCAGCTTTCTATCTTAGTCTTACAGAGAGATATGAAAAGAGAAGGCTCATTATTCTATTGAAAAGGGATCATCTCTTCCCCTCTCCTCACAGTTCTACAATTCTTTCACACCCTTGAATAACATTCTTCTTCCTCTCCCTCCTCCATTCACACCTGATCCTCTGTGGCTATTAAACCCAGTCTGGGAAAGACTGCCTTGCATCCACCTGAGAAAGCAGTCATTTTCTCTCCCTAAGCCACCAACTGCTGAAGTTACTTCTCCACAATGCAGTTACTCAGGATCTCAAGAGTCGTTTGTAACAAAAAATTAGACAAATGAGTCCTGTACCTTCCTTTATTCTCTTTTCTACCATCTTTATACCCCAACTTCCCTTTGGTCCCAGGAACCACTCACTTAAATACAAACTGAGATATGGAATTACTAGAGGGAAAAAGGGAAAGAAAAGGTCATACAGTTGTTATGGA
Source organism: Gymnobelideus leadbeateri (assembly GCA_011680675.1). Taxonomy (NCBI): domain Eukaryota; kingdom Metazoa; phylum Chordata; class Mammalia; order Diprotodontia; family Petauridae; genus Gymnobelideus; species Gymnobelideus leadbeateri. The sequence goes on along the minus strand of WOXC01008502.1, from coordinate 195,373 downwards.
GATGTCTATAACCTACCTTGCGGTTGGTAAAGTAGAGATTGTCATACATTTCCACAGTGAGAGCCTTGGTTCCTAAACCACTAAGGTTGATGATGCCGTACTTGCAGCCTCCATGCTCCACATCATTAACTGTGAATACCCTCTCTCGGGCAGTGTCAGCCTGCCAACGCAAACCACATGCTACTTCAAAGTATGAGTCAGGGTCAGCTGTAAGGGTCATGACTGAGCAACAGCTCACTTTTCTCTGGTCCACTGCCCCTTTACTTTTTTTTTAGCAGGAATATTGTCACCTAACTCTAAGAGCAGAAATCGCTTGGATTCTCCCCTCACCACCCCCAAATAGAGCCATCTTTGGGGCAATGTTGACATTGCCCTGACAATGACCTGACCTAGCAATTCACCACTCAGAATGGAAAGTAAGGACATCACACAAAGAGGACATATTGGAGATAATGCTACCAGGGAAACTTAGGTCAGTACTTGAACCAGAACTAGGTCTAGAGACAATGGTGTGGCTGCTTCAATTTCTATAAAAAGTGTGCTTCAGGAAGAATGATTACTAGTGGTTTGGATCTGATCTCAACTGAAAAATAGGACCTCTGGTGACAGCCATATCTAAACCTCTTGTCACTGAGTTTAAAGGAAGGTAATATCTGCATAATTACTAGCATTCATGACAAACTGAAGAACCCTTCAACTTAGATCTCTGACAAGCAGGTTTGCCCAATTTGAGGCATTTGTTCAAGGGAAGTAAGACTGCCTAATATACGTGGCAAGCAGCAGAGAAGACTTTTTTCTACTACACTTGACCTGGTTTAATTGAAGAATATCAGAATGAGGTATCCTGAATTTTAACTTAGATCCTAGTGTAGCAGGAGCAAGACTGATGTCTCTTGCTTCATGTCTCTTTACCCCTACAAAAATAATGACACAACTACAAAAGTCTTTTAAAAGTTTTAGTCATGTCCTGATGCCAGTTTTCCCAGAGGCATTACCTCCAACAAAGTTATAAAAACCTCTACTGTATTAAGTACCATTGGGTTATTCTGTACTCAAGTCCATCCCTCCCACCAGAAGAGTTCTCCTTAACCATCCAAGCCTATCCTCCCCACTACTGTTTTTCTTCTTTTCATAGCTACCCTTTAGCAAAAAGGAAGGAAAGGGATGACTTGGGTTTGGATGGCTCCACTTCATAAGTATTTGTAGCTTGTTACACTCATGAGTCAGGTGTCTTAAACAAGTACTTTTTACCCTCCTCACAGGTGTTCTTTCAATAGTCTCCAGAGCTACCTAGGACCAAAAAGCTACAACATTCTTTCTAGAAGTATATATATATGTCTGTTGTGGATATGGGGTAGTATAGGAAATGGTCTCAAATCATAGGGAGAAGGGTTCTTTCTACAAGGCAAATGAAATGGGAATATGTTTCAGAAAATGAATGCCTTTGTGTACACAGATCATGCAAGTTATGTTTCCTAGAATTTCTTGGTTCCTGATGCACATGAGTTCCAAATTTGGCCACCTTTATCTTGGAACAGGCACATAATTCACCATCCCATTGAGGAACATAATATCTCAAAGTAAAAAAAAAAATATGTATTATGTTTAGTTGGTCTTTAGGCATGCAGGGGCCCTAATGCAAACTGATGGAAGCAGAAGGGATGGGTGGGTTCATAGTCACAGTACCCAGCCAGGATAGCACCTGCCATTTTACATACAGCAGGTGCTTAAAAATAATAATATTAATAATAATAAAAAAATAAAAAGTCACGCATTTCTGTGGAAGGTTGAAGTCAAAGTTAACAACCAATATATTACATCTAGTTTATTGACTATCCCAGAAGATCCCTGCTACCCAATCACAAAAAAACAAATAAAGGTTAACCCGTGGAGCATCTTGGTATAGCTAATCCTTATCCTTAAATGTCTCCAACTCACCACTATCAGTTTAAAGTGATCAGTTCCAACAACAGAGGAATCAGGACTCTGAATTTCCACCTTCTGTCTCTGCATGCAGTTTACACGTAACTCATGGACTAGTCTGTAGGGGGTAAACAGGGATGGGGGTAGCAATGATTAAGCAGTGAAGAAAACTCAGGATGTGGGAAAGAATAAGTAGAGCATGAGAAAAATCTCTTATTATTTGTTCCTTTCCATACTATTCTTCAAGAATAGCTTTGAGGGCAAGATTCTAAATCCCTGGGATCTAATCCTTTTCATTCCGCAGATATTTAGGCAAATTCCTTTTATATAGCACTGGGGAGATAATAAAGTTTAATGTTACAAAACTGGCAAAAAAGATCAAACATATTAAAAAGGATTTGAATGTCAAGAAGAAACCCTCAAGAGCTCTGAAACCTAACCCCAGTACTGCCTTCTGTATACCTCAACCAAAACCTTGAAGACACCCTTCCCCATTCAAATAAAAAGCTCCTACTCTCATCTCTGAGATGGAGTGATTTTCTTTGTCCAGAGACATACTTACCTGCCTTCAAGCTAAAGCAAGTACATTTATACCACCAAAATTACCCTGGGTACTTTCTGTTGAAGCTGGTATAGGAAAAGCTGGTTTTCCTAAGTGGTCTTTTTTCTTTCTTTTCTTTTTTTTTTCTTTTTGGAGAGGGGAAGGTAGGGCAATTGGGGTTAAGTGACTTGCCCAAGGTCACATGGCTAGTTTTGTGTTAAGTGTGTGAGGCTGGATTTGAACTCAGGTCCTCCTGACTCCAGGGCCAGTGCTCTATTCATTGTACCACCTAGCTACCCCTAGAGGTCTTTTTTCTTACTTCTTTAATTGAACCTCCCTTTGTGGAAAACTTACTAGTAGAGGGATAACACACAACTACTTGTAGTAGTAGGACAGAGATATGGAGTCTAAGCAGGAAGGTCACTGTAGTTCAGGGGAGATACAGGAAGGCTGTGTAGCCTTTTCATTGTGTAACGGAAACAATGGTTTAACTATTCAGCAAGTGAAGTGGGTGATGGTAGTGTAAGAGGTAGGATCAAGGAGCATGTTGCAGGTGGAAGGTACCTCAGAAACTGACATCTAGTGTGATGAAGCAACTTGAGGAAGGTCACAAAGGTTAAAAAAAAAAATCAAAGGGTGGCTAGGTGGTGTAGTGAATAGAGCACTGGCCCTGGAGTCAGAAGGATCTGAGTTCAAATCTGGCCTCTGACACTTTGTAACACACACAAAAAAACACTAGCCGTGTGACCTTGGGCAAATTACTTAACACCAACTGTCCTACCTTCCCCCCTCCAAAAAGCAAAAAAAAAATTTTTTTTTTTAAATCAAGCATTTGTTAAGCTCCTACTATGTGTCTGACAAATACTGCCAGGTGTTAGAATATGAAAACAAAAGGAAAAGAGTTCAGCTACTGGAGTTTACGGCCTAGCTGGAAGCAATCACGTGAGTATATTTAAGTGATATAAATATATACGATACCTTGCAGACAAATAGTAAAGGTTTTGTGTAGAAGGTTGTACTTCAGCTGAACAATGAAAGAAATTAAGAATTTTTTTTACCTTTAGCCACAGATTTCTTTATTTTAAACCTGTTGATAAAACTTTCAGTTATAATATACGTGGCAAAACCCCCCAAAAGAAAACAGAAAGACAGTTAAAACCCAATATCTGCCACAGGAAATCAAGATTTTTTATTTTTTATTTTTGGAGGACAGAAGGCAGGGCAATTGGGGATAAGTGACTTGCCCAAAGTCACACAACTAGTATGAAGTGTCTGAGGCCACATTTGAACTCAGGTCCTCCTGACTCCAGGGCTGGTGCTCTATTCACTGTGCCACCTAGCAGCCCCTGAAAATTAAGAATTTTGAGACAGAGGAGAAGGGAGTGCATTTTGGGTAAGGAACAGTGAGCATAAAAAGGAACAGGTGGGAAACACTGAATACAGGCTGGTTGGGCTGGATGGGGATAATATGTAAGGCAGTATGGAAAGTAGGTTGGGATGAGGGCAAGAGAGGAAGGCTTTAAATGACAAAGAAGCAAATGGAGCCACTGGAATTTACTGAGAAGGGAAATGACGTGGCCAGACCTTTGATTTAGGAAGATTTTGGCACTGGAGTAATGAGATGCTTGAAGCAGGGAGCTGAAAGGTGATGAGGGCCTGAACTAGGATTGTTTCTGTGTGAGAGACAGGTTTAGATACCTGGGAGAGAAGGTGTGTACAAGTGAAAAGCTGTGGATGACACCAAGGTGAAGAACCAGGGATCAGAGTCCTTAACAGGAACAGGAAGTTGAGAGATGGATTTTTGGGGGAAAGATGAGTTTTATTTTAAGACATGCTGAGTTGGAGATGCCTAAAGGCTTTCAGTCTAAAACGTCTTCTGGGCAGCTGGTGATGTAGGGCTTGGGAATTCAGGAGGCCAGGGCTGGAAACACAGAACTGGGACTCATCTGCACAGACATTATAAGAGAACCCATGTGTGATGAGGTCATCAAGAGGAAATGTGGAGAGGGGAGATAAGAGAAGAGGGCCCAGGATAAAGTCTTGGGGCAGGGTCTGGACTAGTTTCTTTCAATTCTCAATTCAGTCTTCCTTCTGCCATATCACTGCTGGCTATTTTTCACCCGTTCACTGGTTCCAGGATTACAACCTCCCCCCCCCTTTTTTTTTTTGCATTTTGGAGGGCATTTGGGGTTAAGTAACTTGCCCAAGGTCACACGGCTAGGTTTTTGTTTTGTATGTGCATTAAGTGTCTGAGGCTGGATCTGAACTCAGGTTCTTCTGACTCCAGGGCCGACGCTCTACTCACTGCGCCACCTAACCACTCCCCCCCCTTTTTTTTAATAACGAAGAACAGAACTCTAAACTTTGGGCTTGAGAATTTTCTCCTTGTATCACCACCCAGAATTAATAAGCCAAGGGCTTATTGTACAAAATTTTATTTACACAAAATCCCAATAGCTATAACTGGTACAAGCATTTAAAACAGTCTACCTTAATGAGAGTGTCTCTCACCTCTTCCATCAGAAAGGAACTGCCATCTCCATAACTTTCTCATAGCACACTAACCTCCCAATTTGTACTTAGAATGTAGAATATACTTAAAATGCTATGGGGGGAAATGTGGTATTGAAGCGTAAGCTTTTTGAGGGTAGGGTCTATATGACTGGGTCATATTTTTGTCTCCCCAGTGTCTTTAAGTACCTTGCACAAAATGGCATTTAGTAAAGAACGTGTCCCCAAAGTCTTTAAGCTTAAGCAGCTTAAAACTGCACTAAAACTTTTTGGATACTTTGTATTTGTTTAATTGAATCACAAGTAGAGGGAGGGACTCACTTGTAAAGCATCTCAAACAACGCTCTTCCTCACACTCATGCAGAAAGGCTGAAGTGGGTGCTGATAACACCCTCATTCTAGAGCATCTTTTTAGTGCATCCCTTCTAGAAAGATAAGCTCACTTTAACATTATAAACTGATAATGAGGATAAGAGGAGGGTGCAGGGAGAAGTAACTCACAGTGACGAAGTTCTAGGACCTGCCGAGCTCACTGAAACAGGGACGATTCACCAGTACACAAACTGTTTAGTGCGCTGGCTTCCTACAATAAAAGGTTTCTGTTTTCATCCATGCTTAGTTTCTCTGCACTCTCTCCTTTTTCCATTCCCTTCATGCAAGAATACTCTCCACTCTCCAAAAAAGAAATAAGTCTCTTTGGACTGACTTAAGTTCTAAAAGTGAAGGCACTTGTGAAGGATGCTCATACAGTCATGACCTAGAAAGACTTGTTCTGAAGCAATGATAACAGAAGAATCTTGGAAAGAACTTCAGAGATCACGTGGTCTGACCTTTGTGCCACTAAAAGAAACAGAAGAAAGAGCCCAAAGAGGGTCTTACCGGCAATAACTGGTAGAGCAGAGCAAGCCTAATTGCCTCTTGTTCAGCAAGGGTAATGGATTCAATCCAATTCTGGTTGTTTTCTAGGGTGAGAAATAAGAGAGAGAAGTTTTATCTAGCACAGAGCTGAAGGGAGACTATTTTCATCCCTACTAAGTAAGCTCATTACAATAAATTCTTAAGTTATTGGGGCTCAAGCTTTAGAGAACATTCAGTACAACCTCATTTTATGCACAAGGAAACTAAAACCCTAAAAAGGTTAAGTCACTTGTCTAAGGGTCACACAGCTCCCTAGGACCAGGGCTAAGAAAAGAACTCTGGTTTGCCCCTTCTCCACTCACTCAGTGGTCCTCCCATAACACAAATTTTGTAGGTCAAATAACAAGATTACAGGATGGGCTAGGTGGCACAGTGAATAGAACACCAGCCCTGGAGTCAGGAGGCCCTGAGTTCAAATTTGACCTCAGACACTAAACAGGAAAACTAGCCATGTGACCTTGGGCAAGTCACTTAACCCCAACAGCCCTCCAAAAAGCAAAAAAATCCCCAAACAAACAAAAAAACCAGATAACAAGATTATAGTTTAAGCTTTACAAAAAAAATCTACAAAATTGGGGAATTTCCTATCTTTCTCTTTTATCACACAACTTGAGAAGGTAAGCCCTGCTGGCATGTACTGGAGTAGTGATTAATCAGTCCCATCCAGAAGGAAGACTGTTAGGTGAAAAGGCATTAGGGTAAGTAATTTTTTCAGGAATTGGTATGCCTATGTTGTACACATATGTGTGTGTGCTATGGGAAAATACCACAAGAATAAAATATTCCATTTTGTACTCCTGGCTAGTGACCACCTTTTTTGGCATATCCTCTTCCTCCAAAAGCTTCAGTCTTCTGCTCTCTCTTTCCTTTTGTTGGATGATCTCCCTTGTGAGGGGGTTGCAGTTGTTATGTCCAGGAAGCAAGCGGAAATAACGGTTCTTTTCAGGATCAAAGTAAAATCCTGGCAGTTCTTTAACCATGTGAAATGAAACGAAATTTGAATTTTAAACAAGATAAAGTGACTGACCTAGCAAACAATTTATAATGCCATTAGATCCTTTTGAGCTCCTGCTTAAGTCCATCTTCTAGGATGGAAGAAAATAAGAGTTTCATACTGGTTACTCCATTGAAAATCTATAAAATCTATAAAACATTATCCAAACATTATCCAAAGTCTATAAAACATCAATAAAGAATTAAAGCAAAGTTCAATACTACCTCGTTAAGTTTAATACGTGTTTATAAAATCAAAGTGATAGGGATCAGGAGTTCATATATAATCCTCTCTTTTGATACATACATATAAATACACATGTATGCAAATACATACATACAAATATATGTATATATTTGCGTTTGCTGATGATTAGTAATTTCACTGTGAAAAAAAGAAAAAAAAATTTAAAAGGAGAAACAAAGTTGGTTCAATCCATGCAGGCCTTTCCTGCTTTGGTGCCAAGTAAAGGCACAAACCTGCTCCCTCAAATTCTTTCTTTTTTTTTTTTTTGGAGGGCAATGGGATTAAGAAACTTGCCCAAGGTCACACAGCTAGGTTTTATTTGTGTGTGTATTAAGTGTCTGAGGTTGGATCCAAACTCAGGTCCTTCTGACTCCAGGGCCAACGCTCTACTCACTGCGCCACCTAGGCCGCCCTACCCCCCAAAATTCTAAAGAAGTAAAGTATAATCTCAACAGAAAAAAAATCAAGTTGATTAGGTGGAATTTTTGTTTGAATTATTTCTTGCAAGAAGGAAAAGATTCAATAGAAAGGTCATAATTGGCACCCAGCAGCTGCCTCACCTGGCACTGAGGAGCTCGAGTTGGAGCTGGAAGCTGATGAAAAGGCTCCAGTATCAGAACTTTGATGACTATGAGATGCTTCTACTCCATATCTGTAAATATAAGCAGTAATGGTAAGTTGGAAGGTCATGCTTACTTGCTGCAAAGTTTACTAGTGTCCCAATATTGCTCTCCTATGGTATAAACACAGCTAAATTAACATTCATAACAACCTGTCTAGTTATTTTGCCTGTTTTCTTAAGGAAAACTGAAGTTGCAGGCTTTTCTCTTAGCACATACTTCAAAATATCCAGGCAATATTTTTGTTCACCCTGGTTTTTTAAAAGATAGTTGTTTTCAGAGTAATTCTCATTTTTACCCCAAAGCATTAATGCATTTTTTCCCCCAAATACTTTATTAACTTCTGGTTTACATCATTCATTTCTACCACATTTTTAATTATGATTTTTTCCCCATTTTCCCCCTACCCACCACACCAGAATAGCAGTCCCACAAGATATCCCCTCCTCCAATCTGCTCTCTCCCATATCTTCTCCCATACCCCTTTCGACTTTTCCAGTAGGGCAAGGTGAATCTCTGTGTCCCAATGCCTGTATATCTTATTTCCCAATTATATGTAAAATAGTAGTAATAATAGTATTTGCATATTTTTAAACATTTGATCTTAAAATTTTGAATTCCAGATTCATTCCCTTCCTCCTTTGTCACCCACCCTTACTGGGAAGATAAGCAATTCAGTATATGTTGTACATGTGTAGCTATGCAAAACATTACCATAGTAGATATATTGTAAAATACTGACTATATTTCCTTCCCTCCCATCCCACCTCCCACTTGTTCTATTCTCCACTTTGATCCTGTCCCTTTTCAAAAGTGGGTGCTTCCAACTTCCCTCCCTTCCATCATCCCCTCTCTCATCCCCTTTCCCCCTACTCTCCTGTGGGGTGAGATATCCTATTTAGTATGTATATCATTCTCTCCCTGAACCAAATTCAATGAGAATAAGGTTTTGCCTTTTTGCCTTCCTGGTCTTCCCCTCCATTGTAACCATTTTCCCTTGCCTCTTCTATATGAGATAGTTTACCCCATCTCCTCTTGTCCTCTCTCACCTCTCAATTTCACCTTTTAAGTATCATCCCTTCCTATTAAATTCGACCTGTGCCCTCTATGTATACCTGTAAACATATATACACACATTCACATATGTATTCATATGCCAATATACCCTCCTTCAGCTATTTTCATACTGAGAAAAGTTTCATCAGTTACAGTTACTGTTTTTTCATGTAGGAATGTAAACAGTTCAACTTTGATAAGTTCCTTATGATTTCTTTTCCCTTTTTATCTTCTCAAGCTTCTCTTGCTTCTTGTATCTGAATGTAAAAATTTCTATTCAACTCTGGTTTTTTCATCAAGAATGCTTGAAAGTCCTTTATGACAGTAAAGTCCTACTGAATGACCCATTTTCCTAAGATGATACTCAGTTTTGCTGAGGTAGGTGATTCTTGGTTTTAATCCCAGCTCCTTTGCCCTCCAGAATATCATATTCCAAGCCCTTCAGTCCCTCAGTGTAGAAGCTGCCAGATCCTGTGCTATCCTGATTGTGTTTCCACAATATTCAAATTGTTTCTTCCTGGCTGCTTGTAATATTTTCTCCTTGATCTCGAAATTCTGGAACCTGGCTATAATATTCCTAGGAGTTTTCTTTTTGGGATCTTTTTCAGGAGGTGATCAGTGGATTCTTTCAACCTCTATTTTGCCCTCTGGATCTAAAACATCAGGGCAATTTTCCTTGAGAATTTCTTGAAGGATGATTTCTAGGTTCTTTCTTTGATCATGGCTTTCAGGTAGTCCAATAATTTTTAAATTGTCTCTCCTGGATCTATTTTCCAGGTCAGTGGTTTTTCCCATGAGATATTTCACATTGCCTTCTAATCTTTCATTTGTTTGGCTCTGCTTAACAGCATCTTGATTTCTCATAAAGTCACTAACTTCCATTTGCTCCAATCTAATTGTGAGGGAATGATTCTCCTCAGTGAGCTTTTGAGATTCTTTTTCCATCTGGCAAATTTGGCTTTTTAAGGCATTCTCCTCATTGCTTTTTTGAGCCTCTTTTTTGCCATTTGAGTTAGTCTATTTTTTAGGGTGTTATTTTCTTCAGTCAGGCCGTTGACTATCCTTTCATAATTTTCTTGCATCGTTCTCACTTCTCTTCCCAATTTTTCCTCCACTTCTCTTATCTGCTTCTTAAGGTCCTCTATGGCTTGTAACCAGCTCATATTTTTCTTTAAGGCTTTTGGTGCAGGATTTCTGACTTCACTGTCTTCCTCCTGTTCTATGCTTTGATCCTTTTTGCCCCCCAAATAGGAGTCTAATGTTGAATTTTTCTATTTATTTTGTTTCCTTTGCCTAGACACGTTGCCCTCAATTACTTGACTTTTGGGCAGGGGAGCTTCCATGCCAAACATTGGCGTTTTCTCAGTTGCTGGAGGTATTAGTTGGGTGCCCTCTCTGAAGCCTCCATACACTCTGGCAAGCTGGTCACACACCTCAAGACCTCCACCCCAGACCACAATCCAGATCCAAGAAGGTTAAAGCAAGAGTGATTATTTCTGAGACTAATCACTGGATCCCCCGACAGTCTGCAGGCCAGGAATTGAAGCTGAAACGTGGTTACTGCTATACCGTGGCTACTCAGCAGCTTCTTGCCCTGGGGGAAAGATGCCGATGTGCTCTCCCACTTAGTAGGTCCCAAAGTCCATACTGCACTGATCTCTCACTTTGTCCTTGGCATCTATGTGTTGGTAATTCTGGAAACGCCACAGTTGCTGGTGTTCGGTAGTCCCTCCAGCAGGCTGCTGGTCAGGCCTGCCCTGGGGCTAAAACCTCTGACTCACATGGACCTTGGCTCGGCTCCCAGAGCACTGTGCTGGCCACTCCCTGCTGGGCTGCAGGGCTGTCCTCAGCAGGAGGTTAGCTTCTCTGTGTCATTTTGTGGGCTCTGTAGCTCCAGTTTGTTCAGAGTCCCCTTTTACATAAATTGGAAGTGGTGGGAGCCGGAGCTGTGTGGAAATGCTGTTTCTACTCCACCATCTTGACTCCACCCCCAGCATCAATGCATTTTATTAAGTCATTTGAAATTTTTCAGTTGCAAAGTGCTCCAAAATATCATAGAAACCCATACCACCAAGAATGAATGTTATAGCAGTTCAGAAAAGCAGCACTTCCACACCAGGCAAATTCTAGTCTTTGTCTTCTTTGGCAGAGGTTTACTAAGCTATTCTTGGCTCTTCTATTTTATACGTGGGGAAGCCGAGGACTGACATTTGCTTCAAGGCTAAAGCCAGAATGGAAATGTACTGTTTTCTAAATTCCAAGCTGCTTTTAATCCAAAGAGTCATCCACTTGACCTTTGTTAAATTACATGCTGAAGGCAAGAAGGTAGTATGGTATAAGGTAAAGAGTAATGGAATGACTCAGAAGACTGAAGGTCCTAGTCTTAGGTCAATTCACCTCCCTCCCTGGGACCTAGATTATTCATTGGTAAAAAAAGGTATAGTACTAGATGGTCTTTCAAATTCTTCCAGGTGTAAAATTCTATGAGTTTATGAGCTGATAAAACAAAAAGCCTTATTTTAGAATCATGGTTAATTACATTATAAATATCAAGTATGCTAAAAAAAAATTGTCCTTGCCCTTAGCAATAATGAAGCCAATTGAATGAAGACTTTTCTTTAAATAGTGGCAATCTGGACAACTACAGGAAAAATATCTAGTTCTAAATTTTTCCAACTTACGTGATGAGCAACATAAAAGATAAGGTATACACCCTCTCTTCCAGTGACTTCAACCCTTGCCTTTTGTAGTTACAAAAGATGTCTGCTCCTCTATTAGGCTTTCATAATGCCCTCCTAGTTATGGTCCCATTCTTACATAAGCTTTATGTAGCTAAGTGAATTTATTGTGTGGAAAAGTCTTTGTCCCAAGGACATTCAGGTTACTCTATTATGTAAAAAACACTGATTTATTTTTCTATAGAAGTATTACTTTTAAACTTTATCTATAGGATTGATTTGGTGAGGCTACATTTTTACACTGACTGCCTGTGGCTATGTCTATTATTGTTGGAGAGAAATACTTTGGTAGGGCTGATATACTTAACATACACTGTTACCAAGTCTAAAGTTAAAGATCTGTTTATTCCAAGAAAAGGAGTCTGGTGGGTGGAAATGCTTTTAAATTGTTATGTTTATTCCCTTTGGGAATCTTTCAGAAGGAGGTATTGTGAAGTCTGCCTTTATTGCCTCATGATCAACATAATCACATGTTTATTGACATATAAGACCTAGGACTGTCTGTTTATCTGAGCAAGTGATGACTTCAAGCAGTTACAAACCCTTCTGTGGTATACTGTGATATAGTAATCAATTTTTCTTTACAACAGAGTCCTGGGTGGAATGAGTGGAAATAGAGAAGGCAAATGTATTTGGGTTTGGTGATGCCATCTAACTCATATTCCATGGGTATTCTTTTTTCTCTTGGATAATTCTGCCTATAGGGCAAAGATCATGCAGTCTTTCCCAGATCTCTGCTGAATGGATGAAATTAGGTTCCTAGAAGATCGTAGTTCTGGCTGTAAAATAACAAATACTTCTCTGAAGGAAAAGTTTCTCTCATTTCTCTCTGAAGGCAGCTTATGACACCTTTATTTCTCACTTCTTATAGATAACAGCTACAGCCTAAAAATTAAAAAAAAAAAATAAAAACACATTCCAAATGCAAATAAGGAGCCCAGTAGTACCCTCAAGCACAGGTGAGACTGAAAAGAGACCTGAGACTGAGGCTGGCTCCCAACATTATACCTGCCTTTCATTAGAACTACACCTTCTGTTCCAGCGACAGGCACTGCTCTGCCAGTAACTGTTTCTCCCATAATTCTCCCTGCTGTATGAGCCTCTCTTCTTCATTTCTGTTCAAAAAAAGAAACAGACAATATGAGTACCTGGCATCATGTATATGGCACACCTCATGGTCTTACTGTCAATTTTCCTCCACTCGCATAAGACTTCTGGATCCCTGATGTCTAATCTGCTCCAAAATCACCTAGAGAACTGGAAACACTGTTATAATGGAAATTAACTGCTAATTATCCATGAGGGTTTGATAAGCATAGCAGGAACAACTGAAATCCACCTCTAACTCCCTAACCTTTTCCCACCCTCATCCATAGGCTGGTTAAGGAACTGATTAGTGAAATTACGAAAGGTAGGCAGCAGAGTGGGAACAAATATAAAGGATAAAGATAACTCACAAATTAAACAGTCCCTGAATACATACATGTGTATTAACATACACACAAGGCACTCTGAAGACCTTAAAGTACCATATAAATGCTAGCTGTATTATGTTATTTTTATATTATATATACATTATATATGTTACATATTATATTATTATTTTTTTTAAGTGGATTGTTCTTCACAGGAGAACAGGCCTTTAAGTGCCTGCAATTGGTATCCTAATATTTCAGTGGTCTTGTGATCTCACAGAGGTGGCTGCTCCCTTCAGCAATGAAGATGACAGTACATCTGGGCTTGCTCATTTCATGTTATTCTTATCCATATTCTCTGTAAGTTCACCTAAGGGTCTACCTAACATGTCTGGGGCCTTCTTCACATTCTTTTCACAAAGAGATAACCAATTTAAAGCTGGAAGGGACATTAGAGGTCACTGACTACAACCTCCACATTTTAAAGATAATGAAACTGAGGCCCAGAGAGTTTAAGTGACTTGCCAAGGTTGTACAAATACCAAGTGACAGCTCTTCCCACTATACCACACTGTCTCTTTTTAAAGATAAGTTTCTAAATCTACAGTGTTAAAGAACTATAGTATATTATTCCTAAGCCTGCTGCTGTTTAGTCATTTCAGTTGTGTCTGACTCTTTGTGACCTCATTTGGGGTTTTCTTGGCAAAGATACTAACAGTGGTCTGTCATTTCCTTCTCAACCTCATCTTACAGATGAGGAACTGAGGCCAACAAGGTTAAATGACTTGCTACATTTGAACACAGGAGGATGAATCTTCTTGACTGAAGGCTTGGTGCTCTACCCAAGGCACCTCCTAGCTGTCTATTCCTAAGTCCATATTTGTGTAGTAATACTTTTATCTAGTATCAGAAAAAAAACAAAACACTTTAATAGTTCTTGGAAACAAGTGAAGTTTTCTTCCCCACTGATATGGCCCACAGTCCTATGTCCAACTAAGTTGGAAGCTGCAGCAGTAGCAGAAGAAGCAATATGTGACTTACTTTATAATCTATGCTTATACAAAAAAGAATAAGCATTTCTATTGTGTCCCCTACATGGCAAGTACTGTGCTAAGGTCTTTTTTTTATCTCATGGTCAAATGAAATAATAAAAAGTAAAAAGTGAGATGTGTGTAATTGATTTATGAAAGAATTAACATGGGGCAGCTAGGTGGTGCAGTGAATAGAGCACTGGCCCTGGAGTCAGAAGGACCTGAGTTCAAATCCAGCCTCAGACACTTCATACTTACTAGCCATGTAACCTTGGGCAAATCACTTAACCCCAATTGTCCTGCCTTCCCCCCTCCAAAAAAAATAAATAATAATTAACATTAAGATTTTACCAGGAGACAACTTTCCTACTGCTTGACAATTCCATTTACACATAATTCCAGGAAAATGTATTTATATTGTATAAACTGAGGTACTCCTAATAAAGGTAAGCCAAAGGCTATACCTCCCAATGTAAGGGATCTCACTGCCAATGTCACCACTTTCTTCAGAAGAATTCAGCAAGGTCTTGAGGCAATGTACTTTAGTGGAGAGTGCTGTATCTATTGCCTAGGAGGAACAGCTGGTCTTGCTGTTCTTCACACAAGACATCCCATCTCCTGTCCTGTGCTTTCATACATGCTGTACCCCTTGTCCAGATGGCACTCTCTTCTCACTTTTGAGTCTCTGAACTACTAATTTCCTCCAAAGTTCAGCTCAATGCCACTTCCTACATGAATTGATGCAGTTTCCCCAGCAAAGTTATTTTATATTAAGTTGTAATAATTAATATTGTATTGTTAGTTTGCATCTATCTATCTATCTATCTATCTATGTAGGTACTATCTTGTACAGAATCCTTGAGGGCAGGGACTGTTTCATTAAATATTACCTGATTGGTTGACTTCATCATAGTGCTTATCAGAGGTCACTTTCACATGCTCTTTTCCTAAAGACTTTGGAGGGATGTTCCCCACAGAATTTTGAAAAGCTTTAGTATTCCATGAAGACTAGCTCACAACATACAACTTTATAAAGCACTACTCCTACATTCCTTCCTTTGAGAGGCATTTACAGAGTGCTCTTGGGCAAGTCACTTAACTGTGCCTCAGTTTCCCCATCTGTAAAATAAGCTGGAGAAGTAATAGGAAATCACTCCAGTATCCTTGCCAAGAAAGCCCCAAATGGGGTCAGGAAGTGTGGAACACGACTGAACAGCTAAGGCTGGGAAGCACTTCTCATACATTATGTGAACAACAACCTAGTAAAGTAGATTGTTAGAAGTACCATGATCCCCACCTAGCAGATAAATCTGAGGCTAGGGGAGTAAACAATTTGACTCATTCCAGTCCATTTATATGACCACTCAGAGAACACACAAATGTATTCCAAAGTCGAACACTTATATATCATCTTAATGTTTACCACAGTTCTAAGAAGTAGAGATCACATCCATAACCCCCCTTTTACAGTTAAGAAAGGTTAAGTAATTAGGCCTTGAATGCTAAGGGCTAGGTGGCTTTGCAAATATCATTTCAGTTGGTCTTCACAACAGTCCTGTGACACGTTTGTCTGTTAATATGTAAGGCAGCCTTGTTCAAGATTACACAACTAATATCTGGAGACTGCATCTGAACTCAGCACTCAGCACCCTGGTCCTTCCCCCAGCTTATCTGGGTTGAGTGTTCTGGTTCGGTTCCAGCGTTCATTAGTTCCCCCGCCCTCTCTCTCCCCGCCCCCCACGGCGGCCCCCCACCCAGGTCCTTTTCCTGACAGGGCCAGGTCTGGGGAGCCTTCCCCTACAGGCGTGGGAAAGGGAAGACATAACACAGAAGTCTGGATCTCTGGCGCTGAGCACCTCTCAAAGTTTAGCAACGCCCTATCCACGCTCAGCAGGGTCCCCCGCCACCTTACCTGCTTCCCCACTCCCGACATGGGCTCCCTTTCCACGTGCTCGCTCCTGCCCGTCCGACGCGCGAATTCTCTCCCACGTGCTCCACCCCTCCTCCCCAAGACTGGACTTTCTGGTCTTTCCTCCCCCTCCCCCAACGTCCCCTGCTTTCCTTTTCCTCGCGTCCTAGGCCCCGCGAGGCGGGGGAGCAGCTGTCAGTCCCGAGAAAGCGGAACCGGGCTTACAGCCTTCCCAAGAACCCACCTGGGCTTCAGAGGTAGCTATTCCCGCAAACCTCCAGAACCTAAACCCGGGCGGGGAAGCGGACGTGAAGGAGGTGGAGCTGGGGGGGGTAAAGAGAGAAGGAGCCCGGCGTCAGCCAATCCTCTGCTAGGGGCCCGCCCCTTTCCGAGGCCTCGTCTTGGATAGGCCAACTCCTGCCTTATCATTAGTTTTCGCTGCCGTCAGTCAGAGCCATAAGCTCCGGGCTGTGGGTCGAAGCATGTGGGAGGGGTGTAGGAGGAGAGAGGCCGTCACCTGACAAGGAGGCGGGGCCGAGGTGCATTGCGATGGGCTGTTGGAGGTGGTCCCTTCCTTCCTCTGTTATTTAATCCTTTATCATGAACTTGTTGATGTAATTTATGTTTTCTGTCACGCGTGTTTCCGAAAAGAGTGTGAGGAGGCTTCACAAATTAAAATGTGGATGATAGGCGTACTCTTAAACAAAAAGTCACTAGCCGTGGCCAGTGACAACAACAACAACAACAAAGCTAAAAGCAGAAGAGAATCTATGCTCCCGGGCTCCGGAGCGAGCTGGAGCTTCCTCCAAGATTAGCTCCTTCTGCCGCCCCCTTCCTAACTGATAGAGAAAAGGAAGAAGAGACTCCGGTCTGGAGAGACTGACTCAGACCTGCCCCTGGATTCTAGAAGGCGCTCGGTGCGGCGCATGCGCGGACAGCACCACCACATAAACCCAAGCGCGAGGCAAAACGAGTATTTCCATCTGCTGAGTTCCGGGGCAAGAGTAGGTTACACACGAAGCTGGGCATCTCTACCTACCAATTATTGTTCCTTTTAAGTGTATGATAAACTCAACGCTAACTTTCAAAGCATGGCTGTTCCTTTGTCCCACCACACCATTTTCAGAAATGCTATTTAAGGAGACGCTTTTGATTGAGATGCCTCCTGAAAGATGAGCGAGCACACAGCATGAAATCTTAACTCCCAGAAGGGCTTTTTCCCAAAGCTATCCAAAGTGCTTTAGTCCGGGTAAGTAGCCCTCTGACGTTCTCGTTTAAATGGGATTAAACAGAGGAGAATTTGGAGCAAGGATCCTTAGCCTTTTTTTTAATCACTGATCCTCTCCTTCCCTGTCTCAGAATAATAATCTTAAACACACAAAATAAAATGATTAGATTTCAAAGAAAATCAAGTATGTGGAAATACAGTTCTGAACATATTTAAAAAATCCGTGGACCTCAGGTTAGGAAACTCCTCACAGAGGGATGGTTAACATGCCCGTTTGGCTCTCCTTTTCTCTAGGCTTGGGCTGGATCTGTCTAGTATTTCCGGTCGGGTTATTTGAGCAATACTTAAAGAGCCAACATTCTAGGTTGCCGATTAAGTGTAGTAAGCCTGCTGTGTGGCTCCAAGCAAGCCATCTCACCGCTTTTCTGTACCTCAGTTTTCCCACCCAGTTTTCCTCTGAGCTATGACCCCCAATTTATACTCTCTAGATCATGTTTTCATGTCTCCCCCATTGGACTGTGAACTCTCTGAAAGCAGGGACTTTTTACCTTTTTCTCACCAATGCTTGGCACCATACTGCCCTGGCACATAGTACATAGTTACTAAGGACTAGTTGACCAATTGATGTTATACAAATATTGGCTAGATGTTGTAGTGGATAGAACACTGGGCTTGGAGTCAGGAAGACTCTGAGTTTAAAGTCTGCTTCAGACACTAGCTGTGTGACTCTTAATAATAATAAACACAATAAATATATTAAATGAATAAATAAAAGATAATAAATGTTAGGCCCATTAGAAATGCACCTAGATTAGACCCATTGTCCTTTCAGTCAAGTCACTTAACCCTGTTAGTTTCCTCCTCTGTAAAATGAACTGGAGAAGGAAATTGCAAACCACTGCTGTATCTTGCCAAGAAAACCCCAAATGGGGTCATGGAGAGTCAGACACAACAGAAAAAGGATGGAACAACAAAAATGTGCTAGGCAGGCATTGTTCTAAGCACTGGGGATATGAAGGCAGATATAGTCCCTCAAGGAACTTCATACAAGATAAATTGGAGATAATCTTAGAAGGAAGGCCTTAACATTACAGAAGCCTGGGAAAGGCTTCTTGAAGAAGATGGAATTTCAGTTGAGATTTGAAGGAAGTCAGAAAAGCCAAAGAGGTGGAGATGAGGAGAGAGATCATTCCATGTGTGGGGAACCGTCACTGAAAATATGTGTCTGGAAATAGACTGTCTTGTGCAAGGAACAGCAAGGAGGTCAATGTCACTAGATCGAAAAAGTATGTGAAGGGAAGTTTAGGAATAAGAAGAATAGAAAGGTGGGAAAGGACCAGGTTATGAAAGGCTTTAGAAGCCAAAGAGAAGATATTCTATTTGATCTTGGAGGCAATAGGGAGTCACTAGAATGTATTTTTATGGTGTGGGGATGAGGGGATATTTTAGGAAGATCACTTTGTTAGCTTAGTGGGGGATGGATTGGAGTGGGGAGAAACTAGCAGTCTATTGCAATAGTTCAGGTCAAGAATGATGAGGGCTTGTACCAGTATCTGAGAGAGCGTGGTGTGTGTGTGTGTGTGTGTGTGTGTGTGTGTGTGTGTGTGTGTGTGTGTGTGTAGGAGAGATGTTGCAAAGGTAAAAACAACGGGACTTGGGTGAGAGAGAATGAGGGAGGAGTTAAGGATAACATCTAGGGTGCTGGTATCCTTGACTGTCATAGGGAAGTTAATAATAGGAGGTTTTGGGGGAAAGACAATGAGTTCAGTTTTTGGAAATGTCAAGCTTATGACATCTATGGGACATCCAGTTCAAAGTGTTGAATAGGCAATCAGAGATGAGAGATGGGAGGTCAGGGAAGAATGGTTAGGCTGGATGAATAGATCTGAGTCATTTTCATAGATATTGTGAAGTTCAAAAGTTCAAGAGACATAGTTCCTGGGTAATTAATAATTTTATTAATAAGGCTAGCATTTTATTAATAAAAGGTATGGACATTGGGCCATGTCTTTCTTGGGTCAAAAGACCCCTCATGGTATTGGGTTCACAGTTTATATGCCCTTTGAAGAATGGGTGTCCCTAAGGGTTGCAGTCAGCTCTGATTGGTTAATAATTAACGAGAGGTAGACTTTGTAAAGAGAAGTGGGCTTACTCCAATGAGGAGCTAGGAGAGAGATATCAAATCACTCTTGAACAAAGAGACTATTTCTACACCCAGATGACCCCTAGTTTGGGCAATCTAGACAAAGGATCTACCTAACCTTGCTTGAGTAGAACACTATGTCCAGGAATTCACCTTAGGTCAAATGGTTTAAGTGGGGTAAATTTTTGTCTGAGCTCAGTTCAAAAGCTGGACTTCGAACAAGGAAATAGAACAGGGAAAAAGCTTGGATCTTCCTCATAATTGGTTACTAATAATAATTTCTTTCAAAATGAAAATTGAATCCATAGGAGAAGATGAAATCACCTAGTAAAGTAGTAGATAGAAGAGACAAGGGACCCAGGACTGGGCCTTGGTGTGTACTCACAGTTAGTGTGTATGACATGGGTGAAGATCAAGCAAAGGAAACAGAGAAGGAACAGTCAGACAGGTAGGAGAACTAGAAGAGAGCAGTGAAAGGATGAAGGATTCATCAAGAAGGATGAAGATTGAGAAAAAGCCATTGGATTTGGCAATTAGGAAATTATTGGTAAATGGAGAGAGCAATTTCAATTGAATGATGATGTTAGAAGCCAGATTGTAAAGAAGAGAGTGAGAGGAAAGAAAGTGGAGGTACTTATTGCAAATGGCCTTCTCAAGTTTAGTCATGATAGGGAGGAGAGATATAGGATGATAGCTAGCAGGACAGATGGAATCAAGTGAGGACCCCTCACCCCCACCTTAGGAAGAGGGAGACATGGTATGTTTGTAGCAGTGGGGAAGCAGCCAGGAATGGGGTCCTATTCCTCCCAAGTATCTGTTAATAATTAAAAGAACATGGAAACAGTAACTGATTGATCAGTATGGGGTCAGTTTTCAGATAAGATATGTGAATTGGTTGATATGTGCAGATGTGAGAAAGTTCCTTGCATCAATCTTTGGATCTGACTGAGTTTCTGCTCAACATAACCTAGGTCCTTAGTTAAGGGTTTCTAAGCAGCAGGCAGAGGTGGTCCAGCATCCTAGCCATGAAAGGAATACAATCAAACAACACAATAAGACTTTCTTCCAATTCCTACAACAGAATAAACTTCTCTCATAAGACAAAATTTAGACTAGACCTATAGGAAAGTGACCTAGCTCCAGAACTGGATCACAAGATGGGGAGTCAGTGTGGTTTACTCAATTCTCACAATTAACCACTTGCTGTCCTAATCCTCTCAATTTCCTCTTTACACTACATAGATCCTGTGACCTTATCCTTCCTCCATCTGCCCTGTATTTGTGACCTGTAACTAGTCAGTTGGTGAAAAAATTGCCAGTTGGCACTTGTTCCCATACTCTGCACGAGTTTATGGTGCCCTCATATGCAGGGAGGTATGGGACTTCTTTTCTTTCTTTCTTTCTTTCTTTCTTTCTTTCTTTCTTTCTTTCTTTCTTTCTTTCTTTCTTTCTTTCTTTCCTTCTTTCTTTCTTTCTTTCTTTCTTTCTTTCTTTCTTTCTTTCTTTCTTTCCTTGTTTCTTTCTTTCTTTCTTTTCTTCCTTCCTTCCTTCTTTCTTTCCTCTCTTTCTATCTCTCTTTCTCTCTCTTTTTTTTACTGTACTTTCATTGTATTTATTAATTTTTCAGTAGACTCTGATGCTATACATAAAAAAATCTATAAATATACTCCCATTTAATGATAACATAAAATACATGTCATATCACATCAACATTGTATCATATGATATCATTTAATGTTTTCTTTGTATTCCACTTATGTATTGCTTTATATCATATATAGTTCAGAAATGGCTGATATAATGGAATAGAGTACTTGATTAAGAGTCAAGAAAACATGTGTTTGAATTGTCTCAGAGAGGTGTGTGTATGTGCATGATTTTGACCCATTATGGAATATAAACTCCTTGAGGGAAATTTTATTTTATTTTTGTCTTTATCTCTCCAGTACTCTGCAGTGTGCCTGGCACATAGGAGGGCCTTAATATAGGCTTCTTCTTTTTTAAAACAGTATTTTATTTTTCCCTGTTATATGTCATAACAATTTTTAGCATTCATTTCTACAAGATTTTGAATTCCAAAATTTTTTCTCCCTCTTTCCTTCCCCTCTTCCTAAAATGGTAGGGAATGTAATATAGGTTATACATGTGTTATCATGTAAAACATATTTCCATATTAGTCACAGTTGTGAAAGAAGAAACAGATCAAAAGGAAAAAAATCGTGAAAAAGAATAGAGTAAGTGAAAAAAGTATGCTTTGATTTGCATCCTGATTCTATCGGTTCTTTGAATGTGGATAGCATTTTCCTTCCTGAGTCCTTTGTACTTGTCTTGGATCATTGTGTTGTTGAGGACAACTGAGTCATTCATAGTTGATCATCACACAATTTACTGTGTACAATGTTTTCCTGGTTCTGATCATTTCACTTTGTATCAGTTCATACAAGTCTTTTCAGGTTTTTCTTAAACCTGCCTGTTCATCATTTCTTTCTTTTTTTTCTTTTTAAACAAATGCTTTATTAACTTCTGTTTTACATCATTCATTTCCACCAGATTTTGTGTTACAATCATTTCCCCCCCATTATTCCCCTACCCAACCTCCCAGAATAGCAGTCCCACAAGATATCGCTTCCTCCAATCTGCTCTCTCCCATACCTTCTCCCATACCCCCTACGACTTTTCCATTAGAGGAAGGTGAATCTTTGTGTCCCAATGCCTGCACATCTTATCTCCCAATTATAAGCAAAAGAGTATTAATAATAGTATTTATATATATTTGAAACATTTAATCTTAAGACCTCGAATGTCAGATCCATTTCCTTCCTCCCTTGTCACCCATTCCCTCTTGGGAGATAAGTAATTCAGTATATGTTGTACATGTCTAGCTATGCAAAACATTATCATAGTAGATATATTGTACAAGTCTGCTTATAATTCCCTCCCACTCATCCCACCCCCCACCTGGTCCATTCCCTACATGATCCTGTCCCTCTTCTATACTGGGTACTTCCAACCTCCCCTCCCCCCAAGGATGTCCTCACATCCATCATCCCTCCTCTCATCCCCCTTCCCCCTATTCTGCTGCAGAGATATCCCATTTAGTATGTATGTCATTCTCTCCCTGAACCAAATTCAATGAGAATGTGGTTTTGCCTTTTTGCCTTCCTATTCTTCCCCTCCCTTGCAGCCACTTCCCCTTGCTTCTTCTACACGAGATAGTTTACCCTACCCTTTCTCTCCCCATCTCCTCTTGCCACTTTCCTCTCTCACCTCATAATTTCACCCCTTGAGTATTCTCCCTTCCCAACAAATTCAACCTATGCCCTCTATCCATATATAACTGTAACCTTATACACACACATTCACATATGTATTCATATGACCATACACCCTTCTTTCACTATTTTCATACTTGAGAAAGATTTCATCAGTCACAATTATTGTTTTTCCATATAGGAATGTAAATAGTTCAACTTTGATAAGTTCCTTTTGATTTCTTTTCCCTGATTACCTTCTCAGGCATCTCTTGCTTCTTGTGTCTGGAGGTCAAATTTTCTATTCAACTCTGGTTTTTTCTTCAAGAATGCTTGAAAGCCCTCTATTCCACTGAATGACCATATTTTCCCCTGAAACAAAATACTCAGTTTTGCTGGGTAGGTGACCCTTGGGTTCATTCCCAGCTCTTTTGCCCTCTGGAATATCATATTCCATGCCCTTCGATCCCTCAGTGTAGAAGCTGCCAGGTCCTGTGCTATTCTGATTGTGTTTCCACAATATTGAAATTGTTTCTTCCTGGCTGCTTGTAGTATTTTCTCCTTGATCTGGGGATTCTGGAACCTGGCTATAATATTCCTGGGAGTTTTCTTTTGGGATCTTTTTCAGGAGGTGATTGGTGGATTCTTTCAACCTCTATTTTGCCCTCTGGATCTAAAACATCAGGGTAATTTTCCTTGAGAATTTCTTGAAGGGTGATTTCTAGGTTCTTTCTTTGATCATGGCTTTCAGGTAGTCTAATAATTTTTAAATTGTCTTCTCCTGGATCTATTTTCCAGGTCATTGGTTTTTCCCATGAGATATTTCACGTTGCCTTCTACTCTTTCATTTGTTTGGATCTGCTTAACAGCATCTTGATTTTTCATAAAGTCATTAGCTTCCATTTGCTCCAGTCTTACTCTGAAGGAATGAATCTCCTCAGTGAGCTTTTGAGATTCTTTTTCCATCTGGCAAATTCGACTTTTTAAGGCATTCTTCTCCTCATTGCCCTTTTGAGCCTCCTTTGCCATTTGAGTTAGTCTATTTTTTTTTAAGCAATTGGGGTTAAGTAACTTGCTCAAGGTTACACGGCTAGTCATTATTTGTGTGTGGGTGCTCATTTTCTGAGGCTGGATTCGATCTCGGGTCATCCCAACTCCGAGGCTGGCGCTCTTACTCACTGCGCCACCTAGCCGCCCCTTTTACGGCAATTGGGGTTAAGTAACTTGCCCAAGGTCACACAGCTAGGCTTTTGTTTGTGTGGGTTAAGTGTCTGAGGCCGGATCCGAACTCAGGTCCCTCTGACTCCAGGGCCGGCGCTCTACTCACTGTGCCACCTAGCCGTTCCGAGTTAGTCTATTTTTTAAGGTGTTATTTTCCTCAGTCAGGCTGTTGACCCTCATTTCATACTTTTCCTGCATCCTTCTCATTTCTCTTCCCAATTTTTCCCCCACTTCTCTTATTTGATTTTTAAAGTCCTTCTTAAGGTCCTCTATGGCCTGTAACCTGCTTTTGTTTTCCTTTGGGACTTTTGGAGCAGGATTTCTGACCTCATAGCCCTCCTCCTGTCCTATGCTTCGATCCTCTTTGCCCCCAAAGTAGGAGTCTAAGGTTGCATTTTTCTGTTTAATTTGTTTCCTTTGCCTTGGCATGTTGCCACTTAATTACTTGACTTTTGGGCTTGTTGCCACAGTATGGCTCTGCCGCCAGACGGGAACTTTTGTCCCAAACGTGTGTGGGGGCAACTTCCGTTTCTGGCAAGCTGGAGACCCACCTACGACCTCCACCCCAGTTCACAATCCAGATCCAGAGGGGTTAAAGCCAGAGCGATTACTCCCCAAGGCTGATCGCTGGATCTCCCTATAGTTCGCAGGCCAGGAGCTGGAGCTGCCTCTGAAAACTACAAAATGGCGTGTCTCCTCAGCTGCTTCTAGCCGCCAGGTGAGGAAGCCGACGCGTTCCCCAAATACTGGTCCCAAAGTCCATAGGGCACTAACCTCTCACTTTGTCCTAGGCATGTCTATGTTGATAATTCTGGAATCGCCACAGATGCTGATGTTCTGGGGTCCCTCCAGCTGGCTGCTTGCCCAGCCGCCCTGGGGCTAAAACTGCAACTCAGGTGGACCTGTTCTTGGCTCCCTGCGCACTGCGGGCTACACTGCCGGCTCCCAGAGTGCTGCGCTGGTCCTTCCTGCAGGGCTGCTGGGCTGTCCTAAGTGGGAGGTTGGCTTCTCTGTGTAGTTCTGTGGGTGTTAGGGCTCCAGAAGTTGTTCAGAGTCCCCTTTTACATAGTTTGGGGGGAATCTGGAGGGAGAGTGGCTTGGATGTGCTATTTCTACTCCGCCATCTTGGCTCTGCCCCCGAACTCAGGGCCTCTTGACTCCAGGACTGGTGCTCTATTCAGTGTACCACCTAGCTGCCCCCATCCCAGTGTCATTTTCAAAATCTTTGTGGCCACAGTGTCTACAGTAGGTCCATAACAAAAGTTTGTTGGATTGATTTAATCTGCACTGGAAGAAATATAGTGTCCAGAGCAAAGGAAGTGATAATTATATTGTATTATTTAGTCAGACCACAACAAGCCATGCCAAATTCTAGGGGTCATATTTAAAAGTAACATTGATAATATATCCAATAAAGTGACTAAGATAGTGAGGTACACAAATAAAGGTTACCGAGATGGGGGGGAGACTTGAAATATGCTACCATATGTGGACTGGTTGAAATAAATTTAGAAGTCTTTAACTTTGAGAAGACTAGAAATCTTTTTTTTTTTTTTTGAAGGACAATTGGGATTAAAGCAACTTGCCCAGGGTCACATGACTGGTTAAATGTTAAGTGTCTGGGGCCAGATTTGAACTTAGGTCCTCCTGACTCCAGGGCTGGTGCTCTATTTACTACACCACATAGCCACCCCATGAGTATAGATCTTAATGTTTGAAGAACTGCTATGTGGAAAAGGGTTTTAGATTTCTATTTGGCTCCAGAGCACAGAATTATGGTGCTCATTACAGACAGATTTGGCTCAATAGTCGTAACAAAACTTGTAACAATGAGAAATGTCCAAAAGTGGAATGAGGGCTTCTGGAGTTTTCTGGAATCACTGGAGGTTTTCAAGAAGAAGCTGTATAATTACTTCATGTGAGTGTTATAAAATAAAAGGGATTCTCATTCTGATATAGGTTGGAGTATAGGAGCTTTGATGTCTCTTCCAAATCTAAAATTCATGATTTTATGCCTCATGGAGATGAGATACACTTGAGTATATCTGTGATTGGAATGGAGTAGTAGAACCCCAAAAGCTGATAACTAGATCAGAAAGTGATACATGTTAAGTACATAGTAGAGGAGGAAACCAAGGGATGTCCTAAAAGAATATAATTCTGTTCTTGGCTAAGCGGTGTGACCAGTTTAAGAAGGAATAAAACATTAACTGCGTCCTCTTTGCTGACACTCCGTGCTTTGTGTAGAATAGATTTCTTCCTTGTCCTTTCCTTAGCTGTGCTCCATTGTTGTGCATTAACAATGGTAGTATAACCTTTGCCTTTATTCTATATTCCTATGAAAGGATTTCTTTCATGTAATAATGTTATTAATTTTATGGAATGCTTCCCTCTCCTGGGTCAAGTCCATGATCATTCTCAGCAGGGATTGATGCTGTGTTTGTTCATCTCATTGCCACATAGAGAGAAATCATAAATTCAGGGAATCGAACACATTTTGATCCTCAGGAGTCAGGAAGCTATACTTAGATATACACACATTCAGGGATTTTTTCAAGAGGATCTAGTTTGTCAGGTGTTTGTCTAACGTCATGTTTTATGCTTTTAGAGGGAACTTTTTTTTAGAATGTGTAGACCCAAGGTCTGTCAGAGAATGAATAGCAGTATCTAGCACTAGTAATATGCTTTAAGGTTTACAAAGAGCTTTACAAATCTTATGTTATTTTATTCTCAAGACAACCCTGGGAGGCTCTTGTTAAACAAATGAGGAAGCTGAGCTGAGGCTAAGAAGCTAAGCGACTGTCCCAGGGTCATAGAGATAGTTATTGACAAGATTTGAAATCAAGTTTTGCTGATTCCAAGTCCAGAGCTTGAGCTACTGTATTGCCATACTGCCCAATTGCCTTGAAGAGAGGAGTGCCAGAGGAAGGGTTAGGTGGTGATTTTTTTGTATTTGTTACTGTTATTCAGTTGTGTCCTACTCTTTATGACCCCATTTGAAGCTTTCTTGGCAAAAATACTGGAGTGGCTTACCATTTCTTTCTCCAGCTCATTTGACAGATGAGGAAACCGAGGCAAACAGGGTTAAGTGGGTTAAGTCCAAGGTCACATAGCTAGTAAGTGTCTGAGGTGGGATTTGAACCCATGAAAAGGACCCAGCACTCTGACAGTCTAGCTGCAGTTCTCATTTCCTCATCAAAATAGAGTTAGCATAAAATAAAAAAAGCAAACAAAAAAACCCTTGCATTTTAAAAATAGGAAATGCTATATATTAAAATAATACAAGATCATATGATTAGAAAAAGTTAAGACATAGTTATGCCAGTCTCATTGCTTTCCTTGTTTCTTTGACATGTAGATCCTTCAGAGTTGATAAGAGACTTGCCTTTAGAGAATATGGTACAGGGAGGTGTGTGTGTGTGTGTGTGTGTGTGTGTGTGTGTGTGTGTGTGTGTGTGTGTGTGTGTGTAGTCTATGAGATCAGGCATACCAATTAAGATAAGATAGGAATTCTACATTTTTCCCCCTATTGTTTCCCTGTAATTCTAATCCAGTACAAATTCAAATGGGCTCTTTCCTGTTTCTGGTGGTGCCTCTGTAATTCCTGGTGTGTGCTGGTCTCAGTCACAGGGTTTGAATTTTCATTGTTTATTTGAACCAGTCCACCTTGTTGTTGCCGTTTGCTCCTTCTTTGGTTTAGAAACATCTGGGAAGATGGGAAGAGATGAGACTAGATTTCAATGTGAAAATTTCTTGTCATCTATCTTCACCTATTAGAATGCATATGATTTTCTATATACATACAAACATACTTATATGATATTCAGAAAGGGGCAATTCCTTTAAATGAGACAGTGAATAAGGCTAAAAATCTGGCATGATGTTTTGTAGGGCCCTGCTTAGCATTTGCACAGAAACTTTAGTCCTAAAGTGTGGGTTTTTAGTAAAAAAAAAAAAGGATGTAGGGATAGAGACAAGATTTATGATGACATTACTGGTATCAGGAACTTCAGGTTGAGGAAACTCCTGCAAATTCAGGCAGTACCTTCTCTACGATTTTTGGTTTAGAGAGTGGCCTCTTTGGGGTAGAGACTTAGTAGCAGTATTGCTGGGTCAAAGAGTATGCACAGTTTAATAACTTTTGGGCAGAGTTCCAAATTTTCTAGAATGGTTGGGCTAGTTCATAGCTCTACCAACTGTGCGTTAGTGTACCTGTTTTTTCACATCCTCTCTAGTATTTGTCATTTTTCACTCTTGCTGATGGGTATGAGGTGCTACCTTGGTTGTTTTAATTTTTATTTCTCTAATTATTAGTCATTTAGAGCATTTTTTCATCTTCTTTCCAATGGTTCCTTACTGTATCTCTCTGGATATCATAAAATGATGTAGTTAGTTCACTTTTCTGAACTAAGCAAGTATTCACTTTCACTGACCCCCTGGTGCCAAGCTACATGCATTGAATTACAACTTGCTTTGGTATTTTTTTTTAGTGTCATTTCTTTTTTTTATAATGAAGACTTTATTCAAAACTCAACCTCATTCAAGAAACTAACACAATTCATAACACCATAACAACTTAATACCAAGGTGGCCACATAGCCTTAAACAAAGCATATCATTCAGTATATGATATAACATTTAGTATGTAACATGGAACACAGCATATATCATTGCATTCCATATATCTTATAGCATTCCCAAAATACTTGTTTATATAATTAGGGTGTCCCCAAACCAGGGTCTTCCCTAGCACATCACAGCCACAGAGGTAACAGAGAACACAAAAGCCCTCCACCCATAGGTCACAATAGGTTACAATTCTCTCAGTCAAAATAGAGTGTCCAAATACTTAAAGTCTTCTTGAGGTTTGTCCTTTGCAGTGCCATTTCTTTTTTTTTGCCTTTTTTTTTGGTGGGCAGTTGGGGTTAAGTGACTTGCCCAAGGTCACATGGCTAGTTTTTGTGTTAAGTGTCTGAGGCCAGATCCAAACCCAGTTCCTCCTGAGTCCAGGGCCAGTGCTCTATTCACTGCACCACCTAGCCACCCCTGTAGTGCCATTTCTTATTTTATTTTTATTTTTTAAAATTTATTTGTTTATTTTTAGTTTACAAGATTCAATTCCATAGTTCCTTGAGTTTCAAATTTCCCTTCCCTCCCTCCTTCCACCCCCCCCCCCCATGACAGCATATCGTCCAGTATAGCATCTGCAAATACTTTCACAATAGACATTAGTCAAGTTACAAAGGCGTATTGTACTAGATGGGATAAAAAATGGTAAAGAAGAAATAAAACCAAACAATGAAAAGAAAAATATAAATTAGTTTTCTTCCATCAGATTTCAAGCTCAGTTCTTTCTAGTTATTTCTCTGGATGTAGGCATCTCTCTCCTTCATAAGTCTTTTGGGATTGACTTATATCACTGCATTGCTGAGAAGAGTCCAGTCTGTCATAGTTGGTCATCACACATATGTTGTGTCTGTGATTGTATACAAATTTCTCCTGGTTCTACTCTTCTCACTCAGCATTAGTTTGTATAAGCCTCTCCAGGTAAATATGAAAACCGTCTCCTCATTTCTTATAGCACAATAATATTCCATTGCATGCATATACCACAACTTGTTTAGCCATCCCCCAATTGATGGGCACCCCTTTAATTTCCAATTCTTTTTTGCTTTTTTTTTTTTTTTTTGGAGGGCAGTTGGGGTTAAGTAACCTGCCCAAGGTCACACGGCTAGGTTTTTGTTTGTGTGTATTAAGTGTCCAAGCCCGGATCCGAACTCAGGTCCTTCTGACTCCAGGGCCGGCGCTCTACTCACTGCGTCACCTAGCCGCCCCTAATTTCCAATTCTTTGCAACTATGAAAAGAGCTGCTAAAAATATTTTTGTACATATGGGTCTTCCTCTCCCTTCTATGATCTCTTTGGGATATAACCCTAGAAGTGGTATTGCTGGGTCAAAGGGTATGAAATTACTTATAGCCCTTTAGGCATAGTTCCAGATTGCTCTCCAGAATGGTTGGATCAGTTCAAATCCAGCCTCAGACACTTGACACACTTTACTAGCTGTGTGACCTTGGGCAAGTCACTTAACCCCTGCCTTAACCGGTGCTCTGCTCACTGATTGCCTAATTGCCCTGCCTTTCCCCCCAAAAAACACACAAAAAAGAAGAAGTTCCATATCCAGACAAAGTTACCACCAGACCCATAGAGGGGCACTATGAAGGGGACAAGTGCCAACTGAAAGCTTTGTTTCCTTCTACCTAGTTCCAGATCACATCTAGGTAGTGGTATGCCTGGTGTACAGAGAAAGGAAGAAATTCTGATGCTAGCAGCAGCAGCCCCAGCAGTATCCCTCAGACCTCAGGTGTACATGACGAGAGAATGACTCCCAAATATTTATGAGTAATGCCTCAGAAAAACATAGTTTGTGCATGGAATGAGCTAGAATTTCTAAAACAAAAGAAGTTTAAAAATATTATAAATGGAATGAAAGCACTTGAGGGGAAAAATTGGAAAAGAAATGAGGGCCATGGAAGAAAGAATTGGGAAGAGAATTGATAGCTTCTCAGAAAAGGTAGAAAACCTTTGGTTGAAAGACTAAATAATAACTCCTTGAAAATTGACCAAATTGACCAAATAGAAGCCAATGATTCCATGAGACAAAAAATATCAAAACAAAGTCAAAAGAATGAAGAAAATGTAATATAGCTTATGGCAAAAACAATTGATCTAGAAGATAGATCTAGGGGAAAAAATTAAGGATCATTGTATTATTTGACCACTATACTTCCTCCCCCCAAATTGGCTACACATCATATTACAAGAAATCTTTTTTTTTTTTTTTTGCTTTTTGGAGGGGAACTGGGGTTAAGTGGCTTGCCCAAAGTCACACAGCTAGTAAGTGTGGCAAGTGTCTGAGGCTGAATTTGAACTCAGGTCCTCCTGACTCCAGGGCCAGTGCTCTGCTCACTGAGCCACCTAGCCACCCCTATTACAAGAAATCTTAACAGAAAACTGCCAAGATTTCTTAGAATCAGAGGGCTAAATGGAAATACAAAGAATGCACTTGAAAATTTGAAACTACTAAATGAAAACTCCCAGGAACACCACAGCCCAAATGCAGAGATTCTAGATCAAGGGAAAAATACTACAAGCAGCCAGGAGGAAAGAATTTAAGTAGGGGAGTCACAATCAGGATCATGCAGGATTTAATAGTCACCACTGTATAGGAGCAGAGAATTTGGCATATGATAGTCCAGAAGGCAAAGGATATGGACTTATAACCCTGAATAACTTACCCAGCAAAACTGAGTATAATCCTACAGGGGAAAATACAGATTTTTATATGTCCATTTTTCCCCCTGAAAGATTATACTCAGTTTTGCTGGAAAGGTGATTCTTGGTTTTAATTCTAGTTCCTTTGACCTCTGGAATATCATATTCCAAGGCCTCTTATCCTTCAATGTAGAAAGCTACTAAATCTTGTGTTATTCTGATTGTGTTTCTACAATACTTAAATTGTTTCTTTCTGAATGCTTCCAATATTTTCTCCTTGGCCTGGGAACTCTGGAGTTTGGCTACTATATTCCTAGGAGTTTTCCTTTTGGGATCTCTTTCAGGAGGTGATTGGTAGATTCTTTCAATTTCTATTTTACCCTCTAGTTCTAGAATATCAGGGCAATTTTCCTTGATAATTTCTTGAAAGACGATGTCTAAGCTCTTTTTTTGATCATGGCTTTCAGGTAGTTCAATAATTTTTAAATTTTCTCTCCTGAATCTATTTTCCAGGGCAATTGTTTTTCTAATGAGATATTTTACATTGCCTTATATTCTTTCATTCTTTGGTTTTTCTTGATTTCTCATAGAATCATTAGCTTCCATTTGCTCCATTCTAATTTTTAAGGAATTATTTTCTTCAGTGAGCTTTTGAACCTCTTTTTCCATTGGCCAATTCTGCTTTTTAAGGCATTCTTTGGCTTTTTGGACTTTTTTTTTACCATTTGGGTTAGTCTATTTTTTTAAGGTGTTATTTTCTTCAGTATTTTTTGGGTCTCCCTTATCAGGCCGTTGACTCATTTTTCATGATTTTCTTGCATCTTTCTCATTTCTATTCCCAATTTTTCCTCTACTTCTCTTACTTGATTTTCTTTCTTTCTTTTTTTTTTTTTTTTTTTGCTTTTTGGAGGGTAATTGGGATTAAGTAACTTGCCCAAGGTCACACGGCTAGGTTTTTGTTTGTGTGTGTGTTAAGTATCTGAGTCCGGGATCCGAACTCAGGTCCTTCTGACTCCAGGGCCAACGCTCTACTCACTGCGCCACCTAGCCACCCCTGTCTTACTTGATTTTCAAAATCCTTTTTGAGCTCTTCCATGGCCTGTGACCAAGTCATATTTTTCTTGGAGGCTTTTGATATAGGAGTTCTGACTTTGTTGTCTTCTTCTGGCTGTATGTTTTGGTCTTTGTCACCAAAGTAAGATTCTATAGTCTGAAGTTGTTTTTTTTTTGTTGTTTTGTTTTTGCTGTTTGCTCATTTTCCCAGCCAATTACTTGACTTTTTAAACTCTTTGTTAAGGTAGTGCTCTGCTTCCTGCATATAGGTTGTACTGTCCAAAACTTTAAGGGTTTTGTGCAGTTGTTTTCAGAGCTATTTCTAGGGACCTGTAAATTTTCAGTCCTTCCAAGGTGGTATGATCAAAGGAAAGGTGTTTACTCCTCTCTTAGCATATACTCTGCTTTGTGAGTGACCACGAGCACTCTTTTCTGTCTTGGAACTGTGAGGAGGATTCCCTCTCCACCACTGCCACAAGCTCCTCCATGCCATCAGTCCTCCTTGCGCCAGAACTGCCACCCAGGACTGTGAACCAGATCCAAACATGGAGAAAGCAAAAGAATCCTGCCTTAGTACCAGCAAAGAGATTCCTGCAATCCCTTTCTGATCATCTGCTCAATTCCCCCACTGTCTGTGGGTTGAGAGCTCCAGAAGCAGCTGCCCCAGGGCTGGGACTGGACTGTGGTCCTCTTTCACCCAGGTTTGACAGGTCTTTCCTACTTACCATCTAAGTTTTCATTGGTGTTTGTGAGTTGAGAAGTCTTGAAACCACCACAGCTGCCAGTGATTCAGTCCCTTGAGGCCTGCTCTGGGTTTGCTGGGGCCTGGTCTGTGTCGGTGCAATAGACCTTTCCTGTTGACCTTCCAGGTTGTCTTGGGTTAGAAATTTGTTTCACTCTGTCATTTTGTGGGTTCTGCTGCTCTAGAATTTGTTTAGAGTCATTTTTTCATAGGTATTTGGAGGGATTTGGGGGAGATCTCAAACAAGTCCCTGCTTTTACTCTGCCATCTTGACTCCACCTCAAAAATACAGATTTTTAAAGAAACGAGGACTTCCTAATCTCCAGAATGCAAGGTTATAAGACAACTCTAAAGGATTAATGATGGAAAAGGCCATCCGCATCCAGAGAAAGAATTATGGAATCTGAATGCAGATGGAAGCAAACGACTTGCTCTCTCTCTCTTTTGTTTT
This sequence comes from Gymnobelideus leadbeateri, assembly GCA_011680675.1. Taxonomy (NCBI): domain Eukaryota; kingdom Metazoa; phylum Chordata; class Mammalia; order Diprotodontia; family Petauridae; genus Gymnobelideus; species Gymnobelideus leadbeateri. Next base: position 162,108 of record WOXC01008502.1, on the reverse strand, counting down.
ACTTTGCTTCTTCTTCCTCATTATTTATTCCATTGGTTATAATTTTCTTTACAAATTGACTAAGGTTTCATGTGAAGGTATATGTAGAACCTATATCAGATTGCATATTGCCATGGAGTTGGGGGAGAAAATTTGGAACTGAAAAACTTGTGGAACTGAATATTGTAACCTAATAGTAAATAATTAAAAAATTTAAAATAATTTTAAAAAGAAATAGAGGATTTCCAAGCTTTCCTAATGAAAAGCCCAGAGTTGTGGAGAAATTTTTAAATTTTTGAATTTAAATTTAAATTTTTAAATTCACAAGAGTGAAGAGAAACATAAAAAAGGTAAATATAGCTAAACAATCATAAAGGAATAAACAAGGATAAACTGCTTTCATTCAAATATAGAGAAATTATACATTTTCCCTTTGATCCATATCATTAGAGCTCATGGAGGGAATCCAATTACAGAAGGCTTTGGAGTGAACATCCATACAAACAAGGAAGAGGGGAGACTCTTGTCTGAACTGGTTAAAGGAAGGCAGAATACACAGTTGGGTACAGAAATGCATTACACTCAGTAGGGAAATAAGAGGAGAAGAGGAGAAAAGGGAGGGGAGTTAGAAGGAAAATAGATTAAGGGAGGGATCAATCCTCAGCAAAACCAATTCTAAGGATGTAAAAATTCCAACACTTTTTGAGGCAGCAAAAAATGAGAATCTGAGTGGGTACCCATAAGTTGAGGACTAGATGAACAAGTCATGGTATGTGGAGGTGATGAAATGGTATTTTTAAGAGTTCTCCTCAGCATAATGACCAACCAGGACTCTAGAGGACTATGATAAAACATGCTAGCTGCTTACTGATAAAGAGGTGAAGGCCTCGGAATACAGAATGAGATAAATTTTTTTAGGACATAGTCAATGTAGAAATTTTTAAAAAATGCTTTAACTTCTGGTTTACATCATTCATTTCTGCCAGATTTTGAGTTACAATTTTTTCCCCATTTTTCCCTTACCCACCACCCCAGAATAACAGTCCCACAGGATATCCCCTCCTCCAATCTGCTCTCTCCCATATCTTCTCCCACACCCCCTTCGACTTTTCCAGTAGGGTATGGTGAATCTCTATGCCCCAATGCCTATATATCTTATTTCCCAAATATATGTAAAATAGTATTAATAATAGTATTTACATATTTTTAAACATTTGATTTTAAAACTTTGAATTCCAGATTCATTCCCTTCCTCCCTTTTCACCCACATTTACTGGGAAGATAAGCAATTGAGTATATGTTGTACACGTGTAGCTATGCAAAACATTACCATAGTAGATATATTGTAAAAGACTGACTATATTTCCTTCCCTCCTATCCCACCTCCCACTTGTTCTGTTCTCTACTTTGATCCTGTCCCTTTTCAAAAGTGGGTGCTTCCAACTTCCCTCCCCCCCCCAGCCTGCCCTCCCTTCCATCATCCCCCCTCTCATCCCCTTCCCCCCTACTCTCCTGTGGGGTGAGATATCCTATTTAGTATGTATGTTGTTCTCTCCCTGAGCCAAATTCAATGAGAATAAGGTTTTGGCTTTTTGCCTTCCTGTTCCTCCCCTCCATTGTAACCATTTTCCCTTTCCTCTTCTATATGAGATAGTTTACCCCATTTTGTCTCTCCCCATCTCCTCTTGTTATATTCCTCTCTCACCTCTTAATTTCACCTTTTAAGTATCATCCCTTCCTATTAAATTGGTCCTGTGCCCTCTATCTATGTATACCTTAAACATATATACACATATTCACATATGTATTTATATGCCCATATACTCTTCTTCAGCTATTTTCATACTGAGAAAAGTTTCATCAGTTACAGTTATTGTTTTTTCATGTAGGAATGTAAATAGTTCAACTTTGATAAGTTCCTTATGATTTCTTTTCCCTTTTTATCTTCTCAAGCTTCTCTTGCTTCTTGTATCTGAATGTAAAAATTTCTATTCAACTCTGGTTTTTTCATCAAGAATGCTTGAAAGTCCTTTATGACAGTAAAGTCCTACTGAATGACCCATTTTCCTAAGATGATACTCAGTTTTGCTGAGGTAGGTGATTCTTGGTTTTAATCCCAGCTCCTTTGCCCTCCAGAATATCATATTCCAAGCCCTTCAGTCCCTCAGTGTAGAAGCTGCCAGATCCTGTGCTATCCTGATTGTGTTTCCACAATATTCAAATTGTTTCTTCCTGGCTGCTTGTAATATTTTCTCCTTGATCTCGAAATTCTGGAACCTGGCTATAATATTCCTAGGAGTTTTCTTTTTGGGATCTTTTTCAGGAGGTGATCAGTGGATTCTTTCAACCTCTATTTTGCCCTCTGGTTTAAAACATCAGGGCAATTTTCCTTGAGAATTTCTTGAAGGATGATTTCTAGGTTCTTTCTTTGATCATGGTTTTCAGGTAGTCCAATAATTTTTAGATTATCTCTCCTGGGTCTATTTTCCAGGTCAGTGGTTTTTCCCATGAGATATTTCACATTGCCTTCTATTCTTTCATTTGTTTGGCTCTGCTTAACAGCATCTTGATTTCTCATAAAGTCACTAACTTCCATTTGCTCCAATCTAATTCTGAGGGAATGATTCTCCTCAGTGAGCTTTTGAGATTCTTTTTCCATCTGGCAAATTTGGCTTTTTAAGGCATTCTTCTCCTCATTGCTTTTTTGAGCCTCTTTTTTGCCATTTGAGTTAGTCTATTTTTTAAGGTGTTATTTTCCTCAGTCAGGCTGTTGACTATCCTTTCATAATTTTCTTGCATTGTTCTCACTTCTCTTCCCAATTTTTCCTCCACTTCTCTTATCTGCTTCTTAAGGTCCTCTATGGCTTGTAACCAGCTCATATTTTTCTTTAAGGCTTTTGGTGCAGGATTTCTGACTTCACTGTCTTCCTCCTGTTCTATGCTTTGATCCTTTTTGCCCCCCAAATAGGAGTCTAATCTTGAATTTTTCTGTTTATTTTGTTTCCTTTGCCTAGGCATGTTGCCCCTTAATTACTTGACTTTTGGGCTTATTGCTATAGTAGGAACCTGCCACCAGCCAGGGGAGGTTCCATGCCAAATGCTGGGGTTTTCTCAGCTGCCGGATCTATTAATTGGGTGCCCTCTCTGAAGCCTCCACACACTCTGGCAAGCTGGTCACACACCTCAAGACCTCCACCCCAGACCACAATCCAGATCCAAGCAGATTAAAGCAAGAGGATTACCTTCCCCCTACAGACTGATCACCTATTCCCCCCACAGTCCCCAGGCCAGGAGCTGAAGCATCCTTGTGGCTGCGGCTGTGTTGAAGTGTCTTAGTGGCTTCTTGTGCTGGGGGCAAAAGCCATGCACTCCCAAGTACTGGTCCCAAAGTCCATACTGCACTGACCTCTCACTTTGTCTTTGGCATTTATGTATTGATAATTCTGGAAACGCCACAGCTGCTGGTGTTCTGTAGTCCCTCCAGCAGGCTGCTGGTCAGGCCTGCCCTGGGGCTAAAACCTCTGACTCATGTGGGCTTGGGCTTGGCTCCCAGAGCACTGTGCTGGCCACTCCCTGCTGGGCTGCAGGGCTGTCCTCAGCAGGAGGTTAGCTTCTCTGTGTCATTTTGTGGGCTCTATAGCTCCAGTTTGTTCAGAGTCCCCTTTTACATAAATTGGAAGTGGTGGGAGCCGGAGCTGTGTGGAAATGCTGTTTCTACTCCACCATCTTGACTCCACCCCCATTGTAGAAATTTGATTGAGTATACACTGTTTGTAGTGGGTACTGTTTTTCTTGTGTTCTCAGTGTGTGTGTGTGTGTTTGTGTGTGTGTGGGGAGGGGTTGGTGTGGAAGAGTTGGAAGACTGATTAATACCAAATACATACATGTACATATTTATATATATGTATATAATATATATTATGTATTATATATTATACACACACATATGAAAATTGGACAGTTAGATAGCACAGTGGACAGAGCTTGGAAAGGGAAAGCACAATGGGCTTGGAATCAGGAAGACTCACTTTCGTGAGTTCAAATCTGGCCTCAAATGCTTACTACGTGTTTGAGGGTAAATAAGGCAAGTCATTTAACCCTCTTTGCCTCAGTTCTGTATCTGTAAAGTGAGCTAGAGAAGAAAATGGCAAACCATTCTCGTATCTTTGCCAAGAAAACACCAAAAAGGAGTCACAAAGAATTGAACATGATTGAAATGATTCAACAACAGCAAGTAAGAAAATCAGCACAACAACCAACCACAATTCCTGAGAACTCATGATGAAACATACTGCCTAATTCCTGACAGGGAGCTGGTGGACTAAGAGCACAGATGAACTAAGAGAATTTTTCAAGACAGCCCATGAGAAGTAAAAAAAATTTTTTGATTAATTTATTTTAGTCTTTAACATTCATTTACTTTGAGTTCCAAATTTTCTTCCCATCTCTCCGCTCTCCCACCCCAAGATGGCATGCATTCTGATTACCCCCTTATCCCAGTATGCCCTCCCCTCTATTATCCCCTTCCCCTCATATCCTCTTTCTCTTTACTTGTAGGGCAAGATAGATTTCTCTACCTCATTGTCTATATATCTTATTTCCCAGTTGCATGAAAAAACAGTTTTTAACATTTGCTTTTAAAGCTTTGAGTTCCAAATTCTTTCCTTTCTTCCCTTCTTACCCACCCTCATTGAGAAGGCAAGCAATTCAATATAGGTTATACATATAGAGTTACACAAAACACCTCCATAATAGTCATGTTGTGAAAGACTAAATCTATTTCCCTTCATCCTATCCTGCTCCCCACTTATTCTTTTCTCTCCTTTGACCCTGTCCCTTCAATAAAAAAATTTTGTTTTGCTTGACTCTATTTGTTGGCAACAGGGGTTTTGTTTTTGTTTTTTACTTTCTAAATGGGCAAGGGAAGTGGGAGGGAGAGGAGGCTTATTTTTATTTGAAAATAAAATAAAATTTAATTTAGGAAAAGGAAAGAAAAAGTAAGCAGCACATGTCATTTCCTGACCTACCTCTCTGAGGCTTAGAATGTCATATATATATGTACTTTTTTTCTTTTAAACCAGCAAGGCAATGTAGCTGGCAGTTTTGCCCACCAGGTGGCAAACCATTCCAAACACCATCACAATGGTATGGTTAGTCTTGAAGCTTGGACAAGCTTTCCTCCATGATCTTGATCAAGACACCAACCCCTCCAACCATGGGGATTCAAAGACCCTGGGGCAAAAGAAAACTTTGCTGATGAAAATTTGGATTTGATACACAATTATTCCCTGGGATTATAAAGTTAGCACAATTTATAATTTGAGAGCCCTATCCTTGGTTGTTTGACAGATTTACTTCTCTCTGATAATGATTCACAGGCAATCAGTTTTTCTGTGTCAACATTGCCACATTGTTTATTAAATATCTTCAAGAAAATTGCAAAGAAATAATCAGTTGTTCCACAATGGAGCATTTAACATTTAACCTAGCCAAACTTCCTCTTGACTTCTTTAGGGTCCCTAAGGTAACAGTTCCATAATACCTGTTCCTGCAGGTCATGGGAGGGATTAAAGAAGGGATTTCATGTCAGGAACCTTTCTTTGAATAGAGACTATAAGCAATGGGAAGTATAGCAGTTGTACTGAAGGTTTAGAGCATACTTCTACTTTTTTTTTCTTAGTTTAAAAAAATTTATGTTTATTTTTAGTTTACAACATTCATTTCCACAAGATTTTGAGTTACACATTTTCTCCCCATCTTTCCCATACCCATCACCCCCAAACAGTGATCCCACTGAATACTCCCTCCCCCAATCTGCACTCTCCTAGATCCTATGCCATCTCTCCTCCCACTTTCTGGTAGGTCAAGATGGATCTCTATACCCTAGTGCCTGTATATTTTATTTTCCAGTTGCATGTTAAAATTTTTTTTTTACTTTTTTTTTCAAATAAATGAAATAAAAATTTTCAAATGCTCCCTGGCACTTGGTCAGTATGGAGTTGGACATTCCACATACTAGTTCCTGATGGCTGTTCTAGCTTCTGGTCAACTCTAGCTTTGACCAAAGGTCCCAGAAGCTAATTGATAGGTTGGGGGTTTATTGCTGTAACTTTCCCTTCCCCTAAGCCCAAATGGCTACTCTGAAGTGTGCCTCTTAGGCTACAGCTGCAGCATAAACCATGATCAATAGTATTGCTTTCCTAATCCCTAGCCGCTAACCCATTTAGTAGTCGGTGGTCCTGGGTTCACTGGGAAAAAGTAAGTGTCTCGATTCCACCCCATGGAAAGGAAGGAAATCTCTTCTGAATGCCATGTGCCTCATTGTCACTGTTCTGGCCTTGGGCTCAGCTCCATCTGCTCTGTGTCACCTTTAGGGGCCTTGGCAACCCTCTCAGACAGCTAGATGGAGTAATGGGGAACAAGGGAGAAAAGGGGACGAGTACTTTGTAAATGCCCCTATGTGCCAGGCGGCGGCTACATGTTTTACGAATCTCACCTCATTTTCACCTCATCTTCATTTTACAAATGACAAAACTGATGCTGAAAGGTTGTGACTTGCCCAGAGTCACCTAGCTAGTAAGAGTCTCAGTATGGGGCGGCTGGGTGGCACAGTGAATAGAGCACCAGCCCTGGAGTCAGGAGGACCTGAGTTCAAATCCAGCCTCAGACACTTAACACTTACTAGCTGCGTGACCTTGGTCAAGTCATTTAACCCTAATTGCCCTGCCTTCCCCCTTCCAAAACACACACACAAAAAGTCTCAATAAAGATTTGAACTCAGGTCTTCCTTGACTCTAGGCCCAGACCTCTATAGAGCTCTGGATTTGGAGTCAAGGAAGACCAAGTTCGAATCCTGCCTTTGGATCTTCACAGTACACTATTTATTGCTAGGGCACAGGTTATATCATATTGGGGACAAGGGACAGGTAGTACAGCTTAGTAGTTGATAGAGGTCAGGTATTAAAGTCCAGAAGATCCAGGTGGCAGTCTTGCCTATGGCACTGTAATGGAAATGCAGATTTAAAGATCTTCCCTGCCCCCTAGGCCCTTTGATTGGCTTAAGAGACTCTGAGAACCTTCCTTGATTTGAAAATATACTCTGCCTCCTAATAGGCTGAATGTGGTCACATGGAGCCTGTGGTTTTTCAAGGAGGCTTGGTTTTCAGGAATGACCATACCTTGATGCTGTGTGACTGGGCAGTGGTCAAGAGGGTGGTTACATTCTCTGAGCCAGGAGAAGGCTATATAAACCCTGATGGGAGGCTTTGCTTTGGGGCTCACTTTGAGAAGTGTTGTGTGATTTGACCAGATGAGACTCTGGGCAGCTGATGAGAGGCCCGCCCCGCCCCCTCCCGCCCCCCCCCCCCCCAGCTTTGAAAACCCAGATGTTGATGCTTCCCTCTCTGGTAACTGTGATTTTGGTATTGATAATGATTGGACAGTTTGGAAGCCTGTCTGCTTGATCTGTTTGTATAATCTGAAGTTTGGGGTGCTGACCTTTTCCCCCTGAGCTAGGTAATATATGTTTGTTTGATTAAAGTAAGCTTGTTAACCCGTTTTGAGTTGCTTTCCTTTTGAAAAGCAGATCTAAGAACCTCTGTTGGCAGCCACCCTGGGGATGTTGGGGTGCTTGCCGCTACAGGCACAGACATACTAGTGTGTGACCATGGGTAGAAACATTTAGCCTGTCAATGCCTCAGACGACTCTCTCTGGTTACAGATTCCAGGGGAGTTGATGACTTGATGGTATAAAAAGACAGGGTGCAAGAAGTAGGGTTTCATTTTCAGGTTTGTTATCTTTTCACCGTGTTATTATGTAGCGTTCTCTTCTCCAGTATAGAAATTCTACATATCCAAGATGATGTCCTATTGTTTTTCCTGGAGTCTCTCTACACCCCTTGATAGAGGTTGAACAGGCTGCTTTAACCAGCCCTCCTTAAAGGGGACTCATGTGCTTTCTTCTTGCTTCTGTTAGTCTAGGTAGAATGGAGTGTCAGAAGGATAGGAGCCATGAGAGAGGGAAGGGCAAGACAGAAGAGAAGGCACTTTTCTCTGCATTAGCTTGGAGCCTGCACAAAGAACCCCCTGTAGTGCTGTCAGATTTCTGAAATACCCTGGTGAGTAATGGCGATCATGTTAGTGCTGGAGCCAATGAAAGAAGGCCGGTTTTCATTGCCCTGCCCTGTTTTTACCCTCATCCCAAATGCACTTAAGTAGAAACAAGATAAATTCAGAGGGTAGTTGGCAGCATACACGGTTATTCTTAAAGCTCTCCTGTATAGTCTTGGAAAAGACTGCATGGGCTTCAGCATCTCTGTACCTATTTACTCACTTCCTCATTAATAGGGTTTTCTTAGGGCTAAGAATTTGCTCAGATGTCTGTATAGAGTGATCCATCCTTGATCCTTCCAAGGCAGTTAGTCCCCCTTCAGTGACTTAATCTTGGAGATAGGGCTGGGAATGGTATGATGGAGGTTGTTGGAGTTTTTAATCCAGGCACTGGTTTGGAAATTTATCATTAGAATAACAGAGGCATAAATCTGTCTGCAGCTACCAATACAGGTAAAAGATTAGTCCTTGGACAGTGACAATCCAGTAGACAAATATGGTTCTCTCTGTGTTCTTCTGGAAGGTACATATGTGACTATCCTGAGTCACAAAACATTATCCTAGGAGCCAAATGATGTCATCAGATTTTCAAAATTTAAATGATTGTTTAGTAATAATAACTCATATTTATATAGTGGTTTAAGATTTATAAAATACTTTTTTAATAACAACTTCTTAGTATAGTTGATAATACAAATTTTATTATCCCAGTTTTATAGATGAAGAAAGGAAGGCACAGGTTAAATGATGTGCTTATAGTTAGAGTAGCTAAGTGTGGAAGGTAATGTTTGAATCCAGGTTTCTCCAAACCCAGTGTTCTTTTTGCTATACAACATAAAGTGTACTCAGGGCAAATGTGGGTACTGTGCATGCTTTCTGATGTAGCAATCCCATTTTATTGGACTAGACCCCAAGGAAGTCAAAGACAGAAACAAATGTCTGATGTACAGTATACTAAAATAGTCATAGTAGCACTGTTTCCAGATCTTATCTTGAGCAAAGTGAGTGCTCATTGACTGAAGAATGGCTGTAAAAACTATGCATGGATTATTATTATACAGTGAGAGAAATGATTATTTCTTTCTTGTATTTAATAACTTATTATTGAATTAGAACCTAGGCTTTTTCCCTTTTCTACTTCCTCATCCAGAAATCAACTAGTGTGGGAAATCTTAGGAAAAACTTACCCAACTGGTGAATTGGTGAATTCCTGTTCATTGTGTTTGGTCTGACAGGTCTGAGGTAGAAGTGGACTCTCTCTTTGATATGTATATTGATAAGTTTCTTTGACCAAGACTTGGGAGATCCAAGCCACCCCAAGACCCTCATTAGAATAAGTCCACATCTTATTATAATATTAATTTCCTCATTAATTGTTAACCAGAGTCGATTGCCACCCTGAAGAACACTCACTCTTCCAAGGGCATATAAACTGTGAGCCCACCACCACAAGGGATCTTTGGCATTTGAGAGTGCCACTGACCTCTTTTATTAATAAAATGCTAGCATCATTAATAAAATGACTAATTACCCAGAAACAATTCTCTTGAACTTTCACAATGTCAAAATAGGAAGAAATGATGAACATGAAGAATCAAGAGAAACAAAGAAGTGTTTTCAATGAACTGATACAGATGGAAATAATCAATCTCAAAAGAACAATATTCATAATGATTAAGTATAAATGAAATGATTATTAAAATAACAAATAGTAATAGCTTAACTTAATAGGGTTTTAAGGCTTGCAAAGTACTTAAGTTGAACTTTGAACAATTGAAAAACCACTGAAGGTCCTGCTCTTGATCCCATCCCCTCCTGTCTTCTCGAGCACATTGACCCCTCAGTCATCTCTCTCTCTCTCTCTCTCTCTCTCTCTCTCTCTCTCTCTCTCTCTCTCTCTCTCTCTTTCTCTCTCTCTCCATAATCTTCAACCTTTCCCTTTCTAATGCTTCCTTCCTTAATGCCTTCAAATGTGCCCAAGATCTTCCTATCCTTAAAAAACCTTCACTAGGTTCTACCATTTCCTCAAGCTATTGTCTTATATTCTCTTTTTTAGTCAAACTAGAAAATACTTCTAAACTTGTTGCATTTATTTCCTCTCCTCTCCTCAACCCTTTGAAATCTGGTTTCCAACTTCATCATCCAACTGAAACCTTTCTCCAAAGTTACCAATGATGTCTTAATTGCTAGATATGATGAACTTTTTTCAGTCCTCATTGTTCTTGATCTCTTTACATCATCTGACCCTGTTGACCATCTTCTTGTGGATACTGTCTCCTCTCTTCTCTGGATTTTTGTGACACTGCTCCTCTAATTTTCTTCATATCTAACTATTCCTTGTGAGGCTGGGTCTGACCAAGATCAGGAGAGTTAATGCAATCTCATTACCAGTAATGTCCTTCAAGAAAACTGAACTTTTTAAAATGAGAAATTTAGACAAAGGGGAAACCTCTGAATCTCCCCAAGATATTGGTTATTAATAATAATTTCTCTCAATCTTCAACATGAATCATTTCCTGATCCCTCCAATTGCTAGTATCTCACCTAACTACATTTTACTTAACTATCTTGTATTTATACTCTATACATTTATTATCTTGACTATTATACTATAAACTCTTTTAGAGTAGGAATTTTTTTATTCTTTGTATTTGGCTCAGCACATAGTGGGTACTTAATAAATGTTTGTTGATTTATTGAATTATTTTTATTTGGCCCAAGAGAGGATTTGATCTGGAGGAGAGTTGTCTCCCCATCCCCCCAAATTATTATGATGTAAAGGTAAAAGGCATCAATAAAATGTAATTTTTTTTTCTTTTTGGAGGGTAAGGCAGAGCAATCGGCGTTAAGTGACTTGCCCAAGGTGACGTGGCTAGTAAGTGTTAAGTGTCTGAGGTGGGATTGAACTCAGGTCCTCCTAACTCCAGGGCTGGTGCTCTGATTCATTGCACCACCTAGCTGCCCCAATAAAATATAGTTTTAAACAATACTATTCTTAAAAAGCAAGTGCCAAATGATTCCCAAATCTTGTTTTAGAAAAATATGATGAACATAGTATAGTTCAGGTTATAGATTTTTATACGAATAAAATAGTAATCATCTTCCTAGAAAACTGGTACCAAGAATGTTGCTGGTTCTAGTGTGTACCCCCATTTTGATTCTAGAAATCTGGCCAGCTTGATCAAGGCAAACGGTTTATGCTAGGACCTGTTGATGCCCCATGTGCTCAGTAACACTACATAGAGTTGGGGTGGTTGGAAAATGCATTGTCTATATGAAGTGAACTGAGTCGAAGCTTTGGGAAAGGAAGAAACTTGATTTGAAAGTTACTTGGATAGAATCTAGATTGAGTCTGTGTTGAATCACCCTTTCTTCAAGAATAATAACTTGAATACAAAGCCAACAGTTTTGGGCAGGTAATGTGGGATGATTTCATCATCTGACACAGCATTAGTAATTCAGACAAATATGCAGCATTATCCAAAATGAGTGTAAGCTCTTTTTTTTTCTCCTACCAAAGGTAAGCAATGGTCTCTCATTTTGCTGATATATGTGTTGAGGTTGGAGCTGGGGAGGTCATTTGGTCAGGACTACATGGACATTTTTCTGCAGTATCTGTAAAACATATGTCCTAATGCCAGCCAGGTGTTCTAAGATATCTATAACTTACTCCCATAAAAAAGTATCCTTAGATTTGAGTAACCAGATTTTCTATTCCAGTCTGGAAAATGACATGCTCATTACACAGTCTATCTAAAATGGCCTGCCAATGATTTAATTCAGGTGTGACTCAGAACTGGATATGCTACTAACAATTTTCAACAATTATTTGGGTGTGCAGATACTTAATGACAAGTGAACTCATTTAGATACACTGATTTTTTTAGCCTTGTGTTCTGTTTTCATGCCATGCACAGAAGCATTGTGGCTCCTGGTAGTTCTTTTAGGGAATAAAAAACTTTTACCTAAGATTCTTTATTTTTTCTTCTAATTTTGGAATGCAGTGGAACTTAGTAAGAATATAAGGTCTTCTAGGGAAATGGATTGTAAGCTCTTTGAGGGCAGGGACTTTTTAATTTTTGTCTTAACCTCAGTGCTTAACACAGCTCTAGGTAGCATCTAGTAGGCACTTAAATTTGTTTGTTAAATGGAATTTAACTTAAACTTACAATTCTTGCCACTAGAGGGTACCAAATTTCCATTTTACAAATGTTTGTACTTTGCCAGTTGCTGCTCTGAAGCAGGAATTTTTAAATGTGGAAGTCTTTTTAATAAAACATCATTTCTTAACTTCATTATTTTCCATTTGAATCAGAAAAAGAGTAAGCATAGTATGGTGTGATAGATCTTGGTTGGTCCTGGTAAGGATTTGTGTATGAAGATTGAATTGTCCTTGTTAGATTAAATAACATTTGAAACTGACAGTATCCTACCTTGGTATTATGGATAATACACATAATCTCACCTCACCTTCACACACTGCACCCTTCTTTATTAACATCTAAAGCCTTGACAACCCAAAGGAAAACCTTTAAGAAGGGACTTGACTCCATCCACTCCTCTTTTTCCCCAAGAATTTACTGACAGTCCAATCTAGCCTTCTCTGCCTTTGTGATTTATTTCTGATACTTCCTATCCTTGAATTCAGATAGATTCCTTCAAGTTTATAGCTATTATATGAATTTACCAGATATGCCTGAACCCAATTTCTGATAATCTCTGGTTCTGTTCCTAAAAACACCCTAACTCTACTATTTCTAATAAAACAAGTGAAAATATTGACTGTATCTGAATATGTATGTTTCATTCTTCACCTCTAACTCATCAACCCCCTGCTAAGAGGTGGGAAGCATAATTCATCCTCAGTCTTCTTCTTTTTTTTTTGCTGTTTGGAGGCAATTGGGGTTAAGTAACTTGCCCAACGTCACTCAGCTAGTTTTTTTTTTTTTTTGGTGTGTGTATGTGTGTGTTAAGTGTCTGAGGCTGGATCTGAACTCAGGTTCTTCTGACTCTGGGGCCGGTGCTCTACTCAGTGCGCCTCCCCCATCCTCATTCTTCTGAAGTCGTGATTGGTCACTGCACTGATAAGAGTTCTGAAGTCTTTCAAAGTTGTTTTCTTTATATTTTTGTAGTCATTAAATTGTTCTTCCTTCCTTCCTTCCTTCCTTCCTTCCTTCCTTCCTTCCTTCCTTCCTTCCTTCCTTCCTTCCTTCCTTCCGCATTTTGGAGGGGGGAAGGCAGGGCAATTGGGGTTAAGTGACTTGCCCAAGGTCACATGGCTAGTAAGTGTGTCAAGTGTCTGAGGTCAGATTTGAACTCAGGTCCTCCTGACTCCTGGGTTGGTGCGCTATTCACTGTGCCACCTAGCAGCCTGTAAATTGTTTTTCTGGTTCTGCTTACATCATTCTGTATCACAATGCAAGTCTCCCCAGGTTTTTCTGAAATTGTCATATACCTAATTTCTTATGGGAGAACTAATATTTCATTATATTCATACTGATATTTGTATAGTCATTCTTTCAGTTGGTAGACAATCATTTTGTTTCTGAGTTATTTGTTACAACAAAAAGTGCTGCTATCAATGTTTTTTATACATTTAAGTTATTTCTTTGTCTTTGACTTTTTTGGTATTTATGTCTAGTTGCTGTATCTCTGGGTCAACGGGTATACACAAATTAATAACTGTTTGGGTTTAGTTCCAAATTGCTTTCCAGAAAGATTGGACGAATTCACAGCTCCATTAGCTGTATATCAATATGCCTATCTACCCATAGCCCCTCCAACAATTGCCGTTTTCTTTTTTAAAATAATCTTTGACAAATTGATGGATGAGAGGTGGAACCTCAGTGGTTTTAATTTGCATTTCTCTTCTTAGTGATTTGTAGCATTTTTATATGGTGGTTGATAACTTGCAACTCTTCTTTTGAAAACTATTCACATCCTTTGATCATTTGTCTATAGGAGAATGACTCTTACTCTTATATGTTTGTGTAAATTCCTCATATAGCAGAGAATATTTTTCTTTATCCAAAAAATTTGCTGCAAAGATTTTTCCTAGCTCTTTTCCTTCTAATTCTAATTGCATTGCTTTTGCTTTAACAGAAAACTTTTCAATTTTGTACAACTGATATTATCCATTTCCCCTTGTATGATCATCTCTGTCCCTTGTTTAGTTAAGAACTCTTTCTTCATCTATAACTGTGAAAGGTATCTCTTTCCCTTTTCTGCTAATTTGCTTATGACATGTCTCTGGTACGTATGAGATATTTGTCTAGCCATATTTCTGCCAGGCTGCTTTACAGTCTTCCCAGAAATTGTTACTATTACTCATCTCCTATTCTTCCACTCATGGGTATTTTCCATATTCTATTCTATTTCACTTCTAGTACCTTATAAGAGCTTCCTTTATCATTTCCCTAAAGTGCAGAATCTTTGTGTTCTAGTGTTATCATAAATACTTCCAGCTTCCTGAAACATTTTGTCTTGTTCTCTGAGCTTTTACCACATAAAAATATAAACTTTATCTGCAGTACAGTAAAGCCTTCACAAAGAAGGAAATGGGTAGAATACATTCTCCTCTCCCCATTTGTCTCCCTTCATCTCCTCTACATATACAGTTATACCTGGCAGCAAGAATTAAAACAGCAACTCATCTAATTTTGGAATGAAAATGACATTGTGTGGGAGAAACAATCCCTGGTTCAACAGTTATTTTAGATTTCCCACAAGGAGTCAACATCAATGTTCCTGTAGACTGAGATTAGTTGTTTGCATCTTGTTTAGTTGTAGTTTTAACTTTTACATTTCAGGCTTTTCAAGACAAAAAGACTGCCAACAAGCTAAAACGGAGATCATCAAATTTTGACTACTTTTGCATTTGTGAACTTGAAATACAAAAAATCCTGCCCAGACTCTACTGGTCTTCTTCACTTGCACTTTTATGATGGGCAGCACCCAGTTTGGAGTCAGAAGGTAGAACTGGGTTCAACTCCCCTCTACCATTCTGACCAACTTGACAAGAATATATTAAATACCTACTTAGTGCAAGACTCTTGGGGGATACAAATAAAAAATGAAAAAAAAAAAGAATCTGTCCTGAAGGATCTTGTATCCTGCTAGAGGAAGCAATGTGAGCATTGTTGGTGTTCAGTTGTGTTGGACTCTTCATGGTTCTGTGGACCATAGCATGCCAGGCCCTTCTCTGCTCCATTATCTCCTGAAGTCTATCCAAGCTCTTGTTCCGTGGGATTTTCTTGGTAAAGACACTGGAGTGTTTTGTCATTTCCTTCTGTGGTGGATAACCTTTTGTCAGAACTCTCCACTATGACCTTTCCATCTTGGATAACCCTAAACAGCATAGCTCATGGTTTCATTGAGCTATGCAAGCTCTTCTGTCATGAGAAGGCAGTTATCTGGGAGATGAATATAAACATAGATAAATACATTAAAGATGCATAAAAAGTAAATACAAAGTCATTGGGTGAAGGCAGATACTTCTAATGAATCTCCTATAGGGTGTCTGTCTAATCTTGCTGCCATAGATGCATAGTGTCTGCTGGAATCAAAGGGTAGTTAGGAGTAAGGTTTGATGTGGGGAAGATGTTATCATTTATTTATGGGGTGAGACCTTAATCTGTAGGTAAGCTGCAGGTCCTTGATACTGGTAAATCTGGTAGAGATTAAATTGATCTAAAAAAAAATCACATGAAGGTGATTAAAATCAGTGCAAAAGTTTCCTGAAAATGAAGTTCCTTTTAAATTCATTTGTTGGCAGCCCACTTCTGTACTGCAAACAACCCTGATGGCAGACACTTCTTTGAATGTCAAGGATAACAATGTGTCCATGAGGTTATGTATTTACATATGATGTACAGAAATGAAATCTATTCTGTGGTCCTTGTGTGTGGAGAACAGATACAGCCTTGAAGTTTTATGGACCAGTATTGTAAGTTTCATTTCAGGTCAAGATCATTGGTAGTTCCATTTTTTTGGATTTAAGAGATTTGGATTTTCTTCGCTTTTCCTTCTTATTAAAGAACTAGGTCTTAATTCCAAAGAATTCATGATGAAAAATAATGTCCACCTCCAGAGAAAGAACTGGAGTCTGAATGCAGATGAAAGTAATCTTTTAAAAATTTTCTTGATTTTTTTGTCTGCATTTTCTTTAACATCACGAATATGGAAATATGTTTTCTATGACTGTACATGTATAATCTATATCATATTACCTTCTCAAGGAGAGGGGACAGGAGGAGGGAGAGAAAGAACTTGGAACTTAAAATTAAAAAAAAACTAATGTTAAAAATTGTTTTTACATGTAATTGGAAAAAAATTAAAAATTTTTTTATTCTGTCACACTTTTCATCTGTTCCATCTCACCTGAACTGCTTCTTCTTCCCTTCTCCTTTTCCTTCCCTTCCCCACCCTTCATCCAATTTCAGTGTTTCTTGTAGGTCCTTTACAGTTGATTCCCTTAGTCTCTTTTCTCTCCTATACTTTCTGGTAGAGTTCCTCCCTTTTGGATCAGTCCTAGCTGACAATCAGCTCCGCTGTCCTGGTGCTTTCCATTGAGAATCCTTCCTATTGATTTAAATACATTTAAAATGGAATGGTTTCCACATGGGAGCTTAAGTCTATCTCCTATCTTTATCATCTTATGCAACATAAACATGGAGCTTGGATCTGTTTGCAGCTATGCAGGCCAGAGTTCACTGCTCATAGCAGCCAGAGATGGAAAACGCCTGTCAGAACCCTGTGTTCATCCTCCTCTTTGCCAAAGGATAGGACACTTTAAGTATTTTGATTGCAGCAGCTACTGTATGGATACCTATCTTTCTGATGTTTTTATTATTCACAGAATCACCAGCTAGCTATATAAACATATGCTTGAATTTCTGAATTTTGCAGGATGATTGCTGCATGGTGCAGATATTAATAATCCAAGTAGCTTCCCAATGCCATCCATGTGAATGGTGTGAGTGAAGGAAACAGCTGCAAAACATTGTCATGACATTTAAAGCAATGTCCTGCAGAGGGCAATCTTTGGGGCTCCAGAAGTGATGGATTTTGCTGGTGAGTATTTTATTCACCCAGGAAAAAAGCCAAGAAGTGAATTTGTTTTCAGTTGGCATTTGTAGACAGTGTGAGGGAGTTTGTTCACCAAATGCCTACATGAGAAACTGTCCTAGTAGATTCCTTACTGATGGTGATGGAACATTTGTGTGTTATACCTTTCAGTTTCATCCTGCATATAAACCTTGCTCATTAAAGGATATGGAAAAGGAAGACTTGGAACAGGTTCTGGTCTTGAAATGGGAAACACCTGGGTTCAAATTCTGTCTCTTGACCCTTACCAGCTGTGTGACCATGGCCAAGGATTTAATACTTAGCTCTAAGCTTAGGTTTCCTTATCTATAAAGTGAAGATATCTGTAGTGTGCAGGGTTGTTATGAAAGGTAAATCAGATAATGTATGTAAAGGGCAATATAAATGCCAACCATTATTATTATCTACAGATAATATTTTGGACAAATCACTTAATTGATTTAAGCCTTAGTTCTTCATCTATAAAATAATAGTGGTCGTAGTGCCTGCATTGTATGCCCTATAAATTTGTTGTGATGATTGAATGAGAGGTGTATGAAAGCCCCATATAAATTGTAATGTACAATAAATTTAAGGAATAATAATTATTATTACTTTAGGAAGTAGGAGTTGGCAGACATGTTTTTTGAGGTTTGAAGAAGTTTTGGAAAAAATATATATTTGGTAATAAATGTAGGTTGTGGTAAATTTGATAATAAAATGTCAGTTGCTTGAGGGTAGGGACTGTTTTCCATACTGTTTTTGTAATCCTAGTGCTTAACACAATGCCATATGCAGAAATGTTTAAAAATGTTATTGGCAGATATAGAATGTTAATTTTTTTATTAAAGACAATAAAATTTATTTTAAAAATTATTAAGTTTTCCTCCAAATGTCTTTGGGAAGAATAAGAAATAAGGCCTAGTTATGATATGATTATCTCACATTATTAAAATAATTGAGAGAACAAAGGAGTCAGGGTTCATTTCATAATTAGGAAATTTGTACAGAAAGTTCCCTGCTCCCCAATTTTTTTCCGACAGTCAAGTCTTTGTGCCCCAAATTCTAGGCAATCCATTAGTCACTATTTATTGAATGTCTGGGGCAGCTAGGTGGTACAGTAGATAGAGTGACAGGCCTGGTGTCAGGAAGACCCATCTTCCTGAGTTCAAATCTGGCCTCAGATACTTATTAGCTGTGTGACCCTGGGCAAGTCATTTACCCCTGTTGCCTCAGTTTCCTCATCTGTAAAATGAGCTGTAGAAGGAAATGGCAAAACAATCTAGTATCTTTGCCAAGAAAATCCCAAATGGGGCCATGAAGAGTCATGGTGGACTGAACAACAACATTGAACCTCCCTTGTGTGTCTAATAAGAAATTCATTCCTCAGAGTTCCTTATTAAAATGTAAATGCCACTGAAAGGGGTAAGCCTTGAGTATTTATCAACTAATACCTGGTGGCAGGAATTAATTCACAAAATCATAGAATCTCACAATTAGGGACCTCTGAAGCTGTCTAACCCAGTTTGTATCTGACAGAATTCTCTCTACAACATACCTGACAAGTGATCAATCAGCCTTTGCTTACTGACCTCTAGGAGGGGGAACGACACACCCTCCCAAGACATTCCATTCTACTTTTGGCCTGCTCTCATTGTCAAGAATTTTTTTTTTACATCAACCCTGGGCCCCTCTGCAATTTCCACATTTCCCTTCTACTTCTTCCCCCTCCCTTTGGTCAATCAACCATTCTAATCCTTCTTCTAGGTGACAGGCCTTCAAATCCTTGAATAGAACTCTCTTGTTTTCTCCAGGCTAAATATACCTAGTTTTTTCAACTGATCTTTATGTGATAGATTGTAAACTACTCCATTAGATTATAAACTTCTTGAGAGTTTTTTGCCTCTTTTTGTATCCTCAGCACTTAGCATGATCCCTGGCACAGGGTAGGTACTTAATAAATGTTGATTGATTGATGGATCTTAAGGCCCAATGGGAACTGAATACATATAGATTGAAAGAGATGGCTAAGACTTTGGAGAAAAATGAACAGGTCAGTAGAAAACTCAAGGTAACTGTGAGGTTGCAAGAAAATATTCTCACTTATTTTTGTGGATTCTCTTGAAAATTTGGGATTTAGGGAACCTAGGCCTGAGAGAATCATTCACAGTCCCAGATATTTTTGTTCTCTTGTTTCTGAGAGGAATAGAAAGGAAACCACTTAATGCCTTCTAGCTTCCTCTAGTTCTTGACTAGGTGACCTTGGACAAGTCACTTGTCTTGTTTTGTCTTCAGTTTCCTCATCTGTAAAATAAGAGTTGGATGAGATAATCTCTACAATCCTTGCCTATGAACAATCCTATAATCCTTTATTCCCCTTTTCACCCCACCCCTCCCAACCAGATTCCTTCTAAGAAAGGAGAGAAAATTGGTGGTCTGTAGAAGAGAGAGCTGAAGGGAACTGTTCTGTCTTTTGGAGCTTCCTTCCATGTTAGTGGCTAAAATATAACAGAGCAGGTCGTCATGGGCTTTAGTGAAACGTAACCAATGGACTGCCTCTGGGAAAAACAAAATGAAACAAAAAACACCCTGAAAACTAATTGAAAAGGCATACCTGCTCTTATAATCAGATCAAGGGAATGTTTGGAGAAGGGGTGGGGAGCCTTCAGCCTCAAGACCACATGTGGCCTCAATATCCCCCAGTAAGGGAATTTGTTCTGTACAGTTTGGGTTTAGTCAAAGGGCTGAACTTGAGGACCTAGAGAGCCACTTGTGGCCTTGAGGACAAAGGTTCCCCACCCTTGAGTCTATTCAGGAATTACATTCATCTTAGATTCCACTCTTTGGTAGCCCTAGGTCCAGCTAATATGGGAAAAGGAAACCTTATATTTCAACCTTCTTTTTGAAATAAACAGTTAGAGAGATCTGAGGTTACTGAGTAGGGAAGAAGTAGAATTCTCTGTAGTTTCTTTTATTTTTTTATTTTAAATTTTATTTTTTTCCATCAGTGAAAATCTATTTTTTCTCCATCCTATTTCACTCTCCTCCCCTCTCTCCTCCCCTTCAGAAAGCAAGAAAAACAAAACCTGGAATAATTTATAAACATGTATAGTTAAGCAACACAAATTCCCCCACACAACATTGGCCATGTCCAAATAAAATAGGTCTCAATCTGCACCCTGAATCCATGACCACCTCTTTGTTAGCAGATGAGTAGCATGTTTCATCATGAATCCTAGATTTACAGATGGTCATTTGTATTGATCAGAATTCTTAAGTCTTTCAAAGTTGTTTGTTTTTACAATATCGTTACTGTTATATGATTATTCTGGTTCTGCTCAGTTCACTAGTCAGCAGTTCATAGAAGTCTAACCAGGTTTCTCTGAGAACCATTCTTTCCATCATTTCTTACAGCACAAGAGTATTCCAATGACTTATCAGTCATTCCCCAGTTGATATCTTCTCAGTTTCTTAATGGACTCCTTTCAGCATTGACTTATTTGCTGCCATAACAAACTTCTCACTTTCAGTAGTTAGACTAAAGGCTTTTTTTTTTAAATTTAAAACAGCATCTCTGGTGGCATCTACACTAAGAACGAGAGAGAATCCTGTTGACAAAAGTAAAATGACTTACTGATACTCTTTGGGAATGATACATCACTGAATGAATGATCATGACTTGAGGTAGCCTCTGCTTTTCTTTCCATGGATATCCTGACTCACTATACTGACTGCACAGGTTGAAAAGCTGGGTGGCATTCTGAAACATCTCTGCTCCTGACTGAACAGCCGAAGATCAAAGAGAATGGGCTATAGGGTTGATAATGAACAGAACAGACAAGCTGTACAAAAAGCTTTAGAAACCCAGAAGAGTGTTTTAGAGTTTTCTTTTCAACAGGAAAATGTCTTTCGTTGTAAGCAGATACATTCCTTGACTGAAGTTTTGTTAATGTATAATTTACAAAATCTAGGTTAGTGCTTTCCAATGAAGGTTGCTCATTTGCTTATAATTTCTTTGATCAGTGAGTGAGTTTTAAAAAAAGATGAGAGGATCAGTTTCACTTTCTGTTTTATTCTTTTATTCTGATATACCAGGGAAGTGCTCTTAAAGGGCTTATATTCTCAGGACAATCGGGGAGCATGGTGTCATGGAAAAAGCACCAGACTAGAATTTAGGAGACTAGGATTTGAGTCCCAGTTCTGCCAATAATTAGATGTGTGACTTCAATGAAGTCACTTCTGCTTTCCGGGACTCATTTTTTTTTTTTTGTAAACTGTAAAGGTTGGACAAAATGATCTGTAAGATTTTTTCTAACTCTAATAATTTATGATTCTATCAGATTAAACATCTGTACAGTAAAAGTGATGTAAATTAAGAAAAAGTCTGTTCAAAGTTTTTCTCCTAACTAGTTCCAGACATTCTTCTCATACTGGTATGTATTTTTGTGTGGCTGTAATGTGTCTGTAGGTATAAATTCATATATACATAAACACAGATAGATACATACATGCATACACACAAGGTCAAACTAATTTGGAGAAACTGGTTATTTTACATAGGTTAGCCCATATGCAAATTGGCAGACATAACTGGTCAAGTGGTAATATAAATTTCCTTCGTACTTTAAGAAAATCTACCTTTGTGAATGAAGTACTAAAATATTAATTGAAAATAGTTCATTGGATTACAAATGTGAGACTCTTTTGTTAATTATTTTTGAATTTTGGGTTTTTCAACTTAATAAATGTGGTTTAAAAATTAATATTTATCAAGCCTCATATCAAACTTTTCCATGCTTGGGCAGATTTGATCTTCCATTTTGCAGATAGATCAGCCCATTTTCAAATGGACTAATTTCTGCTTATGGGTCTTAACCTACAAACTATATATATTTATAGTATACACACATATGTTTTCTGTAGTGAAGTATGGTACTTTGAATAAAGTGAATTCTTAGTAAATGTCATCCGATTATAGCTCACATACTTTTGGTGTTCCCAGTTAAAATAATTGTGTTTAAACATATCAGATACTTTATATGGCAAAATAACTAGGTATTTTAAATGGGGCATAAGAACTACCTGTGAGAATTAAATTTTCTCAATGGGAATATTTGTTGTTGTTATTTTTAAAAATTATATATCATCTTTTTCAGGACAAACAGAAAATTTTAAAACAGAAGACAGGAAGAATTTTTCAGATTTTTATTGAAAATAAAGGAATGGATTCTTAATCTTTTACCTGTGGTGAGGTAGGATTGTACACTAATGTGCACAAAGACCCCAATAGTGTGTAATAGACTGATCTATATTATTAACTACTTAGGAAGAGAGGGTTAAAAGTTTCTAACTATGCCAAACGTGCTGCTACTATACTTCTCTGTGTATCTCTAACTCTTACTATATAAGGCAGAACTCTGTACAAGTTGTTGAAGCTTTTTTAATTGCCTGGAGAGAAAGAGGAACCAAAGAAAGCAGCATCAGAAACATAAGGTTTTGAATGAAAAGGACCCTTACCCCAAATAAAAAAAAAATAATACATTGCCTTAGTTATTTTAGGGAATGCTTACTAGGTTAAACAAAATTCTTATCAGTCCAGCCCTATTACTATATACATGTTTTAGAGTATAATTCTATCCTTTGGCAGCTTTCATCTTAGTAGCTTTGGAAGCCTAAAACCATTGAAGAGCTGACTCCCCTCCCCCAGTCCAGTTTAGCCTATAATAACTAGAGGCAGACACATTGGATTATTTATTAGCAAATTCTTTTCACCTTCTATCTAAGTAGTCATAGGTAAACCCAGAATAGAGCCTTGAGCCACTCCCTGAAAGGGATTCTAGTAACACCCAGTTGGTGTTCCACAACTTCTGTCTCTAAGTTACTCACTTTCCTAGCAATTAAATAACAAATGCATTTTTCAAAGCTTTTCTCGCGCTTCCTCCATCTCAAAGCCAAAAAAATAAAATAAAAAATCAGAGCACCAGGTTTCAACACGCTGCCTAACTGGAAGAAGTGATCATTTCAGAAGTTTCTTTAGCTGGGTGGGGGACAGACAGTGGGGAAGTGTGTGTGTGTGTGTGTGTGTGTGTGTGTGTGTGTGTGTGTGTATGTGTATGTGTAGTGGGGGTGGGATCACGAAGTTTGGCCACTGTGCATTATGTAACCTAAGCACTGGCTGTAGGAGGGAGGAAGACTGACATTGAGAAATTCCAGGGGGAGGGGAGCTGTGGCCCTGGAGTCATACAGCGCACACTGCTAAGCAGTTCCAAGAAACCTAAAGAGGAAGGTGACTGAGATAAAGAGAATAAATTGGGAATAAGAATATTTAGGATACAGTGCAGTAGAAAAAGTCAGGACACATGTAATTTATTTCTTTGATGAAATGGCAGGCTTCCAATTTTTTTTTTTTGCACATGAAGAAGGGGGCTTTGCCCTTTGGGTGATCAAAACCAACACTGGCAATGCAAGACCACTAATGAGACTGAATGATTGGGTTTTTAAAAAATATATGTATGTTATTTAAGTATTTTCGCTCAGCAGGGCAAAGTCACTAATTTTTTTTTAAAGTAGGAAACTAGCCCAAATACTACAATCTTCTGTCCGTCTTCACATTCCCAGACCCAAAAGAGATCCTGGAATGGTACTGCCCCTTTAAGACCTGCTCTCTTTGCAGCTCTACAAAAGGGAGTGACCTCTGGGCTTTGACAGCTCCCCTAATAACTACCAACGCTAAGGCTCCACCTACTTGGCGACAGTCTTCCCCGATTGGTCAGCGGGCCGGTATCCCGCTTCCTGATTGGCTATCCGCTTCCCCTGAGCAAACCTTTAGAACTCTGAGACAGACAATATTCTGTTACATTGTAGCAAAATGGCGACTGTCATTCACAACCCCCTGAAAGCGTAAGTAAGACTAAAAAATGTACATATTCCGCGTGGTTTCAATATGAAAAAAAGGGCGCCTTTCTCGGTGCAGATCGAAGGCAATGCACTGCGTCTCCAGGATCCTCCCAGCCTTCGCATTCTCTTTTCTTTCAGATTGTTCTTTTTCTCCCCCCTCCCAACCCGCAGAAATGTCAGGAGATGCAATTAACAAGAAGAAAATTGTTACATTTGTGTTCTGCTTAATTGGTGGAAGGAGAGAGAGAAGGGAGCAGCTGGGGCACACGGGCACCGGAGCGCCGTGAAGCTCCGGGGATTGTAAAGAGCTCAGGGACGGGCACGATTCTGAGCTCCACTAGCCCCACAGGGTGGCGAGTTGGGGGACCTGGGGAGGTTGAAACTGTGTATGTGTGTGTGTGTGTGTGTGTGTGTGTGTGTGTGTGTGTGTGTGTGTGTGTGTGTGTGTGTGTGTGTGTGTGTGTGTGTGTGTGTGTGTGTAGAATGTTTTAAAATGCACTTGAAGAAATAGAGCGCACCCGTATCCAATGACAGGTTTTTCCTCTCCTGCTTCAGCCAAGCCCGGAGATCTGGACACCGGGCGCCTACGGAGTTTGCAGTGCTTTTCTGATCACTCTCGGAGGGTTCTTTCCCTCCTGCCCCCAATTCGTTTTTCTATAAATCTTCCGGAGTTTTGAGCGACTTCTTCGAGGGAAGCAATCTGCCCTCTGTGATTGCAGGTCCAGGTGGCTGCCTCGGGGCTTTCCTGACAGGGCAGCTCTGGAAGCGTTCCCTTAGCCCTTTTTCATCGGTTGTGTGTGTATATGTGTGTTTGTGTGTGTGTGTGTGTGTGTGTGTGTGTGTGTGTGAGGTGTGTGTAAGGAGTGCGTGTGTATGCGTTGAACATAGTAAATTAATTACTCAGGTTTGACTGTGGTTGATTTCGAGGAAGGAAGGAGGTGCTTTTTCTTATGAATGATTTTTGGGGGGGGGGTAGGTAATAAATAGACAGTGGAGGAGGAGACAAGATTTGTGTTTCCTCGCTCAAAAAGGCAGCTTTACTTCGAGCCAGAGCGAGGGGGCAGGTGCCTCTAGATGCCGCCGAAAGACTTTGAGCGAGCGCCCGGATCCGGGACAGAAGGAGGGCTAAGGGAGGGCACGCAGGGGCCAGTCCTCTTTCTCTAGATCGAGTTTCTTCCTTCCTTCCTTCTTTCCGTCGCTCTTTTCAGTTCAGGGTGCTGTTAAGCTGTCAGACTGTGAAGGGGGCAGAGTCCGGGGGTGTCCTCGGGAGATGAGCGTGGCTCTGCAAAGGGAGTCTGAGTGGGAGAGGAGTGATGATCCCTTTGAATTCGAACAGTCGAGGAGAACTCCTAGACTCTGCTTACTTCCAGGACCTCCTAGTTAGATCGAGTGGGTGTCGGACTTTCCAGAGATCTGTGGTAGGCTGTGACCTGCATTCTTTGAGCTCCTCATGGCTCAGGCTGCCTCCCTCTCTTCTCGAGTTGGAAACGACTCAGAGCAGAGGGCTTTCCGGGACCGGTGGGGGCAGCCGCTGATACTGCCTCGGTGTTGACTCCTATAGCACCCCCGTTCCGCTGAACTATATAGTAGCAGCAGTTAAGTAGTGATTGGAGAGGAGCTTTTATTGGGAAGGGGGTGAACGAAGGGAATGTGACATATTGATTTCACCTTTTCTCATATCGACAAGAACAAGAAAAAAGGAGAAAAAAAAGCGGTAACCTGAATTTTCCAAACCTCAGAGTAAAATAGATGGAGAGAGAGAGAGAGAGAGAGAGAGAGAGAGAGAGAGAGAGAGAGAGAGAGAGAGAGAGAGAGAGAGAGAGATTTTTTAAAAAGAGACGGTGAAGAGGACATCAGGGAAACCTGGGTTTTTAAGTTGCTCCCGAATCTCTCCTTCAGGATCCTGGATAGGTTGTACTTTATCACCACAGGGTTTCACCCAAGGAATAAAATGTTTTATGACAGCATAAATGGGTGTAACTTCTCCGTGTCCTCTCTTTCCCTCCCTCATTCAATCAGTCAGTTTCAACTGCATTCAGCAGCAGATTTGCCGCCCCCCCCCCCCATTTCCAGTCCAAAACACATGGAAATGGTAATACCACTCCATAGAAACTTAAGATAACTGAATCTATTGGGAAAGATGCGTGCTGATGGAAAGCTTACATGAATTTCAATCGTCACCCTCTCCCTTTCACTATTTCTTTTGACTGTAAGAGTAATATGTCTATGAGGGGAGGAGTTAGAAGAGAGAAAATCTGAAAAGGGATGGTCAAATTTCCCCACTGTTTAGGAAAATTAATTCTGCACCATTATATTTGGACTTTGTATAACTGTGAGCAGTTGCAAAGGTGATGTCTTTGTAAATTTATAACTCTGCTTGCATACACTCGGGTGAGCGCACACAAACACGCACCCCCACCTTGCTTTTTCTTGGTGGGAGTTGAGGAGTAATTTATAATTAGCCCCTCCTTTCTAAATCCCAACCTCTTTCCCCAGGGGTGAGAGGAGGAGGAAACAATACCTATGGAGGGCGAAGCTTCTCCGCACTTGACGTCTTTTAAACTACTAATGTAGTAGAAGAAACAGGGTTGTTATTGGCAGCCTGACACCATCTGCCTCCCCCTCCCCCTTCTTAACTTGTTTAATAAAACATCTTATATATTTCATTTGTTCTTAAAAGTTGCTGATCAAGAAACAATACACGCATAGATAAATTATGCATGGGATAAATTAGAACAAAAGCTGTAAGACACATAATGCGGATGGGGATGGTGGGGAAGGAAGGGGGAACAGTGGGGGGAGGAGGGATAGGGCGGGAGAGGGGGGTGGGAGAAGAATGATTCCGAGCTCGATGTTTTTATCCTCATGTGTCCTTCCTGACAATGAAACAGAGCCGAACGAAATTAGCATTTCCTCTGTCTGCTTTTTGATTATCTCCCCCCATTTCTCTCTCTCAAAAAGAAAAAAGGAAAGGGGGGGAGATAGACGGCCCCTATAGAAACTGGTCACACAAAGGTTTTGCTCTGAGGTTGGGGTGGTGGGGGTGGTGATGGATAAAGTGATAACTCTGCTGGGAGAAACTAGCTCAGGTTTCAAGCAACATCCCTGTTGGACTCTGCCATACATATGGATCATTTTTAAACTGGCTTTGTTCATGTGGGATACAGTCGGTACCTAGGCTCCAGTCCATTGCACATTTTATATCTCCCTGACTCCTTTTTGATCTCTCAACTTCCTTTCCTATTACTTTTTATTGCACCCCTTATCCTCTTCTTTGAGCAGTCTGGATTCATTCTGTGTGGTTGCCTTTAACGTCTTTAGGGGCTGCTAGGGACAGAAATGAGGGTTGACTAGACCGATCAGATCACAAAAGAGGAAGCAGCAGGTATTCCAACTGCACAGCTATACCTGGGCAAAATAGAATTTAAAAGCACTGATAGGTGCTTGTAGTAATCTAGATCTATTCCACATTATCAATTATATTGTCTGAGTTTGATGTATGGGTGCCACATTCAACACATACATGCACATGAAGAGTGATGTGGTAAAACTTTTATGATAAACATGCTCATAAACCATGAATCAGATGAGCATTGTATAGAAGATAATTTATTACATATGTATTCTGTTTGTCAATAGAATCTTAATGTACTTAATAGAATTAAAATCTTGAAAAAGGTAATTCAGAAATCCAAGCTGATATTCCTATATTCAGAGTGATCATTTCAATTTCCTTTTTTTTTTTTGTAAAGTTGTTAAAAACCTTAACAGGAATAGAAGTTAAATGTGATATCTAAATCCTTTTGTCAGATATTAATATTACAACTACAGTATTAACTGAGAGGTGGGATTGGGTAATGAATAGGGTATGTATGGGACTCATAGTCAAGGAAGACCTGAGTTCAAATTTTGACTGTGATAACTAAAAATATGGCCTAGTTAACCTCCTTGAGATTCAGGCAAAACTCTAAAACTTTTAACTTTATAGAAGGGTTGCCATTTGCCCTCCACTAATGAAATGACAGGTTTTTGATATATTATATAAATTAATCATTCATTACTTTAATATTTCAGTGCCTCAAGGATTTGTGATTTAATTAGTATGTGTATAATATAACTCCCCCCCTCCCCAACTAATGTAGATGACCCTTCTATGCCTTAGTAGACAGTTTCATGAGTTGTTACCCACCCCAGATCAATTCCTTGGTGAACAATCTTCTGTTCTCTAAACTTAGCTAAACCAATCATTGGAGGACAGATAGAACCCACTTCTGGGCTGTTACTAAAGCCTTTCCAGTTTAGTAGAACCTTCAAGAGTTTGTTCTCTGTTGGTATAGTCTTGGAGAGCCTATGGTCACTTCCATGCCAGGATCAGACTTTAGAATGGGGCTATAATAGAGGAATAATTTGTTAATGAAAAATTTTGGAACAAAGAGTTTTTTTGTCTTAAGGTAGTTATCAATAAAGGGTTGGATTAGTAGACTACTGAAACCCTGTAACTATGAACTTGTACTAAAGCTCAATTCTGATGGTGGCATGTATGTGGCCTTAGATTCTTAAAGTTATACCAGTAAATTGCAAACTCTAAGAGGTCCTACCAAGTGGAGAAGGTTGGGCTGTATGTAACAATGGACTAATATATTCTTGTCACCTGAAAATAAACCTAGCTAAGTTTAATAATAACTAGCATGTATATAAGGCTTGCAAAATGATTTACAAATATCACATTTTATCCTCATAACAACCCTGGGAGATAAGTGTTATTATAATCTCTATTTGAGGAGATGGGGAAACTGAAGCAGAGAGTGGTTATTTGCCCAGGATCACAGCTACTTAATGTCTAAGGTTGGATTTGAACTCAGGCCTTCCTGATTTCAGATCAGGGGCTCAATCCATCTGCCCATTACCATAAGACTGGTCACGAGGTCTATATTCTATTGAGTAAACAAAAGAACATTTATTAAGTACTTATAATACACAAAGCACTGTGCTAAATGCTGGGGATGCAAATATAAAGATGATGATCCCTGCTTTCAAAGAACTCACATTCTAATGGGGAAAATAATCCATAGAGGAGTTTTCCACTGAAAGTCAGATGGAAAGCTCTCTTAGTTCTTAGGGTACAAAATCTGCTTTAATGCCATTTCCATTGACATTATGCCTATGATGACTTTAATAGAAGGTGTAAAGAATTTGCTAATGAAACTCATATCTATTTGACATGACCAAGGACCTTGGTAGTGAAAACTCTTTTTCCAGTTTTCTATAGCCATGAATATTTAGTAAGAAGTTGATGTTGTACCTGCAGAATCAATTGTCTCGTAGGGTTGGTCCTTTAGACAATGGTTTCAAGGACTCAATTAGAAACAGTGATGTGGGGGAGGGATCCCCAATTATTTCGAGAAATCTTGGGCTTTATTGGTAGCTGGTGACAGATGGTTGTCAGGGGGTGGTGAAGGTAAAGATGGTGATCCCCCCTCCTTTTTTTAAACAAGGGTTGCTGTCTTTGATGGCTACAGGGGCTAGGCTTAAAGTGTGGCTGATTTCGGGAGAGAGCTGACATTCTTAAGGTTCTTGGGCTCAGGATCTTAGGCTGACACCAACAGCACACAGAGGGAGGTGGTGATGGTGGTTTGACCCATTTGGCACATGTTGCTCAGGGTGCCTTGCTACTTCAATTAGGTTGCATTTTCTGCCCATCAGTGGCCACAAAACCTCACGAAACTAGTAAGGCACAGAGGAACTATGAAATACGTTGGTGGAAAATGTGCCTATGTTGATGAAATCACACATTCTTGAATTATTGAAGCATAACATAGAGCTAGGGCCTGGACCTGTAATTGCACTGGTATAGGGACTTCCTGGGTGAGGAAACTCCCTACACTAATTCAGGTTGGCACCTTTTCTGCAATTTACAGTTTTAAAGAGATGCCTAGAACATTTAAAAGTTAAGTGATTTGCTCAGAGTCACATGGCTTATATGTGTCATAGACAGGCCTTGAATTCCTGGATTCTAGTCTAGTTCTCTATACATTTATACTTACTATTCTTATATTGAATGAGTATAACTTATGTAAGTACTTTATATACTTATCATTCAGTCTGCCCATAGAAGTCCTCCTTCCCAAGATGGTTAATAGATAGCAATAATTAGAATGAATGATGACTCCATGAATGTAGCTTCTGACACCAAAGGGATTCTAGCAACCTCTGTATGAATTCTTGCATACAGATCTATACACACACACACACACACACACACACACACAACTTTATTAATGTCTTTTGTATTTACATAAAGATCTCACTTCTTCCCCTTCCAGATTGACTATTTCATTGTGACAAGGAAAAACAATAAAACAAAAAAAAAATCAGATATAGTGACTACATCCAAACAATGATCTGGGACCTCCACTGGATTTTCCTTTAATCAAAGTTTGATTTCCTTTTGGTGATCTTCTTATTTATGTTACTATAACCCTTGTATTTATTATCCTCTTGGTTCTGTTAATTTTGCCCTCTATCAGTTCATATGCATTTTCCTATGTTTTTCTGTATTCTTTGCATTCCTCATACTCATCAATACTGAATGAATATTTATATTCATCAGCAGTGTTCCATTGCATTTATATACTATAGTTTTCTCTGGTATTTCCCTGTAGTTTACACATGTTTGATGTTTCCAAGAGATGCCTGAAGATCAGAGCATTTGAAAAAATTGAGTCCCCATTTCCTCTCTTAAGTATAAAGCAATGCTGGCTACAAATGTTGGGGACATATTGCAGTTCTAGAAAGGGTTGGTTATTACTAGGTTGTAATCTGTGCAGCATTTGATTTCATATGACACCTGGCTAAGACTTGGGTTACCTGGCAAAGCTGATCTAGCACATATACTCCCATTTTACAGTTGAAGAAACTGAGGCTGACAGAAGTTAAATGACTTGCCCAGAGTAATACAGCTAGTATTACTCTGTAATTACTAGTAAGGGTCTGAGACTGGATTTGAACTCAAGTCTTTCTGACTGTAGGCTCAATACTCTATCCCCTGCCACACCTAGCTGTCAGAGTGGGTCTTGAAATCTAAAACTGAATTTATATTATAGTTTTTTTTTATCTTTTTCTAGGATTCATATAAATATTCCAATCATATCAATAGGGAAATTGAGACTGAGGGAAGGAAATTTAATTGACCAAGGTTAAGCAGCAGGCCATTTATATAACATCTCTTCACATATTCTAAGGTGATTTTATTTATCAACACTAGAAACACTAGAAATTAAAGGTTTTGTTTTTTAATAGTTCCCACTGTCCCCTATACTTGTAATGGACTTCTCCTTTCCATCTCTCTATCTACTTAAATCCTTTCCTTTCTTCAAGGCCCAGTTCAGCTGCTATCTTCTCCATGAGATTTTCCCAACAGTACTGCTCTTTCCTAAAAGAAAGTGATCTCTGCCTCCTCATATTTTTCACAGAATTTTGCCTGACCTTCCCCTTTATATTTATCTAACTCTTCATATGATCATAGGACCCCCTTTATAGTAGGATTGTAGATTTCTGGAAGTTACCTTAGAGGCCATAAAATACAGCCCCTTCATTTTATAGATGAAGAAATTGAGGCAGACAGGTTAAGTGATTTGCCCAGGGTCATACAGCTAGTAATGTCTTTGCCTCTTTTTAGATTGTATGTGTCTATTCTTATGTAGAAGGTGTTCCTAGAAAGCAGGCCTTCCTGAATCCATAATGCCTTAAAGAAGTGCTAAATTTCCTTAAAACATTAGTTCTTTTATAAGATGTGAATTCTCTAGGCTCTGGTTCCATTTCTACTGCAAGTGAGAGTGATTGATTGGCTGACTGATTGATTTGTGGCAAGTAGGGACTGGGCTACTTGGATTTATATTCTTGGACCTAATTTAAGAGGAGAGGAAGGCAAAGGGTGGAGACCAAAACTGGGAGGAGCAATGTCATACGTGGACACTTACATTTAGATCCCAAGAGGGAAAGAAAGACTGTATAGCTCTTTAGGGAAGCATGTGAGCTCAGAGATGATGGCAGCAGTATAGTGACCAGGACTTCCTGGGTCAAACCAGGGACGGGAATAGAAGTAGCAGTGGAGGAGTGATACAAGAGTTCCTGAACCTGAGCCAGATGAGCAGAGGAGTTACTGGATTAAGCAGGATTTGGGGCTGAGGAGTAACAAAGGACAGAATTATAGTGTGAAGAAACAAATTTAGACCTTCTCTTTTACTATTGTTATGAGTTATGTGGATGGTGCGGGTATAGGGAAAGGGGTTGGTTCTTTAGCTATTCTGAATACTTTCCCCTTGGGAGTGGGTGCCTTTACCTCCAGGAAACTATTATAAATCTTGATGACTTTATATGTCCACTGGAGAGGTGGAGATCAACATAAGAGTGGGTTTCTTGATTCTCTAGTAACATTGTTTTTTCTTTGGTGGTGGTAGTAGTGGTGGTGGGGACCCCAAATCCAGAAAAATATTATAAATCTGGAGGTTTTTATAGGTCCCTAGTGGGTGGGTGGGAGCTCACACTAGAGGAAAGAAGAATTGTCTTAATAGATTATGGGCTTAAATATATATTCTTTACATTTTTTTGGTTGGGTTAAATAAAGCCTGTCCTATATTTAATGTATTGTCAGTCTGAATGCTTGCATGGAAGCTAAGTACTTTTTCCCTTTTGTTGTGAAGACATGAATAAAATTATGATGTGCCCAGTGGAAACCCTGGACTGGGGCAAAACAAGGCACATTTTGATGGTTCCAGAAGAAACTTTGCATGGGAACATAAAACAAAAGGAAGCTTTTTTGGGAGCAAGAATCAAGGTCGAGCCTGTTGTTTAATAAATGAATTCCAGCCTTCCTGCTGTTATTCAGCTTAGGTGTCAGTCAGCATGGTATAGTGATAAGAACACTGCACACTCTACCTCTATTTACTTAAGTAGCCTTGTGACCCTCGACGTCTTAGCTTCCTCATCTGTGAAATGGCGGGGCTGAAGCAGATGACCTATGAGGTCATTTCTAGTTTTGAATTTTGTGACTCCATTACGGTGAAGAGAGGAGATTTCAGCTTTGTGTCTCTACTCGCCTCTTTCTGTTAAGTCTTTCCTAACAAGAGTGGAGCTACTAAGGGGAAATCTATATTTTGGGCTAAGCTTTGCCTGATGTGATCTGACAAGTCCTGAAAGACAATGGCTTTTGGTCATCTCTAACAAGAGCTTTTATATTTATTTACTTTACTTCAGAGTGGCAAAGAATCATAGATTTTTATCTGGAAAGGAGCTCAGTGATTTAGTTAGTTCCTTATGATAGATAGGGAAACTGAGACCAAGAGAAATAATGACTTTCCCAAAGTCATACAGACTTATATCAGGTTTTCTGATTCAATATCCAGTCCTCTCTCCATTACATTATATTGCCCATTGGAATTCAAATCAACAAATATTTATTGGTTCACTACTATGTACAAAACACCGTACCATACTGTTTTGGCCTGGTCAGAACAAAGGAAGAACTTATACACTTACTCCATCTCTCCTTGTTAATTGCTGGAGGAAAAAATTAAAATAGCTGAAACTTCCTCATCCTCAGCAGAATTAGTGAGGACCACTGGAAAACATAATACAGTGGAAAGATCACTGGATTCACAGTCAGAAAACCTGGATTCAAATTTCAGCTTTTCTTTTCTTAGTACCTGTATGACCATGGGCATTTGCTTTTTTACCTCTTTTGGCTCCAGTTTTCTTATCTGTAAGATTAGAGCATTGAACTAGATGATCTGTAAGGTCTATTCCAATTCAAGAGACCTATGATCCTGGGCTACATTTGGAATCATGAGTATGATTGAAAAATGAAACCCTTTCTGAGTCTTTTATTCACATAAATGAAAAAAAATGAACCAGAAACAAGGATGGAAACTGAGGCTGATGGTTCAGTCAGGTGGATTTGGGTGACAGAAGGATCTCTGTTCCTATCATTGTCATGAAGCTTTATATTATTTCATGATCTTAAAAGTAACTTCTGTGGCTTTGGAGTGCTTTAAGAATCACTCAAAAATAGAAATATAGCCAAAGTGCTGTAAACTTCTGGCCAAGAAATGCTACAACCTTTGAAATATTTCCTGCACTGCTTAAAAATTTTTTTTTTGATTCAACATTTATTAATGATACTAGATTATTTTATTTAGTGCTTCAAAGTTTTTTTTCTTTTGCTTCAAAGTTTTTAAAGAGTTATATATATATTAGCTCATGTAAACCTGTTTATTAAGCATTTACTCTATGTGTATTACGTTGGGCACTGGGCTTGTCATGACCTAGCCATGAGCTATCTTTTAACGCATGGGCATTTCACAAAGAAAGGAAGAGGGTAGGCTACAGAAGAAATCCTGTGTGGTCTGAGTGTGAAGAGGCTTTTTAAAAAAATAAACATTGAAGGGACAACAAGTGCTGCCTTTCATGATAGAGTTTTCATTTTGTTGCATGAGTAGCAACTTGGGTACAATTAGGTATAGTGTTTCTCATTTGTCCAGTTACAAGTGTCTGGTTACAGTCTGTCAAACCCTATTGATGGACAGAGCTAGGCTTCATAAAGCTTTCATTGAAGAAAGGTTTCTGGAGCCTGTTGTATGTATCTGGGTTTTACAAAGAGTATTTAAGATCAGGTGCTAGGTGTATGTTGGGAAGAACAGGATGTTTTGAGCTGAAAGTAGTTTCTCAGTTGTATGTTTGGTAATGGTAGCAGGTTAAATGTGTATGTGGAGTGTTGGGTCCAAGGGAGACAGACTGTGTAGGGGTATGTTTAGAGGGAAGGAGGAGCATAAGGATTGGGCTCAGCAATCCTAATAATGGGGTTCAAATAGCCAACAAAGGGTTTCAAAGAAGAAAACAGAATGTAAACAAGGGGCCCATCAATCACTCTTACCTCAGGTCTGATCCCTGGGTAGCAGTAGGAGGACCATATCTAATCCCTTAGGCATGACTAATGAAACTTACCCCACCTACCCCCGCAAAAAACTATCAACCCTCTTTCCTCCTTCTCAAATCTAGTGACTCTTGTATTCTCAGGTTGCTCAAAAATAACCATTTGTTATTGTTGTTGTTTTTTGGGGGGGGGTTCACCTTGCAAATCTGCTCTGTGTAATTAACTTCAGCTGGCAGTTGGTGGGGAGGGAGGATGGAAAGGAATAGTTGCAATCCTAAATTGTTTTTTTTTTTCAGTAGAAAGAAACCTACTGGAATAGTTGCCATAGCTCAATCTCCATATTCTTTTCATATACTTTTCTCAGCAATTTTTCCTTGATTGAAAATAATGGAATAGGAAGAGTACTATACTGACTAGTCATTAGAAGTTTGGGTTCCAGTCACAGCTCTGCCACTTAAGTTTCCTCCTCAATAAGTGAGGCTGTTGACTAGATAATCTCTAAGGATCCTTCCTAGATCTATAATTCTGTATATGGAAGGTGAAGCTTCATCTTTCATACTCAAAGAGGACCAATGACGTCGCCCATGTTGGGGTCAAGGTACAGTGTATTTCTACTGTGGCTGATCAGGCTACTGTGAGCTCAGATCAAGCACTAAAACTTCATTTGAACATTTGGGATGGATCTGTCTCTACATTTGCCCATCTCATGTTTACTTTGTGCCACTGCAATTCTGCTTTGCTCATAGAGCTCAGCATCTTCTTTGATGTGGCCACACCATGCTGGGTGACTTTGTGCCAGCATCTCCCATGCTGATACTGATACCAAAATTCTTCAGAGAGATCTTGAGTGGCCTTGTGCCACTTATTCTGACCACGTGAGCACTTGCCTTGTTCAAGTTTTCCTTAAAATAATCTTTTTGGTAAGTGTATGTTTGGCATTAGGGGTGTGTGGCCAACTCATTGGAATCGTGCTATCTGCAGTAGAGTTTGAATGCTTGGCAGTTCAGCTTGAGAGTATGTCCAGTACCTTATTTTGCTAAGTGAAACCTTAAGCATCTTCCTGATATAATTCAAATGGAAGCAGTTCAGTTTTCTGGCATGGTACTGGTAGATTGTCCAGGCATACAGGCATACAACAATGAAGTCAGCACAATAGCTCTTCATTTTGGTGTGCAGCCTGATACCTCTTTTCTCCCATACTTTCTTTTGGAATCTCACTTTATTGAAGAGGAAACAGAGAGGCAGTCTGTTGAATTGCAGCACTCATCTGAGGTTTTGCTACAAGGTAGAGGAAATAGCAATTAGGTAGATAGAGCTTTGGATAGAGCTCCAGGTTTGGAGTCAGGAAGATGCATCTTCCTGAGTTCAAATCTGGTCTCAGACATTTACTAGCTGTGTGACCCTGGGCAAGTCACTTAACACTGTTTACTTCAGTTTCCTCATCTGTAAAATGAGCTGGGGAGGGAAATGACAAACCACTCCAGTATCTTTGTCAAGAAAACCCAAATGGGATCACAAAGAGCAGGAAGTGATTAAATAACGGTAACAACAACAGAGGTAATAGCAATCTTAAGATGAAGATATGACTTTTTAGTTCAATGGAATTCCTTTAGCAAATCTTAAATTCGTTTCATCATTACTAGGTCTTTCTTTAGTTTAAAGGACCATAAGATGTTTTTTATAAGCCCCAAGTTTAAGGTACCATCAGGAAGGGAGAAAGAATTACAAAATCCCTCTGGGGAATGTGCAGAAACCAAGGGATGCAAGTTGAAATTCTGAACATCAAGCAAAAAATTAAAAGAAAAAAAGTCCATATTGCCATTGATAATCATAAAATCATGAATTTCCCCAATGACAGAGATTCTTTCCTTTAACAGGAAGTCTTTGATTTACAAAACTTACTAAGCTCTGAAAGAAAACACAAAGAAAAAATAGTTTTTTGGAAATGGGAATGCATGTCCCTGAAGAACAAATATTATAAAAGTGGCTAGTTTTCTAGACCAAGTCAGGGAAAAAAATCTCATAATGTAGCTAAACTGCAGTACTAAAAACTTAACCAGGTATAACATTTTTTTTTCTGAAGGAAACTTCCTGGAGGAAATCCTCTAGAACATCAGGAATTTGTCCTGACATCTCCTCCCCCTTCTCATGCAATGACAACAGGCTCAGGGTGTGAGGGTGGGAGTTTGGAGCATAGCTTATGGGGTCATTTGTATGACATGTATTCATAAGTCAGAGATATGTACTTCTTTGAGAAATCTTTTCATCATTAAAATAATGTTTTTAAAATGCTGTTAATTACCCACTATTGACTCTGCCTGTCCCCTTTCCCTAAGCAAAACCAATGTAAACCTTACCAGGTTTCCAGGAGAACTAAGAAGATGAGCTAATCAGTTTGTTTTCACTGTCTCTCAGCTGAATGAAGGCCATACAGGAAATGACTGGCATCACTGGAGAAAAGTACTTAATAGTATTTGAGCTGTTAAAATGAATCTCTGTTTTAATGTACCTGAAGTGATCCTAGCAGCAGCAGAGCCTAATCAGAGATTCTGGAGAATTACGAAGCCCTCTTGGTTAGTTATCATGTTAATACATCTCCTTCACTAACTGAACCAGGAGAGAATAATCCTGCACATTTCCATTGTTCTGATGTTATCTTGGTTTAAAATAAGTAAGAGTCTGAGCCCGTGGGAATTCCTTTCTTTTCCTCATTTGTCTCATCATCTAGCCTGAACAGAGAGAGTCCATAGGGTCTATCCACAGTCCCTGAAACCAGCATGCTCAATGGGGGAAGGGTTACTTATTGCTCTGCCCCAGGAAGCTAAGTTTCAGTGGGTTTTTCAAGGGACTCCCATGGAGGAATTGGTCAGCTTCTCTGGTGCTCTCCTTCATGAAGTTGATGAGTTGCAGGTAGGATTGAGTATAGCTTTTCTTGCTTCCAAGAAGAGGACGTTGTTTTTGCAAAAGGAGGTCAACAGAAACCAGTTCTTTGAAGAAAGGCAGCTTTTGTCTGTGACTCAACATGGTAGTAGTCAGATTCCAGAATGGATAGAGATGTATTCTGGTTGCCAGACTAAGGTGAAGGTTCAGATCCAAGCTCATTGTGAATTAGGTCTTGTTCTATTTCCAGAATTTCCAATCCACCAATCTACAATATTGATTGAATACCCAGTGAAAATAGTTTAGGGAATATTTCTGTAGGAGGTACTAGTAAAATGAAGGGAATAATAGACATATGTCCTGTTCTTTTGGAGTTTATAATTTGATGTAGGATTATAGTCCATCTCTTTCTTACCAGATACTGTTCTTTACTGAAGTGAAATGGGTGCTTATAAACAAGGAGGAGACTGTCCTTCCTGTGGCATATATCTCTTCTTTCAGAGGAGTGGTTGGGGTCAGTTCAGGGTAAATGAAAGGGAATGTGGTTGTAGGGGAAAGGGGAGAGCAGCATTGTTGGGGAGGTGGGAGTGAAGAGAATATTTCTCTCTTGCTAATTATTTTCCCTGAGGACTTAGCCAATACAGAACCATCTATTATAGTGGGAGCACTCCATGGTGGTTCTGCCTGTGATGAATGCTAAGTGGAAACAAGCAAGAAAAATTAACAGGCTGCTGCTTCTGTCCAACTAATTTAAATGCATATCCAGATGCATAATCTCCCCCATGTACAACCCCTCTCCCCATCCAAATTCTATGGAGAAGGAAAGCAGTTTTATCCACTAATTCCTTTTCTATCTAAAATTTTTATTTTTTTAAATCCTAAGCTCAATCAACAGCAAGAAAAAAGAGAAACTTTCCATATATAAAGTAGAACAGAAAAAGAGGACTGTATGTAAAGGACTTTATGTATGAGGTTTTACATACCTCAAATCTCTGTTATGTACAACTTGCTTTTTTCTCAAAATTTAAGTTCAACATGTTACTTTCAAAGCTGTCTTGCTTGACTATATTTCCTTCTGAACTTCTTTCTGTTTTCTTCTGTCTACTTTTGGACAACCTCATGGCTAGTTTCCTTCCCTCTCTTCTTTCCCACCTTTCCAATAAACAAAACAAAACAAAAATGTAATCCTTGCAACAAGTAAACATTGTCAAGCCTAACAATCCCATGTATTTGCCGTGTTCAAAAATGTATGTCTCATTCTGTATTTGAGTCCATCACATCTCTATTGGTAGATGATTATTAGCATTCTTCATGATCAGCCTTTTAGAGGTGTGGCTGGGCATTGAACTTATTGGAATTCTTAAATCTTTCAAAGCTATTTTCCTTTAATTCGTTGTAGTTGTAGAAATTAATCTCCTGGTTTTGCTCACTTTACTCTGCATCAGTTCAAACAAGTCTTCTTAGGTTTCATTTCTAATGGCTCAATGATATTCTATCACATGAATATAATATAATTTATATCCCCTTAGTTTCCAGTTTTTTGCTACAATAAAAAGTGCTGCTCTGAATATTTTTGAACATATAGGTGCCTTTTCTCTGAATTTCTTTTTCTTTTTTTTTTAAAGCAATTGGGGTTAAGTAACTTGCTCAAGGTTACATGGCTAGTCATTTGATTTATGCGTGGGTGCTCATTTTCTGAGGCCGGATCTGATCTCGGGTCATCCCAACTCCGAGGCCGCGCTCTTACTCACTGCGCCACCTAGCCGCCCCTTTAGGGCAATTGGGGTTAAGTAACTTGCCCAAGGTTACACGGCTAGGTTTTTGTTTGTGCGGATTAGGTGTCGGAGGCCGGCTCCGAACTCAGGTCCTTCTGATTCCAGGGCCGGCGCTCTATTCACTGCACCACCTAGCCGCCCCTCTCTGAATTTCTTTTGGGCATATGGCTCGTAGTGGTATTGCTGGGTCATTGGGTTTATACAATTTTGTGACCTTTTGGGGTATAATTCCCAAATTGTTTTCTAGATTGATTAGATTTCTAGAATGATTATACTCCAATAATTAATTTAAAAACAATTTATTATTTCTTTATTTTTTTAGCATTAAAAAATTGTGTTCCAAATTCTCTCCATTTTTTAGCTCCTCTCCTACCCAATGAGAAGGCAATCAATATGATATTGATTATATAGGTGAAATCATGCAAGACATATTTCCATATTACTCCTATCCCCCACCCCCACAAGGAAAACAAAGAATGTGAAAAAATTATACTTCAATTTGCACGCAGAGTTAATCAGTTCTCTTTTTGGAGATTGATAGCATTTTTCATTGTGAGTCCTTTGGAATTGTCTTGGATCATTGTATTGATCAGAGTAGCTAAGTCCTTCCCAGCTGATCATCATTACAAGACTGCTGTTACTATGAACAATAATCTCCTGATTCACTTCACTCTTTATTAATTCATAGAAGTCTTCACAGGCTTTTCTGAAACCATCCCCTTGAAAATTTCTTAAAGCACAATGGTATTCCACTAAATCATATACCACAACTTGTCATCTATTCCTCAGTTGATGGGCATCCCCTCAATTTCCTATTCTCTGCCACCACAAGAAGAACTGATGTACATATTTTTGTACAAATAGGTCCTTTCTCCTTTTCTTTGATCTCTTTGGGATACAGACCTAGAACACAATTCCAACTTGTTCTCCAGAATGGTTGGACTAGTTCACAACTCCTTTAACAGTGCATTGGTGTCTCTATTTTTCTACATCCCCTCCTGCTTTTGTCATTTACTTTTCCTATCATGTTAGCCAATCTGATAGGTATGAGGTAATACCTCAGCATTGTTTTAATCTGTATTTCTCTAAGCAATAGTGATTTGGAGCATTTTTCCATATGGCTATCATTAACTTTGATTTCTTCTTCTGAAAATTGCCTGTTCATATCCTTTGACCATTTATCAATTGGGGAATGGCTTTTTATATATAAATTTGGCTCAATTTCTCTGTATTTAAGAAATAAAACTGGGGGCGGCTATGTGTTGGAGTCAATAGAGCACTGGCCCTGGAGTCAGAAGGAACTGAGTTCAAATGTGACCTCAGACACTTGACACACTTATTGTGTGGCCTCGGGCAAGTAGACAATTAGACAATTCCAATTGCCCTGCCTTACCCCCTCCAAAAAGCAAAAAAAGAAAAGAAAAGAAAAGAAAAGAAAAGAGATGGCAGAGTAGAAACAGCACTTCTAAGGTGTTCTCCCCCAGATTACCTCCAAACCAAGTAAAAGGGGACTCTGAACAACTTCTGGAACCCCAGCACCCACAGAATGACACAGAGAAGCTAACCTCCTGCTGAGGACAGTCCAGCAGTCCCGCAGGAAGGGCCAGTGCAGCACTCTGGGAGCCCACAGCCCGGCAAGCCCAGGTCCGCATGAGCTGAGGTTTTAGCCCCAGGGAGGCCGGGCCACCAGCCAGCTGGAGGGACCCCAGAACACCAGCAGCTGTGGTGATTCCAGAATTATCAACGCAGGCATGCCTAGGACAAAGTGAGAGGTTAGTGCCCCATGGACTTTGGGACCAGTATTTGGGGAACGCGTCGGCTTCCTCACCTGGTGGCTAGAAGCAGCTGAGGAGACACGCCATTTTGTAGTTTTCAGTGGCAGCTCCAGCTCCTGGCCTGCGAATTGTAGGGAGATGCAGCAATCAGTCTTGGGGGGTAATCGCTCTTGCTTTAACCTCCCTGGATCTGGATTGTGGTCTGGGGTGGAGGTCTTGGGGTGGGTAACCAGCTTGCCAGAACCAGAAGTTGTGAAGACCCCAACATTGGGACAGAAGCTCCCCTGTCTGGTGGCAGAGTCCTACTGTGGCAACAAGCCCCCAAATCAAGTAATTAAATGGCAACATGCCTATGCAAAGGAAACAAAATAAACAGAAAAATGCACCATTAAACTCCTATTTTTGGGGCAAAGAGGATCGAAGCATAGAACAGGAGGAGGACTGTAAGGTCAGAAATACTGCTCCAAAAGCCCCAAAGGAAAATATGAGTGGGTTACAGGCCATAGAGGACCTTAAGAAGGAGTTTAAAAACCAAATAAGAGAAGTAGAGGAAAAATTGGGAAGAGAAATGAGAAGGATGCAGGAAAAGTATGAATTAAGAGTCAACAGCTGGACTGAGGAAAACAACACCTTAAAAAATAGAGTAACTCAAATGGCAAAGGAGGCTCAAAAGGGCAATGAGGAGAAGAATGCCTTAAAAAGCAGAATTTGCCAGATGGAAAAAGAATCTCAAAAGCTCACTGAGGAGATTCATTCCTTCAGAGTTAGACTGGAGCAAATGGAAACTAATGACTTTATGAGGAATGAAGATGCTGTTAAACAGATCCAAACAAATGAGACAATAGAAGGCAGTGTGAAATATCTCATGGGAAAAACCACTGACCTGGAAAATAGATCCAGGAGAGACAATTTAAAAATTATTGGACTACCTGAAAGCCATGATCAAAGAAAGAACCTAGAAATCACCCTACAAGAAATTCTCAAGGAAAATTGCCCTGATGTTTCAGACCCAGAGGGCAAAATAGAGGTTGAAAGAATCCACCGATCACCTCCTGAAAAAGATCCCAAAAAGAAAACTCCCAGGAATATTATAGCCAGGTTCCAGAATCCCCAGATCAAGGAGAAAATACTCCAAGCAGCCAGGAAGAAACAATTTCAATATTGTGGAAACACAATCAGAATAGCCCAGGACCTGGCAGCTTCTACACTGAGGGATTGAAGGGCATGGAATATGATATTCCAGAGGGTAAAAGAGCTAGGATTGAAGCCAAGGGTCACCTACCCAGCAAAACTGAGTATCTTGTTTCGGGGCAAATATGGTCATTCAGTGGAATAGAGGACTTTCAAGCATTCTTGAGGAAAAAACCAGAGTTGGATAGAAAATTTGACATCCAGACACAAGAAGCAAGAGATGCCTGGGAAGGTAACCAGGGAAAAGAAATCAAAAGGAACTTATCAAAGTTGAACTATTTATACTACTACGTGGAAAAAAAAATACTGTGTCTGATGAAGCCTTTCTCATTATGAAAATAATGGAAGAAGGGTATATGGACATTTAAATACATATGTGAATGTGTGTATATATGTTTACAGTTATATATGGATAGAGGGCATAGGTTGAATTTGTTGGGAAGGGAAGATACTCAAGGGGTGAAATTATGAGGTGAGAGAGGAAAGTGGCAAGAAGAGATGGGGAGAAATAGGGAAGGGTAAACTATCTCATGTAGAAGAAGCAAGGGGAAGTGGCTGCAGGGGAGGGGAAGAATAGGAAGGCAAAAAGGCAAAACCATATTCTCATTAAATTTGGCTCAGGGAGAGAATGACATACATACTAAATGGGATATCCCAACCTGCAGGAGAGTAGGGGGAAGGGGAATGAGAGGGGGGATGATGGAGGGGAGGACATTCTGGGGGTAGGGGAGGTTGGAAGTACCCACTATAGAAGAGGGACAGGATCAAAGTAGGGAATGGACCAGGTTGGAGGTGGGATGGGTGGGAGGGAATTATAAGTAGCCTTTTACAATATATCTACTATGGTAATGTTTTGCATAGCTAGACATGTACAACATATACTGAATTACTTATCTTCCCAGAGGGAATGGGTGACAAGAGAGGAAGGGAATGGATCTGACATTCGAGGTCTTAAAGTTAAATGTTTCAAATATATACAAATACTATTATTAATACTATTTTGCATGTAATTGGGAGATAAGATGTGCAGGCATTGGGGAACAGAGATCCACCTTTCTCTAATGGAAAAGTGAAAGGGGGTATGGGAGAAGATATGGGAGAGAGCAGATTGGATGAGGGGATATCCTGTGGGACTGCTATTCTGGGATGGTGGGTAGGGAAAAAATGGGGAAAAAATTGTAACTCAAAATCTGGTGGAAATGAATGGTGTAAACCAGAAGTTAATAAAGCATTTGTTGAAAAGAAAAAAAAAGAAAAGAAAAGAAATAAAATCTTTACTAGAGAAACTTGCTGTAAAAATTTTGATATTACTTTATTGTCTATGATACCTTTTAGCAAAATGTAGTTTTCCTGGTCACCTCTTTTTTTTTTTTTTTTTTTTAAAGCAATTGGGGTTAAGTAACTTGCTCAAGGTTACACGGCTAGTCATTTGATTTATGTGTGGGTGCTCATTTTCTGAGGCTGGATCTGATCTCGGGTCATCCAAACTCCGAGGCCGACGCTCTTACTCACTGCGCCACCTAGCCGCCCCTTTAGGGCAATTGGGGTTAAGTAACTTGCCCAAGGTTACACGGCTAGGTTTTTGTTTGTGCGGATTAAGTGTCGGAGGCCGGC
Organism: Gymnobelideus leadbeateri; assembly: GCA_011680675.1. NCBI lineage: Eukaryota > Metazoa > Chordata > Mammalia > Diprotodontia > Petauridae > Gymnobelideus > Gymnobelideus leadbeateri. The sequence continues at coordinate 117,874 of WOXC01008502.1, read as the reverse complement.
TCCGAACTCAGGTCCTTCTGATTCCAGGGCCGGCGCTCTATTCACTGCGCCACCTAGCCGCCCCCTGGTCACCTCTTTTAATTAAGTTTTGCTTTTGCTTTGTCTGAGATTATGATTGCTACCCCTGCTATTTTGACCCCAAATGAAGAATAATAAATTTTACTGCAGCCCATTATTTTAACTCTATGTGTGTCTTTCTGTTTCAAGCGTGTTCCTTGTAAACAACATATTTTTTGGTTCTAGTTTCTAATTCATTCTGCTATCTCCCTACTTCCATTTTATGAGTGAACTTATCCCATTCACATTCAAAGTTATGATTATTAACTGTGTATTTCCCTCCATCCTATTTTCTTCTATTTATCCTCTTTCTCTATTTACCTTGTCCCTCTTCAAAAGTCTGTTTCTGATTACTGTTTCCCTCAATCTATCCTTCCTTTTATCCCCTCCCTCTCTCTCATCCCCTTCCCCTTCTACTTCCCTGTTGAGTAAGATAGATTTCTATACCCAATTGAGTGTGTATAAGTATTCTCCCATCTTTAAACCAATTTTGATGAGGGTGAGATTCAAGTATTACCTGAACCTATCCCTACTCCTCACCATTTCCCTTTCTACTGTAAAAGCTCTTTCTTGAACTTTCATGCAAGACAGTTTTCCTCATTCTTCCTTTCCCTTCCCTGTTCTCCCAGTGTATATCTCTTTCTCATTTTTCTTCACTTTTTGAGATTATCTCAACATAATTAATTCACACTTATGCCCACTGTCCGATAATGATAATGTTCTTTTACATGTATCATTTCCCCATATAGGAATGCAAACAGTTTAACCTTAGTAAGTCCCTTATAATTTCTCTTTCACGTTTACCTTTTCATGTTTCTCTTGAGTCTTGTGTTTGAATGTCACATTTTCTATTCAGCTCTAGTCTTTTCATCAGGAATGCTTGAAGGCCTTCTATTTCATTAAATATCAATTTTACCCCCTGAAGGATTATATTCAGTTTAGCTGGGTAGGTTATTCTTGGTTGCAATCCTATGTCTTTTGCCTTCCAAAATATCACATTCCAAGCCCTCCATTCCTTTAACATGGAAGCTGCTAAAACTTTTGTGATCATGTCATGGCTCCACAATATCTGCATGGTTTTTTTCTTGCTACTTGCAATATTTTCTCCTTTCCCTAGAAGCCCTGGAGTTTGGTTATATTATTTCTGTGAGTTTTCATTTTGGGACTCTTACAGGAGATGATGGGTCTATTTTCTATTTTTATTTTTATTTCTATTTTACTCTCTCTTTCTAGAATATCAGGGCAGTTTTCCTTGATGATTTCTCTAAATATGACATATAGGCTTTTTTTTTTGGTTTGTGGCTTTCAGGTAGTCCAATAATTCTTAAACTATTTCAGCTGATTTGTTTTCCAGGTCATTTGCTTTTTAGATGGAGGTAATTAATATTTTCTTCTATTTTTCATTCTTTTGTCTTTTTTTTTTCATTATTATTTCTTGATGTCTCATGGAGTCATTAGCTTCTGCTTGCCATAGTGGAGTTTCTAATTTTTAAGGAATTATTTTCTTCAGTGAGATAAACAGTACCTTTTTTCCCATTTGGCCAAATTTGTTTTTTAAGGAATCTATTTCAGTGAATTTTTTTACTTTTCCCATTTGGCCAATTCTTTTTTTTTTAAGGTGTTATTTTCTAGTGTGTGTGTCCTTTTACCAAGCTGTTAGTTCTGTTTTTATAATTTTCTTGCATCACTGTCATTTCTTCTCCTAATTTTGTCTCAAATACTCTAATCTTTTGCTCTAATCTTTTTCTTTAACCCTTTCAGGAATTCTTGTCTTATATCCAATTTGCATTTTTCTTTGAGGTGTTGCTTGTAGCTGTTTTCACATTGTTGTCTTCTGAATTGTCTTTTTCTTCCTAGTTACCATAGGAGTGGTAAGGGTCCTTTGTTGTTGTAGTTTGCTTATTTTTCCAGCTTATTTCTTGACTTTGAACTTTATTTTAAAGTTGGACTCCGTCACCTGGGGCATTGTCCCAAGCTTCAGGCTTTTTCGTGCTGCTATTTTCAGAGCTAGTCTACAAATCTTTGGTGTTTCCAAGGTGGTGTTATCCTAGGAAAAGTGTGTGCTTTCCTGGTCTGCACTCTGGTGTTTACCCAGAAAAGATCCTTGCTCCCTTGAAGCTACTTCTTGGCCCTGGAACTGTGACCAGGTCCCCTGTTCCCTTGTAGCCACAAGTACTAGTGCTTCTCTCTACCCTGGAACTATAATCATGGGCCCTGTTCCCTTCTGATCAACTACAAGTGCTCCTCTCTACCTTGGAACTATGACCAAGAACTATGTATGGGCAATGGAGCTGCCAAACAGTGTCTAGTCTTGCATGTGGTGTCAGCCCGGCATACTCTGTACTCTCTTTCCTACCAGTTATACCCCCTTCCTCTCTCAGAACTGAGAGCTCCTAAAGTTGCTGCTGCTGCTGCTGCTTCTGCTGTTGCAGCTGCCTCCAAGGCCTACTGCTGGTATTGCCACAGTGTGTGTGTGTGTTCTGGGCTGATCTCCATCTCAGTGTCATAGTGTCTTCCTTGCTGACCTTCTAAGTTGTCTTAGGCTAGAAAAATATCTCACCTTGACCTTTTGTTGGCCGTGCTCCTCCAGAATTCCATTTGATGCGATATCTTAAAGTTGTTGGAGTTATAATGTTGGGAGAGTTTGGCTGGGTTGCCGCTTCTACCTGCCATCTTGGCTCCACCCATTCCACTAATTCATTTTCAATGTTATTCCCATCCAAGAAGATCTAAGCACTTTCCCTTAGAGAATTGTTGGCACCAGTTCTTGAAACCTTCCCTTAAAAATCACTGCTCTGATTTCAGCCCAGACTTTTTAGGTCAGCCTACACACACACACACACACACACACACACACACACACACACACACCCCTTTTCTATAGTGGGAGAAAAGAAAGGAAGCATCTCCACTGTAATTCTGATTGCTGATTTCCCTGCCTTCCTTTGGTTTGTACTATTTAGTTGGAGAGTTTAGAGGTTCCACACTACCTCTCCCTACATTCCTCTCTCCCATTGCCCCAACCCCAAACCAACCTACACTTAGACCTCAGTAGAGAGATTTCAGAATACTTGAGTTTCTCTTTACAGCATTGGTTCAGAAGCCATTTCAGCACAACACCAAAGATGTTTTCTTTTATCATTGATAATTTTGTTTCTAAGTAGAAACAAACAATTCCTCCTCGTTTTCATCATTTACCTATCCAACTGATTCTTCCACAGAATAACTTTATCCCACAGACATTAAATATTTAAAACACATGAAACTAGTCAATGTGTCCAATTCAACTTCAGTGATCTCTCATATTTTTCTTTTCTTTCCTCTTCGTTCCCCTGAAGAGCCCCATTGCTGCCCTCTGTAGCAGCAGGCCTAGCTGTTGATTTATCAGGGCAGGCTGGCTCAGCAGTGCATGGAGATGGCTTTTAATTAACTCTCTTCATTCTTCCCAATCTTCAGGGAGCAGAAGCCCTTTAATGATTTTAATATTTTATCTGGATTTATATCCGCCTTATTTGTTGTTTTCCTTCCGTATTTATTCTTCTGGAGTCACTTTGAGATTGAAATATTTATCTCTCCCTCCTTTCTGGAGATTGAGGAGAGGGGTTCATGGCTTCCAAACAAGGTGACCATGTCCCCCAGTTTTTCATAGTCAGCTTTGGCAAAGGGGTCCCTGGAGTTGTATTAGAGCCTAATTTGAGTTCTGCTCTTCTTCCTGAGGGAAATCCTGTGTCAAGCTGATAGTTGGCTGAATGAGTTTCTGGACTTTTCATTAAAAAAAAGTCATCTGAATTTTTAATAAAGGAGGAGGGCTTTCTGTCTCATTTATGCTGCCTCTGTTTGGGGGTACTTCATGGTCCTGAGAGCTGGGAATCCAGGCTTCTGTTAATAAGGTGTAATTTTAAAGTATAAATCTGGGTGCATTGTCTGTCCTCTGAGTTGAATTTTCCTTTCAAGCCCTGCCCTACCTCCCACAGTGCAACAAAGCTTTAGGACAGTGGTTGGGGAGCAGCCCTGAGTTGTGGTAGTGGTTTGTTTTTTGTTCCCTGGAGGGGCCTCTTATGGTCACCTTGTACTTCTCTTGACTGTGGCTAGAAGCTGCTCATCATTGCTTGAAAATATAGCTGGAGGTACAGGTTTGAAATGGGATTTGGGAAGACACTAATTCCTCTTTCTACCTGAGCCTGTCTTATACTTCACAATCGAACCTCACAGTCCAACTTCATCTGGAAACAGGGAAAATTCCTTCTGTCTAACACAAGGCCCTCAAGACCTTTTTGCTTGCTCCCCTCCCCCAACAGACCTTTGACTGCTCATCCATCTGTTCCAAGGTCTGTTCCCTCCCTCGACAGCCCCAGAAAAGACTGGAAGACAGAGCTGTCTCTTTCTTCTTCACTTTACTTTGAGGGTGGAGGGTCACTTGGAGGGGGTAGTTTTCATAACCAGCTTATCCATGAAATGCACTTTTGGCTCTTCTGTCTTGTGATGTGTCTTCAAGGTTACTGGTTGCTAAGTAACCACCAAGTAAAGTTTGAGTCTGGTCTGGGGAATCACTGAGAATTGCCCTGGGGACTTTTATTTACAATTAGGGGCTTCAGTTTCCTCTTCTGGCCCTAGAATGAGGACTTTGGTAAAGATCTCCTCTCATATCCCAATATGGGGAGAAAAAGGTTTTCAAAGGCTCGTCTTTGTGTCTTGTATTCTGTGGGTGGTCATTGAACATCTTTTGATGATAAAGATGAAGATGACAAGTTCCCCCTCTCCTTGTACCAATTTTGCTCTCATCACCTTAGCTTTGTCAGTGTTCTGCTATCTCAGTGGATTTGGCACCCCCTTCATCAGGATAGACATTCTGATGCTTTAATCGAGAGGAGAGGCTGTACTTGGAAATCTATTGTCTTGAAGATAGGCATCTGAGTGACAAATATAAGCATATACCACACACACACACACACACACACACACACACTCACACACACACAACTTTCTCCACCTCACTTATTTTTAGACTCTTGATATCCAAGATGTATCTTAGTTTGACCCCTTTCTGAAGTCATTTGGAAAACCTCAAGTACCAGAAAATCTTTCCTAAACTGGGAATTTTATCTCTAGGAGCCAGGAATTTGCTAGAGTTCTTAGCCATTCTTAACTGCAGGATGCATGGCTAAGGAAAATGTCAAACATCACTCCTTAATCAATGTGTTCTTTTGCTTATTGGTCCATGTAGATAGAGCAACTGTCAGTGGACCTGGAGTCAAGAAGACTGAGGTCAAATCTGGCCACAGACAACAAATAAGTGAGTTCGTATTTGTAGAGTACCTTTTCTTATATAGATACCATGGATTGTAATTTCTGTGCGCCCTCTAATAATCTACCTTCAAAACCATTTTGTCTTGTGGACATGCACCATCCTGTAATGACAGAGTGTCAAATAGAAAGAAGATGGAAACCTGGAGGGGAAACAGGTAACTGTTTCAGTTCAGATCCCGATAAGCATTCTTTAGGTGGTATAAATGACTAGAAGGTACATAGAAGTTACTATCCATGGCATTTTTTTTTACATCTATCAACTCAGAAAGGTAGCCTGAACCAGCAGCTGCTCTAAAACATAAAATTTCTCTCATCTACTGCCTGTAACCCTTTCATCATAAAGGGTGCAAAAGATTATGTCCAGCTCCCAATGTTAGTTTCCTTTCTGGGCAGCAATCCCAGTATAACAGATACTTATGCATATTCCGTCCTCATTTTCTCTAATTACACACACATCTCTGGGGGACAGGAAAGAGGTTTGGATCGTCCAATTTTAGGTCAGTTATACACAGTGTTGTCGGGATAAACACTGATCTGTAATGCTCTGTTAAATGCAGAAAGTGCCCAGAGTTCATTAGTTCAAAACACATCACTATACATCGTTTTCCATTCTAGGAGTGATGAACAACACCCAATGTTTGTGGTTGGAGCTATCAGCTGAATTTTGTCTGAACTCAGTAGTCTCTATAATATTCAGTCCTATACTCTGACTCAGACTGGCCTTCTATTACAATGGGACTGCTTATTCAACCTTTCATTATATTATCTGATAATTGGGGAACAAAATAATATTGACTATTCTCCTAGTTATGATTCTTTCTCACCCTGTACCCAGTCTGATGCACTCAGGTTCCTAAGATACAGGAAGCTCCAGCTTCCAATTTCACAATCTTTGTTATTGGACAGAATGTTCTCCTTGAGTCCCTCTCTCTTATCCAACCTACGTGAACTGGGTTGAATGACGTAGAAGAAAATCTGAGGGTTCCCTTGAACTCTATTTGGGGCTTAAAGCCAGAAATTTAGAGCAAGCCCCGAACAACCAGCTCTTTAGTTCTTCTTTGAGTCCTACCCTGGCCTCTTTAAATCTCCAAAGAAAAGAAGCATTCCCTTGTCCCCCTTTCCTTTCTCTTGACCCAACTTGACCCCTCTAAGATCCCTCTGGGATCAATCCAAAACTCTCTAACCTCTCGCTAGATTAATTCGTTCACTCCTCTAATTAATTAATCAACATTCATTAAATGCCTACCATGTGTCAGAGACCATGCTGGGCTTGGGATACTAAAACAAAAGTGAATCAGTTCCTGACCTCAGGGAGTTTACATTCAGTCATGGGAGACAACATGTACATATAAAAGTATATAGAGAGTAAAAACCAAAAAAAGACATAAGGTGATTTTTGATGGGAAAGATTACTATCATCTAGGGAGACTAGGAAAATATCTACTAAAATTCTCTACCTACAGTATGTCATAGCTATTTTTAAGATGAGGAATGGAGAGGGCCGGTCTTGGCTACCCCAAACTATTCTGGGGTGAAGAAAAGTTTTCCTCTCCACAAAGAATCTTCATTTATAATTTGGGTAAAGGGGAAGAGACATTTAATTTGATTGTATTATTGGCTTCCATGCTTTCTTGGCCTTAATTCAATACACATTTATTAAAAGTCATCTTTGTACAGGGATGTTGGGGTGACTTTCCTATAATGATGTGAAATTCCAGTGAGGGTGACATTAGTAAAATGCTTGGTCACTATGTCATTCACTGAGGCATTATGGTAGGACTGAGATGATGGAAAGATGAGGCTCATTGGAGGTAGTCTAAGTAAATGAGATTTTTCCATCTGTTTGAAGGCATATCTTCTCCCTTCCAACCTCTTCCCCATTTCCATTACCTTTCTATTAAATATTGCATTTGAGCAAAATAAAAATCTAAACAGGGAATGTATATATGTATGTATTTTGATAAAAGTTTGTGCCTTGGGGCAGTTAGGTGGCACAGTGAAAAGAGCACCTGCCCAGGAGTGGGGGCAACCTGAGTTCAAATCAGGCCTCAGATACTTGACACTTACTAGCTGTGACCTTAGGCAAGTCACTTAATCCCAATTGCCCTGCCTTCCTTCCTCCAAAAACATAAAACAAAACAAAACAAAAAACCAAGCAAAAAAATAAAGTTCATGTCTTATGGTGCAAACAAGACTTAATGCAAAGGTACTATGTTGAGAATGTGGGGCTGCTCTAACATGGCAAAGAAGGACAAGAGAATTTTGGGAAGGCTTTGGGGTTCTATGCCCCATAGGCAAAGAACACAGAATTAATTTTCTCAAAAGAGAGTGTTTGTCTCATTGGTAAGCAGGATTTAGGGACATAGGGAAAGGGTCTAGTTCATCTGGTTATCTACTCACCCATCTATACATGCTCTCCAACAGGAACACTAATGCCTAGAGAACTAGATTTAAAGCACTGTCCTGGGAATTAATATCATATGATACCCTCTGGACCTAGTCACTCAGATGCCTGTTGGGCCACTATGTCCTAAAGAAGCAGTAGTTACAGCACTAAATTTAGAGTGAGAAGATCTGGACTCTAGTCATTCCTTTGCCTGTGACCTGCTGTGTGAACTTAAGCAAAATAATTGAAAACAAAATAATCTTCCTAAGTTATAGATCTGACTCTGCTACTGCCTTCCTCATTATCCCTCAAGAGCCCTCTATTGTGTATAGAATAAAATGCAGACTCTTTAGGTTGGCTATTAAAGTCCTTCAGAGACTGGTTCCCATTTACCTTCATACCTTTATTCCATAAAACTCTCCTTTATGGAGATTACCTCCAAACTATGTAAAAGGGGACTCTGAACAACTTCTGGAGCCCCAGCACCCACAGAACGACACAGAGAAGCTGACCTCCTGCTGAGGACAGCCCAGCAGCCCTGCAGGAAAGGCCAGTGCAGCAGTCTGGGAGCTGGCAGCGCAGTGCCCAGAGCATGGGGAGCCGAGCACAGAGCGCGGTTTTAACCCCAGGGTGGCAGGGCCAGCAGCCGTCTGGAGGGACCCCAGAACACCAGCAGCTGTGGCGATTCCAGAATTATCAACATAGACATGCCTAGGACAAAGTGAGAAGGTCCTATGGACTTTGGGACCAGTATTTGGAGAATGCATCAGCTTCCTCCCCTGGGGGCTAGAAGCAGCTGAGGAGACACACCATTTTGTAGTTTTCAGAGGCAGCTCCAGTTCCTGGCCTACGAACTGTAGGGAGATCCAGTGATCAGTCTTGGGGGGTAATCTCTCTTGCTTTAACCTCCCTGGATCTGGATTGTGATCTGGGGTGGAGGTCATGGGTGGGTTTCCAGCTTGCCAGAAACGGAAGTTGCCCCCCCACACGTTCGAGACTAAAATTCCCCTATCTGGCCACAAAGCCATAGTGTGGCAACAAGTCCAAAAGTCAAGTAATTAAGTGGCAACATGCTAAGGCAAAGGAAACAAATTAAACAGAAAAATGCAACCCTAGACTCCTACTTTGAAGGCAAAGAGGGTCAAAGCATAGGGGAAGAGGACTGTGAGGTCAGAAGTCTTGCTCCAAAAGCCCCAGGGGAAAACATGGGCAGGTTGTAGGCCATAGAGGACCTTAAGAAGGACTTTAAAAATCAAATAAGAGAAGTGGAGGAAAAATTGGAAAGATAAATAAGAAGGATGCAGGAAAAGTATGAAATGAGGGTCAACAGCCTGACTGAGGAAAACAACACCTTAAAAAATAGACTAACTCAAATGGCAAAGGAGGCCCAAAAGGGCAATGAGGAGAAGAATGCCTTAAAAAGTCGAATTTGCCAGATGGAAAAAGAATCTCAAAAGTTCACTGAGGAGATTCATTCCTTCAGAGTTAGACTGGAGCAAATGAAAGCTAATGACTTTATGAGAAATCAAGATGCTGTTAAGCAGATCCAAACAAATGAAAGATGAGAAGGCAATGTGAAATATCTCATGGGAAAAACCACTGACCTGGAAAATAGATCCAGGAGAGACAATTTAAAAATTTATTAGACTTCCTGAAAGCCATGATCAAAGAAAGAACCTAGAAATCACCCTTCAAGAAATTCTCAAGGAAAATTGCCCTGATGTTTTAGATCCAGAGGGCAAAATAGAGGTGGAAAGAATCCACCAATCACCTCCTGAAAAAGATCCCAAAAAGAAAACTCCCAGCAATATTATAGCCAGGTTCCAGAATCCCCAGATCAAGGAGAAAATACTCCAAGCAGCCAGGAAGAAACAATTTCAATATTGTGGAAACACAATCAGAATAGCACAGGACCTAGCAGCTTCTACACTGAGGGATTGAAGGGCATGGAATATGATATTCCAGAGGGCAAAAGAACTGGGAATGAACCCAAGAGTCACCTACCCAGCAAAACTGAGTATTTTGTTTCAGGGGAAAATATGGTCATTCAGTGGAATAGAGGGCTTTCAAGCATCCTTGAGGAAAAAACCAGAATTGAATAGAAAATTTGACATCCAGACACAAGAAGCAAGAGATGCCTGAGAAGGTAATCAGGGAAAAGAAATCAAAAGGAACTTATCAAAGTTGAACTATTTACATTCCTATATGGAAAACAATAACTGTGACTGATATCTTTCTCACTATGAAAATAATGGAAGAAGGGTGTGTGGTCATATGAATACATATGTGAATGTGTGTGTATAAGGTTACAGTTATATATGGATAGAGGGCATAGGTTGAATTTGTTGGGAAGGGAGAATACTCAAGGGATGAAATTATGAGGTGAGAGAGGAAAGTGGCAAGAGGAGATGGGGAGAGAAAGGGTAGGGTAAACTATCTCATGTAGAATAAGCAAGGGGAAGTGGTTGCAAGGGAGGGGAAGAATAGGAAGGCAAAAAAGGCAAAACCACATTCTCATTGAATTTGGTTCAGGGAGAGAATGACATACATACTAAATGGGATATCTCAACCTACAGCAGAATAGGGGGAAGGGGGATGAGAGGAGGGATGATGGATGGGAGGGCATCCTTGGGGGAGGGGAGGTTGGAAGTACCCACTATAGAAGAGGGACAGGATCAAGTAGGGAATGGACCAGGTGGGGGGTGGGATGAGTGGGAGGGAATTATAAGCAGCCTTGTACAATATATCTACTATGATAATGTTTTGCATAGCTAGACATGTACAACATATACTGAATTACTTATCTCCCCCAAGAGGGAATGGGTGACAAGGGAGGAAGGAAATGGATCTGAAATTCGAGGTCTTAACATTAAATGTTTCAAATATATATAAATACTATTATTAATACTCTTTTGCTTGTAATTGGGAGATAAGATGTGCAGGCATTGGGACACAAAGATTCACCTTCCTGTAATGGAAAAGTCGAAGGGGGCATGGGAGATGATATGGGAGAGAGCAGATTGGAGGAAGCGATATCTTGGGGGACTGTTATTCTGGGAGGGTGGGTAGGGGAAAAACGGGGGGGGGGCAATGATTGTAACTCAAAATCTTGTGGAAATGAATGATGTAAAACAGAAGTTAATAAAAAGAAAAAAAACTCTCCTTTATGAGCTATATATTCCAACCAAATTAGGCCACTGACTATTCCCAAACTATTTCCTGCCTCTGTGCATTTTCATACATTATTCCCCATGCCTGGAATTGACTCTCTCTTGATCTCTTCCTCCCAGAATCCTTAGCTGTCTTTCTTCATGACTTAGATCACCTTCTCTATCACTGGCTGGTAGTGTCCTTTCTCTCTTTAATTTTCCTTGAACTATATTTATTATTATATACATTATATACCCATAGTTGGATACATCATTCTCAGCAGAACTGATCCACTTGCTAACCATTCCCTACATATGACAGTCCTCCCACTTTTGTACATTTGTCCAGGTTATCCCCCATTCCTGGAATGCTCTCCCTCCTCATCTACAACTCACTGAATCCCTCACACCCTTCAAAGCATAGTTCAGGTAAAACCTTCTGTAGGAGGCCTTTCTTGATTCCCTCAGCTACTAGTACTCCCCTCCCAGCCCCTGAACACACACACACACACACACACACACACACACACACTCTCTCTCTCTCTCTCTCTCTCTCTCTCTCTCTCACTCTCTGTCTGCCTGTCTGTCTTCATGTTTACTTATCTGTGTATATGTTGTTTCAACCCACTACCATCTAAATTCCTTGAGGGCAGGAACCATTTTGTTTTTACCTTGGTATACACAGTACCTCAGTACCTTGCACAGTGCCTAGCTATGATAGGAATTCAATCAATACTTGTTGAATTGAATAGAATAGAATTAGATGCATACTCTTTGAGAGTAAGAGATATTTTGCTTGTGTCTTTATATTCCTAGTACCAGGCACATAGTAGTGTTCATTGAGTTAAATTGGGTTTAGCAAGTCATATAAATATTTTGAGATAGTTTTTCTGTTTATAAAATGGGAAAAATTATACTAGCTACTTTCATCTCTCATCAGGCTTTAAAGATAAGTGAGAAAATACAGAGAAGACGCTTTGACCTCCTTAGAGGAAAGATGCTTTATAAGTCTACGGTCTGATTATCATAGAATCCTAGAACAACAGTGTTAGAGGAGGCCTTGAAAGGGGTAGAGATAGAATGCGTTTCCTCCAGAAGCTCAAAATATCACATGCCACTTAATCAGTCCTGACAATATCCTTGTGAGGGACAAAGAAAGCAGGCAACATTGCTGTTGCTCCTCCAATGAAGCAACTGAGCATATGGGTGAATTGATTTGTGTGAATCAGGAATTGGACTTCCAGTCCAGGCCTTTCTCTGTAGAGACCTTTTACGATTGTGTGCTTATCCATTGTGAAGGACAAGGTGAGCATCTGGCCATATATAGGAGGCAGTAGTTCTGAAAAATTAGGTTTGAAAGGCCTTCACAGAACAGTTAGCTATAGGGGCAAAGTTAGTTTCTCTTGTTAGCCCAATAAGATTGTGTAATTTAAGTTACTGTGTTTGCCACCCTGTCCTTTCATATAGCATGCATGTGCTGCAATAGACTTAGGAGACAAGAATTTGTGTTTCAGAAGCTGTTATTTCCAGGTCATTCTATTACTTACCACTGCTCAAAGTCAACTTCCCCCTCCCCCCCTCCAAATGGTTACACTGATGGGAATCAGTAGTCTAATCAGAAAACCCAAAGTCTGGTTTATTTAGCCTTTCTTGAATGTGTGTCTTTGTCAGTAAGTAGAAACAAGCTTTTCAAGACTGTTTCTGAATCAACTTCTCTTATTCACCACCCTTGGCTTTCTAATCACCTCTTCCTTCATTGTGACTTACCCCCCCTTCCCCGCTCCCTCCCACCCCCCCCACAAAAAAAATCCCCAACACAGACCAAAAAAAACAAAAAACAAGTGTCCAGATATCCTCTAGGGAACTGCTTGACTGTTTCTATTCCTCCAAAGTCAGGGGAGAAGATTGGAGGGAGGGAGGACCCTTTGTCCATGACCTTCTCCATTCTGCCTCCCTTTGGGCCTCAATAGTGAGGGACAAAACCACATTTTCAGAGAATAATGGAAGGGACTTAGAAGAGGCTTGCTATCTGTCTCCTCCACATTCCCTCCTTTCATATTTCCAAAGAAGGTACACAGTATGCTCATTCCATACACTCCAGTGACCATACCCTTTATCAAGGAATAAAGATATTTGAAGGATGTAGTCCCCCAGGAATATAGAAAAGGATTATAGGATTTAGAGCTTGAAGGGACCTTAGGAATAATCTAGTTCAAACATTCTTCATTTTACAGATAGGGAACAATGAGGCTAAGAGAAGCGAGGTAACTTGAGGAGGTTACACAAGCAGGAAGTAGTAGTCTTTATTGAAAAAATTTTAGTATTTTTTTGATTCCTGGGAATGGTATCAGGCAACCTTTAATTTCTTGGATGATTGTAGTTGAGCCAGGTACGGAAAAAATCTTTCTCTTTCACCTGGGTTACTTTTTTTTTCTAGTTTTCATTTCAGTGCCATTATTTCTCCATCCACTTTTTCCTTCATTTGGTGTTTCTTGATTCTCTACTAGGAATAAAGCATTTTGCTGGGCCCAGAGAGGGATCTAGAAGAGGTATCAGATAAAATCACTGGCCTCCAGGATCTTATAGTCTAGTTAGAGAGACCATTTCTACATAAAAATAGTTAAAAGTATCATATGTGATATAGAAAGTGCCATAATGACTGGGCAATTAATGAGGAATAATATGATTGAGGAAGGCTTTATGGAGGAGGGAAAAAGGGCATTTTAGGAGAGAGAAGCATCATGAGAAAAGACATGACATTAGGAATAAGCATATTGTGTGTGTTGTGGGGGGAGGGAAGAAGAGGGATGTGAGACAGTGAGAAGACTGGCCTGCCTGGATGAGTGGCTATTTGCTAGGGAGTAGTATTAGTAGTCTTGGTCGTAGACGTCATAGGCCATCATTGTGATAACAACAAGCCCTTGTATAATGCCTTAAAATTCGCAAGTGCTATAAATATTATCTTATTTGGGTAGTGGGTTATTAAGGTGCTGGAATCATATTATTTACAACTAGAAGGGCTCTTAAAAACCCCAAAGAATCCCAGAATCTCAGAGCTGGAAGAGACCTCAGAGGCTTTCTAATGAATTTATACTTGAACAAGAATAGACTCTGCAACATATCCTATAAGTGGTGGTCCTGCTTTTGCTTGGAGACTTGCTGTAAGAGCCCCACTATGTTCCACAGAAGCCTGTTGTACTTTTAGATAGTTCTACTTGTTAGAAGTCTTTCTTAACATCAAACATAAATTTTGGTTTTTGCAGCTCTCACCTATTGTTTCTATTTCTGTCCATTGGGGTCAATAAAATGAAATTTATTCCTTTTCGTCCTAAAACCCAGGTCTAATTATGTCCTTTCCCCCTCCCCCATTGAACAAATTCCAGTGATTCTCGATCATCTCCAGAATCAAATATGAAATCTTTTGGTTGGTTTTTAAGGCCCTTTAAAACCTGACCTCTTCCTATCTTTTTCAGTCTTCTTATAACTTCATTCCTCCTTGTACTCTATAATCTAGCAACATTGGCCTTCTTGGGGTTTCCTAGATAAAAATACTCCATCACCCCATGCCAATGGTGTACCTTTTCCCTGGCTGTCTTGCATGCTTGAAATGCTTTCTATTCTCACCTCTGTTTCTGACTTCCCAGAGTCAAGGGGGAAATTAAGCACAAATCCCATCTTCTACAAAATATCTTTCTTGCTTCCCTCCCCTGCTAGTGCCTTCCCTCTGAAATTACTTCCCCTTACACTGTAGGTAGCTTGTACATGGTTGTTTGCAGGGTGTCTTTCCCATTAGAATGTGGACTTTTTGTGGTGAAGGATCTTGGTTTTGCTTTTCTTTGTATCTTCAGCACTTAGCACACTCCCTGGTTCATAAGAAGCATTTAATAATTACTTGTGGTCTGACTAACTGGTTGTCCTCCAAATACTTGAAGATACCTATTGTGTCCTTCCCTCCCTCAGAACTCTCCACACCAACCATCCCTAGTTCCTTCAGCTGATATTCTTATGGCATGAATTCAACACTCATCAATATTCTTGATTGTTCTCTCTTTGATGTGTCTCTACCTAATCTCTTTATTTTACAACTGAGGAAACTGAGGTTCAAAGAGTTTAAATGATTTTTCAGAGGTCACATAGGTTGTTGGTTTTTGTTCTTTGTTCTTGAAGTAGACCAATGACATCAGGAGGATGATGTCTTGACTTGCAATTGGGTTTAAGTGAGGCAGAGCTGGACAAAATCATTAGCCTCACTCTTTCCTCCAGGGTCGTCTGAGTACAAAGGCAAGACATAGGTCAGGACAACTGGAGATGGCCCCAGATGCAGTGAGCCCTTGGCCTTCTTAAACTAAGGTCTTTCTCAGGTCTCAGGGTCACATAGGAAGTAAGCAGCAACCACTACAGGCCCTGACTCTAAACATAAAGTTTGGAGTCAGTGTTGCTAGATTATAGAGTATGAGGAAGAATAAAATTATAAGAAGGCTAGAAATGTAGGAAATGGGCCAGCTTTGAAGGCTTTTAAAAATTCTTTCTATAATGTCTAATGTGAAAGTATTTGCAGATACTATACTTGATTGTATGCCACCATGGGGGCAAGGGGGCAGGGAGAGAAAATTTGAAACTCAAGGAATTGTGGAAATGAATCTTGTAAACTAAAAGTAAACAAACCAAAAAAAGTAAACAGACCAAAAAAAAATTCTTTCTATACATTCTAGAGGCTTCCCTTACATGTAGGGCAGGACCAGATTGTGGCACTTTTTGAATTTCTGACTGAGAAATCTTGAAGTTTTCATGTATATGTGAGGACATGGATTGTTTCCCCTCCATTTTCCAGATGAGGAATCTTAGACTTAGAGAGATGAAGGATGAGCAGTTAATGACTAAGTCAGAACTTGATCCCAGGCCTTCTAAGTCTCGGGCTCTTTCTAGTATACCATAATGAAACTTATTCTCTCTTTTAATTGTTTATTTTTTCCTGTTTGCATGATCACACAGATCACAGAATTTAGACTTAGGATGTATAAAAAATTCCAATTATACACACATGTGAAAACCAGAGTTGTCAGATCCAAAAGATTAGAAATCTATATGTGCTTAATGCCTCTCCCTCCCTTTCCTCTCACCATGAAAGAAAAAGGGAATATTTCACTTATGTTGGGCTATTTGGGGGATTGGAATTACTAATAACAGTATTTCTGACTATGAACATCAGGGAGATGGACTTCACTTAACATTAGGCAGATGGTACTTTATTCACAAAGATTTTTCTATAATAGGTAGTGAGCTTAATCCAGGTCAATGATCCTTCTAATTTTTTCCATCTGTGTTTGACATTCTATTACATGCACCATCAAGGTAATATACAGATATGCACCACTGATAGAAACAATTCCCTCCCTCCTTCCCTCCTTCCCTCCTTCCTTCCTTCCTTCCTTCCTTCCTTCCTTCCTTCATTTGTTCATTCCTCCCTCCCTTCCTTCCTTCCTTCCTTCCTCTCTCTTTCCTTTATTACATTCATGTACCACAATTTATTTAGCCTTTGCCCAATTTAATGCCATTTACTTCCTGTCCCTCCCCACCAAGTTCTTTGCTATTAAAAGAGTGCTGCTGTGAATGTTTTGGTATATTTCTTTCTGTCTTAGATGTTCTTGGGGCATAGCCTAGCAGTGAGATCTCAGGGTTAAATTCTAGAGAAGACTTTGACTCATTTAAATAAATGTGTGAATATATTGAAGGCCTTTTTAAAAAAAGAGGAAGGAAGGAAGGAAGGAGCATTTTAGTCACATTTTAAAAGCATAATTCCAATGAGCAGCTTTATTTTTAACCTGAAATTTGCTATGACTGTAAATAGGTTATAATCCCCTCTCCCTACTGGTCTATATGCTTCACAAGGGTTGTGTTGTGTCTTTTTTTTTTTTTAAAAACTTTGCTTTGCCGTCAGCCTCTACCTCTATAGGCACTTAATGTTTGCTGAGTTAAGAGAGAGAAGTAGTATTTCAGGAAGATTAGTCTGTATGACTGATTAGAAGTTGGAGAAATTGTTGGTACAAGTGACTGGTCAGTGAGCAAATGCTTGTTTATTCAATAAACATTTATTGAGGGCTCACTATGTTCAAAGAACTGCCCCAAGTTCAGAGGATTCAAAGAAACAATTAAAAAAATAGCCTCTGCCCTCAGGGAGTTTACATTCTACTTGGGGGAATTGATTCTATGGGGCCATAATGATAGTAACATGGGCATGAAGTAAGAGTGAAGGAATGAGGGTGGCAGTGAGCCTATGTATACTCAAATATGTTATGAAAACTCTCATAGGAAGAAAGGAAGGAAACAAGTATGTCAGTGCTTACTATGTGCTGGACATTGTCGTAAGCTCTTTACAGATATTTTCTCATTGATCCTCACAACAGAGGTTGGTATCATTATTATTATCTCCAGTTTACAGTTGAGGAAACTGAAGCAAACAGCAGCTAAGTGACTTGCCCAGAGTCACATAACTAGTAAATATCTGAGACTGGATTTGAACTCACATCTTCCTGATTCTAGGCCCAGAGCTCCATTCACTTTGTCACCTAGCTGCCTCCATCAATCAATCAAACAAACCACATATCGCTCTGAAAACTGGGGTAGAGATTACCAAGTAATTAGGACATTAATTATGGTTTCATTTTAGCATAGAGGAAGTCACTTAAACTCTCTGGGCCTCAGTTTCCTAATCTGTAAAATGAGAGGGTTGGAGAGGGTGGGGAACCCACATGTAGTCCTCTAGGTCCTCAAGTGTGGCCCTTTGACTGATTCAAGGGCTGCCCTTGAGGACCTAGAGGGCCACACATGGACTTGAGGCCACAGGTTCCCCACCCCTGGACTAGGCTAGTTTTGAGCTTTCATTTGACTCAAAAACCTATGAAATAAAATGTGTATAAAACATCTCTATGCATGATATTTTTTTTTTTAAAGCAATTGGGGTTAAGTAACTTGCTCAAGGTTACACGGCTAGTCATTATTTTTATGCGTGGGTGCTCATTTTCTGAGGCCGGATCTGATCTCGGGTCATCCAAACTCCGAGGCCGGCGCTCTTACTCACTGCGCCACCTAGCCGCCCCTTTAGGGCAATTGGGGTTAAGTAACTTGCCCAAGGTTACACGGCTAGGTTTTTGTTTTTGTATGGATTAAGTGTCGGAGGCCGGCTCCGAACTCAGGTCCTTCTTATTCCAGGGCCGGTGCTCTATTCACTGCGCCACCTAGCCGCCCCTATGCATGATATTTTAATGCCAATATACATATGGTAGTCGACTTGAAATCACAAGTCCTATTTAAAGCTGACCTGTTGAAAGAGTTCACAGGTACATAACATCCTCTTCCTTGCATTATGGAACACTTGCTGTTTTTTCATGTGTTTTTCTGCCATACCTAGTGCAAGTAGCAGGGCCATGAAATTAATTTGTCACCCCAGTGTCACCTTCACTCTCTAGGCTTATGGGCTGAGAAGGATTTTTAAAAACATGTGTTAATTCCTTCTCTTTACCCTTTCTCAACAATCTTCTTTTCTCCTGAAATTTAATTTATAGTAATTGTTTTAGGTTTGGCGGCACCTGCCAGGCCATCACTTTGTCCAATAAGCCATGCCCAACCCAGGAGTTTCCAGGCTTTAAACTGGAAAAGGACTGTTCAGATCCTATAGGACTTTCTTCCGACTTGAGTGTGTATATGTGTTTGTGAGAGAGAAAGAGAGTGTATGTGTGTGTACCCTGAACTTAAATGAGAATTTTGTCCCTTTTGAAATTTGTTATAGTTGACTCACTAGCCTAAGCTGCTAGAAAATAGTATTTGGGGAATTGCATTCTTTGCCTTAACTCTTTAGCTGTCCTGTAGGTGTTTTCAGGTTTTTTCAGATTGGTCCCTCACTGGGTCATGACTTCCAGGTGGTAAGCAGGTTAAAAATTGGAGGTTTGGGTTGTACATGAAAAGTGCTTGTTTTAAGAGGAAGATGGGATTAAGCCCCTGAAGGCACAGTTGAAATCTGGGTTTAAGGCATCTAATGAGCTCTTTTTGGGTTGTGTTTTATATAAATTAGAGTTAGAAGGTATATGAAGAAGTTTCACTAATGTGGGATCGAAAAGCTAAAAATATCTTTAATTTGAACTTGGGCTTTATAAATGGAAGTCACACAGAGAACTCATGTTCTCTCCCCGTCCACACACTGATTCACAGTGCAGCCGTGCACCCTTGGTTTACTTTCTCAGTAGTGTGGTCTAGTGACTAACATGCTTGCTGGGCTTGGAGTCAGAAGAGGCCTGCGTTTGAATCCTGCTTATTATACTTAGCAGCTGTATGGCCATGGGCAAGTCACTGCTTTGAATGCTCTGTC
Organism: Gymnobelideus leadbeateri; assembly: GCA_011680675.1. Lineage (NCBI taxonomy): Eukaryota > Metazoa > Chordata > Mammalia > Diprotodontia > Petauridae > Gymnobelideus > Gymnobelideus leadbeateri. The sequence continues at coordinate 98,613 of WOXC01008502.1, read as the reverse complement.
TGCTCATCTTAAAATGGGTATGATAAATAATAATATTAATATGTCTAGCACCTATTTCACATGGCTATTGGGAAGATCAAATGAGATAATGGATGATAATGGAGTCAACAAGCATTTTTAAACCACTTTTTATATGTCAGATCTACCATAGGGATATAATAAAAGTAAAAAAAACAGTCCCTGCTCTGAACTAGCTTACATTGTAAACAACTATGTACAGTTATATATAGCATAAATTGGAGGTAATCTCCAATTAAAATATTTGTTTAAATTTTATTTAAAATTATTTTAAAAAATTATTTAAAGGGGCGGCTAGGTGGTGCAGTGAATGGAGCACCAGCCCTGGAGTCAGGAGGACCTGGGTTCAAGTCTGGCCTCAAACACTTAACACAAAAACTAGCCGTGTGACCTTGGGCAAATCACTTAATCCCAATTGCCCTCCAAAAATTATTTAAATTTTTATTATTTAAAATGATTATTATTTATTTAAAAATTTTTAAATGAAATTTTTTTTCAAAAGAAGATACACTTATCTTCCTCCCTCTCCCCTATTGGGAAGCAAAAAGCCCAAAACTCTTGTTACAAAAATATATGGTCAAGCAAAACAAATCCCTGCATTGGTCATATTAAAAAAAATCTCAATCTTCACTCTGAGTCCACGTTCCATCATGAATCCTCTGGCATTGTGATTGATTACTGTGTTAATCAGAGTTCCTAAGTCTTTCAAAGTTGATTGTCTCTAAAATATTGTTATTGTATAAATTATTCTCCTGGTTCTGCTTACCTTACTCTGTATCACTTTATACAAGTCTTTCTAGGTTTCTCTGAAACCACTTCCTATTATTTTTAGTAGTACTATTATTGCTTCTATTTATGAAATGGAGTCAGTGTGTGTATTGATACAATTTCTTGATTCTAGAAGATCACTTTCCCTTCCTGCATCTCCTTTTCTTCATTTTCAAAAGGAAGTGGAGTGAGGGTAATGATCTTTTGGAATGTTAAAATTAAAAGAAACCTTAGAGATTATGCATCTGATATTAATCTGTGGGATTCAGAGGGATAAAATTTAAATTTTCTCCTTTTCCCTGAATCTCCTTTTCCCATAGTGGGTCTGACAAGTATCTGAGAGAGAGAGAGAGAGAGAGAGAGAGAGAGAGAGAGAGAGAGAGAGTGAGTATTGGAGCCAACTCAAATGGCTTTGAGAGAATATTAAATTTTCAGTGTGAACACTTACACTTCAGAAATCAGCAAATACTACAAATTGGGGCTTGATTTATTGTTTTTTAAATGTTTAGACTTAGGAAAGTGATGGAGAAAATTTTGACAATGCAGATTACAATTTGTGTAAAAAAAAAGTAAAAAAAATATGACATGTATACATTTTTCTTTTCCTGTAGAGCTGATTGTTAAACATTTGCCAGCATACTACTGCATGAATTTTCAAGGAACTATGTAAGGGAGTCACTCAGACAAGATTTCCTCAATGGGGGTAATGTCAGGAAGTGAGCAATATTAAGTATGGAGAGACTTGTGACTTGAGGAAGTTTCAGGGCTTGGGGAACTCTCTGGAGCCCAAATAAACCAATTTGTAGCAATCACCAAGGTAGGTAATTGGAAGGGTATTAAAAAAACGCAGGCAAAAGAGATGCCAGAAAGGGGCTTGTTTAGTTTTTTGGGAGAATTGCTGCCCTTTTTGCTCAGAGGAGTTTCCCTGTGCTCTTGGAATTCAGAGAAATGCCAGCTCAGACTTAAAGCAAAAACTTGTCCCACCCCTACAATTGGAAGTTACAGAGAGCAGCCAACTTCCACTTTGTAGTTATTGTTCTCATTCAGTCAATAAACAGTCAATAAGAATTTCTTAAGATTCTACTATGTGCCAGGTAAAATGCACTTCTCATGCTAAAGGATTGTTTTGTGAAGAAATTTATTTTCCTATCTTGCACTTTTTTTTGTCCGATATTTAAATTTGGTAGCTGAAGTGAGTCTCTTTTCCTTCCATACCTACTTCAAAGTACTGCCTTAATAGAACTTTAGCAAACAGTTATTCTATACCGTGCAAATAGAAACACTGTGCAAAGGGCAGAGACCCAGGGATGGTTCCAAAAGGTCTGCCATGTCTGTTTGGAGACTTTTTCTAATCCTGCTAATTGACTTGTTCTTCAGTTCCTCTCCTTCAGCTCCCTCAGGTAACTCGGGTATGAACTAGAACCAAATTCGAGATGAAACAGAATGTATCGTCTTGCTCAGAATCTGCAGGTGCCTCTCCAATTTAGAACTTTTTCTAGGGAATCTCTTTCTTGAGCAGCAGGGAAATAACTTAGTATTATAGCTATGTCCCATGCATTTAAATGTGCTGCTTGTGTCATATGATGTTTTTAGGGTGGGACAATCAGAGAGTTTGGCCCAGGGTGATAACATATGAAGGGTGCTGACAGTACATGGGATGTTCTTTCTATCTCTAGCTGATAAAATCCTAGTGAGCTTCTCCTTGCCCCCTGTGATGGCAGCATTATCCTGGAGGTCCCTTATCCTCAAACTTTCCAGCAGTAGCCAGTCCTTTAACAGGGAAGGAACCTTATGGTTTTTTCATTGTATACTTCCTCTCTTCTGATGACTGTACCCTGTGAGCTCCCCTGATTCTCACTATTCCCCTTTGCCTCAGGCACAAAGAATCCAAGGAGGCTTTAGCTGTGTGTGGCTTACTGTGTAGGAATCATGAGCTGGTCCTTATTTGAGGTCTGCTTAACTATTTTATCTAAACCAGGACTGAGGAGAATAAGCTCTTAAGTACTGACTTGAGTGTCTTTTATTCTTAAATTGTCCAGTGTTTGTGTAAGAATTTGTTTCCTGTGAGTAGAGAAAACTTGTCAAGTGCTGGTAAATCTTTTCCTTGTTATTGTGAACATAGTACTATCATCTGTACAGAACTGACTAGGAAAATTCCCATGATAATAGACAACTAATGTCTAGGAGTGGCAGGCTATGATTATTTCCTTCTTCTGCTGCTTATCTTCCTTAAAGTCAACAGTTAGTCAACAACTATTTTTCAAATGTTTATTCAGTGCCAGGCACCGTGATAAGGTCTGGAGGTACAAAGAAAGGCAAAAACGTGGTCCCTGTCCTCAAGGAGGGGAGACAACATGCCAAAAATTGTACATACAGGATATACCCAGGTCCTTTAACCCAGCTTACAACCCCTGCCCCAAATACTACAAACTGGTTGACTGATCATTAAGCACCTTTGGAGTATATGTGGAGTAAGTTATGGGTCCTAGTATATAGCAATGTGTTTGATGGATTTAGGAAAGGGGGTGTCTCTTGAGGCATTATCTACTTTAAGAAACACATAGAAGACACGGAAGAAGATGGGAAGTGAAGATTCACAGGGAGTCAGAAAGCCTCTAACAACTCTGTGGCATCCATAATAGAGGAGATCTTGAATGAGATGGAAGGATAAATAGGAGATAAAGGCTGGATCTGTGATTTCACTGGCATAGGGAACATTCAGGTGAAGAAACTCTCACTGTGGATGCAGATGAGCACCTTCTCTGTAACTTCTAGTCTTTAAATAGAATTGTGCAGAGCCCTGAGAGGCTGTGACTTCCCTAGGGGCACACAGTCAGTATCTTTCAAAAACAGCACTTTACCTCAAGTAAGTCTTCTTGTTTTCCTGGACACTTCTCTAGTTATTACATTCCGTTGTTCCTGTTCCTTAACCACACGAATTATAAGATGGAGTCCCAGGTTCTGGAAGTCCCTTGTGTCCTAGTTCCAAAATATCCTCAATTTTTATATTCCTAAAATATGAAATTCAAATTGGTAAAAATATTTCTGTTTGTTCTTGACCAATTTCACTTTTCAAGCTGGTTGCCCTAAGGTTGTATATGTTTGTTTTTGACCAAATGGTATACATAAATTATTTGCTGGTTCAGCACAGCCACTTGCTTTTTCTGCTAGGCTCTTGGCAACTGTGGTTCTGAGGTTTTTTTAAGTTTTTTTAAAAAAAAAAAATTAATTTATTTTGAGTTTTCAACATTTACTTCCATAAGTTTAAATTTTTCCCCCTCCCTCCTCAAGATGACATGCAATATAATATGACTCTACACATACATTCCTATTAAACATATTTCACATTAGTCATGTTGCATAGAAGAATTATAATGAATGGGAGAGACCATGAGAAAGAAAAAGCAAAGCAAAACAGAAAAGAAAATACTCTTCTTCACTCTGCATTCTGACTCCATAGTTCTTTCTCTGGATCTGGATGGCATTTATCATTGAGTCCTTTGGAATTGTTTTAGGTCCTTGCATAAAATGAGAAGGGCTAAGTCTATCAAAATCAGTCACTGCACATTGTAGCTGTTTCTGTGAACAATGTTATCCTGGTTCTGCTTACTTTACTCAGTATCAGTTCATCCAAGTCTTTCCAGGATTTTCTGAAATCTGTCTGTTCATCATTTCTTTTTCTCTTCCTTTTTTTTTCTTGTTTTTTGGAGGGGGGAAGGCAGGGCAGTTGGGGTTAAGTGGCTTGCCCAAGGTCACTAGTAAGTGTTAAGTGTCTGAGGCTAGATTTGAACTCCTGTCCTCCTGACTCCAGGGCCAGTGGCTCTATTCACTACACCACCTAGCCATCCCATGTTCATCATTTTCTAAAGCACAATAATATTTCATTACATTCACATACCACAACTTGTTAAATCACTCTCCAATTGATGGGTATACCCTCAATTTCTGGTTCTTGGCCATATGGTTCTGAGTTTTGCTAACTTTAAAAGGCTGCAAATAAAAGACACATGGAGGCAGTGTGTTCAAATAGAAGTACTTGATACAGGAGGTGGGAAGGGTTGGTCTTGTCTTTGCAACTAACTAGCACTGTACTACTAGTAACTTACTTAAACTCTTTGCCTCAGCAATATACAGTAAAAATTTACAAAAAGAATCCTATACTTTGAATTTTTCATTGTTGGGAATATACCCTGAGAATGTTATGAAAAGCACACAAAAAAAGAGCTCTTTCTTTTCATAGCATTATTTGTGGCTTTAAAAAGCTACAAACAACCTAAATATCAACAACAGGTATAGATAAATTGTTTATGTTCAATCAGTCCATCAACAAACAGTTATTAAACATTTTTTATGTGCCAGGTACTCTGCTAGGTGCTGGAGACACAAATACAAGGAATAAAACAGTACCTACTTTCAAAGAGCTTACATTTTTTCTTTAATTTTACTTATTCTGAATTTGACAGCACCATTTATTGTCTATGCTGTAAAACAGGAAAGGATGGTCCACGAAACTGTTTTCTCTATTGTATAGAGCTTGCTCTTTTAGTATATAATTTCAACATTTACCTTTTAAAGCTCTCCTGTTTGTCTCTTAATTCCTCCTGTTCCCATTTTTCGGGTGGTGGGGATTATGCTATTGCTACCCCCTCCACTTTCTTCCTCCTCTCCCTATTGAAAAAAAATGCAAAACAAAATGCTTGTAACAATTAAGCAAAAGAAATCACTACATCAATGGCATTCACAAGTGTATGTTTCATTTTGCTTCTTGAGTCTATCACATCTTTCTTCCAGGACATAGGTAATATGCTTCATTATTAGTACACTAGTCAATGTCATGATCGGTCATGACTTTGACTAAAGTTCCTAAGCCTTCCAAAGTTGTTTTCTTTTTTTCATTGTTGTTGTTATTATATAAATTTTCTCCTTGGTTCTTTCCACTCTGCATCAGTTCATATAATTAATTGTCTCGGTTTCCAGTTCTTTGCCACTGCAAAAAACTGCTATAAATACTTTTGTACATGAATACTTTTCCTCTTTTATCTCTTTGAGTTATAGTAGTGTTGTTCACAGTAGGTAGAGTCAAAGATATATGAAGTATAGTGACTTTTTGGGTATAGTTCCAAATTAGTTTCTGGAATGATGGGACCAATGTACCATTCAACCAGCGGTACATTAATGGGCCTATTTTTCCCTAGTCCCATCTACATTTGTCATCTTATTTTTATCATCTTTTATAGACTGATGGGTGTGAGGTAGAATCTCAGAGTTGATTTAATTCACATTTTCTTTAATTGTTAGTGACAGGATTTTTTACATGTTTATAAATTGCTTGGATTTATTCTTTAGGAAATTATTCATATCCTTTGATTGTTTATCAATTGAGAAAATGACTCCTTTTCATTTGAAGAAATTCCTTATGTATCTTAGAAATGAGGTGGGTGCATTGGAGCCAGGTTGTACTGGTTCAAGAGAACTTTGATTGATACATTTTTAGTGTGTGCATTTACACTTCAGAAATTGGCAATGCTACAAATAAGGACTTGATTTATTGTTTTGTTGATTGTCTAGAGTTAAGAAAGTGATGGAGAAAAATGTTGATAATGTAAATTAAAAATGTTTTCAGAGAGCTAGTAGTTACATAAGATAAGTATTTACACACACTTCTTTCTAATCACCCCGCCTTTAGTGAACTGTTTTTATTCTCTAATTTTTGCTGCATTGTGTTTGTGCAAAAACTTTTACATTTTTGTAATCAAAATGATATATTTTATCAGTGCTGATCCTCATTATCCCTTGTTTGGTAACACATCTTTCCTCTATCTATAGATTTAAAAGGTAATTTCTTTTTTGCTTCTTTATTATGTGATTTAAAAAAAATTCAAGTCATTTGTCTATTTGGAGCTTATTTGGTATATGGTGTGAGGTGCTGGTCTAAACCTAATTTTTTCCAGACCTGCTTTTCAAATTTTCCAATGCATTTTTTTTTTTTGTAATGAGCCCCTTATTCAGGAACTTACATTCTAATATTAATGTAATGTGATATAGTTAATGAATTAAAATGTAATTAATACTGAAAAGTATGAGGATAAAGAAATCTGGAAAGACCGTCATAAAATAATGGAGAGTGAAAAAAAAAGCAGAACCAGAGCAGAATATGAACTAGCCACATCTACATATGAGAAGAAAAATGTATAAAATGAATGGACAAACAAAAGGATCATTGTATATTAGTAGAAAGGATGGTAGACCTAGAGTTAGAAGACCTTTGGTTCAAGTTTTGACTTTTGTGAAGCTGATCAAGTCACTTAACTTTTTTTTTGCCGTCAATAAGAAATTTACTTTTTTTAAAAAAATCAAATGCTGGCATTGTCCAGAAAAATTTAGCAGGTTTATTTATAATTGTTATAAAGTTGAATTGTTGAAACTTGTTCATGGAAACATTTTTTTGACCGCATTAATGCTTTATGTCCTTGCATTTATATTTAAAATTCACACACAAATGAGAATGGAAAAAACTTGCCAATACCTGATTCTGTCCCCTATTTTTCCATTTGCAATCATATACTTAGGTACCTTTTGACCCCATGGGAAAAATATATCTAACGTTCAGAACTACCAATAACAGGAAGAAGAGATTTCTTTCTGCTTTGAGAATGAAGAATGTTTCCCATCGTAGAGGCCTTTCAGCACGTTCCCCACGCATGCGGCGTGCTAGCTGGCTATCTTTTGGCGGGATTGTGACATGATTGGCGCGGATAGCCCGTGGGCTGGTGTCCTCGAACAGGCCCACCAGATAGGCTTCACTCGCCTCCTCAAAGCGCGGATTGCTGCGCTCGGGAAGCGCAGGTCTGTTTTGAAGTCCTGAGCAATTTCACGCACCAGACGCTGGAAGGGAAGTTCTGTGGACTTCGGATAAGGTCTGATTTCACCGAGAGCCCCAGGACCCGGCCTGTCGCGGTGACGTTTCTTGACCCCTCCAGCAGAGGGCGCACTCTTGCGAGCGGCTTTTGTAGCGAGCTGCTTCCTGGGGGCTTTACCACTGGTGGATTTACGGGCAGTTGCTTGGCACGAGCCCTGTTCCAAAACTTCTTGTACGCCCCCTTCCCTTTCGGCTTGGGCTCGGAGAGCGAGAGGAGGCCCTAGCGCAGGAGAGCTGTGGCGGCTGCGAACACCCACTTAACCTTTTGGGGGCTTCATTTGTACAAAGAGGGTGTTGGAATACATGATCTCTATGGTTCCCTCCGGTTCCAAATCTTTGATCTTATAATCTACATGGGCATTAGGACTGATTGAAAAGTTGTGATATTTTTTATATATTGAAACTTAATTAGAATATAAATAGTTTGAACGTTTTGTTGTATTTATATTCAATATTAAATTTGTGACAATGTGAAGGTGAGTTTTAGTTTGGGAAAGATTATTATTGCCCCTAATTATAGGTGAATATATATATTTTTTGCTTTTTTTTTTTTTTGGAGGGGGGAAGGCAGGGCAATTGGGGTTGAGTGACTTGCCCAAGGTCACATGGCTAGTAAGTGTTAAGTGTCTGAGGTCAGATTTGACTGATTTGTCTGAGGTCCTCCTGACTCCAGGGCTGGTGCTCTATTTACTGTGCCACCTAGCTACCCCGACAGGTGAATATTTGATGTTGCCTTCCGGAATAAATAAAGTTGTCAAGAGAAAAAGGTAATTTGTAAATGTAGAAACAGTGCTAGATTTGAAATCAGAGAAACTGACTTCAAATCCTGACATTGGGGTTAAGTGACTTGCCCAAAGTCACACAGCTGTTAAGTGTGTTAAGTGTCTGAGGCTGGATTTGAACTCGGGTCCTCCTGCCTTTAGGGCCGGTGCTCCATTCATTGCTCCATCTAGCTGCCCCTATTCCATCTCTTCTTAAGAATTATGTTCATTTGTTTACTCTTCCACCATTTCCAGGATTTTTACTTCATTCAATGCAGTCCTATAGGGAGGCTAAATGCCTTTCAGCAAGCAAATCAGAATGAACTTTTCCAGTCAGTCCTATATTTTGACAGCATATAATGCTGTCTTTAAAAAAAAAAAATTGTTCTGGGGGCAGCTAGGTGGCCCAGTGAATAGAACATTGGAATTAGGAGGACCTGAGTTCAAATCTGTACTCCAACACTTGCAACTTAACTAGCTGTGTGACCTTGAGCAAGTCACAACCCCAATTGCCTTGCCTTCCCCCCTTAAAAAAATAGCTCTGCTCCCACTCCCTATCATATCTTTTCATATCTTTCTCTGTACTTTACTGCCTAAGTCCCTCAGTCACCCTCTTCTGCACTGATACCCCATGCTTTTTTCTTCTTTTTTTTGCTGTTAGATTATTTCATTATTAAATATATGCATGTGTCTAGCCTAAAAAAATAAAAGTGACCTTGGGCAAAGTTATTTAACTTCCTTGGATCTCATTTTCCTCATATGTAAAAAAAAATAGGTTGAATTAGATGACCTCTAAGACCTCTACCTGCTTTAAATCAGCAAATGGCAATTGTTTGCTCATATGGAACTTTTCACCCTGACAAACAGAATTGTTGTAGACTTTTTTTTTTTCATTCCATCTATGCCACAGATAGGGGAGGTAAGGATCCTTACCCTTACTTCACAGACTGGTGAGATTTTTCATAGAGTAGTAATGAAACTGGCAGAAACTAAGACTTTTGCTCTCAGTTTAGTTTCCTGACCTCCCCTCCCCCAATTACTTTTCATATTCTATTTCAAAGCAAGAGTCAGTAGGTAAAGAAAATGGCTTCCCTACTTGGTTCCAGTGTTTTGCACAAGTAGGTTCTTTTTGGGGGCATTCCTTATTGGTCATTAGAAGTGAAGTTCAAACCTCAATGGATTCACTCCAGAATTTTCCTAACTTTTACAGAGTTTCAGTTTCAGGGGCAGATTGAAATCTACTACTGGATCCCACTTTATAGTTTTACCAAAAAAAACCCCAAACCCCAAACTAGAAAAGGACAAGCTCTGGGACTCATATTTTTCTTTGTTTTAGTTGAATTCAAAATTTTAAGTTGATTGTGCTGAAGTGAGCATTTGAAATAACCCTGCCCTACCATTCTGAAACTTGTCAGTTTACTTACATAAGGTACATGAAAAATGCCAAATTCAGAAAAATAAAATGGCAGAAATAAACGGAAAATTTTTTCCAAATGATATTTTGTTAAACAGTCAGACACCATACTAAGCACTAGGGGTACAAAGGAAAGGAGAAAAACAGACGCTGCTCTCAAGGAGCTCACAGTCCAAGAGGAGAGACAGCAGGACGCACACAGGACGGACAGGAGACAGTCCTCAGAGGGAGGCCCCAGTGTTAAGGGGACCAAAAAGGGCTCCTCTTAGAAGAGGGGAGTTTATTTGGGGTTTGAAGCCAAGAGGCAGAGACGAGGAAACAGTCAGTGAAAACTCCCAGAGTTTGGAAATGGCATGTTTTGTTTGCAGAACAGCAAGAAGGTCAGTGTCACTGGATGACAGAGTAGGTGAGGGCTGGGCTGAGGTGGAGGAGGGGGCCGGGCTGAGGTGGACGAAGGGGCCAGGCTGTGAAGGGCTTTGAATGCCAAACAGGATTTTTTATTTGATCCTGGAGGTGATAGAAAGCCACTGGAGTTTATGAATGGGGGTGGGCTGGGCTTTGATATGTTTTGATATGTTCCTATGCTTTAGGAAGATTAATTTGACAGCTGAGTGTAGGATATTTGATGGTTGGCTTGAACAAATGATCAAAAGCCATGGAATCTCCCTTATTATTATTATTTTTTACAATAAGTAAATGGAAGATAATCTTAGTCTTCTAGGAAATGATATAAAAGTGAATTTTTTGTGAAAAATTGCAGAAACAGTATGGTGCAGTTGAAAACAACATTGGATTTGGAGTCAGGAACTGGGTTCAAATTCTGGTTGCTCCTACTATCTACTTGGATGGTCACTTCATCTAAGAAGGGTTTTAGTTTTCTCAGTGATAAAATTTGAGGGGGGATTGATTAGATGAACTCTAGGGTATCTTCCAACCTTAACTTCATTATGACTCTGTGTCCCATGTAATATTTAGTAATATATGTGGTTTTTATGAACTTGTAACCTGTTTAGTAATTAAGCAATATTATTCTAGAACCCAGCCATTCATTATGTTAAAAAAACAGTTGGGTTAAAAACATACACTCAAGCATTTTTTTTTTTTGCTTTTTTGGGGGGGCTTGGGGGGAGGGCAGTTGGGGTTAAGTGACTTGCCCAAGGTCACATGGCTAATTTTTGTGTTAAGTGTCTGAGGCTGGATTTGAATTCAGGTCCTTCTGACTCTAGGGCCAGTGCTCTATTCACTGAGCCACCTAGCATTTTTTTAAACCTGTTCAGAAGACAATGCAAATTGTGCATGTGCGTGTGTATTTGAGAGAGAGAGAGAGAGAGAGAGAGAGAGAGAGAGAGAGAGAGAGAGAAAGAGAGAGAAGGAGGGTGGGGAGGAAGGGAAGGAAAGAGAGAAAGATGAAAATTTGTAGTATTTTTATAAGACTGACCAGTGGCTTGCATTTTTTCCCAGGAATCTCAGGCAAAATATTAAAGGTCAAATAGATGTGTAACAAAAGAATGTGTGATATTTATTACTAAATTCTATAATAAGCTGAAATCTTTATAAGCATGTGTTGGAGTCTGCTCAATAGATGTTCACTTAAGGCTGAGAAGGCAGAAGGGTGAGGGAAATATAACTCACAGCTTATTTCTACTTATTTCAGGAAGGACAAAAAAAAAATTAAGTTTTACTGGGGGAAATTGGATCTGGATTTCAGTTTTCCCTCATCCCACAGGCCTGGTCATTATTTCAGAGTAAGGTTTACAGCTTCCAGTCCAGATCTATCAATTTAAACAAATAATTCCCACACTGGGCAAATACAGCCATCTGAGGCTTTGAAATTGCCCCCTCCTTGGAGATAAAGGAATATAGAAGCCTTGAGAGCCACTATGAGCTATAGTCACACTGAAATGTATAGGTTTTGAGTCACTTTTTTCATTGCTGCAGAGGAATGTTTATATTCTTCTAGTTGCTTATTCATGCTTCCTGTGTAAATAGAATATCTCCTGAGAAGTAGGCCCTGGCCCTCTGTCCCAGATCTCCATTTAATGCTGGACTATCCCTTAGCAGTCATAATCTTACTTCCCTGCTTTACCTCTTGATTTCTGAATCTCCAAAAAGGATAATATTCTCTTTGAAGAGGACTTATAAGGATTAATTGCTATTTACAACATTCTTTGAAAGAGGAATCCTATTCACTGGCTCTGCTCTCCTCCAAAATGGTGCTAGCTATACTGGTGGCAGGCTTGACCAATTGGAATGAATGATGAATGATTCCCTGATTGGCTGGGTTTATATATACAGTTTTGGCTGATCATCACACAGAGTGCAAAGTTTCTTACACACACACACACACACACACACACACGTACACACATATACTTCACACAGTTATGTATATATATACATATATGTGCATGTATACTACATATAAAGTATGTGTATGTTGCTGATGTAGGTTATGTATGTCCATCCGGGTGGGCTACACTAATAGGTCTTCATGTGGGTATTTTGCATGTTGTGTACTCTTCATTGAAAGAAGCAGTATTTGCGTCCAAATTATCTTCTTCAGCAAAATCAGTTTGCGACCATCTATGTCCTTATGGTACTTGTAATGTTTTTCTTTCTTTTAAACTTTTATAAATAAACTTATTAGCTGAGGGTTATAAACTGCTACCTCTCAAAGAAGTTCCTTTACCAACTCATTTATATGTTAATTACATGTGGTTTGGGGAGGGAAAGGGAAAGGATGTTACCTATCTTAAAGATAAGCCTTCTCATCTCAATGAATTCTTTGTTAGAGTTGTTTAATAGAAGAAATGGAGACTGCAACCCACTTAACCAAAGGGATACTGTTATAAATAGTGAATTAAGCATCTGGGGATTCTAAGGAAAAAGCTGATTTATTAAATAAATACCAAAACACCAAGAAGTTTTGTTTTAAGGGAAGACCAAACAGTAGATTGCTTTACAGTTAATTTGTAACATTCTGAGGTCTTCAGGCTTCATGGAAGAGTTGGCAATTGAATTGTTTGACTAAGTTGGGACTTTTTTTTGAGAGGAGGGGAGTGGGTGGGAGTGCCTTTCTGAATTCTAGGAATGATTTAAGTTAATAAGAGTTAACAAAGGTGGAATACTAATCTTTGCAGCCAAACCATACTGAAAGTGGTTCATTAGTCAATTGATCTTTTTGGCTTGTTTTGTTTAGACTCCCTATGAACAGCATTTGCAGTGGACCCTAACACCTCTCAAGCTTTTGGGTCTCTCTCCCAACCCCCTAGTCTCAGGAGCTTAGCATCTTTAGTGATAAAGATCTTTTTTTTATTTCTCCTAGCAAAATTAACTTAATATGTCCACCAGGGAAATACTAACTTCTCACCATGTCTGAGAAGAGAGTGACAAGTCATGTAGCTTGAGGTCTAGAGCTGATATTCTGAGAGTACATGGAAGGAGAGATTCTAACCCCAAGGGATATGATCCTGGAGAAAGGGTGAACCTCCACAAGGTTGTGGGCTGTGTGTCAGATGGTTGAGCTGAGGTGAGCTAATTTTGGTGGTTAAGTTACTGTGCTATAAGGCCTCTAGGTGGAGTGGTGGTTAGAGAGCTGGAGATGGAGTCTGGAAGATGTGACTTCAAATCTCAGGCATCTACTCGAGTCTAATCCTGGTCAGGTCACTTAATCTTTGCTTGCCTCAATATCTTGATTTTTGTAAAATGAGGAATAGATTGGTAGATTATTTTAGCACTTAATGATGTAACTAGCACCTACCTCACTGGGTTGTTGTGAGGATTGAATGAGATAACATATGTGATTGTTGTTCAGTTATTTCATTCAAGTTTGACTGTTCATAACCCCATTTGAGATTTTCTTGGCAAAGATACTGAAGTGATTTGCCATTTCTTTCTCTAGCTCATTTTTACAGATGGGGAAACAGACAAATGTAGTTAAGTGACTTGGTCAAGGTCACACAGCTGGCAAGTATTTAGGCCAGATTTGAACTCATGAAGATGAGTCTTCCTCACTCCAAGCCCAGAGCTCTATCCACGGTGCTACCTAGTTGCCCTAATGTCTGTCTGCAAAGTGCTTTGTAAATATTAAAGCGCCTTATAAATGCTAGTTATTATAGTATTTACAAAGATATTTGTAATTGATGGGTTAAGGGAACAAAATTCTGCTGATATGGTCGTGAAATAAGAACCACTGTGAGGGATAGATGGCTAGAGGCTGGGAGTCAAGTTATCTGTATTTAAGCTTATAATGCCTGGGTAAGTGTCATATGTATCATAGCATTTGATAAAAATTATTTGATGATAGTGGGATATAGATTTACTGTTGAATTTATCTTGTGCAATCCAATTAAAAAAAAGTTCTCCTTTTCTATGCTGATTTCCTCATCAGTAAAACTTTGCAGTGATACCATCAGGATGAATGAGATTGTGTTTACTAAAAACTGCTCTGAGTTTGCTGTAGATAAGGATTATAGGAGACTCAGCTATATTTATGTACTGTGTTTAGATGAGAATAACTATGCAGCAATCATGCTAGCCCATGTTGATGTAGTGCTCTGCAGTTTTATACAAAGTATTTTATATGCATTGTTTTTCCTGATCCAGCATGTCACAGGGGGAAGAGCCCTTGATCTCAGGTCAGAGGACTGGGTTCAAATCCAGATTCTTGTGGGACCTTGGCAGGTAGGTAGAAAAGTAGGAGTCTTGGTGACACAGTAGAGAGTGTATCGGGACCAGAGTCAGGAAGTTGTTGAGTCATGTCTGACTCTTACTAACCACATTTGGGGTTTTCTTGGCAAAGCGTTCAGCTCCTGCCTCAGACCCTCACTAGTAGTGTGACCCTAGGTAAGTCACATGCCCTGTCTTTCTCAGTTTCCTCATCTGTTAAATAAGGGGGTTGGACTCTATAGCTTTTGAAGTCTTTTCCAGCCCTGAATCTATATAATTCTCATACCAACCCCAGGAGTTAGGTGATACAAATGTTACTATCCCCATTTGAAAAAGGAGAAAGTCAAGGGACTTAATTTTATGAATGTGGCTGGTGATTGTCAGTGCTGGGGCTGAAGCCCAGGTGTTCTGAATCCCAGGGCAATTTTCTTCCCATAATAATACAATGGACATTTTTTTTTTGTCTCTGAACCTATGATTCCATCAGTGTATAGAACTACTGGAGGGATCAAGAAGTTAAGTAACTTGGCCAAGATGAAACAACCAGTATGTTTCAGAGTCGGATTTGAAAACAAATTTTCCTGACTCTGAGACTGGCCTATCCACTATGCAATGCTGCCTTTTATCATAACGTATATAAACACCTCCTCGTGTGGATGTGTTGCTGGCCATGTACTTATGTAGTTCTGTGTGTGGGGAGAAAGGACAAACTCACCTGTAACATTCAAGCTTAGTATGTTAACATTAGTATGTTAACACTGGAGTTTCTCTTTTAGATCCATTTAAGTCATCTCAGATTAAGTTTCTTCTTGAGGTGTTTGATGACTTCTAGCCTTTCCACAGACATAGGCAGGATGATTCTTGGTTAACTCATGGAATCTATTGACTGTTAAGCCAGTTCTCCCATGGTCCAGTTGCTACTTGGCAGATACTTTTGGAGATTCTTTAACTTGGACACGCTTGCTGTTAGCATAATGATGTGTGTGGGGATGCATTTCCTGATTCACTACCACATTCTAGATCAATAGGATTTAGTGGCTCCTCTAAATCCTAATGAAATCAGCAGAGACTCGCTTTCATTTTAGTTTTAATTCCAACTACCCACTAAAATTCATTTCCTTTCTGTATACACTTCCCAGGAATGTCGAGATTTTTTTTTTCCTTCAGGGAAGCAAAGCCAGGTTCTCTTTCCATACGATACCTGAAATAGGTGTATGATATGATCCCTTCTGTGCATCAAAGGGCACTTGCACTCCCTGTAAGAGGACTCCCTGGTTTTTGCCATGAGGGTGCTCTAGTGGTTAATTTTGCTATTTCTACTCTAGCTGAATGTGGCTGAAAAAGGAAATTAGGATACTCTCCAAGGATAAAGCCTTCATGAATACTATCTCCTACTCCTCTCCTACTGTTTAGAAGGTTCATAGCCTTGGAGACAGAACTGGCCGTTGGATAATAGCCAGCATTTAAGATTTGCAAAACTCTTTATACATGTTGTTTCATTTGAGCCTCACAACAGACCTGGGAAGTAGGTGCTACTATTATTCCCATTCTATAGATGAGAAGACAGAAGCAGGCAGGAGTGAAGTGCCTTTCTTATTTCCAGTTCGGCATTCTATCCACTGTGCCACTCTGCTGACTCATTTAGTGACCATTTACTCTAATTTCCTCATTTTACAGTTGAATAAATAGGCTCAGAACCCACATGCCTTGACGTTAAATGCAATTTCAAAGTATCCTGAATTTGGCAACTCCTCTAGAGATAGTGTTTTGTGCTCTGAGTGCAGTAGGCACTCTCTGAATGCTTATTTTTAGGTAGTTCTTTCAGACCTTTTGTTTAGATCTCAAGAGAATATTTACTTCTCAGGCAGATTGTATGGGGTGTTCAGGAGGACTAGCACCTCTGATGGGAGGGCTGCTCTTCCCCCTTTGGTGTCCATCTGGCACTCTCACCTGGGACTCCAAGAAGCTATAGCATGCACAGTGGCCATACCCTGGTAAACTATCTCTGCAGACAGGCTCAGGCTAAACCAGACTGAGGGTAACTGAAGGCCTCAAACACATTGGTGAGTTAGTGGAATGCCTACTTCAAGCCTGTGAAGACTCTCCCTGATGGAATGGGCTGCTGAGAACAATTTGTTCCAATGGTCATAAAGGTGGCTGCAGCAGGCACTGTTGATTCTTAGAGCTTGGTCAGACATCCAAGACATCAAGGTCATCCACTACATCCCAGGCCATCTCCAGTCATCCTGACTTCTGTCCTGCCACTGGACTTTGGTGACTCTGGAGGAAAGAGTGAGGCTGATGACTTTGTGCAGCTCTGCCTCACTTAAATCCAGTTCACATGTGAGTCAAGACATCACCCATGACAGCACTGGTCTGCTTTGAAATTGAAGGACAAACAACAACAATGGAAACTCAGCAAAACAGATTAGTATGAAGTCAGTAATGGTAGGTTTATGTGAACTGATTTGTTTTAGCTCAAAGTGGTTTTGTTGAGGTTTGGGGGTTTAGGGGTGCTCTACACCCCCAAATGCTGACATGTTGGGTCCTGCTGAATGAACTTGACCCAAATCTTCTCTCAGTCAAAGTAAAACAAAATTTATTAAAGATTGGCCATAATGGGTAGACTCTTGAGGAGCCTAAGTATTTGTGATGCTTATATTGAAAGTGGGCCAGAACTAGATTGAGTCTCAACTGCTTCCTAGAGGCAAGATGGATCTCATACAGAGAAAGACTGTGTGAGGGATCTAGATGGTCTAGAGGAGGGGCTTGGGGAGGGTCTTGAGGAGGAGTCTAAGGAGGATCTTAGGGGGACTGAGGTCAGACTCCAGGAATGGGATTAAGGGCAGGAAATAGCTGAAGGCTACCTGGAGATGAGGACAATGGAGGCCTAAGCTAGTTTAAGGGTAACAGGTTTGGGTATAGATATTTTGATAGGATCGAGGGTGGGAAGTAGCTGGACAGTGGAGGGCTAGGCTAGGTTAAGAGTAACAGAGATTTGGGCCTAGTCATAATGAAAGGCTCATGGCCTCAGGCAGATGTCTCATCAAGTGGGAAAATTCAAGGGGGTTCCCAGAGCCTAAACCCCATCAGTTTTATTCAGAAAGGGATGTATTATCTTCTTCTTTTGTTAGCAAATGTCACTATTCCTCTCTCCTCCAAAGGAGACCTTCTACCATAGCTATTGGTTCCCCTTTGCACAGGTGACTCATCATGGCATGTGGTTCCCAATTGTCTCATTTCTATCTAGCTGTTTCTTTTTTCCCAACTAGATTGCAAGCCCTTTAAGGGTAGGGAATGTGCATGATACTATTTTTATTTATCTGAGCAAAGTAGATGCTTGATAAATACTTTCTGAAATTACTTATACTGAACCCATGGCTATGGCTATGCTATCCCCATTCTGTCTGTTTTCTCTTCCTGGGTTATCCTAACACCTAATACTCCTTAGTCAATCAGGGAGCTTGTTTTATTGCCTTCATAGGTGAATAGCTTTTGCTCTGAGATCAGGGCTCCCTTCTGGTATTGACTGGGTACTAATTTTGTTTTCCCTGATTCTAACCTTTCGAACTCTTGATTCTGGCTATCTAGGCCTGGGCACCTGTTTGCCCTTCTTTGCCTTAACAGACTTCTCTGGATTTGACTTCACACCTACATAAACCTGTAATACCTGCAAGCCTTCACCTAGCTGGCTATATTTCTGGTGCTGGCACTTTTAGGCCTCTCTAAAATTGTGCACAAGAATGAAGTCCCTTTCCTCAAACCTCCATCTATTTCTGCTGGCTTTTTCTGATTTATAGCCTTACTTTCCTTCAACCCAAGGGCTCTTTTCTTAATTAAGGCTAAGCTCAACTCTCACTCAGAGCCATACAACCTTCACCTTCAAAGGCCAGACTGGCCTGTGGTGCTAGAACCTTATAATGAACTTGTTTCTATTTCTCTGTCTCCCACTTTTGTCTCGGTTGATTAAATCTTTTCTGCTATCTCTGTGAAAATATTCTTGATTGCCATATAAAATAATTATGAATCTGTATTTCTTCCAAATCATTTGTAAAAAAAAAAAATAACACTGGGATGGTGGTGGTGGGCATGTGGAATTGGAGATTTTGACCCTGGTTAGAATTATAATGGACTCTGTGTTCAGGTTGAGTATTTGGTGGGGGGTGGGGGTGGGGGGGGGTTGTAGGGACTGAACAGCTGGATTTTAGAAATTGCTTTATTCTAAAGAAAAAGCCAGTATTCCCTGTACTCCCTCCCTTCTGTATGACTTCCACCCACCTCAAGTTAGACTAACTACTCTTTGTATCCACATGAGCATTTCCTGGGATTTAAAAGTGTCACAGAATCCCTTACTACTCCCATATGTACTTCTTTTGGATTGGGAGTGGAGGGGGGAATCACACTATATCCAGGCTGGTCAGAGTTTTGCTGTAGACTAAGATTACATTGATTCTGTTTATTTTGTCACTCTTAGTGCACTTTGTGGAATCCAGGTAGATTCATTCATAAATAACTTCTTTTGAGGATAATTGGATTTTAAAGATAATCCATCCTAATTGAAGGTCAGTGGCCTTTTCCAGTCTTTTTTTCACCCCCCTCTAATCCTTGGGGAGGGGGGAGATAGTTAACAACAACGAAAAACCCTTCCTCTATTTGCTTGAATTTAGAGATTTCCTCCCTAGAGATGTAAACTCCTGAGGACAGGGACTAGTTTTTGCTTTTTTTTTTCTTCCATATTCTCACTGCTAAGTTCAGTGCCTGGAACATAGTAATTACTTAATATATATGCTTGTTGATTGAAAGAGAAGTGTGTGAACTTCTTATTGAAGGCCTGATACGACTGAGATTACTGATTTTCCTGTATTGCTGAGAATATCCAAAATTTTAATCATTTGCTTATTTATTTCATTACTACAATGACTGGAAATTAACCTCCTCTTTTTTAAGGTATGATAATACGAGGGGAAATGTGATGTCAAAAGGATTTCTTGGTCTAACCTCCAACCGTAACTCAAATTGTGGTTCCTGAAGTTTAAAACTGTGAACAACTGCAAGTAACACAGAGAACTATTTGCTTTTAAGTTCCAGCACCTTTTATAAATAGGAACTGGATCTTTCGAAGAACTCAATTAAGCTTGTTAGCTTTGGCTTAGTCACTACTTCCTGATTCCCAAACAAGAAGTTTGAAGCAACATTCTTTAGAGTGACAGCAAAATGATATTGTGTGCACCTCTGTTCTTCCTAGGAGGTCTAGACGTTTCACAGTTGTATCTTACAAAAGCTGTATGGAACACATATATAGCAAGGATCATCATAGGATCCTAGGTTTAGTGCTGGAAGGGACCTCAGAGGTCATGTAGTCCAACCCCCTCATTTTGCAAAAGAGGAAACTGAAGCTTAGAGGAGTCTGTAGCATCATGTAGACCATGGCAGGGCTAGACTTGGAATAAGGGCTGAGATCTGCACCTAGCTTCTCTGTCTCTAAACCCAACCCAATTTCTACTTTACTGCTTTGCTGGAAGGACTGTTAGATCATTGATTCCCCCCTTCTTTACAGATGAAGAAACTGAGGAAGAGATGCTTCATTGTATAGTTTGGGGAAAAGGAGGCTTAAAATCAAAGTAATACATTGAAGCACTGAATGTACTTATTGAATCCCATAGTTCTGATCTCTGACATATATCCTTTCTTGTTGGACATTTGAAATGTGGTGAAGCTACCATTAGAGATAGTAAGAGAAGCCTGGAGCTAGAAGGAACCTTAGAGGACATTTAGTTTTATTTTAAATTTACATGTGAAGAAATTGAGGCTCAGAGAATGATTAATCATTTCTTGCCATTCTCTTCCTTTGGAAGAGTGACCTTCAAATGTAGCCTTTTAACAATCAGAACCTGGACAAGGCAACTCAGTTGCATAGAGTTAATAAAGTATTATTATTCCAATATGCATTATCCTGTTATGGAATAAAACTCCTGCTCCATCATGGATATCTCCTTAGTCGCCCTGCTTTTACTCTCTCCCATCTCATCCTCCACACAGCTGCCAAACTGATATACCTAAAGTGCCAGTCTGATGGTGTCACTTCTCTAGTCAAGAAACATCAGGGGTTCCCTATTGTTAAAAGCCCTGCACAGTCTGGTTCCTGCCTTTCAGATTGATTTCATATAAATCCCTCTCACATATTCTGTGTTCTCCCCCCACTGACCCTCTTTAGGTTCCATGTGCATATATGGCATAGAAAAGTACTGACTGGAATCAGAGTATGTGATGCTTGTCCTGCTTCTGCTACTCTGTACCTTGTGTGATGTTTGCCAAGTCACTTATACTCTCTGGGCCTCAGTTTCCTCATTTTTAAAATGAGGGGGATGGGCTAGATTAGAGGTGTCACATATGAGGCATAAACTAGATTAAAATGTAATTGGAAAATATTTCATGAAATAAATATGGGGCAGTTAGGTGGCACAGTGAATAGAGCACCAGCCCTAGAGTCAGGAGGACCTGAGTTCAAACTGGGCCTCAGACACTTGATATACCCTACTAGCTGTGTGACCTTGGGCAAGTCACTTACCCCCAATTGCTTTCCTCCCTCCAAAACAAAACAAAAAAAAAAAAAAGAAAGAAATAAAGATACTGTAGAACATAGACAATGCTAATATGGAGTTTTCTAAGTCAATGTATTACCCTAGGCAGCATGACTCCCTTTTCTTTTTGAGTTTAACACTGCTGGGCTAGATGACCTATGAGATTTCTTCTAATTGTACATTTATGATTTTTAAGACATCATGCTTCATTATTCTATGTCTTTGCCCAGGCTATCCCCTTCTTGCCTGGAATGCTCTTCCTCCTTATTTCTGCTTCTTGGTGTGTCTTCAAGGTTCAGGTCAAGGGCTATTCCATTTCACAAGATCCTTTCCACTCTATATCCCTCAAATGATTTCCTCCCCTTCTTTCCCCCCAATTTATTTTGTTAGATGGGTACATGTTCTGTCCTAGTAGAAGATGAGGGTAGGGGTTATTTAATTTTTAATTTTTTTTGGCCTTTGTATCCCTACCACCCAATCTAATGAGTTACATACTATAGTCACTTAATACATTCTTATTGCATTGAGTTATTTAGGGCCAGTCACCTGGGAAGCATGGGATATTAGCCATAAGAGGGACTATTCAGAAATGACTCAGCACACACCCATCACCACTCTAAAAAAATTAAAAAAGCAAAAGTTTGTGTTTGTCTTAAACCACACAACAGGATTCATTTTTGTAAAGACAATCCATTTCTTTGAACTTGTTTAAAACCAAATTGGCCTTTTAGGCAGGTGTCTTTCTGTAGGTCTGTTTCTACATATAATTCACTATTTAGTTCACATATTATTTATTATTTAATTACATATTATTTCAATATTTATTTATTAATAGTTTCACTTTCTACATGTTTGAGGTTTTTCTGTTTCTTGAATACCTAAGCCTTTTGTGACAGTGACCTGACAGAATGCTCAAATCTCCCCATCCCAAGGGAGTAGGATAGTATTGAAAAGTAGGGCATCCAGTTGTCCTACCTTTAGAACAGGTAAAAAGGAGATTGGTGTGCTGAAAACTAGGACAGATCTACCAAGTATGACACCTGGGCCCTGAATGGTATCAGCAACCAGTTCAGCATCAAATACTTGAACTTTTATGTGGGTCTCTTTGTTTCCCTTCCCATCCTCTCCACTCTTCCCAGTCATGATATCTACTAAACAATTACTAAAAGCAGTAACTTTGTTTGGTGGGTGAAGGAAGGTGATACCGATAATTAACAGCAGAGCATCTGGGCAGTTGCCATGGAGTTCCAGCTAGAAGTGAGGTTGAGTTTTTGCATATAGGGGCACCCTATGGAACACACTCATATTTGCCATTCCTTGCTCTTGTTGACCTTCAGGGGACTTTAGGGTCTGCTTCCAGATGTGTGTGACTCAGGGATAAAGGGTTTTCACTTTGACATGACAGAATCCACTTTGGGACTTGTAGAGCAAGAAGAACTGGTGACTTAGTATGTAGAAAAAGGAGTAATCCTACTCTCATCTTCTCCCTTCCTTTCAGGCTACAAATTATGTTAGGACTATTTCAAGCTTCTTTCTGAAAGACAGGTGAGACAGGAGAAAGGACAGTTTATCTTGACTCTCAATCCCAGCCTCTTTGAGGCTATGAGCTCATACCTGCCCAGCAAAGTCTGAGCTTGGGTTATGCTACTTCCTTGGTGCCTGTGCTTTTTGGATCTTAGACAGATGAGTACCTAGCCTGAGATGAACATATCTAAGCTTGGAGGAAGCCCTGTGAATTCAGTGGATTGGAACTGAATGATGTCAGGGAAAGAGTCCTAGCCAGCTAGCTACCTTGGCACTCTTAAAGAGGAGGGCCCATGGACAAGAGGACTGGTCCAAACCTAGCCATTTTATAAGTAGACCTGGACCAAGAGTTCTTTGAATAGTGCAGAATTCAATTGAAATGTAAAATGGCTAATTATCAGTCTCTCAAACTGCTTTATGTTCTGGTATGGTTTAAATATCAGCTTTCCAGTATATTGTGACAGTAGTTGTTGTTGAATCTGTTTTGAGTTTTTTTGTTAATGTACTGTAAATCTATGTTTAATTGTGTGTGTGTGTGTGTGTGTGTGTGTGTGTGTGTGTGTGTGTGTGTGTGTGTGTAGGAATAAATTACTATCACATACTTGATTCTTATTGTACAATGAATATTGTTATCACTCTCCCTTCTGGGGGGGAAACCCTAAATGTGAATTTAAGTTATCACCTAAGCTGTAAGTTAAAATTGTCCCTGGAGAGGTGTCTAACTCCTCTCATTATAGGCTGGATTCCCTTAGGACTGAACTTGTCTTGAGCAGAAGTGACCCTTAGTGGAGAGGGGAATGGTGCCTATAGGCAATTTGGGTGGTGCAGTAGATAGAATGCTGTATCTGAGGTTAGGAAAAACTGAGTAAAAATCCTGCTTCAGATATTTACTAGCTGTGTGATTCTGGGTAAGTCATTTAACCTATCTCAACTCAGTTTCCTCATTGGTAAAATTAGGATAATAATAGCATTTGCCTCCTAGGCTGTTGTGGGGATATAGTGAGACACAATTTATAAAGGAATTTGCAAACAATAAAATTTTATATAAATACTATTATTATTATATTCATCACCATCTTTATCATCATCAACCTTTGCTCCTCAAGTTTAGGCAAGGAAAAACATGAGTGAATGATGAAGATAGGATTTAAAATTTTTTTTACCCATCTTTTGATTTTATATCACCTTAATTTCCAATATCTCTTCTTCCCTATCTCTTGTAAGAAGGAATTTTTTAAAAAGAGGGAAAAAGTCAGCTCAACAAAGTTGACCAACTCAGCAGCTGGGTCTGACTGGACATTCAATATTCCAGCCCCAGTCAAGCACCAGCCTACTCATGATGCCTTTCCTGATCTCTCCTCCCACCCACTAGCTGCTGGTGCCTTGTCTTTCCCATAATTACTTTACATTCATTTTATGTGTGTAGATATATATGTGTATATACATATATACCCATACAGTTTGTCCCTCTCAATAGAACTTAAGTTACATGAGGGCCAGAATGGTTTCACTTATGATTTTATATTCCTAGTTATATAGCTCAGAGCCTGACACAAAGTAGGCACTTAATAAGTGCTTGTTGGTAGGTTAATAGTCTCCCACCTCTGCAAAGAATGGAGGGTGGGGCACACATTTTATTCACTGTTCTCTAGGGCCAAGCTTTGTGGTAACTGTAATTACATAGCATTCATTTTTTGGGTTTTCATTTACACTGTTGTGTTTGTTTATATTGTTTTCCTAGTTCTGCTGACTTCACTCTGCATCAGTTCATATAAATTGAAGATAAAATCTTAGTGGCATAAAATAACATCCCTGTGGACTGCTTTGTGGGCAGGGAGCTAAAATTTTATGATTCCAGTTGGAAGCCCTGGTCTTGTTCTGAGCTATGTTTCCTAATCCACCATGTTACTTTTGTAATGCAGTCCCCATAGTCTGCTTACTGCAAAAGAATGCATTATCTAAAATATAAATTAATGAGATAATTTCTTTTCAGATTATTCATTGTTCTTTAGCATCTGGCCTTTTCTGCTAAGCCTGGTATTGCTAAGGTAAACAGCAATAGCCATTTTTATCTTCAGTAAAATTGAATTTTTTTTTCCAGGGGACTGGACCACTCTTTTTGAAGAGATGCTGTGTATTGACAATGGCATTGATGGCTCCCAGGAGTGAGTCCTGTGCTATAAAGGTTAAGTTTTCTGCAGAAGGTTAGCTGGCTTCAGGATGTGCTTCTCCTCCTGGTTTACTTTGCCTGTGGCAGATGGCAGTAATTCCCAAGGTGGTGGGAAAGCAGCTGGAACTGGGACCACTGCCTGATGCCTTTACTGCCTCATGGAAATACCCATAGATATATATTTTTTGTGGGGGGGGGAGGGATGGTCCTACTGCTTTTGATTTTGTCCCTTTCTCCCTAATTTCTAATCAGAAGACCCTAAGCCTAAGGAAGTAAGACCTTGTAGATATGATAATAGGTGGGGTTTTTGAATAGCAGGGTGATTCTATGCCTTTGACTTGCCTTAGGTTACAAGTAATTATTTCATATTTTTTTGTGCCACTGTTATTTTTCTCATCTGTCTTTTTAAAAAATTAAAATGTTTCTGTCATTCTGAGCATGATAAATACCAGTAACTACAAACATATCCGTATACACAGAAAAATAGAAAAAGAGGATTGTATAGGAAACTATGAATCTCATTATATAAAACTTATTTTGTTTTGTCTTTTAGGATATGCTAAATTCAGCTTGTTAGTTCCAAAGCTGTCTTTCACTTTTATCCTCCTGTACTCTTCTGTGCATTAAAAAAAATGCTTGGCTGATTTTTTTTTTTTGCTATCACTATTATTAATTCCTCCCTCCCACCCCCAACCTCCCTATCTTGTAGTAACTTAACACATTCAAGCAAAACACATTCATACATTGACCATATCTGAAAATACATGTCTCATTCTTCACCACTGGTCTATCAGCTTTCTTTCAGAAGGAGGGTAGCATGCTCCACCATCAGATGTACTTTGGGATTGTGGTGGTTAAATTGGTTAGAGTTAAGTGTTTCAAAATTGTTTTTCTTTACAACGTCATTGTATAAATTGTTCTCCTGGTTCTGCTCTCTTCATTTTGGATTGGCTCATACAGATCCCAGGTTTCTTTGAATTTATCCCTTTTATCATTTCTTACATCTCAATAATATTCCATTATATTCATATATCATAATATATTCAGCCATTTCTCAATTGGGTTCCTCCTTACTTTCAAGTTTCTTGCTATGACAAAGTACTGTTAGGAATATTTTTGTATATATAGGCCTTTTCCCTTTAGGGTATATGCTTAGTAATGGCATTCCTGAGACAAAGGGTATGAATAGGTTAGGGATTTTTTTGGTGTAGAGTTCCAGGTATTGTACTTTACAACTTCACCAATGTATGTATATTAACATGCCTGACCTCATATATCTCCTCCAACAATTGTCATTATCTTTTTTTGCCATCTTTGATTATCTAGTGGCATTGACTTAGATCTTCAGAGCTGTTTTATGTTTCTGTTATTATTAGTTATTTGAAGCATATTTGCCTATGATTGTTGATAGCTTGCCTTTCTTCTTTTGAGAAACATATGTTCATATTGCTTGTCCATTTATCAAGTTAGAAATAGTTCTTGTTCTTATATATAGTAATTGACTATTACTTAGGATTATTCATTTGTAACTTCTGCCTGTTCTTCTGTGTATGAGAGTGTCTTGCATTTAGTAGGTGAAAAAAAGAATTCAGTATTAAGACTTTAGACCCTTCACAAAATCTCTCTTCCACTTTCCCTATATTTTAGTATAGGATGGATTTTGAGAGCAATTTCTAAAAAGTTTCAGTGTCATTTATAGTGTTTTTTCTTTCATCTCTAACCAGGGTTTGTGCTAGAGGCATCTCCTAGTAGTTGGAGAGAGAGCTGATTGTTAAATTTTTAGTGTCATCATTTATCCTTCAGAAATCAGCAAACGCTACAAATCAGGACTTGATTTATTGTTTCATTGATTGTCTAAACAAAATAAAGTGTTTATACTGCAATTTAAATAATACTGCAAATTAAACTTACAAGTGTGTTTTGGATTGTTATACCCAAGCAACTTGATTGTTAAACAATAAACAAACATTAACAAGCACACTCCTACCCCACTGACATCCTGTATGTATTTCTGTGAAGTAACAACATAGCCTTTTAAACTCAATTCTCTTTAAATTTAGGAGAAAATAATCAATAGGTTTGAAACTAGAGCTTTCCTCTGGTTTCAGTGTGGCTCAGCCCTTCCTTGCTCCCACTGGGAATATATATCCATGCTGCTGAGGATTATGGGAAGTTCTGCTGGCTACAGAAGAGACAGCCTGAGGCTCCCTTTGGGACTGAAGAGTTAGAAAGGAGGGTGCCCTTTTGAGAAAGGGGCGGGAGGTAGGAATCCACCCGGATAGAATGATTAAAGTACTGACATCACTGTAGGCAAGGCAACAGCAGGACAATCATACTGACACCAAGTGGTGGTCAGAACCCTAAGGGAGTTTTTCCTCTTCTGTCTTGGGGCAGGCAGGAAGGGGTGGAGTGTATGTTAGATGGACAGGGAGAAAGGTGTTGCTTTTCTGTCCTTGTCTTTCTCCTTGTGCTAAAAGGACTATGAGCTTAATGCCTCCCTTTAGAAATGTTCTTTCATCTCTGTTTATTACCTAGGGTGGCCTCAGATTTTGGAGGAGGGAAGGAGAAACATATCAGGGTGGTTGGATAGAAATAGGAGGTTACATTCAGGGTGGGATTCTGGAGTGTCACTTCAGTTTCCCCTGCAATAGCCATACTGTCTGGACTTCTTATCCCTCAAGGGCCTCTAGCATTATGTCCAGTGACATAATACTCTGAGTTTGTTGTGCCGAAGACAATGTGAGGTTTGGTACAAATTATGAGTTGCAGAAATTTCAAAGGTACTTCTCTCCAAAACTAACTGGGAGGAAAGGATCAGGAATGCTCTCCCAAGGGAACTGTTTGTATAGAAAGGAAACAAGTGTAGCAGTGGGATGAAGTTTACGTGCTGAAACATTGCTATGACACTCTGGAGCAGAAGCTATTATAAAGAAAGCTCATCTTGAACCGAATCCAAGAGGTTTTAGTTACTGAAGTCCTTTTAATGAATGACTTCATTATAAGGGATGGGGACCCTGAGGACAGCATCAGAGGGAGGGTGCAGTGTACCACCAGGACACAGATAGCATTTCTCTCTCTTTCAGTAAACGTAGAGATAAGCACAGGTTGATTACATCCTGTGTTGTTTGGCTGGGGGAATTCGATGGAACTGGTCTACAAGGCAGGTCACAGGAAGCCTGTGACCTGCTACCATTTTATTTTATCCTTCAAGCAATTAAAGTAGCCTCAAAAGCAATGTCATTTTTCCCTTCTGTTCTTTAAGCCCTTTCTCCTCATGATCATCATACTTGGATATGATGGATTGTGATCTCATTGATCTGGGTACTGCCATGACTAAAACATGTTTTAATCCATACACATCCAAGTAGAATTTGGTTGTTCAAATATAATTGTTGGGAACCTTGGCAGGGGTGGGGCAGAGTTTGATGAGGAGAAGGAAGCTGAAATACTTTGGCATATATAAAAGATATTTTGTGGATCATATTTCAAGGATTTCAAAGAAAGGAGAGGGAGCATCATATAAAACTTAACAGTCATTCATTAATGGATAAGTTGCCAATATAAAGAAACAGTTCTGAAGGGAATGACAAACTATTATTCCATATGAAAATGAACCCAAGTACAAATAAGGGAAATGCAAATCAAAACAAGTATAAGGTTTTGCTTGAGAGTGATTCCAAGATGTGAATCTAGCAAATTGGCAAAGCTGACCAAAAAAAAAAATGGAATTAGGGGTTGTAGAATAACAGGCTTACTAATACACTGTAAACTAGTCAATCCACCCTGGAAAGCAATTTAGAATTTTATATATATATATATTTTGGAGGGGGTTAAATGACTTGCCCAAGGTCACACAGATAGTAAGTGTGTCAAGTGTCTGATGCTGGATTTGAACTGAGGTCCTCCTGACTCCAGGGCCAGTGCTCAATTCACTGTACCACCTAGCTGTAATGCTTACTATGTGCCAAGCATATAGTGTTGTTTTGGGTTTTTTTTGCTTGTAGGTAATCAGGGTTAAGTGACTTGCCCAGGGTCACACAGCTAGTAAATGTCTGAGGCTGGATTTGAACTTAGGTCCTCCTGACTCCAGGGCTAGGGCTCTATCCACTGTGCCACTTAACTGCTCTGAAATTATGCTTAAAAAAGTGATTCAAATGTCCATATCCTTTTACCCAGAGACCTCACTCCTGTGTGTATATCCTAAGGAAGTCAAAGACAGAAAAATAGGTTCTATATATGCCAAAATATTATAGCAGCAAAAAATTGTAAACAAAGTAGGTGCCCTTTGACTGAGGAATAGTTAAACAGATTATGGTACATGAATGTAATGGGAAATTACAGTACTATAAGAAATGATGATTATAAAGAATTCAGAGAAGCATAGGAAGACTTATATTAAGTGATAGTAAAGTAAGTCAAACCAGGAAAATAATATACTCAGTGATTATAACAAGGTAAGTGGGAAAACTTCACCCATATTGAATGCTGTATAATTATAATGACTTAGTTTATTCCCAGATGAGGAAATGTACCTTTCTCCCTTCACTGGTGAAGTGGGAGACTAGATTGTGGAAATTATGTATACCTTTAGTCTCGGGTGATGTGTTGGTTACTGGCTTTTTTTTTCAATTTTTCTCTCTCTCCCTTCCCTCCCTCACTCCCCCCCCCCTCTTTCCCCCTCTCTCTCTTTTTCTCTTTCTCTGTCTTAAGGGATAACTATCTGGAAAAAGAGATACATTCAGAGATAAAGGTGACATGAAAAACAAAAGATAGTAATTTGTTGTTGTTAAAGGATAAGTAGGAGTCCATGGCCTAAAATTCATCCTAAGAAAATTTTGAAGCTTTCATGAATGGTACTCTGAAGATAAAAAGAAAAGATTCTGATGAAGTAAGAGGGGACTGTTTAAAGAGAGTGCATATACACAGGGAACTAATTGGCCACCTTAGATTTTAAAAAGGCATGCTCAGAAGATAGAAGTAAGGACAGATAACTAAGGAATGCAAAACTCGTGGTCCTATGAGAATAGTACCACTATATGCATAGTTAATAGTATTAAGAGGGCTATAGCTCAAGATAAATACCAGGATCAACCAAAAATATATATTTTAACTGTTCTGAGGAAAGAGGAGATTCAAAGAAAGCATAAATGGGAAAATGATAACAACTGGAGACAAAGCAGAACTACTCAGTATTTGTTCTTTTAAAATTTTTATTAATGAAAATCATCTTTGGTCTAGAAGGGCCAGAACAAAGATGGATAATAGGGACTCAAAGCCCAAGATAATTAGGGAGACATAGTAAAAGAACACCTTTGATGTGAGCAAGTCATCAAACCCAGATGAACTGCATTCCAGGGAACTGAAAAAAAACAAAACAAAACAAAACCTGGTACACTGAGATTGTTGAGCCACTGAGACCAAGAGAGGTAGTAAAAGATGAGAGAAGGGGAAAATGTTCTAGTTTTTCATAAAAGGAAAGTGAATGGAGGCTGCAAAACTATAATGAGTTATTGTAGCTTGTTTTTAGTTTCTTTTAAAATTCTAGAGCAGATCATTATAAAGATGGTTAGTAGAAATCTAGAAAAGGAGGCAGTGATCACAAAGAACTTATGTGGCTTTATCTAGAACAAGTTATGCCAGACTAACCTCATTTCCTTTTTGGACAGGGTTACTAGATGGATAGATCAGTGGAATACTGTATGACTATATTGTAGCAAAACCTATGACAGATCCTCATGGTTTTTTTGTGAACAAGATGGAGACATGTGAGCTGCCATGGAGATTGATAGTACCTGCTATGTAGGGCCAGCACTGAGAACTATTAATTCTAAGGCACCCTAAATTTGTGACATTATGGACTGGTCCATCTCAGTTCTTTACACACTAAAGTCTCCAAAGTTGATCTCCTCAGGATCTACCTTAGAGCTGGAGTGTGGATCCTTTTGGGGAGCCAAGGTTTTACAAATCTTAGTGCTTTCTTCTAGTACTGTTCTCTTTCTCTAGTGCTGTTCTCAGAACTGTCTAGTACTGTTCTCTTTCCCTGTATGCTTCTGTATAGGTATTAAAAAACCGATCTCCTCCTCCTTCTTCTCACTCTCCTTTTCTTCATCTTCTTCCTCATTCTCCTCCTCCTGTTTCTCTCTTTTTTTCTCTTCTGCTTCATTTTCTTCTTTTTTCCCTTCCTCTTTTCCTCCTTTTCCCTTCTTTCTCTTCTTTTTGCTCTCTCTTGGTTTCTCCCTTCTTCTTTTTTGTGTGTGTTCAATTAACATTTATTTTCTATTACTCTCATGTTTGACCCCCCTACCTCAATTGAAAAGACAAAACAAAATCCTCTGATTACCAGGATATCCTGAGGTCCTCCGTCTTGTAGGTAATGATTCTCACTCCTTGTAACCAATATGCATAGTTAAACAAAACAAATTCTTGCTTTGGCCAAGTCTAAAAATGCACGTCTTATCCTGCACCTTGAGCTCATCACTTCTTTGTTAAGAGGTGGGTAGCATGCTTTATCACCAGTACTCTGAAATCGTGATTGGCCAAAGCATTGATCACACAGTTCTTAAGTTTTTCAAAGTTTGTCTTTAGAGCGTTATATAAATTGTTCTTCTGTTTCTATTCACTTCACTCTGGATCAGTTCAGACAAGTCTTTCAAGGTTTCTCTGAGATCATATCTTTTGTCATTTCTTATAGAGCAGTAATTTTCTATTATGTTAATGTATCATAATTTGTTTAACCTTTTCCCAATTGATGGGTACCCCTTTAGTTTCCATTTCTTTACTATGACAAAAGTGCTGTCATGAATATTTTTGCATATGTAGGTCTGTTTTTTCTTTTGCAGTATAAATAAAGTTGTGATATTGATGGGCCAGAGCATGTATAGATTGGTGACTTTTGGGGTATAATTCCAAACTACTTTCTACAATAGCTATATCAATTCATGATTCTACCATTAATTTTTTGGTTAAGCCTAGTTTGGTCTGAATTGTCCTCTATTTTGGTACTAAGAACTGCCTGGCTTCATGGGTTGGTGCAGGTTGATTATAAAGCTTCTAAGTCGTCTTTCATTTATAAGCTTTAATTGTTGTTGTAGAGTTGTGTCGGACCAAATTTGGTGTTTTCTTGGCAAAGATACTGGAGTGGTTTACCATTTCCTTCTCCAGCTCATTTTACAGATGAGGAAACTGAGGCAAATAGGGTTAAGTGACTTGTCCAGGGTCACACAGCTAGTAAATGTCTGAGGTCAGATTTGAACTCAGGAAGATGAGTCTTCCTGATTCCAGACCTGTAGTTCTATCCACTGCACCTCTTAGCTGCCCTCACATGCTTTAATACTTCTTCCCTTATAGACCCTATCAGTTCTGAGTAGCTGTGGAGGGTGGAGGGTGGGGTCGGGTGGGCAGAAGGGGAAGAGAGCTGTTCCTATAAGCCACGGCAGCTACAATGTCAGGCTACTTATAGAGACACTAATCATTTGGGTTGTCTGAATATAGCTCATGGACCTTCTGACCACTATTGCTGCCCTGGTAGGGTTCATTTCAATCTAAGCACAAGACTGGAGACCTTTCCTTCCTGTTCTTGGAATGTAGTTAGAAGAAACTTCACACAAATATCCTCTGTCCTCTAAGTGCCACCAAATTATGGCTAAACCAAAGGACAACAAAGAGAAGCATCACAGATCTGAGCAGGCTGTAACAATATTTACTCATATGCAAGAAGTGCAAGAATGTATTATGCAAAGAGAAGTCGACCGTCATCATGGCCTGTATTTATATAGGTTTTAAGGTTACAAAGCCCTTTTTGGATACCTTATTTCAATTAAAATAGCAGCTAACATTTATATAGCTCTTTAAAGATTATGAAACACTTTTTTTTTATCATAAGCCTGTGAGCTAGATGTAAGTATTATCAACCCCATTTTTCAGAGGATATAGGCTCAGAGGTTAAGTGATTTTTCTCAGTGTTCTAATCAATCAATAAGCATTTATTAAGTGTTTATTATGTGCCAGGTACTGTGCCAACCCCTAGGGATACAAAGGAATGCAAAACCCCCCAAAACAAAACCTCACTCCCCTGCCTGCAAGGAGGGTCTTATCTAATGGGAGAGACAACATATAAATAACATACAAGATAATTGCTGAGGGGAAGGCTCTAGCAGATGAGGGTGAGGGGTAGGGAGGAAGGGCCTCCTGCAGAAGGTCAGATTTAAGCTGAATCTTGAAGAAGGCTGGGGAGACCACCAGAGGGTTGAGGAGAGAGCATTCCAGTGATGGAGATAGCCAGTCCAAGGGCATAGACACGAGATGGATTATTGTATGGGAGGACCAGCCAATAGGCTAGTGTTGTTGGGTTGTACAGTATGTGGAGGGAAGTATAAGAAGACTAGCAATGTAAGAAAGGGTTATGTTATAAACAACTTTAAATGACAGAAGATTTTATAGTTGATCCTAGAGGTAATTGGGGTCACTGGTGTTTATTGAGTTGGAGGGAAGGGAGGACTCGGTAAGCTTTAGGAAAATCACTTAGGTTCTAATGGGTATGGGCCCAAGCTGAGACCTTTTCCTTTTACCCTGAAAGAATTTGAGTCTCAGGGTCCATAGACCCTGGGAAACCCCCATGTTGAATTCTTCCGGAATTTTCCCACTTACTCTGGCTTTTCCAAGTCCAAATCTGTTACCCTTAACCTAGCCTAGCCCTCCATAGTCTCTTACCTCTGGATTGCTCCCAGCTGTTTCCCATCCTTGATCCCATCAAAATCCCATTCTCTTGGTTCCTGGAATCTGACCTCCAGTCACCCCAGTCCCATCAAGATCCTCCTTAGACTCCTCCTCAAGACTCTCACTAAACCCCTACTCTAGTCACCCCAGACTACTTGACCACCCCTAGTTCCCATAGTCTTTCTGTATGTAAGATCCATTTTGCC
Organism: Gymnobelideus leadbeateri; assembly: GCA_011680675.1. Taxonomy (NCBI): domain Eukaryota; kingdom Metazoa; phylum Chordata; class Mammalia; order Diprotodontia; family Petauridae; genus Gymnobelideus; species Gymnobelideus leadbeateri. Next base: position 64,869 of record WOXC01008502.1, on the reverse strand, counting down.
TCCATGAAGGTGCTCAGATTCATTTCTGGTCTCTTGTCAGTACAAGTGTTCAGATTCCTTAAGTCTACCCAATATGGTGGACCTTTAATAAACTTTTTCTTTGGCTGAAAGAAGACAGGCCAAATTCATTTGGGCAGGACCTGGAGTGTCAATATTTTGGGGTCCTGAGTACACCAACATTTTAAACCCCAACAGTTCCATCATCAGTTAATGATGGAACTAGGGCACTTGAGTCTCAGTCATTTGACCCCAAGTTCCCCATTCCTGAAAGGGTCTCACTATATACTTCTTTCTCCTGAAATTTATCTTTTCTTGCAAGGTCTAACTCAGATACTACCTCCTCAGTGAATTCTTCCCTAAGTCTTCCCAATCAGAAATAATTCTTTACTTCTCAAGCCTCTCATAACGTGCGATTTGTCCTGTTCTTTGCACTTACCATACTCTAATTTGCATTATAGTTATATGATCATATATCTATTATTCCTCTTATCAGATTCTTGGGAGTAGAAACTGCCAATTCTCACCTTTAGACTCCCCATAGAACCCATCACAATTTCTTATACAGAGGAAGTTTTTTGCTTTATTAAGCAGAATTTGATTTCATTAAGGAAAAATTTCCTGATCATTAGAGCTGTCTGAAAGTGCCTCATAAGTTACTCATCACTGAGGTATTCAAGGAAAGGTAAGTTGATACAAAGGAATGGAGGTCAGGGATGTAATAGAGAGAATTCCTGTTCATTTACAGGTTGAGCTCTCTACATGGTCTTTGACGTTCATTTTGACTCCAAGTTTCTGAGAACAGAAAAAAGCCTGTCGCTGGGCCCAAAAGATAATATTGGTGAATCCTTTATTAACCCAACCACCCTTTCTAGGGGAATATGAAGAAGGTCAGCTGGTAGCTTGTTAGAGCCTTGTCACAATCTTCTTTTTCTTTAGTAGCAGTCATAAATGAGCTTCAAGGAAAATTTTGGGGTCTGAGGGCAGGGAATAGAATTTCAAGGCTGTAAAACTAATGTTGAATATTCCCTGCTTCTTTCTCCTCCCTCCATCTGCTCCACCTTCACCCCATGATTGTTATCAATCAGCATGCATTCATTGAGATCCTACCATGCACTCAACTGTCTAATAATTAATCTCTGTGAGGGAGACACAAGAAGAGCTTCAGATTTGGCTCCTGTCCTGGAAAAGCTTTTCCACATAGGTGAGTCAATAAGAACAATGCAGGAAGTCATTAGGGAACCATGTAGGGCTCTATAGAATTAATGCCTAATTTAGTAGCATAGATTATAAATGTTATGGAAAAGCAGATGGGGTAGAGAATAGGTAGGACCAGATTTGGCTGGATTTTAAAGTATAGGCTAAAGTGGAGGGGGAGAAGTAAAACTAACATAAATAACACTGAGCATGGTGTATTTGGAACACGTGAGGAGATCCATCTGCCTGATCTTTGAGGAACAGGTAGATTGGAAGCTCTAGATTATCTGCCATTTATCCTTTAAAGCAGAATACATGTTATCACATTGCTGAAAGGGACTTCAGAGATCATCTAATCTAACCCTTTTTCATTTTACAAATGAGGAAAACTGAGATCTGGAATGGTTAATGCCCACGGTCACACACTAGTGGTAGCAGAGTCAGAATTTCGTCCCAGGTCTCCCAGCACTAAGTCCAATCTTGCTTCCTCTGTGCCTTGCTGTCTCTCAATAGGACCACTCCATTTGTATATAACTAAGCAACCAGCCAAGAGTCAACGTCACAAACTACTCTCAGTCAGAATATTTTGCCTCTTTGGTGTAGATTTTCTCAGTCCGGTTAGATAAGTTTGTGAGGGCAGCTTTTTTAAAAATACTAGACATGGTGCTAAGCATTTTTATAAACATTATCTCATTTGAACCTCAACAACAGCCCTGAGAGGTAGGAGCTGTTGCTATCTCCGTTTTACAATTGAGGAAATGGAGGCAGACCGGGATTAAGTAAATAACATATCCAGGACCTCATAGCTACTAAGTATCTGAGGTCGAATTTATTTATCTGCTGTGACACCTAACCTTGTTTCCTTACAGTCAGGGTAGACCAGAGTCTGTTCTAGTGTATTATCAAGTGACCTGTTGCTTTTGGGTAAAAGAGCGGAAGTCCACTTTTAATCCATCTTTCCCAGTTTGTTCTACAAAGTGTAATCATTTAACAAATGCTTTTACATTTAACTAGATGGTTTCCTTTCCAGCTAAACTGTTATAATATTGGCTAGTTGCCTTGTCCTTAAAGAGAGAACACTTTTAGAAGGCGAGGGTCAAGAAGAGGAGCCTTTAATTTTTTGAGTGCTAGAGCAGAGCATGGCAGTAGTAGTTATGCCCCAGATATGGGGCTTTCTTTCTTTTAATTATTTTCCTATTTATCCTGTATATTGCTTGCTTTGTATGTATTTGTTTGCATGTAGTCTCCCTAAATAGATTGTAAGTTCCTTGAGGGCAGGGACTGTCTTTTGTCTCTCTTTGTATACCTAGCACTTTGTACTGTGTCTAGGAAACACATAATTGTTCAGTCATGTCCAACTCTAAGTGACCCTATGGACATTGTCCATGGGATTTTTTTTGCAAAGATACTGGAGTGGTTTGCCATTTCCTTCTCCAGTGTGTCTTCATTTTACAGATGAGGAACTGAGGCAATTAGGGTTAAGTGACTTATCCAGGGTCATACAGCTATTTAGTGTCTGAGGCTGTATTTGAGCTCAGATCTTCCTGACTCCAGGTCTGGTGCTTTATCTACTAAACCACCTAACTGCCGTATAGTAAATGTGTATGTATATATGCATGTGTGTGCATGTGCACACACATATGCGAGAGTCCTAGTGAGAGGAGATGAAAGTCTGATCTTTAGCACTTTGTTGCCTCCACCAGGCGACATACATACCATCTAGATATTGGCTTGGTAGACATAGATATACACATGTATGTACTCACACATACGCTATGTGTCCTCGAATATAGAAAGGTTGAAGGATCTATGATTTCCTTAGTATGGAGAACTGGTGTGGGAACTTCCTCCACAAAAGATTTATTAGTTAAGCCTAGGGATTTGCTTGAGGCATATAAACTTTAAGAACTGAGGTGGGGGAGGGGTTAAATGGCACAGTGAATAGAGCACCAGCCAAAGACCCAAGTTCAAACCCAGCCTCAGATACTTTACACTTACTAGCTGTGCCTTCCCCCCTCCAAAAAGCAAAAAAAAGAACTTAGGGGACTAGCTAGTGCTTACTTGAGTAGAATTTTAATTCCGTTCTTATTTGCCAAGCATTTATTAAATGCCTGCTCTTTGCCAGGTGCTGGGTAGGCAGCTAGGTGGCACAGTGGATAAAGCACTGGGAGTGCTTTAGGAAGACTTGTTTTCATGAAATCAGGAAGACTCGTTTTCATGGGTTCAAATCCAGCCTCAGACACGTACTATCTGTGTGACTTTCTGGGCAAGTCACTTAACCCTGTTTGCCTTAGTTTCCTCATCTGTAAAATGAGCTGGAGAAGGAAATGGCAAACCACTTCAGTGTCTTTGCCAAGAAAACTCTAAATGGGGTTGCGGAGAGTCAGACAAGACTAAAAATAACTAGGTGCTTGGAATACAAATAAAATTCTCTTGGAAGAAACAATACTGTATATATTCATATATGTTAATACAAGATATATACATAGTGATTTCTTTGAGGGAACTAGAAAGTGGGAGGAGCAGAAGGAGGAATCAAAAAAAGTTCTATGTAGGAAGTGGCCCAAGAACTGAACTTTGAAGGAAGCTGGGGATTCTGAGAGGTAGTAATGAGGAGAGAGTAGTTCTAGCCATGCAGTGAGAGGCTGAGATAGCCCATGCAAAGTCATGGATGGGGAGTTGTCATGTATAAGGAACGGAAAATTTGTATGGGATGTAGAATCCATGTTTAATAAACCTAGAAATTTAGGCTGGAGCCATATTGTGAAGGTCTTTAAATGCCAAACAGAGGAATTAATATTTTGACCTAAGGCAAGAGGGAGCTTTTGGAGGTCCTTGAGCAAGCTCAGACATGGTTAGAACTGAACTGTAGGAGGATCCCTTTGGCAGCTGTGTGGAGCATGCTTTGGGGTTGGGAAAACTTGAGACAGGGAGACCAATTAGGATCTGGTTGTGAGAGTCTGGAAAGAGGTGATGGAAGTCTGATCTCTCTCCTATTCTTGTTACCTCTTCTAGGCTACACACATACATGGTATTGGTTTGTTGGAACTAATTGAGGTAACATAGAGAATTCAATGGATTTAGAATTTAGTGGAGAAAATGTTTAGTGAATGTGCATTGGTTAGGATTTAGCTGCTACAGTGGGTGGTGACACAGGTCTATAATTCCTGCTGTCCAGGATGTTGAGGCTGGCAGATTTTTGAGGCTGGGAGTTCTGAGTTGCAGTGGGCTAAGTGAATAGGGCATCCATAATAGGTTCAGCATCAATATAGTAAAGGTGGTGGTGGTAGGGATGGAGGAGACCAAAAGTCCAGAGCTGATTGGAAGTGGAATGGGGAAGATCCAGTCTTTAAACAACAACCACCACCACTACCACCAGTATTTCTGAGTTCTGGTACAAAGTTTTGAAGAAATAACCTGTAGATACAGATTGTCCCTATTTAATGAAAATTCCTGTTTAAATATGGCTCTTTCCAAGGCTCTTCAGGGCAAGAGAATTCAGTAGGTTGTTATGGGATCCTGTATTACCAGTGAGTGATATGGAGGTGAAACAGGCTCATGACTACTTTGTGATCACAGAAGCACAGAGATTACATGGTGTTAGATTGGTGGTTTCCAGCTTTTTTACTCCATGGCTCTTCTGTGAGCTCATCTATCACTCATTGACCTGCTCTAGAAGAACTACTTTGTCAATCTCTGTCTGGAGGTCATAATGTGTCATAAAGGAAGAAGAGAAGGGAGAGTCCAAGAGATTGACTTATTTCATAGTTAATTCTATAGGTATGTCATGGCTCACCCCATTCATTTAGAACATAGCTAGAGTAATCCCCAAAGTGCAAAAGTATCTGAGAGATTATGTGGTTCTACTCATTTGTTTTGTTGTGATGGTTTCTTAGGGAAATAACTATGGGGAAGAAGGGATAAATAAAATGCTTGGTGTTTTAAAAACAAAAAACAAACCTGAGTGTCAAATACATACAGACGGTCCTTCCTTAACTTGAGACAACTTTAATCAATAAATGTTTATTAAACACCTTCTATGTATCAGGCATTATGCTAATCCCTGGGGAAACAAAAAGAGGCAAAAGACAATCCCCACCCTCAAGGAATTTACAATCTAATAGGGGGAGACTGCATGCAATCAAATATATGTATATGTGTGTTTTATATGTGTATTATGTATATATGCACACAAACATACAAAAACACATGTACATATACACACATATAACACATATATACACATGTATATATGTATGTGTATCTGTCTGTCTATCATCTGTTTATCATCTATCTATCTATCTATCTATCTATCTATCTATCTATCTATATCAAGCTAAATACAGAATAAATAGGAAGTAATCCACAAAATGAAAGTACTAAAATTAAGAGGGGTTGGGGAAAGCTTCCAGTAAAAAAATGGGATTTTATTTGAAACTTAAAGGAAGCCAGGGGGATCAGTAGGCAGAGTGAAGGAAGGAAAGCATTCTAGGCATGAGAGATAGCCAGAGAAAATGCCTGGAGCTGAGAGATGGAATGTCTTGTTTGTGGAATAGCCAGAAGGGCAGTATTACTGGATCAAAGAGTATCTGTCAGGGAGGAAAGGTAGAAGGATAATTATAAAGGGCTTTCAATGTCAAACAGAACATGTTGTACTTGAGCCTAGAGGCAATAGGGAGCCACTGGAGGTTATTGAGTAGAGGTGTGACATGATTAGACCTATGTTTTAGGAAAATCACCTTAATAGCTGAATGGAGGATGGATTAGAGTGGGGGGAGATTTGAGGCAGGTATGAAATGATAAGGGCTTGTACCAGAGTGGTAACAGTACCACAGGAGAGAAAGGGGCATAATCAAGACATGTTGTGAAGGTGAAATCCTTCACAACAGATTAGATACAGATGTGAGAGATAGTGAGGAATACAGGATGATTCCTAGGTTGTGAGCCGGAGGGGACTGGGAGGATGGTATTGCCCTCTATAGTAATAGGGAATGTAGGAAATGAGGGGCAGGATTTAGAGGGGAAGATAATGAATGAATAATAAAGATAAAATTTCTGCCATTTTATAACCTCTTGTCCTCCAAGGCTTCCCCTAATCATCTCACAAAGGGTGGGTTTGAGGGGAGATTCTAGAGCAAGAATACATTAGTGCCTTTTCCCCTGCTTCCTTAAGAAGATCTCTGCTTGCTTTTTTTGTGGTGGCAAAAAATTGGAATTGGAAGGGATGCCCATCAATTAGGAAATGCTTAAACAAGTTGTGGTATATGATTGTAATGGGATACTATGATAAGAAATGATGAACAGAATGGTTTCAGAAAAAAAACAAAACACAACTTGGGAAGTCTTACATGAACTGATACAGAATGAAGTGAGCAGATCCAGGAGATCATTGTACAAAGTAACAGCAATATTATAAGGATGATTAATTGTGAAAGACTTAGCTACTCTCATCAAGACAGTAATCAATTCCAAAGGACCCACAATGAAAAATGCTATCCACTTACAGAGAGAGAAAGAACTGATGAACTCTAAGGATAGATTGAAGCATACTTTTTTCATTTTAAAAAAAAATTTTTTTGTTTTTGTTTTTGTGTGTTTTCTTTTGTGACATGGCTAATATGGAAATATGTTTTGCATGACTTTACATGAATAGCATATCACTTGCCTTCTCAAGTGGGGTAGGGGAAGGAAGAGGGGGGAGAATTTAGAGTTTCAAATTTTAAATGATGAATGTTTAAAAAATTTAAAAATGTAATTTGGAAATATATATATATATATATATATTTTTTGAAAGTAAAAATGTCTTTATTTTGACTGGGTTTCTCATGTATAGTTCAACCTGATGCCAGTTTGTAACTGGAACAATCTAGTTCCCCTAAACTCCATAATGCTACAAAGGGCGACCCCTTTTCCTACAAGTGGGTCAAAAGCTGTGAAAAATTGAAAGCATGACATTATTAGCAGCATGGCCACTTCAACTACAGACCAATTAACAGGGTGGTCAGGGAATGAAAGCATTTTTTGTCTGCAAATTTTACATAAAAAGGCACAAACATTTAACAATTTGGAAATATTTAATGAAATAAAGTAAAACATATTAAAAAACTTTGCCTCCTGCTTTATTTATAGTCTGTAGTCAGCAGCACCTAACCCTTATGATTACTTTAGAATTTCAAGGCTTGAGAAACTGAAGTTTGAGGTCCATTTCTGGCCAGATTCCAGATGTTCTTTACAATTTCCTTTATGCTTTGGTCAGGCTTGCTAAATTGTAATGAGTCAGGAAGTACCACCTGAAGAAGCTCCCACCTGAACATCAGAGAACTGAGCCTCAGCAGCTGGCTGGGGAAAGAGCGATAGGATCCATGTTTTCTCATGATATCTTAAATGCTTTTTTTTCTTTGCAAACATATACAAATGGTGAAGAGATATTGAAGAATAACAAAACTTTGTTTTTTTTTTAAATTAAATTTTATTTTTTCAATTAACAAGTATTCATTTTCTCTCCCTCCCACACTTCCCTTTCCCCCATTGAAAAGGAAAAAATAAAGACCAAAACTCTTATTAAGAAGTATGCACAAAGAAGCAAATCATCCATGTCCAAAAAAATGTATGTCTCAACCTGCATCCTGAGTCCATCCTCTCTCTATCAGGAGGTACTTATCGTCCTTCCTCACTGGTACTTTGGTATCATGACTGGGCATTACGTTAATCGGAGTCCTTAGGTCATTCAGAGTTGTTCATTTTTACAATGATAAAATGACTTTGGAGAAACTAAACAGGAAGGACTTGGTGACACTTTTAATTAATCTCTCCATTCTAGACTGAAAATATGTTTATCTCTACCTTTAAAGAAAGCATAAAATTAGGGTTAATTTTTACCTTCAAAGAAATTTTAAGATTGGGGTTATGTTTATTACATTTCAAATCTGAATCAAAACTTTTGAAGTCAATAAAAACTTTCATAATCCAAGACCTGGGTCTGAATTCAGATTCTGCTCTGTACTCCTTCTGTGACCTTGGACCATTACTTTACCTCTGGACCTTAATTTCCTCATCTATGAAGAGAAGAGGTTGGTTATCATCTAGCTTTTAATCCTGAAATAATTTATAGGGATGAAAGCAAAGGGAAATCCCATAACATTTAGATATCAAATGCACTGGATGACTGTCTAATGTTGAAATCCTACAGAATTTGCTAGGGGGCCTTAGGCAAGTATACTTCCACCCCCACCTCCCTTTGGATCAAAGTTTCCTCAGAGTTTTGAACTAAATGATCTAAGTCTAAAATTTTATGATACTATAATGTGTCATGTTCAGAGCTAGAAGAAACCTTGAAGTCCCTTGGAAAGTTCCATAAAGATGGCTCCTGTGAAGTGAACCCTAGGCTTTTATTTCTGACAGGACTTTGCTAGGGTCTGGTTTATAACTAGAAGTCTGTTTTTTTCCCCTTTGGGATGGCCCTGAGAATTTTGCTAACTGAAAGGGTGGGAGTGGTGATGATGAGTGACTCCTGGGAACTCTGACCTTGGTACAACAAAGCAAACAGCCCAGAGAGTCCTTGGTGCCCACCCTCCTCCACAGCCTTCACCCTGATGTTATTACTTTAACTTCTGGATGGCCTGGCTCCGGTTCCTTTCTTCTTATGTTTACTTTTGTTCAAGGATACACCTCCTCTTCCTCCTCTCTCTGTTCCCTCCCTAACCCCAGGTTAAATAGAATGAAGCCAGCAATAGTTTAAAGATTGTTAGAGGAATCTGCTGTGCCTGGTCATAAAAAAGATCTATAATCTCAAAGCTGGGGAATTCAAGGCCTCAACTTTGTTTTGTTTTGGTTTTTTTGGGCAATTGGGGTTAAGTAACTTGCCCAAGGTCACTCGGCTAGGTTTTTGTTTGTGTGTGCATTAAGTATCTGAGGCGGGATCCGAACTCAGGTCCTTCTGACTCCAGGGCTGATGCTCTACTCACTGAGCCACCTAGCCACCCCAAGGCCTCAACTTTGGATTAGAATATGTGAGAACATACAGGATTTATTTTCAGAGTTTCCTATATACAGGAAAGATACCGTTTTACAGGGTAGAATCATTTGATCCCTTGGCTCTTTCAATTCCCATTATGTACTTGGCCCATTTTGATTTGCCTTATTTATATGTGTGCTTATCTTTTCACTCCTACTATCGTGTATCCTTGAGGATAGGGTGCTGGCTTTTGTACTTTTTCATTTTTGTCTCCCCATACTGGTCTTGCTCATAGTAGGTACTTCATAAATATTTGCTGAATGGAACATTATCTTAGCTTATTCATTCTGTGTTGGCTATTTCCTTCTTATAAAATAGGACTAAAAATATCTATTCCTTTTTGTCTTGTTTCTCAGTTCAACAAACTTTTTCATATAACTTTTAATTTTACTTTAAAAAAAATTAACTAGAATTTTTTTCTCTCCCTCTCACCTCTCCCCTTCTACCACTAAAAATAAAAGCAAAACTCTTTTAGTAGATATGGATAGTCAAGCAAAACAAATCCTCTAACTGACCATGTCAAAAAATGTCTGTCTTACTCCTCATTTTGAAAGCCTCATCTCTCTGGGTAGCTATGCTTCCTCTTTGGTCCTCTGGAATCCCAGTTGGTTATTACACTGATCAGAATTGTTTAGTCCTTCAAAGTTGTTTGTCTTTACAATGCTGTTCAATAACATTTTAAAAGTATCTATTATGTATAGAGAGCATTGTGCTGGGTGCTGGGGACATATAAAGCTTAGGTAAGACATGGTCCCTAGTCTCATGAAACTTATAGTTTAGTTAGAGGTTAACATAACAAGAGAATGACAAAACCTAGCACAGTATGAGGTCTGAGGGAAGGTCAAGGAAGAAGGTAGCATTTTAGCTGGGATGGTTAGAAATTAGGAAGGCAAAGGGGAATGGAAAAAAAAGGGGGGGGATGAGGGGTGTCCCCAAGACAGATAATGATGAGCAAAGACAGAAGTCTTTGTGGGCTCCCTTTGGGGAGGGTTTGAGAGCAGGCTGGTTTGGCCAGAGCATAGAGTGTGTGGCAAGTGACACGAAATTAAACCGGAAAGATTATAAAGGAGGGCAAATGCCAGGCAGTCTCACAGAGCTAGATGTCCACGAGGATAAAAGGGGATAAGCCACACTAATACTACTCAGGTTTTACCAGCTTCTTGATATCGATAGGATGTCACTTTGACTTAATTTTACTAGATCTTCACTGAGAGCCTGTTAGTAGTCTTTTCTTATTTTAGATCTTGAACATCTTAGACCTTTTCTCAAAGACTAGTTCCTGTTATTTTCAGATCTTTATAAACTACAATCTCCTTCCTAGGCTGGGCAGGTGATAGCTTATTGCTTTGATGAAAATTTTAGAGACAAGGAATATTTTTCTATTGTTTTGACTTCTTGGTTTATTTTGTTTTTTATTATTTGGGCCCTGATTCAACTTTCTCTCTAAATGTCCTTGATCTTAGAAGATTGTCAAATTGAAATTAAGAGAGGTCCAGATTATAATCACAGAATCCTAGGTACTTTTTTATTATCCCTCCCTCTATCGTTTTGCCTTTTCCCCCTCTATTGGGTAGTTTTCCTCATCTGCATTTTCAGAAAATTTGCAGTTGACAACCTAGTCAGCACATTCATTTGTTTTTCTTTCTTTTTTGGAGGGGGAAAGGCAGGACAATTGGGGTTAAGTGACTTGCCTAAGGTCACGAAGCTAGTAAATGTTAAGTGTCTGAGGCTGCTTTTGAACTCAGGTCCTCCTGACTCCAGGGCTGGTGCTCTATTCACTGCGCTACCTAGCTACCCCCCACTCACTCATTTTTCAATTGTCCCAGGCTCTTCATGACCCCATTTGGGATTTCCTTGGCAAAGATAATGGTGTGGTTTGATATTTCCTTCTCCAAATCATTTTACAGATGAGGGAACTGAGACAGGTTTAAGTGACTTGCCCAAGGTGACACAGCTAAGTGTTAAGTGTCTGAGGTCAGATTTGAACTCAGGTCCTCCTGACTCCTGGTCCTGTGCTCTATTCACTTCGCCACCTAGCTTCCCCATCTATGTGACTTTCAGCAAGTCATACAACCTCCTTGGGCCTATTTACTGGAAAATGAGGGTATTGGAATAGATGGCCTCTGAATTTCCTTCCAGCTCCAAATCTATAATCCTATGTCTTTAATTGCTTATGATCTGGAGCCATACAGCAGTGGTCACTAATCCAGGTTTGATGTTTTGGGGTCCCACAGAGTGTGCTGCACCATTGCTTTGGCCACTCAAGGGCATGCTGACTTTGGAGAGTACCTCTGGCTAACATCCCAGGCCCATCCTACTCTCCAGGAGCTTTAATGGGGATGTAGATCCTAATCAGGGTAGTGACAGAGGATTCAGTTGGGTCTGTATCTACTCTGGCTCAGTTCTTTGATAAGAAGAAATTCTGGGAAAGGGTTTAGTTCCATGCTCTTTTAAGTTAAGATTTCTCTATTCCACGAATACTTTGATTTGGTTAAAGGATTATTTTCTTTTCCAGTCATATTTGAGTTTCATATAGAACCTGACCTGACCAGCTAAGGGACAGTTTAAAAAAAATAGAGGAAAAAAATAACCTATGTTGTACATTGCTAAAAGACCTCCCCTCTGCCACCAGAGAGAAAAAAATGTCTCATGTACTGTAACATTGTAATAAAAATGAGCCAGAACCAATCCACCTTCCCAAGGGAATTTTAGATCACTCTTCATGGCATTGATGACTGAAGGGCATATATTAAACAACAAACACAGCAATGACAATAGCTGACATTCATATAAGGCTTTAAATTTTATAAAGAATTTGACACATATTGTCTCATTTGATCCACAGAACACCCCTATAAGCCAGATGATGCAGGTATTATTAGCCCCATTTTACAGATGAAGAAACTGAGTTTGAGAAAGGTTAAATGACTTAGGAGATCACACCTAATTGGTCTAGCAGGGGTGTAGAACCTGAGGCCTGGAGGCCACATGTGATCTAGGTCCTTAGGTTTGAACTTTTGATTGAGTCCAAGTTTAACAAAACAAATCCTTTTATTAAGGGGATTTGTTCTGTGAAGTCTGGATTCTGTCAAAGGGCTGCACTTGAGGACCTAGAGGGCCACATGTGGCCTGAGGCTGCAGGTTCTCCACCCCTGTCTCTAGGAAGCAGCATTTGAACCTAGGTCTTTATTACTATCTAGCATTCTATCCACCATGTTGTCTCTCAACCTGTCCCAAGCTGGAACTCTGCCCCTCTGGTTTGATTTGGCAAGAGAGAGCATAGACTCTGCCAATTTATTTTTCCTGGTATGCCCTCCTGCTATTTCCCTTCCCCCAACCTACAATGCAGCTTTTCCTTTCCTGCAGATTTCACTTCTCACTGGACTTACAACTGTAGTCTAGCTTCCCTTCTCTGGGATTGCTTATCTCTCTCTCACATACAGACACACAAACACAAAGTCTTCTTGGATTGTGGCCAAACCAGTTGGGAATGCATAATAGCTAAGATATGGGCTGGGGCGGGGGGCAGTGTCCTAGATGTCCTTGCATGCCTCAGTGAAGGTCTTTGTCTCCTCCCCACCTTTTTTACTAGCATTGAAAAGTTAGTCTCTCCAGACTCCCCTCACTATTTTTTTTAGAGAGGGAGACCTAAATTCTTTTCTTCTTTTTTTCTTTTGTTGGCTAGGGGCTCTGCTGCTTTCTTTGTAGAGACTGGTAATTGCTGATATACCTCTGAGTAAGGGTGTATCTTTGATAAGAAGAAACCCTAGGGAAAAGGTTAGTCCTTTGGCCTAAGTTAAGACATCAGTATTCCATGAATGCTTTTTGGTTGATTTGGTTAAAAGGTTGTTTTCTTTTCCAGCTGTGTTTGAGCTCCCTATAGACTCTGACCTCTCCACCTAGGGAAAGTAAAAAACATAAAAAACAAAAGTAACCCATTTTGTACAGTGCTAAAAACAGCCCTTCCCACCCCCACCCTACCTCTACAGAAAAAAAAGCCTTTATATGAGTGGGTGGTTTATGAGTGATGCTATCTGAGTAGATCCCAGTTTTAAACCTTAACCCAGATGTCCTGTGAATTTCAAAAACAAACAAATAATAAAAACCGTGTCCAACTCCCTTCCCATTATTGATTTTATGGTTTTGGTTGGGGCCAATTTTTATGCCCTTGGGGGCCTGGATCAGGGTTAGGTCATCATAAAAGTAGCTCTTCCTGATGTCTCCAGTCTGACAGGGACTGCAGGGGATATCCTTTGAGATGTTTATAAACTCTTGGGAGATGTCCAGCCCAGAGGTAATAGACTTGACCGAATACTTCTGTTATCATCCTTCTGTAAATATCATAGTTCTTTGGGGGAATACAGTGAGACAGAGTTTCTAAGCCTCATGAGATTTCCTCATTGTTTACTATAATACAAGTCGTGAGGTATAGCTTCTTTCTTTTCCTTTCCTTTGTCTTTTCCTTCATTTGCAAAGTAAGCTTAGCAAATTTCCATGAAACCAGGCCACTAGACAGTGTTTCTAGGAGTGGCAGGCCAATCGTGCTTAATTCTATTTTTATTTTCCACTATATCCTGCCATGCTCCACCACAAAGCAGTCAACTCACCTTTCCTGGAATGAACTTAACTCTTTCCCTCCTCTCTGCCTTTGGTCATATAATTCCCTACACCTGTACTACCTTCCTCCCACTAAATCTCTACCTATCAAAATCCTACCTGTCCTTCAAATTCCGGCCCAAATATTTTTATATGAAGACTTTGATTGTAAAGATCCCTCTTTTGAATCATCATGGCATTTCACTTACTTACTTTGTGATATTTACCATATTTTGCTTTGTTTCATAGTTATTTGGTTGTATAACTCTCCTCCCCTGCCATATTTCAAGTACAAGAGCCATGCCTTAGACGTCTTTTTATCTTCCCTAGAATGTCTCACACACACACGCGTATGTATGTATATATACATATTATATATTATGTGTTTATTACTCAAACAGGCTTATAGAGGAATAAGATATAGTCTCATATTAAATCCACCCTGAGTTGTATCTGAATTATTGTGTCAGCATAGACTTACCTACTTCCCCTGGAATCTGGGTTCTAAACATACTTGTAGTAAGTGTGACATCTGGGGAGGGACACATGGACACATCACAATTATTCATTGTAGGTCTTCAAGCAGACTGGCTTACCCTTTTTTTTTCACCCTTTTTAGAGGCGTTTATAGTGTTTTCCCTGTGGGTCAGCACACTAATAATGCACACACAACACCCCAAACTGGGAAAAATCCCCAGGTTACCCTCAAAGCAATAGTAACTGTCCTCTTCTGTCTTTTGTCCTCTTCTGTCCTTTGTCTCCTTTTCTCTCTGAATGCTGGACTGGTGGTGTGACACCTTTTAAAATGTTTACTTTTGAAGCTGGAAAGAACAATGGCTTCAGAGTCAGTGGATTCAAATTCTATCTCTGATGCTTGCTGTCTGTGCCACCTTGGGCAAATCATCCCTTCCATATGGGAGCCTTTAGGTTCCAGCAACATTGGCCTTCTTGTTATTGCCATGACACTCCATGACTTTTCACTGGCTGTCCCCTATGCCTGGAAGATTCTTCCTCCTCATCCCTGTCTCCTGGCTTTCCTGGTTTCTTTTAAGACTCAGTTCAAATGCCACTTCCTGCAAAAAGGCCCTTCCTGGCATCATTCTTTGACTCCCCTGGCCCCCCGACCCCCCACTCCATGCATCCCCTCTGAGGTTACTTCCAGTTTACCCTGTATATTTCTTGTATGTATATAGTTGTTTGAAAATCATCTTTCCCATGAAAACTCCTTGAGCTCAAGGACCATGTTTTTGCCATTCTTTATACCCCCAGTATTTTGCACAATGACTGACACATAGCAGGCACTTACTATAAATGCTAATTGTTTTGACAACCTCTCTGGACCTCATTTTCTTCATTTGCAAATTCATTAGATAGATTCTGATGTTCCTTACAGGTCTGGATCTATGATCCTAAGATTCTATGAGTCTTCTAGTCACCAAATTAATAAATAGGTAATCAATAAATATTTGCTGCATATATGAATTTAAAAAGCACATGTGGTAAATAATATTTTAGGAGGAATAGGGGATAAGGGTATCATAAAATCATACAGAAAATGTTTATGCTTGGCAGTTCAGTCCTTTTAAAAGCGGTGCTTACTTCTAGATAAATATCCAGTTTCCCCATGGGTAGCCTAGCTCTGGTTTGATTCAATTAAACAGATATTTATTAAGTTCATATTGTGTGTAAGGCATTGTACTAGGTACTGGGGCTACAAAGACAGAAATGAAATTGTTTCTGCTTAAGGAATTTAGCCTTCCATAGGAGGTGGCTCCTGAACTGAGTCTTGGAGGGAGTGAGGGATCAGAGGAGGTAGAGGTGCAGAGAGATTACATTCTGGGGATGGCAGGCAGCCTCTGTAAAGATATGGAAAGAGAAGATGGTACATTGAACTTGGGGGATAGCTAGTAGGCCAGAGTGACTGCAGCGTAGAATAAGTGAATCTAGAAAAGCAGGTGACAGCTAGATTGTGTTGTAGAGCTAGACTCTAGATGCCTGATGCAGAAGGCTTTAAATCCCTGACTAAAGAGTTTGTATTTTACCCTTGAGGCAACTGGGAGCCACTGAAGACTTTTGAGTAGGGTAGTGATGGGTTCAGACTTGTGTTTTAGAAATATTAGCTTGTTAACTATATGGAGGATTTATAATAGAGAGGGTTATAAATATTGTAATGTAGCCAAGTGAGACTTTGTTCTTTATATAAACATGGAATTTTAGACATAAATGGAACCTTGGGAGTCATTTTGTTCAACTTCCTCAATACATAAAGAATCTGAAATCCAGAGAAGTGATATGAGATCAGCTTATATAATAGTTACTGACATTTATGTAGTACTTTAAAATTTAGAAATTAATTTACTTACATTATTGAAATTGAACATTATAGCAATCATGAGATAGGTACTACACTTCTAATTATCCCCATTTTACTGATGAAGAAATTGAGTCTCAGAGAAGTCCTGTGACTTTCCCATAGTCACAAACCAAAAAAAAAGTATCCCAAGTGGGGTTTGAACTGAAGTCTTCCTGACTTTAATATACACTGCAAATATTGCTCAATAATACAGTAAATGGAAGACTTAGATCATTAGAATTCTGGTTTTCTGACTACCAATCTGGCATTCTTTCTACTATATTATGCTGCTATTGTTACTACAACTATTGTATCAACTAGCTAATCCAGAGCTCTAGGGAGTGGAAAGATGCTGGTTGTGTTTCCAGAATGGTTGAGTAAAGCAATGACTTTCTAAAAATCTTTTGTGAAGTTGTAAAACATTAGCATTTTTTCTTTGATCTACTGACATCCTTTTCTTCACTCCTCCTCAAAGTGCTATTCACCTTATATGTTAAATTCATATATTAAAAATATTTATATCTTACTATGTCTGTAGAATGTATACTTGGAAGGTATCTAGTCTAAATCAATTATAGTTAATAAACCTAAAGGATGCCATGTTCACTTATACAAATATTTATACCATATTTGAAACTTTATTCTGTTACTTAGAATGTTTCCTTGGTGGATTTGAACTCACTTTGCTTTGTATAATCATTTGTCCATTGGCACCACATTGGGAATAATTGGTTGATTCACGGTCAGTTTCACTGCACATGGGCTACACACCTGGATTAGGTTTTTAAAATGGGGAGCTAAAGATACAGAGAAAATCAGAGCTAAGATGGCTAGAGAGAAGCTAGTCAGATACACATGGACTCTGATTCCCTGGAGGTAGTGAGGTGTATCATAGCATCTTCTCCCATACCCCCTTCGACTTTTCCATTAGAGCAAGGTGAATCTCTGTGCCCCAATGCCTGCACATCTTATCTCCCAATTACATGCAAAATAGTATTAATAATAGTATTTATATATATTTGAAACATTTAATTTAAGGTTGAGTATCCTCATGACCTTTTCAATGTGCACGAGAGAAATATATGGACCCAGGAGAGGAGGGATACATGTGGCCCCATACATGACCAGATGTAGGAGCAGAGTTTTGAGGAGTTCCTTGGACAAGCTGTGAGTTGCAGGTACTCAAGCTTGCATCAGTAAAACAGTAGTGATAGGGCGAGGGGAGTTTCAGGAAGAATAGAAGAATTCTGGAACTAAGGCTCCCAGACAGGAAAAAAAGAGTTCTTGGACCAAGCTCCTGGAAAGAAGACCCAGAAGGAGGAAAGACTGAGGAACAAAAAGGGTCAGAACCATGATACAGAGGAACAACCTAGATCTTGTTCTTCACTGGTTCTGTGTATTACATAAATGGTGAAAGTTCAGGGAAAAGGAATTGATTTTCTAGTGACCCTGAGTGCTTTTCCTTTGAGAAGGCCTTAACTTTAGTGTATAGAGGACAACAGATTTCTGGCAGAGGTAGGGGCCCCTCAGAGAGGAAAAGAGTTACCTTGACTGTTCATGGTCTCAACTATGAGTCTTTTGTGTTTGGTGTTTTCTGTCTGGTGAAATAAAGTCCTGTCTTTAATGTATTGCTAACTTTAGTGCTTACATTAAGACCTGAGTATGTTTTTTAATTTTTTAAAGAGGTATGAGCCAAATACCACTAGATATGAGCCAAATCTTATGTTCTCTGGGGGAAACGCTGGGTAGATGCAAAATGAATCTGCCTCTTTATTTTCTCTGAGTACATCAACTGGCTGGGAAAAAAAAAAACAAAACCAAAAAAACCCATTTCTGTTCTACTACATAAACAACTTACCCAAGATCCAAAAATAAATTAGTAATTGAGCCAAGGCTAGAATCTATATTTCCTAATTCCCAGACTAGGGCTTCCTAGACTACAGTGTCTACCATGACAATTAAAATTATATCAAATGATCTTACAAATTCCACTCCCCCCCATTTAATTAATTTAATTTAGTCCTCTTCCTGAAAACACTCCTTTCTTCTCCAGCGCCCCTTCCACTCCTTCCCCAAATTCTTCCTACTTACTTCCCTGTTTCTGTTAATGACACCATCATTCTTCCAGTCAACCAGGGTTGAGACTTTAGCATAATTCTTAACTCCACCCTCTCCCTCAGACATATCACTAGATTCTGTCAACTCTGCTTGTACAACAACTCTGGTTTCTGTTCTCTGGTATTCATGTACTCATTACCTTTTACCTGGACTACTGTGATCACCTCCTAACCCCCACTGCATTCTCTCCCACTTCCCATCTGTCCTATCCAGCTGTCAGATGAATCTTCCTAAAGCACAGCTATGATGTCATTTCCCTATCCAATTTTTTTTTTCAAATGTCTCTCGATTGTCTACTAAATAAAGTCCAAATGCCTTAGCCTGGCATTCAGGGATCTCCACAATCCGGCTTCAGACTACCTATCATCTTTATTTCACACTCTACATCCCCAACCCCACATAAGTTTTTGCCAGACCATACTACTCACTGTTCCCAAAACACACCCTGAACCTTCACACATCTATACCTTTCCTCATGCCATTCCCTATATCTGGGATGCTCTCTACCTACCCCATCTCTGCCTAACAAAATTCTTCTCATTCCTGAAACCTGCAGCTTAAATGTTACCTCTTCATGAAGCATTCCCTGTCCTAATCAGAATTGCTCATACTATTTCCTTTAATGTGTTCTTAGGCATGGTAGCATATCACATTCTGCTCTGAATTATAGTTATTTGTACCCATGACTTATCTCTTTTGACTGTAGAATTCTTGAAATACAATGTTTTATATCCTAGTGCCTTACATATAACCTATGACCAAGAGCTTCATTTCTGGGTTTACACCAACTGAGTTTGATCTTGGAGACTCTATCCCATAAATCAATCTCTTTGGTTAATGTTCTCATGCAAGGTTTTCTCGGACATTTTCTCTGGTTGTCTCTCAGGCTGGAATGCTTTCCTTCTTTATCTCCACGTACTGGATACCCTGGCTTCTTTTAAGTCCCAAGAAAAATCTCTTTGGAATTCTTTGGCTTATAGTCTTGTCCCTTATCCCCACCAGTTATAGTAGGTCACTTCAATTCACATGTTGACATCTCTTCAAATACTGTTGCTTCCTATCGTATCAACTTCTTGAGTATCCGTGATCTTCATCTTCATTCCTTTATAACAATACATAACAATGGCCATATCCTTCAGCACATCCTTACTTATAGTTTTCAGCCCCCAGGATCCATAATTCTGATATTCCTGTATCTTTCTAAAACCTCCCATGCTTCTATATCTCTCTGTATCTCACATTTATTCAACATGTTTTCTATCCTTAGCACAACCTCAAGTCACTCTACTCCAACTTGCTTTCCTAGGCTATCATCTTGCCTCTGTCCTGACTTTCCTCCTTTCTTATGTAGTTAACTAGTTCTTATAGTTAACCAGTTCAACTTCACATGCCCTAGACCCTCAAGTCTCTTCTCTCCTTGTCCTAATACCCATCTCTATCCAAACCCTAGCACTGGATTATTCCCACAATCTACCTTATCTACCCCTACATGGAATGCTACTGAATGTTGGTGGAAGAAGTAACACAACTCTGCTGACATGGTCGTTTACAGATTTGTTATGTAGACTCAACGGGGTCTGCATTGCTGCTCTCTTAACTCTTTTACTCTTCCCTGATTATAGGATCAAAGGTTTAGAGCTTGAAGGCAACTTAGAGGCTACTATGTCTCCCCCTTTTCTCAATCTTTGATCCCTTTCTACTAACTTCTTCCTTGCTGTCTGCAAACACACCTAAATCTCTTCCATTCTTAAAAAAGATCCTCTCTAGATCTTAGCATCCCTACTGTCTTTCATCCCGTACCTCTGCTCCCTTTCTTACCCAGCCCCTTTGGATAAAGCTTCAATCTCTTCTAACCCCTCGGCAGTCTGGCTTCTGACCTCATTACTTGACTGAAATTGCTTTCTCCAAAGCTCCAGTGATCTCTTCATTGTGAAATCTAACAGCCTTTTCTAGTGCTCATCCTTTATGTCTCTGCAGCACTCGACACTGCCGACCACCTTCTTTTTCTTGGTACTCTCTCCTCTCTGAGTTTTCATGACATTGCTCACCCTTGGCTCTTGTTCTGCCTGTCTGACAACTCCTTTGTGTTCTTGTTGGCTGCATCCACTAGCAGTGGGTGCATGTGAAGACTTCGTCCTGAGTCTTTTCATTTCTCTGTTCTCTAACTTGACGACTTCATCAACTAATGTAACTCTGAGATCTATGTACTTCTAACCACCATCTCCTTTCTGAGTTCTGGTCCTGCATCACCAACTGCCCATTGTAGGTGTCTCAAATTCAACATGAAAATCAGCATGGTATAGTGGTTAAGGTTCTGGACTTCGAGTCTAGAAGAGCTGGGGTTCAAATTCTGAATTTGGCATTTAATGGCTACATAGCCATGGGTAAGATCAACTTCAATTTTCTTATCTAAGAAATAGAGTTAGAGTAGACAGCCTCGAAGGTCTCTTCCAGCTTTAAATTTATGACCTTGTGCACAAAATGGAATTTATTATCTTCCCTTTCTTCTTTTTCCAAATCCACCACTGTTCTGAACTTCCTTTTTTTTCCTTTTTGGAGGTGAGGAAGGCAGGGTAATTGGGGTTAAGTGACTTGCCCAAGGTCACATGGCTAGTAAGTATTAAGTGTCTGAGGCTGGATTTGAACTTAGGTCCTTCTGATTCCAGGGACAGTACTCTATTCACTGTGCCACCTAGCTGCCCCTCCTCATTATTATTTTCAAAGGAACCACCATCCTTTAGTCATCCAGGACCTCAACCTCAGTGTTATCCTCAGCTCTTAAATGTCACTCACAACACATAACCAATTAGTTGCCAAATCTCATAATGTCTATCTCCACAACTTCAATTACATTTGTCCTTGTTTCTCCACTTACACAGCCACCATTCTAATTCAAGTCCTCATCCTAATTTGATCTCTTTGCCAAATTCTCTTCCTATTCCAATTCGTCTTCCACATAGCAGTCAAAGTGATTTTCCTAAAAGCACAGGTCTGACCATGTCACTTCTTTACTTAATAAACTCTAGTTTACCTGGCATTTAATAAAGTTTGTAATTTAAAATTCTTTATGGTCTGTTTCTTCCTACCTTTCCAGTCTTGTTACATTTTATTTCACACATATTATTCTATACATTCCACAGTCCATCCATGCTGGCCTATTTTCCGTTTCTTACACTTATGCTCCATTTTCTGTCTCTTTGCCTTTTGTACTGTTGTCTATCCCCCATCCTTGAAATGTTCTACTTCCTCACTTCTGCTTCTCAGAATCCTTGGTGGAAGCCTTCATAACTCAACTCAAGCGCTATGTTTTATATAAAGCCTTTTCTGATCCCTCTGCTTCTAGCGTCTACCCTCCCAAAATTGTCTTGTATTTATTTTGTCTATTCTTATTTACATCCCTTCATTCTCCAACTTTGTTCTAGTCTCCCAGGTAAAGATAGTCCTTCTTGTAAACACCAGCCTCTCTACTTTATTCTTTCTCTTCCCATCTCCTTAGAGAACTTGCCTCTTCAGTAATCTTCTCTTTTAAAATTTTTGATTTATCTTTGATATGTGACTCCTTTCTTCCTACTTACAAACATGCCCACATCCCCTTAACTTGAGCCTACCATCCCCCAAGCAACCATTCTATATCTTTCTTCTCTTTCATGGACAACTTTGGTTTTTTGTTTTTTTTTAAGGTTGCCTACATTCATCACCTTCACTTCTTACTCTACAATTACTGTATTGCTATTTATGTCAGTAAGATTTCCTTTATAAATTTCAATATTATGTCATTTAAGGTTTATTTATTTAGTATTGATGTTGTTTCATTGTATATGATACCTTTAGGCAAAGTGTAGTTTCCCTGTTGCTCATTTCTGACATTCCAAATTTCTATTTTTGTTTTGCTAATTCCTGCTTTTTGGACTCACTTGATGAACTGTAAATTTTGTTCCAGCTTTAATTTTCATCTTGCAAATGCCCTTTATTTAAATGTGTGTTTCTTTTATATATGAAATTCCTGGGTTTTCTTTCTTTTTTAATCTATTCTATCACTATTTTATTGAATTATTTAGTCCATTTACATTTAAGGGTATGACTGTTAGGCTTGTATTTCCTTCGTTTATTTCTTTTGTATTGATTTTTATCTCCTTCGTGATTTTTTTTTTTGCACTATTTTCTACTGGTCTATTCTCATAGGCTTTCTCCTTACCCTGATCCCATTTAAGTGCTCTATTCCAAGTTCATTGACTTTTTTTTTCTTTTTCTATTTCTCTCCCTTGTTTGGCCCCTCTTTTCCCCATCTTAGCTAGACTTGGGGCTCAAAATCTTCAAAATACCACTACTTAGAGACCTTTAAGTTTAAGTCACATTCTTTTGCTATGCCTTTTCCCAAGATGTTTTCTTTCCTTTGTCCTTTCTCTTATTTCTCTTCCCTTTAAGTCTATTCTGAATTCTGTTCTCCCTTCCTCATTTTCTTTACTCTCTTTGTGTTCCTCCTGAAGGCAGAGTTTCCGGAGCACCAAACAGAAACTTTGTTTTCTATAACATTTCTGTGTAATTACACATATGGATTTCACTCTGTCTTCTCTTTCTTTCTGCTGTGCCTCACTTTAAGAGGCACTAATTTATGACGGAGGCAGTACTGGATAGTGGGAGTCTCTACATGTCTACTTCCTGCTCCCAGCATTATAGTGCTTGCTACTCCTGAAGTCAAATTATCTCTGCTTCTGTTACCCCTGATACATTGGGTACTAGCTGCCTTTAGGGATTCAAATGCTTTTTCATGTATTGGGATGGAGTCCTGGAGCTTATTTAAAAATGTGTAATCTCCCGAAAAACGCAAATAAAGTGTATGCTCAATAACTTGAGTAGAATGAAAACATTAAAAACTAAGAGTATCAAGAAAGTCTTTCTGTAGTCATAAAAGCCCTAAAATTCTCTGAGCTAGAGATTCTAAGAGGTAGAAGTTAAGAGGGAATGAGCTGTAGGAACTTCACCAACCCTTGTTTTAGATCCTTCTATTAGGATTATTGATTTGTTCCCATCACCCATCCTCCTCTTCTCCTCACCTATTCCATATTTCAATCCCTCACATTTCACAGGCATGGCAGGTACCAGGAATCTGTAACTATGCCCCCCAGTGTTATCAGAATAGTCATCAGGTAGGTGCTGTTATTACATTTGAGAAAACTGAGGGGGCCAGAGGTTATGTAACTTGCCCAGAATGACAGAGCTAGTGAGACTGGATTTGAACTCAGGAAGGAAGGAATTCTGGAATGAAACTGTTTCCCTTCCCATTCAAGGGGAACATGGAGGCTTTGCAAAAGGATGGAGGTGGGAGATAGAAGGCCAACTTCAGGGGAACAGCAAATAGGCCAGTTTGGCTAGAAAAGTAGAGTGCATGAAGGGGAATAATATGAAATAAGCTTGAAAAGTTAGGCTGGAGGCAGATTATGAACACCCACCTCTTTTGATCCAGGAATCCTGAAACTCAACTCTAGTGGCAATGATTTTATGGGAAGGTTTTCTTGTCTTTTTAAAGTGGTTCTTCTTGCCTCCATTCTCCTTCCTTGGCTTGCCAAGAGTATGACTCCAAACTTTTCCCCACTCTCAAAAATACCAGCAACTCAGCTTGTTGGTTCTGCCAGAATATGCTTAGCACATTATCGGGTTTAGCTTCCATAGTAGCAATCTCTTAGGAGGCCCAAGAACCACATAGATTTCATTCCAGGATCCCTTCCAGCTGGTGGTTATTCTGACAAAACTGAGTGGCACAGTTACACATTTGTGGGACCTGCCATGCCTATGACACTTGAGTGGTTGAAGTATGGGATGGATGAGGAGAAGAGAAGAATGGGTGATGGGATCAAATCAGTAATTCTAATGGAAGGACATAAGACATGGGCTGATGAAGTTCTACAGCTTATTGCTTGATTCTGTCATAGCAGCAAATCATTATGGTAGTATAGCAGTCCTTCTGGGCTACATCCCCAGCTCGTACTTACATTCATGGGTTGGGTCCCCAGAATGGTTTTTTTTACTTTTAGAATTCAACACATAGTTCGTGAGCCTCACCATTATTGGCCATTAGTTACTTTTAACAAAGACATAGCAAGGTTAGTAGTTAAAAAACATTCTCCTCATAGACCTGGGGCATATTCTACAAATACTCTTTCTACCCAGTGGAAATAGTAGAGCATACATGTAGGAAATACATATGACCATAGTAACTCCCAACTGCAGGGCTTCAATATCCTCTTGTTTTTTATAGATTCCTTGGAGCAATGTCTCTGCTGAGTGAATTGCTCTGCCTCTAGGTTGGACTTGTTCCTCACAGATTGTAGTGTCTTTTTAGGATGGGTCATTCCACTGGACTCCATGAACTTGTTCTTCAAAGTTTATATGTATTCTCCATCACCTTCAGCTTTAGGCTCAGTTGCGATCTTTAGCTGGATTATGACTATGCTCTTTCAGAAGGAACAGAGAGTCTCAAATTAGGACTAGTAGAAGGCTTTCCAGTTCTTATATCTCAGGGGCCTCTGAGTCTGATCACCTCCAAGGCAGGGATGGAAGAATATAGTCGTCTCAGTACTAGCCTTTCCTTTCAATGTCTCTTCCCTGTTTAGGGTTCAGTTACCTTGGATAGAGACCTTTCTTTCATTTATAGTGACCATTTGGTATATTTAACTCTGCAGGCTGGGCCATAACTAGATAAATCACCATTTGTCCAGTAATCACCAAATGATTCTAGTGTTTGGGGGTCCTCAATTTTTGTTTTTTGTTATTTCACTCTAAGGTTCTATTAGAGAATGAGTGTGAATGAGTGACTGGGGGAAAAGACATTTTATTCCATGGGGCAGATTAATTGTATCTGTTGATCTTTTCATATGCAAATGAATTAATCAAACCTGTGAAATTTGGAGTGGCTGAAGTAATATAGGATGGATGAGAAGATGGTGAGAGGATCCTTGACATGGCATAGAATGATCCACTCACATTTAAAAAGGTCTTGTCCTTTACTGGGTGCAAATATATTCTGAGTGGAATGCACCCTTACATCTTATTGTCTCTGTAATTTGTCCCTTATGATCTGCAAATGTGTGATAATATGAAAGGGGTAGACCCTTGGAGTAGAAAGAACAATGATTTTGGAATTGGGAATATTTTTAATTCAAATCCCAGCTGCTCCCTTTATTGGCTTTGTTATTGTGGGAAAACCATTTAATCTTTCTGATTCATTTTTCTGTATTCTGTAGAATGGGAAAGGAGAACACTTACCCTTTCTGCCTCCCATGGTAGCTGTGATGATTGAATGAGATTGTTTATATGAAGTATTTGTAACTGTAAAGTGCTATGTAAATGTTGGCAGGGGGCAGATAGGTGGCTCAGTGGGTAAAGCACCAGACTTGGAGTCAAGAAGATCTAGCCTTAGACACTGTGTGGCCCTGGGCAAGTCACTTAACTCCCTTTTGCCTCAGTTCCTCATCTGCAAAATGGGAATACACTGGAGCAGGAAATGGCAAACCACTCCAGTATCGTAGCCAAGAAAATCCCATAAACAAAAGTCCATGGGATTTCGTAGAGTTGGACATGACTGAATGAATGACAACAAAATCATAGAGTGATATTTTTTTCTCCATGAATTTCACTGAACAAGGATTTCTTAAGTGCCTGCTATGTGTCAGGAACTATGTATGTCCTTAATAGCTAAGGTAAGACTGAGTTGGTCCTTTATAGCTAAGGTAAGACCAAGCTGGTCTTAGGCAGACTGGACTCACCTGGATTGTCTCTGGAGTTGACCTACCTCTGCCATTTGTTCCCAGCCTATCATTTCCCCAGTTGCCTGATGGAGTGCTATCTGCTTGCTGGAGAAGAGAGGCACTGAACTTAATTTGTCAAATTTTTGTTGATTCTGACTACTCATTGATGTTGTGAATGTCTCTAAATTTCTTTTCTTCCTCAAACTTCTTCTTTGTGTGGAAGGGAAGTGAGGAGAAGGTGAGGGTTTTGTGGAACACTGTACATGCAGGACTGAGTCTTCTAATCAGTGGAACCAAGTTGAGAATCAATATAATAAATAAAAAAAAGACAAGGATTAAATTGTTAAAATGGAGATCTAACTCAACAGAACAGTGTATTCTCTTTCCCTGAATGTGGGGTATATGCACCCTGATTTAGGGTGCCTTTATAATGTCATGTAGGATTTTTTCTTTTTAAATATTTATTCAAACAAGGACAATACTTGATATTAAAAACTATTTAATTAAATTATTTAATTTAGCTTTTTAATGTTTGACATTTTTTCATAATTAATTTCCTCCCTTGCTTAATTTTTTGAGTGACTTCCACAAGCTTTTTAAGAGATCATATATTGTTTTTTGCTTAAATAAGAGGGTATTTATGCTATTACTACAAAATAAAGACTAACTATTTGGGGTTTGTGTAGCTGGAAATCATCTCACTGGATATCATTATCAGCAACAAGATCTTTAAAATCCTTAAAGAAGGGGCGGCTAGGTGGCGCAGTGAGCCCTGAAGTCAGAAGGACCTGAGTTTGGATCCGACCTCAGACACTTAACGCGCACACAAACAAAAACCTAGCCGTGTGACCTTGGGCAAGTTACTTAACCCCAATAGCCCTCCAAAAAGCAAAAAAAAAAAAAAAAGAAATCTATATGAAGTGCCTTTGTTTTTATTGGTTCCCAAATTCATTAAAAGTCCCATTCTGCCTTCTGTCTCATTCAGATCCATGTAGGGTCTACCAGGGGTGGGGAGCCTGTGACTTTGAGGCCACACATGGCCCTCTAGGTCCTGGTTGTGGCCTTTTGACTGAGCCCAAGTTTTACAGAACAAATCCTTTTATTAAGGGGATTTGTTCTGTGAAGTTTAAATTCAGTCAAAGGGTCACACTTGAGGACCTGGAGGGCCACAAGTGGCCTTGAGGCCACAGGTTCCCCACTCCTGAACCCTCTAGAGTGTTTTGTCTACAACTCACCTCACTCCTTACCTCCCATTTCATCCCAGGCTGTACAACTTGCCTTTCTTAGCACATCCCTTCCCCTGTTTGATTGGGTCTGCTAAAATAATTCTTAGACACTTCAACTTTTTCTTAGTTTCAAAACAGATGAGTGGTTCATATAAAGGAGTCCTCATTTTACAATTCCCACCCTGGGAATTTTAAAGTTTTTTTCTCCTTGATAAAGGTTGGCATCTTAAAACATGCTCTGGACCAGATAGACTCATTCACTCAAAAGATTTACAATCCAAATGTAAGCTTCCTTTCTTCTGCTTCCTTGCATTTTCTTAACCTATCTCTTATGCCATCTGTTCTTCACATTCATTTGGAAAACAAACACTTATTAAGTACCATTTACACTATGCTAGGCATTGAGCTTAAAAAGATGAAATAAAGATGGAAGTTCCTGTTTTCAAGGAGTTTATGGTTAAATACTCCAACTTTGGGAGTCAGAACTCCTAAAATGAATTTCTTCTTTTTCTGCTAGTTAGCATATAAATACCCATCTAGGCTACCCCCGAAAAGTCACCTCTGATTCATACTCATTTTAGCTTTTTACTTCATCAGTAGCTTCTCCTAACAGGAGGACCACCATTCTCTGTTCCCATTTCCCTTTCTACTTTTGATTCCCATCCTCATCTCTTTGCCCCAACCTCTGCCTTAACACTAGTAGATACTGAGTTGACAGGAATCTGGTTACATTGGACTACAGTAGAGAGAGAGCAAGTGTCCTGCTTTCAAATCCTTTCTCTAGAATTTACTAGGCTAGTGACTATGGGCAAATAATCACTTCGTCTCTCTGAGCCTTATTTTCCTCATCTGGAAAGTGGGGATATAATTATCATTGATTTCACAACCTTAAATGAAATGATCTATGTGTAGTATCCCACTCATGTGGCTTTGGCAGTCTCCTGAAAGCATGATCCTATAATGCTGTATACTGTGTACACATAGGGAACTGTGTCTCCTGATTGGCTGAGAGATTGCTAATGGAGAAGTGGAAAAGACAAGAGAGACTGGGAGATGGAGGAAGAAAGGCATAGATTTTGAATGGCAAATGGGAGATTGTAATGGAAATGCAAATTTAAAGATCTTCCCTGCCCCTAGGCCCTTTGATTGGCTTAAGTGACTCTGAGAACCTTCTTTAATTTGAAAATATACTCTGCCCCCTAATAGTCTGAATGTGGTCACATGGAGCCTGTGGAAGGAGGCTTGGTTTTCAGGAATGACCACACCTTGATGCTGTTTGATTGGGCAGTGGGTCAAGAAGGTGGTTACATTCTCTGACCCAGGAGAAGGCTACCTGATGTGAGGCTTTGCTTTGCCCTGATGTGGGGCTCACTTTGAGAAGTGTTGTGTGATTTGACCAGATGAGACTCTGGGCAGCCATTGAGAGCTCCCTGGCTTTGAAAACCCAGATGTTGATGCTTCCCTCTCTGGTAACTGTGGTTTTGGTATTGATAATGGTTGGGCAGTTTGTCTGTTTGATCTGTCTGTATACTCTGAAGTTCTGGGTGCTGAACTTTTCCCCCTGAGCTAGGTAATATATGTTTGATTGATTAAAGTGAGCTTGTTAACCTGATTTTGAGTTGCTTTCCTTTTGAAAAGCAGATCTAAGAACCTATGTTGGCAGCCACTCTGGGGATGTTGGGGTGCTTGCTGCTAAAAAATGGTGATGAGAATGGAATCTGCTTGAGTAAAAGGAAAGTATGGGGGCTGGGATAATTGTTTGTTTCCCAGTTGTGGTAGCTGTGATTCTGTGGAGCCATGGAGCAGGAGAGAACGGCCTGCATGCTGACTTCACTGAGCTGAGAGCAGGAATGGTGAGCTGCCTGCATGGAGACCTGTGGAGAAGCCAGGAGCTGCTGCCTTCTGCTGGAGGAGAAGGAACCAAGGAGTTCGGAATTCAGCCACAGGACAAGATAAGGACTGTGAGGCAAAGCAGGTGCACTGAATGTGTTTCCTTGCTGCATCCCACAGTTTGGGACCCAGGGGGAGGGTGGACTTGTGACTGTGGTGAGTGGGGTGAAATACCATGGACCCGCAAGGACCCCACGTTGGTTTTGTTTCCTAGCCCCCTCTCTGGATTTGGAAGCGGGGGGCTGGAGCAGTGGTATGGGAAGGACAACCCCTCCTCCCAAGAGAACTTTATTTGGACTCTTGTCTTGAATTGATGTGATAATGCAATGTACTTTGTGTTTAAGGCCCAGTGGCCACATTGGTAACTTTAGATGTACCTTAAAAATATGACTTAAGAGATGGTTAGTGCTAATTGAAATGTAAATTGTCTATGCTATGGGCATACTTAGTAAGACTTTACTGAATAAGTGACTGATTGTACTTTGAGTACTTTGAGATATTGTTACTGATAAGAGACTAATTGAATTAACCAAGACTGCCCCGTGAGTGGAAGACTTTGACCATGTACTTTGAAATTACTGATGTGACTGATTGAGTTAATTTAAGAGTGACTATTTTATGATTTTACTGATAAGTGACTGAGTTAACAGTTGCCCCAAGAGTGGAAGACTTGGACTATTGCACTTTGAGATTATATCGTGATTTTCTTACCTGGAAAATGTGACCTAAGAGATGTTTTAGTGCTAATTCAAATGTAGATTGTGTATGCTATGGGCATGAAAGATCTTGGGGCCTAATGTAATGGAAATGCAAATTTAAAGATCTTCCCTGCCCCTAGGCCCTTTGATTGGCTTAAGTGACTCTGAGAACCTTCTTTAATTTGAAAATATACTCTGCCCTCTAATAGTCTGAATGTGGTCACATGGAGCCTGTGGAAGGAGGCTTGGTTTTCAGGAATGATCACACCTTGATGTTGTGTAATTGGGCAGTGGGTCAAGAAGGTGGTTATATTCTCTGACCCAGGAGAAGGCTACCTGATGTGAGGCTTTGCTTTGGGGCTTACTATGAGAAGTGTTGTGTGATTTGACCAGATGAGACTCTAGGCAGCCATTGAGAGCTCCCTGGCTTTGAAAACCCAGATGTTGATGCTTCCCTCTCTGGTAACTGTGGTTTTGGTATTGATAATGGTTGGACAGTTTGGAAGCCTGTCTGTTTGATCTGTCTGTATACTCTGAAGTTCTGGGTGCTGAACTTTTCCCCCTGAGCTAGGTAATATATGTTTGATTAATTAAAGTGAGCTTGTTAACCTGATTTTGAGTTGCTTTCCTTTTGAAAAGCAGATCTAAGAATCTGTGTTGGCAGCCACCCTGGGGATGTTGGGGTGCTTGCTGCTACAGAGATCCCTCCCCTCTGAGCCATAGGCATATGGGGGGGAAGTTATACCCCACTTTATCCCTTGATTCCTGGCATCTGCAGATGCTAGGAGACTGCTAAGAGTAGACTTCTTGGGTGAGACAGTACTCTCCTCAGTTCAGTTTAGATTTCATCTGACTGACCCTCCTTGTGTATTTTACCATCTAAATTAATTTGTGTGTCTTCCATGATTACTGTTTTACTTCTATCTTTGATAAATATATTTGGTTGTTATCTCTGATTTTCTTTTGTATAATAAGCATCTGGTAGAGGGAAAAACCACGCTGGTGGAGATTAAACTATCTGGAATAGGATTACTCCATCCCTCTCTCCTAAATGACTAGGAAAAATGGATCTTATCCTAAACCCCCAAAAGATAATCATACCTCTATACTGCAAAAATCTGATGTGTATCATCATTCTAGTCCCTTCTCTTAAAGATAGGAGAGTGAAGGAGTGATTGCCCAGCCATGCTTGCTCTTTTATTCTCTACAAAAATGGAACTTCAGTCTCTTTGACATGTGGAGTGGGACATTTCAGATGTATCTGGAAATCTCTGTTGTATTCAAGCTGGCTCAGGTCACTTTTACATATATAGAGTATTTTGCTTCCTGTGGGTGTCAGGAAGACTCTACCACCATTGAGAATGCCCTTCCCACCTGTCTTTCCTTAGTCCTCTTCCCTGGCTATGTTGTTCTTTATTCATTTCAGTCAAGTCCAACTCTTTGTGACACCATTTGGAGGCTTCTTGGCAAAGATATTGGAGTGGTTTGTCATGTCCTTCTCCAGCTCATTTTATAGATGAGGAACTGAGGCAAACAGGGTTCCTCAACTTGCCCAGGTTCACACAGTTAGCAAGTATCTGACAGTGGATTTGAAGTCAGGAAGATGAGTCTTCCTTGTTCCAAACCTGGTGCTCTATCCACTCCACCACCTAGCTTCCCTGTTTATGGGCCACCCCAACCAATTCAGGTTCCTTGACTGTTTGGAATCACTTGAATGAGCTGGGACTAACCATCTCCAAAATTTTTTCTATGAGAGGAAAGAAGTGATCATCTGAGTTTCCTTTATTTTCAATAGCCTGTCCTTTTTTTGTTTTGCTCTTCTACTCATGGCTTCTTGCTTCTCCTCCTTCCTGCCCTCCAACTCTGTTTCTCTATGCTCCCCAAACAAAAAACAAATGAGGTACATACAGAGCCTTACTCACATTCAGCCAAAAGCTCTGTCTTATCTGTTCTCAGCTGCTCCTCTGAGCACAGCTCTAGTAACACCAAACCTGGCTCGGGCCTCATAAGAATCATAGTATTAGAGTTGTTGGGAACTATATAAAGGTCAATGACTTGCTCAAGGTTTCACAGTACTTTGTGGCAGACTATGGTAGTTTGTGCTTCATTCTAGAACTCACAAAATAAAAATGATTTTCAACCTTCCCCTGAACCCCTAACAAACTTGAAAATCAGGAATCAGGACTCGTGAAATGGAATATCTCGTTGGTTCTGTGTACGGGTTCTTAATTCAGACTATTTCTCTGTCATTATTTTGAGTCCACTCTCTTTTTTATGACCCTCAGTCACTCTAGGCCTAAATAAGTCTAATTTTTTGAATGGCCAGTTGTACTTCCAACATCCCAAAGGGGATGATTGGCACAGGTATTTAGGGTGATGTTCTAGGAATTTGCCTTTTCTGAAAAGTAAATAAATGGCAAATAAGCTTTTTTCATAAGCTTTCATTTATGTTCTTTGTCAAATTAATTTGGAAAACTCCTGGTATTGAAATGTAAAATCCAGTTCAACAATGGCATTTTTCAGGCTTTCTACTGAGCCAGCTCCTTGAATACTCACTCATGTTGCTCCTTCTCTCCCCTCCACTACCCACTTGAAAACAATCTCTTGTGGAATTGGGTAGAGAGAGGCTAGGATTAGTTAGTAAGGCCATTGCTGTCATCTTTTCTGGTATAGGGTGGTAAAGAAAATGTAAATGGAGGCAGTGTGATTTAATGAAAAGATCATTGAATTTTGAGTCAGGGGACCTGGATTCAAACCCTGGTTATGCTTCTTACTGCCTGTGGGGCAATGAGCAAATCATTTCACTTCCTTCCAACTTAGTGTCCTCAACTGAAAAATGGAGGGAGATTTGGACTATGAAGCACAGTGCTATAGAACATACAGGTGAGGTGGTGTAGAATTTGGGAGTCACACCCATTGGACAGTGATGGTATATTTTATTTAAGGTAACTCTGGACATTACTTTAAAGTTCCATGATTTAATCTATGGCTCCACCTTAGTAAATCATCTATATGAGATGCAGTAGTACAAAAGCTCATGACCAAACTTCTAGATATGAGCTTCTCTGACTGTAGGTCATAGGTTCATATGTTCAGTGTTGGAAGGGACCTTAGAAGCCATTGAGTCTGATTACTTCATTTTATAATTGAGAAAGCTGCTGTATAGAACAGTGATTTGTTCAGGTAGAATTCAAACTTAGGTCTTCCTGACTCCAGGTTTTGCTCTTTATCCACCATGTCTCCAAGGTGGCATGGTCCTTAGAAGGCAGATGCCCAGCTCATCACTGAGATAGTACAGGAAGTTCTCCTAGCTTAGTTGTATTTGTTAGAACCTGAACTATGATGCCATAGCCTTGGAGTGACCATTGCCACCATCATATCAGTATGAATCACATGCTTGCTAATGTACAAATTTGCTTCAGTATTTTAAGAAGCCCTGATTTTATCTGTTTGGGTCCTATCTCCATTGATGCAGATCACTATACAACCATGCCTTAATAAATAAGTTTATGAGTATCTGTGGACAAAAATATTCATCTCTGCATGGCCCAGTCTCTTGGTAGTAAATCTCTCCTAACTTAGCCAGACAAGATCTACAATGACTCACACTTCTTTTAAAGATCTCATAGAAGGGACCTTTGTGGTTATTCAGTCCAATTTATAGCTGGAAAAAAAGAATTCCCTCTAAGACATGCCTGGTAAGGGGACATAAACTTTTGCTTGAAGACCTGCAGTGCAAGAAAACCCGGTGGTTTACTTAGGTATAGTTCAAGTCAAGGAGTTCCCCGCCTCTCCCCCCGTGTTCCCCCCACCACCTGTCCCTGTCCCTGTTCCCATCCCTGCCCCCGGCTGACATTAAGCCTAAATTTGCTTCTTTGCAACTATGATCCGCAGCCCTGTGGCCTGTGCTAGATATGAGAAGTTATCCTTGCCCACATTTATATTCTAACTGAAGAGACCCCACTATCAGACACCAAACAATTAGAGGAGAATTCATTGTTCACCTATGTGGAATTGGCTGTAAATTTACTAGTAATTTAGAGCTAAGAGATGTCCTTATGAACTGCAGTTGTCAAAGAAATTTTTCTTGAGAATTGTGGCTTGAGTTAGGCTTCAAAGGATGGCAGGATTTGTATAGGGGAAGCAAAGGATAGAGGACTTTTTGGTCAGGGAAAACAGCATAAGCAAAGACATGGAAGGAGGAATTATTATGGTTTTTTCAAGGTATGGTGAGAAAACATGCTTAAATAAAATAGATGCTTCAATTGAGAAATAGTGCAAAATAAGGTTGGATAGGTTTGGTAGGAACTTGAAAACCTGGCAGAAAAGTCTGAATTTGATACATTAGAATTTAGACTTTTGAAAAAAATGTTTTATTGATGCCATTTATTTCTCACTGCCATCCCCCCAATCTTCCCCTTCCCACTTCAAGTTGAACTGTCCTTAGTGACAAAGAAAAACAAATGAAAATATTTGATAGAGATCCTGTGTCTGGTAGACATTTCAGATTCCGGTGCTGAGGAATATGACCACACTGGTTTAGGAAGATTAGTCTGGTAGAGGTATATAAGATGGATGAGAGAGGGTAACCACTGGAATCAGGGACATCAGTTAAAGAAACTTTTGTGGTAGTTTAGAGGTGAAGTGCTGATAATCTAGGTTGTGGTAATTATGGCAGAAATGGAGAGTAAGGAGTAAATTTGAGAGAGATTTATAATTAAAAATAATAAACTTAATAATTATTTAAAGACATCATATATAAAACTAGAAATTCTAAATTATTTGTAATTTCCTAAAAGTGCATAGATGAGCAAAATAACACAAATGTTCTACTTGTTATCATGTCCTTTTCTGATCCTTATTTTTTCTTCCATATATTTTTCCCACTGTATTTTGTCATAATCCCTTTTTTTCTCATTTTAAAAATTTATAACCAGTCAGTGAGTCTGGATACAAGTCATTATGCTACTATTGCTTTTTACATTTAATATCTGATGTCTATTGTACAGGTAGATTAAATAAGTGTTTCTAAATGAATTAAAATATTGGGATGTAACCTTATCTTCTGCTGGTTCACTGAAAGTAGTTTAAGCATAATTCCAGTAGCAAATAGGAGGAGAGGTATCATATGGCCCTCATCCTGTGCACATGTGGCTTTGATTTCTTCCGAGAGGTATTTATATTTTTAAACCTTTTCATTCCACATGGCTTGGAGATTATGCATATTTGGTATGGTGACACCAATTTAAATTTTTTTCTTAAAAATTTTTAAAAACTAATTTATTAGTTTAGTTTCAGTTAACAAGATTCAATTCCATAGTTCCTTGATTTTCAAATTTCCTTTACTTCCCTCCCCTCTCCCCACACGACAGCATATAGTCCAGTATAGGGTCTGCAAATGCATTCATATTAGACATTATTCCAATTACAAAGGCGTATTGTACTAGGTGGGATGAAAGATGGCAAGGAAGAAATAAAACCAAACAATGAAAAGAACAAGATCATTTAGTTTGCTTCCATCAGGATTCAGGCTCAGTTCTTTCTAGTTATATCTCTGGATGGAGCATTTCTCACTTTCTTGAGTCTTTCGGGATTAACTTATATCACTGCATTGCTGAAAAGAGTCCAGTCTGTCATAGTTGGTCATCACAGATATGGTATGTCTATGATTGTATACAAATTTCTTCTGATTCTACTCTTCTCGCTCAGCATCAGTTTGTATAAGTCTCTCCAGGTAATTATGAAATCTGTCACCTCCTCGTTTCTTATAGCACAATAATATTCTATTACATTCATATACCACATCTTGTTTAGCCATTCCCCAATTGATGGGCACCCCTTTAGTTTCCAATTCTTTGCAACCACAAAAAGGGCTGCTAAAAATATTTTTGTACATATGGGTCTTCCTCCCACTTCTATGATATCTTTGGGATATAACCCTAGAAGTGGTATGGCTGGGTCAAAGGGTATGAAATTATTTGTAATCCTTTGGGCATAATTCCAGATTGCTCTCCAGAATGGTTGGATAAGTTCACAACTCCACCAGCAATGTATTAGTTTTCCAATTTGTCCACATCCTCTCCAGCATTTGTCACTTTCTTGTTTTGTCATCTTAGCCAATTTGACTGGAGGGATGTGGTATCTCAGAGTTGTTTTGATTTTCATTTCTCTAATTAATAGTGAATTAGAGCATTTCTTCATTTGCTTATAGATATCTTTAATTTCTTTCTCTGAAAACTTCCTGTTCATATCCTTTGACCATTTATCAATTGGGGAATGACTTGTATTCATATAGATTTGGCTCAATTCTCTATAAATTTTAGAAATGAGTCCTTTATCAGAGACACAAGTTGTAAAAATTCTTTCCCAATTTCCTACCTCCCTCTTGATCTTGGTTGCATTGGCTTTGTTTGTACAGAAGCTTTTCAATTTAATGTAATCAAAATTATCCATTTTGCATTTTATAATGCTCTCTAATTCTTGTTTAGTCCTAAAGTTTTCCTCTCTCCACAGATCTGTCAGGTAAACTATTCCTTTGCTTTCCCAAATTGCTTACAGTGTCATCCTTTACACCTAGATCATGCACCCATTTGGACTTGGTTTTGGTATATGGTGTTAGATAATGGTCTATGCCCAGTTTCTGCCATTGTGTATTCCAGTTTTCCCAGCAGTTTTTGTCAAATAGTGCATTCTTATCCCCAAAACTGGGGTCTTTGGGTTTATTGAACAATAGATTGCTATGTTCATTAATTGCTGGGTCTCCTGCACCTAATCTATTCCATTGATCCACTACTCTACACCTCTGCCAGTAC
Source organism: Gymnobelideus leadbeateri (assembly GCA_011680675.1). Taxonomy (NCBI): domain Eukaryota; kingdom Metazoa; phylum Chordata; class Mammalia; order Diprotodontia; family Petauridae; genus Gymnobelideus; species Gymnobelideus leadbeateri. The sequence continues at coordinate 28,223 of WOXC01008502.1, read as the reverse complement.
CAAGAAGTTTTGATGACTGCTGCTGTATAATACAGATTAAGATCTGGCATAGCTAGTCCACCTTCCCTAGCGTTTCTTTTCATCAGTTCCCTTGATATTCTAGACCATTTGTTTTTCCAAATAAATTTTGTTATTATTTTGTCTAACTCTAGAAAGTAGTTTTTTGGTAAATTGATTGGTATGGCACTAAATATATAGTTTAGTTTGGATAAAATTGTCATTTTTATTATATTAGCTTGACCCAGCCATGAGCAATTGGTATTTTTCCAACTATTTAGATCTGCTTTTATTTGTGTGAGAAGTGTTTTGTAGTTGTGATCATATAGATTCTGGGTTTGTTTTGGCAAGTAGATTCCCAAATATTTTATAATGTCTACAGTGACTTTAAATGGGATTTCTCTTTCTATCTCTTGCTGTTGAGTTTCATTAGAGATGTACAGGAATGCTGAGGATTTATGTGGGTTTATTTTATATCCTGCAACTTTGCCAAATTTATTTATTGTCTCTAGTAGTTTTTTACTTGATTCTCTAGGATTCTCTAAGTATATCATCATATCATCTGCGAAGAGTGATAGCTTGGTCACTTCTTTACCTAATTTGATTCCTTTGATTTCTTTTTCTTCTCTAATTGCTACTGCTAGTGTTTCTAGTACCAGATTGAATAAGAGGGGTGATAGTGGATACCCTTGTTTCACTCCTGATCTTATTGGAAAGGCTTCTAGTTTATCCCCATTGCATATAATACTTGCTGATGGTTTTAAATAGATGCTATCAGCTATTTTAAGGAAGGCTCCATTTATTCGTATACTTTCTAAGTGTTTTTAATAGGAATGGGTGTTGTACTTTGTCAGAAGCCTTTTCTGCATCTATTGAGATGATCATGTGGTTTCTGCTAGTTTTATTGTTGATGTGCTCAATTATACTGATGGTTTTCCTAATATTAAACCATCCTTGCTTTCCTGGAATGAATCCTACCTGATCAGAGTGTATTATTTTTGTGATAAGTTGTTGGAGTCTTTTGGCTAATATTTTATTTAGAATTTTTGCGTCTAAATTCATGAAGGAAATTGGTATATAATTTTCTTTCTCTGTTTTATCTCTTCCTGATTTAGGAATCAGTACCATATTTGTGTCATAGAAAGAGTTTGGTAGGACTCCTTCTTCACTAATTTTCCCAAATAGTTTGTAGAGTATTGGATTCAATTGTTCTTTAAATGTTTGATAGAATTCACTAGTAAACCCATCTGGCCCTGGAGATTTTTTCCTAGGGAGTTCATTGATGGCTTGTTTGATTTCTTTTTCTGAGATGGGGCTATTTAGGTAACTCACTTCCTTTTCAGTTAATCTGGGCATCTTGTGATTTTGTAAATATTCATCCATTTCACTAAGATTGTCATATTTATGTGCATACAATTGGGAAAAATAATTCCTCATTATTTTTTTGATTTCCTCTTCATTGGAGGTAGATTCACCCTTTTTATTTTTGATACTCATAATTTGGTTTTCTTCTTTCTTTTTTTTTTATCATATTGACTAAGGGTCTATCAATTTTGTTGATTTTTTCATAAAACCAGCTCTTAGTTTTATTTATTAATTCAATGGTTTTCTTAATTTCAATTTTATTAATCTCACCTTTGGTTTTCAGTATTTCTAATTTAGTACTAAATTGGGGATTTTCAATTTGTTCTTTTTCTAGCTTTTTCAATTGCATGTCGAATTCATTGACCTCCCTTCTCTCTGCTTTAATTAAGTATGCACTCAGGGATATAAAACTTCCCCTGAGAACTGCCTTTAGTGCATCCCACAAATTTTGGTATGTTGTCTCATTATTATCATTCTCTTGAATGAAATTATTGATTGTTTCTATAACTTCTTGTTTGACCCACCAATTTTTTGGGATTAAATTGTTTAATTTCCAATTTGTTTTTAGTCTATCTTTCCATGGCCCTTTATTGCGTATACTTTTTATTGCATCATGATCTGAGAATGATGCGCTTAATATTTCTGCCTTTCTGCACTGGATTGTGAGGTTTTTATGCCCTAGTACCTGGTCTATTTTTCAGTATGTACTATGTACTGCTGAGAAGAAATTAAATTCCTTTTTATCCCCATTCAGTTTTCTCCAGAGATCCATCATATCTAGTCTCTCTAAGATTCTATTCACCTCCTTAACTTCTTTCTTGTTTATTTTGAGGTTAGATTTATCGAGTTCAGAGAGGGGAAGATTAAGGTTCCCCACTAGTATAGTTTTGCTATCTATTTCTTCCTCTAATTCCTTTAACTTCTCCTCTAGGAATTTGGATGCTATACCACTTGGTGCATATATATTAAGTAGTGATATTGCTTCATTCTCGATGGTGCCTTTTAGTAGGATATAGTTTCCTTCCTTATCTCTTTTAATTAGATCTATTTTTGCTTTTGCTTTATCTGAGATAAGTCTTGCTACCCCTGCTTTTTTTACTTTAGCTGAGGCATAATAAATTTTACTCCAACCTTTTGCCCTTACCCTGTGGGTATCTCTTTGTTTCAAATGTGTTTCTTGTAGACAGCATATTGTAGGATTATAGTTTTTAATCCATTCTGCTATCTGCCTCTGTTTTATGGGAGAGTTCATCCCATTCACATTCACAGTAATAATGACTATCTGTCTCTTCCCCTCCATCCTATTCCCTCCCCTGTTTATGTTTTTGTTTCTTCCTTCTCCCTTCCCCTCCTTGAAGTTTTCCCTTTTGACCACCCCCTCCCTCAGTGTTCCCACCCAGTGACCCCCCTTCTTAACCTACCCTCTCCCCTTATGACTGTTTCCCTCCCTTCTAATCCCCCCCTTTAGTCTCCTCTTTTTCACCCCCCACCCTTACCCTTCTGCTTTCTATAGGACGAAATAAGTTTTTATACTTATCAGAGTGAATTACTCCCCATTTGATTCCAAACCAATGAGAGTAAATTTCAAACGTTGCTCCTCTCCCTCCCTCCTGGATCAATGTTGGGTAAAGATGAGATGGTGTATCTTATCCTCGCCTTTTTCAATGGAGAAGGGGAAGGGAAAGAAATAAGCATTTATATAGTACCTACTGTGTGCCAGGCACTGTATAAACCCAAATATCATTTCCTTTGATTCCCACAACAAATCTGCCAGGTAGGTGCTATTATCATCCCCATTTTACAGTTGAGGGAACTGATGCATAGAGAGATTGAGTAGCTAGTATGTATCAGAGTAGCTTTTGAACTCAGGACTTCCTGAGGTAGTGCAGTAGATAAAGCACTGGGCCTGAAGTCAGAGAGACTCATGAGTTCAAATCCAACTTCAGACACTTACAGACTGTGTGACCCTGGGCAAGTCACTTAACCTATGTTTGCCTTAATCCACCAGAGAAGGAAATGGCAAACCACTCTACTCTGTTTGACAAGAGAACCCCATACAGTATCATAAAGAGTCAGATATGACTGAAAAGAACAACGATGACATCATAGAAGTCACATGATTAGATACAGCAAAAGAAGTGAATATGGAAAAGATGAGAAAAGGGAGAGAAGCCTTGATAGTGATAATCATAGCTGGGAGCTCAGAGGAGGTAGAGAAACCCACAAAGGAGATGGAGAAGGCACAGGCACTGAGATAGAATTTAAAATTGATCAAGTGTGGTAATGTTGTTAAAGACAGGCAGTGCGTCCTAGTAGAAACTGAATTAAAATCCCAGCTTTAACATCTACTCACTGTGTGACCACAAGCAAATCACTTCAGCTCTCTCCCTCACCTATAAAATGTGATAATAATATCTACACTACCAACCTCATAGGGATGTTGTTAGGAAAGCAAAATGTGAACTTCAAAGATAGATCTGCATTTACAAACATAGCTTTTTATGTGTCACTGAAATCAAAGGATGTTAATAGGGATAGTGGGTTTCCAAGAGTAGGGCAGATATTGGTCATAGGCCTCTGGTCTCAGATACTTACTAGCTGTGCCACTCAGGGGAGATCATTTAACCTCTGACTGCTTCAGTTTCTTTAGTTGTGAAATGGGGGGGTAATAATAGCGCCTATCTCAGGGTTTTTGGGAGAATAAAATGAGATAAAGCACTTAGTATAATGCCTGGAATATAGTAGGTACTTAATAAATGCTTGTTTCTTTCCTTCCTTTCTTCATGACAGAATTTAGAAAATTCAGTTATTGATAGAGCTCTGGATTTAGAGTCAGGAAGACCTAAGTTTAAATGGTGTTTTAGACATTCGATGTATAACCCTGAGCAAGTCACTTAATTTCTCTTGGCCTCATTTTTCATATCTGTAAAATAAGGGGGTTAGACTCAGTGGTCCTTCCCCTCCCTGCTTTATTTTGTTTTTTGCTTTTTTTTTTTGGAGGGCAATTGGGGTTAAGTAACTTGCCCAAGGTCACACAGCTAGGTTTTTGTTTCTGTGTGCATTAAGTGTCTGAGGCCGGATCCGAACTCAGGTCCTTCTGACTCCAGGGCCAACACACTACTCACTGCGCCACCTAGCCGCCCCTACCCCCTCCCTGCTTTAAGTCAATGATACTATGGTACTTTTGGACTTGGCAACAAGGAAGCCATTAACCTCAGAGCATATTAAGGATAGAAGAGAACGGAGAGTTAAAAAGTAGAAGCAATGGGCATAGATTAGTGAATGAAGAGTGAGAAGGTTTGGTGGATACCTAAAAGGGGTAGTAGGTTCAATCTTTTTAAGTTAGGGGTGGCTTGAGCATGTTGGAGGTAGACAGGACAGAGCTTCTGAAGAGGCAGAGATTGAAGATGCTAGAAAAAGGAACTAATTTCAGAAGTAAAAAAAATGGGCATGGGATAGCATCTGGAGCACAAGTAGAGGGGATAGTTGTGGAAAGCAGGTGAGCTTCCTTTTTCCTTCTGAGACTGGATGATTTCTTTGTAAAATGAATCATAGTTACATGTACTTGCTATTTAGAGAAATCTCACAATGAATCTTTTGGTAATGCAGAGGATCTCTTTACCCCATTTATCAGTAATCGTTCCTGCTTGCTTTATTTTGTGAATCTGGAGTTTTGAATGTTGGGGATTTATTTGGAGCATCTTGTTTCTTCTACTTTTATCATATGTTTATTTATTTTTGTAGTGTTTTTACTGAATAAATTGTTCTTCTGGTTCCACCAATTTCATTTTTCATGAGTTTATAAAAGTTTATGAAAAATTATATAATGTTGATGTTATAGTATAAATCGCTCACTCTAAATCAGTTCATATGTCTTTCTATGTCTTAAAAATAAACTATTTCTTCATTTCTTAAAGCATAATAGTATATTATTATATTTATATACCATAACTTATTTAGCCATTCTTCAATTTATGGGCATTACTTTTTTTTTGCCACCACAAAAAGAGCTTGTCATGAGCTTTTTTTTTGATCTTATAGATCTAGAGGTGATTCCCCCCCCCCCCATATTTCTATAATTTGCTTATAATGTGACTTTTTACATTTAAATCACAAATCTATTTAGAGTTTATCTTGGCATAAAGGTATTGGTCTATAACTAATTTCTTACATATTGCCATTCACTTTTCCCAGTAGTTTTTGTCAAGTAGTGAGTTAATCTTTATCCCAGTAGCTAGGATGTTTGCATTTATTGAATATTAGGGTAGTAACATTTACTTCTGTTATGTTGCATAGCTAATTAGCTCTAATAACTGATTCATCTATTTCTTGTGTTTTTTTTTTTTTTTTGTTTTGTTTTTGGAGGGCAATTGGGATTAAGTAACTTGCCCAAGGTCACATGGCTAGGTTTTTATTTTGTGTGTGTTAAGTGTCTGAGGCCAGATCCGAATTCAGGTCCTTCTGACTCCAGGGCCAGCACTCTACTCACTGCGCCACCTAGCCGCCCCTGATTCATCTATTTCTTAACCTATACCAAATTGTTTTGAGAATTATTGCTTTGTAATTTAGTTAGAAAACTGATGTTCCCTTCATTTTCACTTCTTTTTTATCATTTCATCCAGTGCCTGGCACATAGAAGTCACTTAAGAAATATTGATTGATTGATATAAATTTCATTGTTTTTTCTACTTCAGTAAAGTAATCCTTTGGTAGTTTTATTGTTATGATATTGAATAAACAAATTAATTTAGGTAATATTATCATTTTTATTATATTGACTCATCTTAGCTATGTGTAATTAATATTTTCCCCAGATATTTAGGTCTATATTTCTGTAAACAATGGTTTGTAATTATATTTCCATGGTCATTGTTATATATCTTGGTAGATAGACTACCAGTATGGATTTATTCTGCAAGTTTGCTGAAGTTACTGTTTCAGTGTATGTTTTAGCTGATTGTTTATGATTCTTCAAATACACCATCATATCACCTGCAAAAAGGTATAATTTTACATCTCTTTTACTTATCCTTATTCCCTCAATTTCTTTGTCTTGCCTTTTTTGCTAAAGCTAGTATTGTGACTATTCATAGTACCATGAAAAATAGAAATTGTGACAATAGTCATCCTTGTTTCACTTCTGGTTTTATTGGAAAGGATTCTAATTTACCTCTGTTACATGTAAGTGATAGCTGTTGGTTTTAGAGATATATGACTTAGCATTTAAAGAAAGGTCCATTCCTATGTTTTCTAGTGTTTTTAATCAGAAATGGATGTTGAATTTTGTTAAAACTTTTTTCTTCTTCGTCTATTGATATGATCATATCTTTTTAGTTAATTTTGTTATTGATATGATTAATTAATTTTACAATTTGTCCAACATTAAACCAACCTAATATAAATCCAACCTACTTATAGGATATAAGTTGGATTTATGGGTTATATAAGTTGGTCATACAATCTTTCTGCTATGTTGTTTTAGCCTCATGGCTAATATTTTATTGAAAATTTTTACATCAATGATCATTGGAGATATTGGTCTATCACTTTTTTCCTGCTTTAATTTTTTCTGGTTTATATCTGTAACATAGAAGGAATTTGATAAGATTGCTTTTTTTCTATTTTTGCAAAAACTTTATGTAATATTGGAATGAATTATTTTTTAAATGTTCAATAGAATTCAGTTGTGTCCATCTTGTCCTGGAATTTTTTTCTTTGGAAGTCCATTTATACACTGTTCAGTTTCTTCATTTGAAATTGTTTAAATTTTCTCTTCCTTTTTCTATTAATTTAGATATTTTATATGTTTGTAAATGTTTATTTCAGTTGTGTTGTCAGTTTTATTGACATTTATGGACAAAATAGTTTTAAATAACATCCTTTATTTTCCATTTTTTGGTTAAATTCTCCCTTATATTTTTAAAACTGGTAATTATTTCTTCTCCTTTATAATCAAATTAGTTAATGGTTTATGTACTTCCCCTCTCCTCCCTGGAAAAAACAAACTAGCTACTAGTTTTATTAATTCCTTTTTTTTTGTTTCCAATTTAAAAAATCTCTTCTTTGATTTTCAGGATTTCTATTTAGTGTTTAATAGGGGTTTTAAAATGTGCTTTTTTTCTAGTACTTTTAGTTGCATATCCAATTCATTTGTTTCTCTTTTTTTTGTTAATAAAAATTTTTAGAGATATAAATTTTCCCCTTAGGAATGCTTTGGCTGCATCCCCAAAATTTGGGTATGCTCTCTCATGGGTGTCATTATCATTAATGAAATTATCCATTATTTCTATGACCAACCCTTTAGGATTAAGTAATTTAGTCCCCAGTTGATTTTTAATGCATTTTCAATGACCCTTTATTTAATATAATTTTTTGTTGCATTATGCTCAGTTGTGCATAGTACTTTTACAAAAATTGATTATGTCTTAGGTAATTAAAATGTCACAAATAAAAAAATGAAAAAGAAACACCGTACACATCTGTTGCTGATTTTTTATGTAGTGTACTATCTCAAACTTTATACAAGGTGTCCCCAAAGTCTTAGAGCATATTTTAGCTATTAAAGCCTATTATTGAAGCTATTGAAGCTTAAATCTACTCTTCAGGGACACCCTGTATAAAGACCACTGGGAATTAATTCCACTTGAGTGGGAAGAAGGAGTCGGAATAGTAGATGTCAGATTTCAGAAGAGAGAGCTTGGAACACTAGACATAGAATGTTAAAGATGGAAAGGGTCTTTGAGACCCTCTATTCTCTTCACTTTACAGAATCTTTTTATTTATGACACTCCTTAATAGATTAGGGGAATAAATAGACTTCTATCACCATTTCCTCACTTTTTCTTATAATCATTAAAAAAATTCTACCACTCACCAATTTCAATAGAATAAGGGGACTTACCTTTAAATCATTATATTAAAAGAAATATGCAAATGTAAAGAGTTTGACTCTGGACAGCTTTCTTTCTTTGATTAATTTAAAGAGTTGTACGGATTTTGCTGCTCTTTGCATCTTGCAGGATAGCAGCCAATATTCCAATGTTCACATAATGCCTTGACTTAGCTATCCTTCATGGGATAATTATAGATTAGCATAATATACCTATTGTTCTGTTCCACAAAGCAGCACTGTCATAGAATGATGAGATGGGCTTGTTGGGTGGGAGGGAGTAGGGAAGGGAGAATCTTTGTCTATGTATAAGTGTCCCCTCTGAAACTCTAATTCTTTTTTATCTCCTATATTCCCTCCCTCTCACTACACTCTAATGTCTCAGTTGTTCGTACCTTACTACCAAATATTTCCTTTGGTCCTGGGCCTCTAGATCCTTGATGGGTCTGCTGCTCAGCAAGTGTCCCTTGCTATACTTGTTGCCAAGTGATGGGGTGCTGGTGGTTATAGTATAGGAACTCTCTTCAGTTATAAGCATTGGGCTATATAAGCACCAACATAGAAATGCTATGAGGGAAACACTTCTCTTATAGCTGTCAGTGAAGTTGCCCATCTAAATTTGACTTCTCAAGTAGAAGGGGAAGGAAAGGGTCAAGTTGCTCAGTCTTGCTTCAGTGAATAAGTCAGCAGGATATAGTAGAAGACACCCTGACTCTGGATTCCAAGGACTCAGGTATAATAATTCCAGCTCTGCTTCTTCCAACCTATGTGACCTTGAGCAAATCACCTTAGCCTCTCTCTGAGTTTTCATGTTCTCATCTGTAAATGAGGGAGTTGAATATAGATGGTCCCTAAGGTCCCTTCTAAGCCCATGTTCAGTCTTATGATGATACCACACGATATCTATGTTTATTTTATTTGAGGAGCCCAGATAACTTTGCATTTGTAGAACCCCAAATCTTCTAAATAACAAACATCTCACCCCCACTTGGCAGTTACCAAATTCAAGGTTGGGTAAAAGGCCTGAGGAGTCAGAAGTAGAGCTGGAAATTAGAACCAGGCATTAATGCCAAAGCTAGAATGCTAGCCACTGGGGCACTATCTTTTTGCAGACGGATCTTCTTTGCTTACTTTAATGGCTCTTCAGCAACATCTCTTTCCTATATGGGAAAGGTTGATGAGGATAATACCAATAGCTTACGTGTACAAAGTATTTTAAGTCTATTAAATGTTTCTTCATAACAACTCTGCAAGCTAGGCAGAGCTATTGTTAGGCCTATTGTACATGTGAGAAAACTGGATCTTATTGGGTGAAAACTTTTGTCAATCACAGGGATAAATGTAAAAGTTCCAACAAGTTTACTCAAGTACAAGATTGCCATTTTTATGAAAAAGATCTGGGGTTTTGTTATTATTGTTCTTTAGTTGTGTTTGATTCCTGGTGACCCCATTTGGGATTTTCTTGGCAAAGATACTGGGGTGATTTGTCATTTCCTTCTCTGAATCATTTTACAGATGAGGAAACTGAAGCAAATAGGGTTAAGTGACTTGCCCAGGGTCACATAGCTAGTAAGTATGTGAGGCTAGATTTGAACTCAGGAAGATGAGTCTTTCTGACTCCTGGCTTGGTTCTCTATTCACTGTACCTCTTAGATGTGTTATGCGGTTTTAGGTTCAGTAGGAGTCAGTGGTGTGATAGAGTAGCCAAACCCTGCCCCCCCCCCCCCAATGATGTGATTAAGAGGTATAGTACTTGCTGTTCTCTGCCCTGTTCACGTCATATTCAGAGTACTGTGGCCAGTTCTGGGCACTTAAGTTTTGGAAGGATGTAGCTGAAGTGGAGGATATTCAGAGGAGAGAAAGGAAAATGGTAGAATGATCAAGCCATATAAGGATCAATTGAAGGAATTTGCAACATTTAGCCTGGAGGAAAAAAGGTAGCTGAGAAGGGACTCTTCGAGTATATTATAATAATAATTATAACAACAGCTAACATTTTATAGTGCTTACTCTGGGCCAGGCACTGCTAAGTACTTTCTAATTATTATCTCATCTGATCCTCACAACAACCCTGGGAGGTAGGTGCTATTATTGTCCCCACTTTACAGATAGCTAGTAAGTGTCTGAGGCTAGATTTGAACTCTGGTCTTCCTGACTCCAGGCTCAGTGATCTATCCACTGGGCTTTGCAGAGAGGTAGATTATGAGTCATTATAAGAGGAGACTTTTTTTTTTTCTGAGAGGGGAAGGCAAGGCAATTGGGGTTAAGTGATTGCCCAAGGTCACACAGCTAGTTAAGTGTCAAATGGCTGAGGTTGAATTAGAACTCAGGTCCTTCTGGTGCTCTATTCACTGCATCACCTAGCTGCCCCAAGAGGGGACATTGTTATGATTCAAGCTAAGCAGAATGGATTACTTTGTGAGGTAGTGGGTTTCCTCTCATTAGAGATATTCAAGAAAAGGTTTGATGACCGCTTGCTTGTCATTTGTAGAGATGATTCTTGTCCAGGTACAGGTTGGACCAGACAGCCTTAGGAGTCAATCAAAATATGTTTATGAAAGGCATCCTTAGTGACAGTATTACATTTGGGTATGTAAAGTATACATTGGGTATGTAAAGATAAAAGCAAAAAAAAAAAAAAAGTAAAACAGTTCCTGCCCTTGAGAAGCTTATGTTCTGTTAAAAGAGATAATATATGCATAATAATTGCTAGCATTTATATAATGCTTTAAGGTTTGCAAAGTGCTTCACAAATATTATCTCATTTTATCCCCACAATAACTTTAGGAGTTCAGGTGCTATAATCCCCATTTTACACATGAGGAAACTGAGGCAGCAGTGGCTAAGTGACTTGCCTAGCATCACATAGCTAGTAACTGCCTGAGGTTGGATTTGAACTTAGTAGGTATGTAGATATATAGTATATAAAATATACAAAATAGATACCCAGTGATCTTGGATAGTTCACTAGCAGCTGGGGGGATTAGGAAGGGCTTTATGTAGAAGGCTAGTCATGAGCTGAATCTTGAAGGAAACTAGGATTTTAATAGGTGCAGGTGGGGAGGGAGTATGTTCTAAGTATGGGAAGCACAAAGACACAGAAATAGGAAATGGAAACCTGTGTATGGGGGACAATAAGAAGGCCAGTTTGACTTGACTACAGAGTTCATGAAATGGTTGTTTTTCTGTTGCATCTGACTCTTTGTGACCCTGTGAATCATAAATGTGCATGGGGTTTTCTTGGCAAAGATACTAGAATGGTTGGCCATTTCCTTACCCATTGGATTAAGGCAAACAGAGGTTAATTGACTTGCCCATAGTCACATAGCTAATAAGCATAATAATAAGCTAATCTGAGGTTGGATTTGAACTCAGGTCTTCCTGACTCTAGACCCTGTCCACTGAGACACCTAGCTGCCTCTAGTGCCAAACAGATGAGTTAGTGTTTGCTCCTAGAAGTAATAGAGAACCACTGGAGTTCACTGAGAGAGGGAGTGATAGATTCAGACTTTTGCTTCAGGAAAATTGCTGTGATCGCTGTGCAGACAGGAGAGATATGAGGCACGGCCAGCAGTGAGAAAGGTCTGGTAGTGAAGGCAATAGGTGCCGATGGCCCGAACTCAGGGGCTGGCTCTGAATCGGAGAGGAGGGGATGGATTCCCAAAGATGTGAGAAGAGATCTGACAAGAGGCTGGATAGGCAGGATGGGTGAGGCTGAGCAATCAAGAGTGACCTTCAGGTTTCATGATTTGAGGGGTGATGGAGTTGAAAAGAGGGCAGGTCTCAGAAAGGAAGATGTTGCTTTGGGATGTAGAGTATGAGATGCCAAGGGGCATCCAGTTTAAAGTCTGATAGGCAGCTGGAGGTGCAGAACACTCAAGAGGTCAAGTATGCATGTGTATACACACACACACACACACCCTTGACCCTGTGCAAGTTGATGGAGTCACTAAGGGTGAGGTTCTCTGAGCATTTACATCTTGAAATCATCAAATACTACAGATCAAGACTCGATGGATCCTTTTGTTGATTTTCTAGACTTCAGAAAGCAATAGGGAAAACATCAAGAATGAAAATTAAACTTAAAAGTTTTTTTGGAGGTAATTGGTTGTTAAATGTTGACCAGCACTATTGGAAAGGTTCCTGCCAACTCTAATGTTCTATGATGGATTTTTTCCCCTCTAAACTACTGTTTTTATTCAATCGAACTGGATTTCATCTGGTTGAAGGGGCAGCTTAGGTGGTATAGTAGATAGAGCACCAGGCCTGAAGTCGGGAAGACTCATCTTCCTGAGTTCAAATCCAGCCTCAGATACTTAGTAGTTGTGTGGCCCTGGGCAAATCAACTGTTTTGCCTCAGTTTCCTCATCTGTAAAATGAACTGGAGGAGGAAATGGCAAGCCACTCCAGTATCTCTGCCAAGAAAACCCCAAATGAGGCCACAAAAAGTCAGACATGACATTTTGGAGGGGATAGCGAGGGCAAAAATTTAATTTACTCTGGATATTAAGCCACCAGCCAGAGTTTCTTGTAATTCCAAATCTTCTGCCTATTGCTCCTTCCTTCTTTACTCACGAGTGCCTAGAACACTGATTAAATGACTGATTTATACTCTCAGTAATTCAGCCAGGAGTCCCAAGGGAAGTTGTTAAGAAATCTAAAGGAGTAGCTTCTCTGCAGTATTGAAGAACAGGACAAGATCAGGGTTAGAGAAACCTGGATTGTCAGAAATAGAAGGGACATTCCAGGCCATCTCACCTTTTCCATTTTTATGACTGAGGAAAGTGAGGCCATGGGAAGTAAGATGGCACCTTTGCATGAACCCCTTCAGAGCAGGACCAACAATCTAACTTGGTTGCACTGTGGAATTTGTGAAAAGAAGTGATGGGGAATAAAGTTGGAAAAATAGAATTTTAATGTTAGGCCTGGAAAAGACTTAACATTTTTATTTTATGCATCAGGAATCTGGAGTCAAATTAAGTGACTTGCTGAGGCCTCATAGACATTAATAGTAGATGGGGTCTCATGACTTCCAGTCTAGTGTTTTTTCTACTACTGAATACTGTGCTTCTGCTTTGGGCCTAAATTATGCATTATCATCTTGAAAGTGTTTGTTTTGTTTGTCTTTTATTTGGGTTTTGTTCCTTTTAGAGGTTCCAGTTATGATTTTGCCAGTATGTGTGACCTTGGATAAGGTTACTTAACCTTTCTAAGCCCCAACTTTCTCTTCTGTAAAATAGGACTAGATAATAATGCTAGTGAAAACTTGTATTTATATTTTGTGTGGTTCCCACAGCTCTTTCTTCACTGCAGCCCTGTTTTGGTAGATAGAGCATGTCGTACTAGCTCCATTTTAAGGTAAGGAAAATGAAGCTGATTGAGGTTAGATGACTAGCTCGTAAGTCACCTGGGTACTAAGTGTTGCAGCTAGGATTCAGACCCAGGTCTGTTGGCTTTAAATCTGGTGCTTACTGAATTTTGCTATTTCACTCTTTGAGGTCCCTTTTCCAGCTCTAAAATTCTTTGGGTTGTGTTTGCATTTCTGCACTGTGTTCATATTCAGATTGTGGTCAAGGCAACTCGACCTTGCTGACTTTTAGATTTCCTGCCCTACATAAAAGTCTATTCTTGACATACCTTGAGCCAGCACTGTACGCAAGTTATATGAGTGGGGGAAGAGGTCATAGATTTAGTCTAGGGGTTCTTAACTAGGGGTCTGTGAACCTAAAAATTTTTTATAGCTATGTTCCTTTGTAATCCCACATATTTTAATTTATTCATTTAAAAATACTATTCTGTGAAGGGATCCATAGGTCCCTTCAACAGACTGCCAAGGAAGTCCATGGCACCAAAAAAATTAAGAACCCAACTCAGTCTATGTGTGGTGTTTGGGATACAGGACAGGTTTGTATATTATTTTGGGGTCAGCTGGGAAATGATGAGGGTGACTGCAAAGAATACAGAAAAAATGTCTCAGATGTCTTGTTTCTTATATTCCTTTGTCATAGTAGCAACTAGGGAAGGAGAATTCTGGAGGAATCAGCACCTTGAATCCATTAATCCTGACACTGAAAGCTTTAACCAAATGAGACTTTACAAAAGTCATAGTAAAGTCCTAAGTTACCCCCATCCTTGTCCTACTTAGATTCTATTTTCCAAAGGAGGCTGAACTAGATTTGAGACTTTGGGAAAGGGATGTCTGTATTTAGTCTTAGCAAAGATATAGCTAGAGGGAGATAGTGGGTGTATGATATGAGAGGAATTTAATGTCTCACTAGGGACATTCCCAGAGCTAAGGGAGTCACGCCAGGTGCAGTTGCAGATTGGCTGATGTTGCCTACACCCAATGAGCCAGAAAAGCAGAGAGACCTTCTAGCCTACTACAACTAAGGGTTTTGGACTGGACCTTCTCTTAGCTTGTCCCTTCTGGCTCATTGTATTTCACAATGACTCACTGGGCCTTCCAGCAGTAAAACATGGTTTAATCATATGCCAACCTTGCAAGCTGGGTTGATTTTTCTGGCCTAGATCCACAGTAATGATCTACCACCTCTTACCCTCCTAAGGTATATTTACATACCATTATTATTGTTTGGCATTGAGCTTAGAATTCATACCCTTGTGTCATAATCTTAGACTTTTGTATGTACGTGCCCATGTATGTCAGTTTCTCTCCCTTGATTTCTCTCTTCAGTATTCTAAGAAACTTACTCTTCTACACATCTTTTGGCCCTCATTTAGCCACTCCCTCTTGATTCCAAGTGACACCTAAGTAAGGATATACTGCTTGAATATACTGCTTCCAAGTCACTAGTTAAAACTGGAACCATGGCGATAAGAAGTAGAGTTAATTGTCTCTGCTTTTGTCACATTGTGACTCTTCCCTCCAAGCCTTCCTTTATAATAAATCTTCATAATGAGGCAAAACAAAGCAGTGTATTGGACATGTCTGCAAATGTGTGAAATTTGAGGTCTTTCATGGAAGGCATATGACCTTTATACCTTTTGGGTATGCTGTAGAAGGGATTCTTGTTTATCTATGATTTGGACTAGATGACCTCCAAGCTTCATTCTAACTCTATGATTCTATGGTTTTGTGACTCCAATGACTTCTAGAGGGATGTCCCTTCAGGGTTCTTAACTCAGACTGAGGAGAGATAAGGGAAAAGGTCTATAGATGCTCCTGGTATAAGGATGTCTTCCTATGCCCCCACCTAGTTCCATTTTGTTATCTGAGAGTCCTGCAGTGCTTGAAAACAGATAGTTGGTCTTGGAAACTCTAACAATGTTGACCTGAGGGAAAGTTGCAAAGGATGCAAGTCTATGGAAATATCAGACATTTGGTAGGTTTGTAAGGCATATATTTTTAGTCAGAGAGGCTTCTCAGAATCTTTTATATCTCTCACCTTGTAGATGGCCACTTACAAATTTGGACTGCAGATTGTATGCTTGACGTTCCCATAGAGAGAATTAGAAATGCTGGCAGGAAATAGGCATGACTGATGGGGGCTCAGAAAAGATGCCACATTTTTACAGATGTAATAGTAATAGTATGCAGTTATTGCCATGTTGAAGGATTGGTAATAGGGTTTTTCCTTGTGACTGTGCCCTTCATCTCCATTTCATATCTGTCATTGGATGTCTAGCACCTTGCAGCTACTCCAATATGCTTCCCCTTATGTGATAGTCTGCTTTTTGGAGGCCTCAAATAGAAAGATGTTTGAAAGATTAAGGAGATGAGGGGGTAGACACTAGGTACTTTTTGGTCCTTTCAGAAATGATCTTGAACCCAAAGGGCTATAAAAATGTGCATACCTTGGGGCAGCTAGGTGGCACAGTGAGGGGAGTGCTGGCCCTGGAGTCAGGAGGACCTGAGTTCAAATCTGACCTCAGCCATTTAACTCTTACTAGCCGTGTGACCTTGGGAAAGTCCCAATTGCCCTACCATCCCCCCTCCAAAAAGCAGACAAAAATAAAATGTGCATACCCTTTGACCCAGCCATACTGTTTCTAGGATTATATCCCAAAGAGATCATTAAAATGGGAAAAGGACCCACATATACAAAAATATTTATAGCAGCTCTTTTTGTGGTGGCCAAGAACTGGACATCAAGGGCATGCCCATCAATTGGGGAATGGCTAAACAAGTTGTGGTATATGAATTTAATGGAATACTATTGTGCTATAAGAAATTATGAGCAGGCTGACTTCAGAAAAACCTGGAAAGACTTACATGAACTGATGCTGAGTGAAATGAGCAGACCAGGAGAACATCATACGTGGTTAACAACCACAGTGTTCAATGACTGATTTTGATAGACTTAGCCCTTCTCAGCAATGCAAAGACCTAAAACAATTCCAAAGGACTCATGATGGTAAATGCCATCTACATCCAGAGAAAGAACCATGGAGTTGGAATGCAGAGTAAAGCATACTATTTTCTTTTTTGTTTTGTTTTGTTCTGTCTTTCTCTTGGTTTCTCCCATTCATTATAATTCTTCTCTGCAACATGACTAATGTGAAAATGTGTTTAATAGGAATGTATGTGTAGATTGCATGCCGTCTTGGGGAGGGAGGTAGGAGGGAGAGAGAGAAAATTTAAAGCTTATGGAAGTGAATGTTGAAAATTAAAAATAAATTAATTAATAAATTGAAAAAAAAATGATCATGAAGAACAGCAAAGAGTTCTCTGATTTCTATAAACTGTTAGAATAGTTTTTAGTTTTTGTCTCCTATTTAGTTGCATTCTCAAACACACGTATGTAATATTATATTTATATAAAACAAACAGGTACATTCCTTGAGTATAGAGTCCAAATTTCTTCTGCCTGGCTAAGTGAAAACTAATACTCAGGGTGAAAATTAATATACTCAGTGATAATAAAAAAAATGTAGCTCAGGTGTGGGACCTGCTTGAGGCAGCCTTGGCTTGTTGGATATCAAAATGGAAAAATTGAATGCCCATATTCTCATCTTCTGTCTTGTCTATGAAGATTAATTGCTATCTTACCACAGGCAAGTCACTTAACTTCTCACTCCTCAGTTTCCCCTTCTGCAAAATGGGGGCAATAATATTTATCATATCTTCCATTGTAAATTTCCATTGGAAGGCAAATGTTTTATAAAGCTTGAAACACTCTAAGAATGTGAATTGTTATTGTATTGCCCTCAGGAACAGATTTTATTTTATTTTATTTTTTGCTTTTTGGAGGGCAATTGGGGTTAAGTGACTTGCCCAAGGTCACACAGCTAGTAAAGTGTGTCAAGTGTCTGAGGCTGGATTTGAACTCAGGTCCTCCTGACTCCAGGGCCGGTGCTCTATTCACTGCACCACCTAGCCACCCCTAGGAACAGATTTTAAATGTCTAATTGGCACATTTTGGAGTCAGCAAGGACTTTAAGAGATCAGTCAATTCAATTCCCATCTTGTTTTTAAATGAATAAGCCAACTAGAGAATTGAAATGATTTACTTAAGAGTACACAGCTATGTAGTGATAGAATCAGGTTTAGAGCTGTGGCATTCTGTGTCCTAATATATGATCTTAAGATTTTGAACACTCAGGTCTGTCTTGTCTGCTGCCTCAAATGAAAAAATGTTGAGAGGTGTATAAAACTTCCAGAGGATTTCATCACCCGTTCTTGCTGTTCTCAGAGAATAGTAACTGAGGTAGCATATCATCCCTTTACACTTGGATTATGCCATTAAAAAAATTCTCAATGATATCTCTTGTTTTTATATCCCCTACATTTTTCAGAGCATCCTTCTCCTTCAAGAGAACTATTCCTCATAACAAAGAATAAAAAAATAAAGGTATGGGAAAAATTGCACCAGAATTAATTAAGATATAGGAAATGTCTGATGTTATATTCAGTGTGCTACCCCCTATAAATTCCCATTTTTGCAAATACTTGGGAGAGGAATAGAATTCACTTTTAAAGTTTTTCCTCTTTTATTCTCTCTCTCTCTCTCTCTCTCTCTCTCTCTCTCTCTCTCTTTCTTGCTCTCTCTCTATTTCTGTGTTTTGCTTTTACTTACAAGTATTTGCAGATTATTCTCACTTTGTAAGAGGTCTTTTATAACAAAGTAAAACACTTCAGTAGAACTAATAACACAGTGGGATCTAAAAGTGGGATCATGCCATTTGAAGGCGCTAACTTTTTTACATCCAGACTTTTACATTGGTATCACATGGCTTGTTTTTCATTGTCCTTACTTCTGTGTGTCCTTAGCTCTGTGATTCATTGACATACTGATGGAAAAGAAGCAGCAGGAGTACAGTCCAATCCCTAGTAAAAATGAGGTGCATGAAGTGTTCAGGGAGGATAGCAACTCCAGCATAAGGGCTACCTGAGCCCTTTTTAGGGCTGCTCATCCACCTTTTTTTTTTTTGCTTTTTGGAGGGCAATTGGGGTTAAGTAACTTGCCCAAGGTCATATAGCTAGGTGGTTTTGTGTGTGTGTGTGTGTGTGTGTGTGTGTGTGTGTGTGTGTGTGCGCGCGCATTAATTGTCTGAGGCCAGACCCAAACTCAGGTCCTCCTGACTCCAGGTCGGCACTTCGGGTTCATTCACCTTTAGTCTCCACCTGTCACCCAATTCTCATCTATGGATCCAAGAAGCTATAGCATGAACAGGAGCCATGTCCTCATAAAACCATCTTGGCAGAAGGAACAAACCAGGATGAGAGTAACTGACAGGCCTCAGACCCATTGGTAAGTTAGAAGGATGTCTATCCCAAGCATGTGAAGACTATCCTTGGTGCAATGGGAGGATCATAACAATTTGTTCCAAAGGCCAGGAAGGTGGCTGAAGTAGGTGCTGTAGAAAGCTTAGAACTTGGTGAGACATTGAAGACACCAAGTTTAGCCATTATATCTGGGCTATTGCTGGTTGTCTTGACTTTCGTCTTGCCACTGGACTTTGATGACTGGAAGAGAAAGTGAGGTGATGACTTTGTGCAGCTCTGCTTCGCTTAAATCCAATCCATGCCTAAGTTGAGATAACACCTGTGATGTCATTGGTCCTCTTGGAAAGCAAAGGATGAATAAAAGCAGGGAGAGTAGGAAGAAGCCCTTGGAAAGTCTGACTACTGCTGGTATTGTAAACTGAGAAGTGGGAAGCTGCTATAGCTGCTATACTTTAGGAATATAAAAATGCATGTGTGACTTTTTTTTTCTGCATTCTAACCCAGTCCTGACACTTAGTAGCTGTGTAACTTTGAACAGGTCACTTAATTTTTCTGAGTCTCAGAATCCTAATTTGAAAAATGGGAATAATATTTGTTGCTACATATCTCCCAGAAAGATGTTTGCAAGGTTAAGGATATGGGAGAATAGATACCAAGTAGCTTCACCTTTTTGAACCCTTCAGAAACAATCATAGAAATCAGTAGAGGTCTCAGACTTTCATATGCTTTCATGAAGATCAAATTAAATAATGTAAATTGCTTTCTAACTATGAGCCTCATTAGTTATTAGGGCATTTCTTCTTTCCTCCCTCCTTCCCTTCCTTACTTTTTTCTCTTTTAATGTTTTAATATCGACTCAGATATCAAAGAGGAAATAAAAAATGGAAAATTATTTTGATACATGATGTCTGGCTCAGTTCTGTATTAAATGCATTATTTCTTACATGTTGATTAGTTTTTTTATTTATTAAACAATTTATTAACAACTTATGGGACAGCAATATGGCTAAATTTTCTTAGTAACTATTTACATTAATTTCATTGTAAAAGCTGTGTCATTTTAAAGGTTAGTTCCTCTAAATTTTCATTAGGATTATTTGTCCATTTATTTTCATTCATTTTTTCTTTTTATATGGTTCTAATGAATGCATACTTGTTTCTTCTGATTCTGCCCCCTTTCATTATTTCATAAAGATCTTTTCATATTTTTAATATTCTTCTTATTTGTTTTAATGATACAATTGTGATTTTCTATTATATTGAAGCATTGCTCTTCATTTTACCTTTCCCCTTGTTGTTGGATATTTAGGTTGTTTCTAGTTTCTTGTCATCATGGATAATGCTGCTGTAAAAAGACTGACTGGATAACTCTTTGTTTTTGATAACACTTTCAAGCTATCTTCCCCACAATGGAATTACTGGGTGAAATTGTTTGATTGTTTTGGCAATTATTACTGTATATTGCTAGATTGTGTTCCAAAGAATCTGCAAATTTGCAATTCTACCAGCAATGAATGAGTATTCCTTTTTCTCCAGGACCTCTTTATCATTGGAGTTTCCTTGCTTTTCTCTACTTTCCACAGCTCTCTGCTTTTCCACAGGTGTGAGGTGATATCTCAAAGCGACTTTAATTTGTATCTTTTTGAGAATTAGTGAGATTGGATCCCTCCCTCCCAATATTTAGCATTTAGACATTAAAGAGAGAAAGATAGGAGATATCTGTGTTTTGGATCCTGTGTCCTTGCAAATACCACAACTGTTTGCTCATGTATTCCTTTAACAAATATTTATTGAGCACTTAATTGTTTGCAAATATAGTAGTGTTCTATGAAGTGGTTTGGAAACCCAGATCTGTAAGATTCAGTGTCTGCTCTCAAGGAAATTTAGTAGTGAGGATATAAGACATGTGTAAGAATGACTATAATATGAAATGGTGCAGCAAGTACCTTAAATATGGTATGACCAAAATGTTATTATAGATGATTCATGGTGGGCAAAAGGTAAGGAGAACTGAATTAATTTTTACTACTTACATACCTCCCGAGGAGAGTTTGCTAAACCTTTTAAATAGTTTTAATGGTTAATATATATATTGACTTGTTGGGTAGTGTCATGCACCTGCTTAAAGTTAGCCTTTAATTGTCTGTGCTAATTAAGGGGAACATTGCTGTAGTTGATACTAAATAGTAGATAATTAAATAATTTATTATTGACTTTGGAATACACTAAGCCTATTTTACATCAGTCTTGACTAGCTAAAAGTGCTTTACTTAGATTAATCATAAAATTAATGCACATTCCCTGACCATATATGAACTAATAGTGAGGAGAAATGGTGTAGAAGTGGCCTGGGGACCAGAAGAAATCTAGCCTGGGATTAGAATAATCTCCATGTAAATGAGTATATCTCAATATAGGCAGATATTGCTCATATTTTCCATATTTTGTTTAGGTTTTGAAAAGGTAATTCACAGAGTCTAGGATTGCCTGAAGCCTATTAAATTCTTTGATTTCTCAAGTGCCTTCTATAACATGTTATTCAGTCATTTCAGTTGTGATCAGCTCTTTATGACACCCTTTTTGGGAGTTTTCCTGGCAAGGATACTGGAGTGGTTTGCCATTTCCTTTTCTAGCTCACTTTATGGATAAGAAAACTGAGGTAAATAGGGTTAAGTGACTTGCTCAAGGTCACATAGCTAGTGTCTGAGGCTAGATTTGATGTCATATCTTCCTAACTTCAGGCCCACTTCTTTATCCACCTAGCTGCCCCCTATAACAAATAATTCAATGTATTTTAATAAACCATATTCTGACTGTGTGGGTACTCTCTCTATTGAGGCAGATAACAGCCTCTCTATGTCTGAGTAGATAATTTAATGAGTTTCTGTGACCAAAAAGAAAAAAAAAACAGTCACTTTGGGACAAACCTTATAGTGATGAACCTTTCTATGTTTAACTGGTCTGGTCCTTAGATAGCTATCATAGTCTATTACCAGGCTTTGACTTGAAGCTTTCCATCTTGGTAAGACTCTGCTTGATTCCACAGTTTTCTGGCATAGCCTCCAAGAGCCTAGAGTTACCTAAACTCTTGAACCATTGAGTTGAACTTTAGTGAACAGCTTTGCACATTAGTAAGTGCTTAACAGATGTTTATTGAATTGGAGTTTGTTTCAGAAGTATGTGGCCATGTTTCAGAATGCAGGATTAGAAACTTCATTATTTGATGTGATCTTCTTTTTTTGTTTGTTTCATGAATGCATTTTGTTTTTACTTCACATTCATTTCTGAATATAGCCCTCCTGCCTTCTCTATTCAGTGAGCCTTCCCTAGAAATTAAAATTTGAAAAAGAACAAGAAAAATGGTATATCAGCAAAATCAACTGATACACCATTGATCTTTCCTTAAAGAATATGCCACATCCCATACTCATAATCCATTTCTTCAATGAAAGGAGGAAGGTACATTTTCTCAATTCTTCTTTGGACATAGATTAATCATTATAATTAAACAGCATTCACTTTTATTTTACTATTCTCTCCATTTACATTGCTGTTATTATTGTATAAGTAGTTTTCCTGGTTCTACTTACTTCATTTTGTGTTAGTTCATATAAATCTTCTCTTTTTTTGAATTCTTCACATCCATCATTTCTTATAACAGTAGTGTTTTATTGCAACCATCTGCCACAATTTAGCCATTACCCAATCAATTTGTTAAGTTTTTTTTTTTTGCTTGGGACCTTTTCTTTTTTCTTCTTTTCTTTTCTTTCCTCTCCTTTTCCCTTCTTTCCCCTCCTTTCCTCTTCTCTCCTTTCCTCTCTTCTCTTATTTCCTTTCCTTTTTTCTTTTCTTCTGCATACATACATACATACAGAAAGCTTCTCCTAATCCCTCTTAATGCTAATGCCTTCCCTGAATCTACTGTCTCCAATTTATCCTGTGTGTAAAGTATCCTGTACATAGTTGGTTTCATGTTATCTCCTCCATTAAATTGTGAATTCCTTGGGGGCAAGGTCTTTTGCCTTTTTTATGTGTATCCCCAATGCTTAGCATTTGCCTGGCATATAGGAGGTACTTTAATAAATTCTTATTGACTGATCTTCAGTAGAAGTGTGATATAAGAAAAGTGAGTCAGGAGATTTTGAGAGTTGGGTTCAGGAGTCAGGAAGATTGGGTTCAAGTCCTGGTTCTGACACTTGCTGTCTATATTATCATGGACAATTACCTGCTTTTCTGTGTCTCAGTTTTTTTATCTTTTTTTTTTTTTTGGAGGGGGGGAGGAAAGTGAAAGTTTGGACTAGGATTTAATCAACATAGGGAAACTCTGTTTCCACCAATCCATACTGACAATTCATCTGTACCTTACTTTTAAAGAGTTGTCCAAGGGTGCTGAGGGGCTAAGGGATTTATCCACCATCATGCAGCTAGTAATTTTCAGAGGTAAGGTCTACCTTGCTCCTTCTTTGGCTCTTTATTCTGTTTCTATCTGTAAAATTTCTATGATAATGGTTGTAACTGCCTACCTACAGGACTATTTGAGGAAAGTACTTTGTTGACCTTAAAGTGCTGTATAACTTGGAGTAGGGTTTGTTTTTTTATGTTGGTCTTTTAGTCTTTCTCTCTTTCCAAAATTTAGGGAGATGTGGTCCTTAAAGGGGAGTTGGCAGAACTTTTATGTAATAAGGCTTATCTTCAGTGTGGTTTTCTAATCCAGGAAATCATCTGGACTCATCTTTTAGGAATCTCTAGACTGGTGTCAACAAGTCAACAAGCGTTTGTTAATTACTTACTATGTGCCAGTGCTACTGTGCTAAGTGCTGAGAATACAAATACAAGCAGAAAGACACTTCCAGCCCTCAAAGAGCTCACATTCTAGTGGGGGAAGAGTTGTGTGAGGGGAACAGATATTCCCTAAAAGGACCTTTGGACATGAGCTTTCTCTTCCTTAGTTGACATGTTGAGCCCCAGCTTATTTATTTTATAGATGCTATTCACTAGCTCAATGGGTAAAGTGCTGGACTTGGGGGAGATCTGAGATTCAGTCCTTCCTCTGCCATATATTAGCTGTGTGATCCTTATCAAGTGTCAGCAGTGGCCTGACTCAGTCACTATAAGTTCAGTTTTGATGTTGGAATGAAATGATGCACTTTGAATAGTTAACAAAAGGAGGTTTACTTAGTCCTAACTAGAAAAGATATTCAACAAA
Source organism: Gymnobelideus leadbeateri (assembly GCA_011680675.1). Lineage (NCBI taxonomy): Eukaryota > Metazoa > Chordata > Mammalia > Diprotodontia > Petauridae > Gymnobelideus > Gymnobelideus leadbeateri. Next base: position 4,079 of record WOXC01008502.1, on the reverse strand, counting down.
GTAGCATTCAGCTTGGGTTAGAGGTGAAGGCCCTTCTCATCTGCATGTAAAAATGTAGGTCTCTAGGGTAGAATGTCTTAGGACATCCACCAAGTCTGAAGGACCAAGAGCCCACATGGGTAGCCTTTTAAAAATATCTTCAGGTGATCAAAAAAACCATCTTATGCCTTTTAGGGAAAACTAGTCTGATTCATCTTTATCAGGGCAAAAGGATAGATATTGATCCTATTGCAATATGTCAGTTATCTTCCCTCAGCTTCATTTTACTCATTTGCAAAATGGGGATAAAAGCACCACATATCTCACATGGTTATTGTGAAATTTAAATGAGATAATGTATGTAAAGCATACATGAGCAAACCTTAAAGTGATATTAGACAAATTGCTTAATCTCTCTAGGATACTGTCTTGTCTTTAAGATGAATGTGTTAGACTGAATGATTTCTAAGGTTCCTTCCAGCTCTAGCTCCCATGATATATGGGATAATATTGACATACTCTAATGTACCTGGGTTCTAGTCTTTGGTCTTCTACTCATCGTCTGGCTATTGGTCAATGTATGGCCTTGGGCAAATCACTTTATTTCTCTTGGCCTTCATTTTCTTCTCTAAACTTTATAAAATAAGGTGGCTGTGGAGCTAGGTGATTTCTAAAGTTGTTCTCAGCTCTGAGTTTCCATGGGTTTACAGAATGTAGAAGTGTCAATGGTGGGACAATACATGGTAACAAAATTTTGACTGCTAACTGGAGTGTAGGGAGAGATAATGGGTGAATATAGCTCATGATAGCTCTTTGAAATTTAAATGTGGGAGGATTTCTGATCATAATAAACATCTCATGAGGGAATTTCTTTCCTCTTAGTGTGGGAACTGGACTAGGAAACTTAGCTATAGTAATCAAAAGACTTGGTCCAAGGTCTGTGGCAAAGACTAAATTAGGATTTGGAGTCCCTGATTCTTAGACCTGGGTGAAAACTACTAGTTAATGTTACTGCTCTATCCCCATGTACCTCACAGCTTCTTCTTTTTTTTTTTCTTTTTGGAGGGCAATTGGGGTTAAGTAACTTGCCCAAGGTAACACGGCTAGGTTTTTTTTTTTTTGTTGTTGTTGTTTGTGTGTGTGTTAAGTGTCTGAGGCCGGATCCGAACTCAGATCCTTCTGACTCCAGGGCCAATGCTCTACTCACTGTGCCACCCAGCCGCCCCCTCACAGCTTCTACTAGGACGTAGTTGGGGGCTCAGGGTTTTCTACTAGGACTTTGTCCTGAGGTAATAAATCACATTGATAGTAGGTCTTTGAGGAACAACCTACTTTTCTTTTCTTTCTTTTTTTTTTTTTTAAGAGAAACACATTAATCACTTCCAACTTTGTTTTATGAAAATTTGTCCAGACACCAGACTTAAAAGGAAAATAGCAAAAGAAGAAATAAGAGATGACAAATTTATAAAAAGAGATCTAAGATCTATATACAAAGTTCTATTTTATTCTTTATTCTCTTTTATTCTTCAAGAGGACTCTTAGTTTAGTAGTAGGTGCATAGGTCAGTGCATTGGGGACCTTGGAGTGATATGTTAATGTGAGAAAAACCCAAGTGTCCCATGAAATAATGTTTTTGGATACATTAATGTATACGTTAATTAATCCATTAATTTGGATACATTAATGTATACATTAATTAATCCATTAATTTGGATACATTAATGAATGTTCTCTCTTCCACACAAATATTAAATTTATTTAAAACAGAAAACTGACATTTGTATAGAATTTTAACATTTTAAATGTGCTTTATGTATGTAATCTGTGTCCATACCAGGCCATCTTATCTGAGTAATTATTTCTCACCTGGACTTGGGGTGATGACAATGATGATTCAAACATAGGAGATGGTAGTAGTATTTCTAATGATTTCCATTTCTCCCTCCTGGACATCTGGAAGAATGCCCACTTGCAGCAGGCATGAAGTTGACAAGCAAGTGACAAGAGTTCGTTTTCCTTCTGCTGTTGGGAAGAAGCCTTTGAGATCTGGGACTTCCTCATTCCCATACAGGAAACAGAGGCTGCTTCCCCTTTGTCATGTGGGTCAGCAGCAGCTGACTTTGGGATTAAGGATTGCTGGGTGGTGACATCAGGAGGCTACACTTTCTCAAGACTCTATGTGTTGTGAATGGGGTTTTGAGGAGGGATAGCTAAAATCGTTGTTTCAGAGGCAACCTAGACACTGGAACAGAGGGACTGGATGATGAGGAAGAGAAAAGATCCCAATTGCCTCCAAGTTGTTCGCAATCATGAATAAAAATAAACTGGTTAGCCCCGGGTGGGAAGAAGGGTGGGAAGAAGGATTTCCCTACCCACAGTTCCTGTATCATCTTTTCTTTATACTCCATGGCCCAGAGGTTGGGTACTGGGAACACATACACTTTTCCCTTATTCCACTTTCATCCCTGTGGGTGAGTTCCATTTGGGAATTCCATGGTTATATCATAAGAATTGGCAGGGTAAGCAGGAGGAATTTTAGGAGATGGACGACTAGATGCAGGGACATTTACCATTTTTCACGCACATTTTCTCTATGTTCAATAAATAGGGTAGGGTTGTGATGGGTTGCTGAGAAGGTTTTAATGACTCATTTCAACTGAGAGAAGTTTCTGATCTAGATATTCTGAGCCATCATTGCCTAGCTAAATTCAAATCCAACCATTTTGGATTTAATCCACTCAATGCTGCTGCTTGTAGACGGTTATAATCTAAGGGCCCTGGTGGTCAGCAGGGCTTCTTCGAATTTTTAGAAGGCTCTCTCTGTATTTCTGACTCTTTATGACCCCTGTGCAAGATGCTGCTCCTATCCATGGGATTTTCTTGGCAAGGATACTGGAGTGGTTATGAAGAGTCAGACATGACTGAAAAACGACAACAACTTATACTTATGCTAGAGAAATTTTTGTGAGACCACTTGGTTGATAATCTGAGTACAGAACTACCTGGTGAACAAATCACATATTGCACTTCCTCACTGGCTGATTAAATGATGACACATTGCCTTAGTGTAGACCTAAGGAAGAAAGCACCTGAGCCAGTCTGGTCTACTTGCACTGTTGGAAAACAATGAACAGGAAACAGGTTCAGAGACATTGTGACCTGCACATGGTCTCTAAACTACTAAATGTCAAAGATAGAATTTGAACTTTGGACCTTCTATCTTGAAGTCCAGTACTCTATCCATTGTTCCACACTGCCTTCCAAAGACTAGACTGAGGATGTGATGGAAACCAAAAGTATGTATTTTACAAGATATATTTTTCCAAGTACATGGTAAAAGAAACATTAGTAGAATTTTCAGGTCTTTGTCACTCTAAGTGATTTTAATTTCCTGGCATAGACAGATCTGAACTCAATTCAATTCAGTAGGCATTTATTAAGAACCTAATGTACGCCTAACATTATGCTAGGAACTTGGGATACAAAGAAAAAAATCCCTCTAATTAAGGAGTTTATATTTTATTCCTTATTCTCTTACATTTTCCTTGTTTAGTAGAAAGCACATGGGTTAAGGAATTAGGAACCTTGGAGTCATGAGCACAATTCGAGTGTCCCATGCAATAATGTTTTTGGTTGCTTTTGGATGTGCATTAAAACCAACTCCTCCAACTCCTTTTCTTTTCAAGAACCTCTGAGCCGTCTTCCCTTTAGCTGCAACTCCCTTTCATTATTCTTAGTGTGAAAATGCTGAGATTTTTATGATTCAGTTTCTTGCTTTGTTAGTCATTGAACCAACATTAACATTTAGAATCCTGATAGGTTAATGCTAAAGATGGTTCCAAATGGTGTTTTTTAGCTCTCTCTCTGTCCCCTTTCCCTCACTCTACCATTATTTAAGGCAGCATGAGCAAGTAGCTATATAGAAAGAACTGAGGCTCATTTTGCATTTTTCTTTGTTCTGTGTTTTGCCATGACCAAAGAATTCATTACTTGATGGCCATTCTACCAGTCATGAGTTTCTCCATATTTAGATAGGCTGCTCCTTGGCTAACAGACTCAGTGTGTTGCTGGATATTGTTTGATTTCTTTTTAATATAGCT